>JBBGZY010000414.1:542500-1192500 GCA_037952925.1 Lithobates clamitans | reverse complement strand
TGATTGCGCAGAGGAAGAGAAAGGAGAGCAGACAGATTATAAGAGAGCAGAGGAACATTGCTGTAACAGCTTTCATTAGAATTGCCGAGTGTTCCCCACACTCGCTGTCACGCACAGCCCCGCCTCCTGGCCCGGGTAATTTCATAGACAGATCACCCATCCAATGCCAGGAGGTGTGACGTGTATCAAAGTACCCGGGCCAGGAGGGCGGGGCTGTATGCGACGGAGAGCAGTGGGAACACTCGGCAATGCAAGTGATAGCTGTTAGGCCCCTTTCACACTGGTGCGGTTTGCAGGCGTTATTGCGCTAAAAATACCGCCTGCAAACCGCCCCTAAACAGCCTCCGCTGTTTGTTCAGTGTGAAAGCCCGAGGGCTTTCACACTGAAGCGGTGCGCTGGCAGGAGAAGAAAATCTCCTGCAAGCCGCATCTTTGGAGCGGTGAAGGAGCGGTGTATTCACCGCTCCTGCCCATTGAAATTAATGGGACAGCGCGGCAATACCGCGGCTATAGCCGCGCTGTACGAGTGGTTTTAACCCTTTTTCGGCCGCCAGCGGGGGGTTAAAACAGCACCGCTAGCGGCCGTATACCGCGGTAAAATAGCGCTGTTTTACCGCCGACGCCCCCTACCGTCCCAGCGTGAAAGGGGCCTTACAGTTATGTTTCTTGGCGCTTTGATGATCCGGCTGGCAATCCTCTTCCTCTCCTTTCTTCCCCTGCACAGGTAGGCTGCATTATTGGGCACAGGTGAGGCTGCACTGATAAAGTTGTTGTTAATAATTATTTTTGTAACCTAATTCTGCATAAAACATTTAAGTGTCATTTCATGAGATCATTTATGAAGGCGTGTTTAACCACTTCCATATTGGGCCTATTCTGGCACTCCTCTCCTACATGTAAAAATCATAATTTTTTTTTTTTGCTAGAAAATTACTCGGAACCCCCAAACATTATATATATTTTTTAGCAGGCATCCTAGGGACTAAAATGGCAGTCATTGCAACTTTTTATCTCACATGGTATTTGCGAAACAATTTTTCAAACGTATTTTTTTTCATGATTTAAAAAATGGCAAAACCGTAAAGTTAGCCCAATTTTTCTTATATAATGTGAAAGATGATGTTACGCCGAGTAAATAGATACCCAACATGTCACGCTTTAAAATTGCGCACACTCATGGAATGACACCAAACTTCAGTACTTAAAAATCTCCATAGGTGACACTTTACATTTTTAAAGCCCGGAGAAACACCAGATGGCTGGGGGGGGGGGGGGGGGGGTTGGATTTCCCCTCCCATCACCTGTAAGAAAGATCAAGTGGCGGAACTGCCGCTGTGATCATTCTTATGGTACACAGAATCGCCGGCTGAAAACAAGTATATCTGAATGATGCCTGTAGCTGCAGGCATCATTCAGATAATCCCACTGAAAGTCCAGAACGTCATATGACTTCCTTGGCGGGAAGTGGTTAAGAGCGAAATTAGGTGCGGGACAGGGGGGTCGGGTGGTAACTGATGGCGAGTAAACCTTAAGGCCTGGCTTTAGCTGTGTGTATGTATGTATATGTGTGTGTGTGTGTGTATATATATATATATATATTAGGGCTGCAACTAACGATTATTTTCATAATCGATTAGTTGGCCGATTTATTGTTTTGATTAATCGGTTAATAACCTTAAAAAAAAAGTGTGGTGTATAATTTAGTTAATATGTGAAGTTTAAAAAAAAAAAAAAAGATAATTTATTCTTAAATATCTCTTTGCAGTGGTAAATATAAATAACCAACTATATGGTTAGGGAGCAAAATATCTAATCCACTCTGAGAATAACAGATAGAAAAGATGTAATGTATATACTATTAGAGGAGATATATACTGTATTAACTATTAGAGGAGAGATATACTGTATATACTATTAGAGGGTGAATCTCGAAAATATCAGACTCAGAGAAATTTTTTTTTAATTAAAAACAATGTCTTCCTTAAAAAAAAATGTCATTTTAAGAACGTTTGTTTGTTTTTCTAATCGTTAGTGGGGTCAAATCGACGTTCATTTTCAACCACAGTGATGGGAAAATTTGGAAATAATAGAAAACTTCTTGGTCATAGCAATTTTCAGACAGTGTATGTGGTTTTCAATCAGAAATTACATTCATTTTAAAAACAGAATGTTAAAAACAAGTGAACATTTCAAACCAAATTCTTTCATTCAGCGAATGTACAAAGATTTTTCGTCTGAATATTCTCGTCTGAAAATTGATCCATGTGGCCAGCATAAGGCTCAGTACACACCTATGCAGTTTGCTTTTGATCTGTTTTTGCTGTGCGTTTTGATTTTTGTGCACATGATTTTGCGGCGATTTGTGTTTTTGCATTTTTTTTGGGCCAATTTGTTGTTGGGCAGAATAAAGAACACAAATTGCTGCAAAAACACATTACATGCTTTTCTGCAGATTCTCCATTAAAGTATATTGTTCCGTAGGAAACCATGTAAATCAGGGGTCTTCAAACTGCGGCCCTCCAGGTGTTCAGGAACTACAATTCCCATCATGCCTAGTCATGTCTGTGAATTTCAGAGTTTTACAATGCCTCATGGGATGTGTAGTTCTGCAACAGCTGGAGGGCCGTAGTTTGAGGATCCCTGATGTAAATGAACTGTAGTGCGTTTCTGCAAAAAACATAGATGTGAACCAGGTCTAAGACGTTTAGTAACATAATGGGGTTAAAAAACTAAAATTGGCCCTTTATAGTACAAAAAAAGCAAATAATCACTACTGTAAGGGGTTCATTTTTTACTGTAAAACTGTGACAGTAATATTTACAGTTGTAATTATTTGCTCTTTTTGTATTATAAAAGGCTCATTTTATTATTTTTTTTAACCCCATTATGTTACTGGCCGATTAATCGATTATGAAAATAGTAATCGATTAATTTCATAATCGATTAGTTGTCGATTAATCGATTAGTTGTTTCAGCCTTCATATACACCTTTACTGTGACCTATTAACTGTAAAACTGAAATCTTTTAGGTGGAGGGAAGTAAAAATAAAATATGGTTGCATAAGTGTGCAAACTAATACTTTGTTGACGCACTTTTAGATTTTATTACAGCACTCAGTCTTTTGGGGTATGAGTCTGTCAGCATGGCACATCTTGACTTGGCAATATTTGCCCACTCTTCTTTGCAAAAACATTTCAAATCTGTCAGATTGCGAGGGCATCTCCTGTGCACAGCCCTCTTCAGATCCCCCCCACAGATTTTCAGTTGTATTCAAGTCTGGGCTCTGGCTGGGCCATTCCAAAACTTTAATCTTCTTCTTCTGGTGTAACCATTCCTTTGTTGATTTGGATGTATACTTTGGGTCGTTGTCATGCTGAAAGATGAAGTTCCTCTTCATGTTCAGCTTTCCAGCAGAAGCCTGAAGGTTTTGTGACAATATTGACTGGTATTTGGAACTGTTCATAATTCCCTCTACCTTTACTAAGGCCTCTGTTCCAGCTGAAGAAAAAACACCCCAAAGCATGATGCTGCCACCACCATGCTTCACTGTGTGTATGCTGTTCTTTTGGTGATGTGCAGTGTTGTTTTTGAGCAGACCATAACACCTTTTTACACATGCTTTTGGGACGAAATTGCAAAATTTAGCCGGGCTTGGATGTTTTTCCTCTTGCCACTCTACCCCATAGCCCAGACATATGAAGAATACGGGAGATTGTTGTCACATGTACCACACAGCCAATACTCAGCAGATAATTCCTGCAACTCCTTTAACCACTTGAGCCCCGGACCATTATGCTGCCTAAGGACCAGAGGTCTTTTTCCAATTTGGCACTGCGTCGCTTTAACTGCTAATTGCGCGGTCATGCAATGCTGTACCCAAACGAAATTTGCGTCCTTTTCTTCCCACAAATAGAGCTTTCTTTTGATGGTATTTGATCACCTCTGCGGTTTTTATTTTTTGCGCTATAAACGGAAAAAGACCGAAAATTTTGAAAAAAAATGATATTTTCTACTTTTTGTTATAAAAAAAATCCAATAAACTAAATTTTAGTCATACATTTAGGCCAAAATGTATTCGGCCACATGTCTTTGGTAAAAAAAATGTCAATAAGTGTATATTTATTGGTTTGCGCAAAAGTTATAGCGTCTACAAACTAGGGTACATTTTCTGGAATTTACACAGCTTTTAGTTTATGACTGCCTATGTCATTTCTTGAGGTGCTAAAATGGCAGGGCAGTACAAACCCCCCCCAAATGACCCCATTTTGGAAAGTAGACACCCCAAGGAAATTGCTGAGAGGCATGTTGAACCCATTGAATATTTATTTTTTTTGTCCCAAGTGATTGAAAAATGACAAAAAAAAAAAAAAAAAAAAATATTTACAAAAAGTCGTCACTAAATGATATATTGCTCACACAGGCCATGGGCCTATGTGGAATTGCACCCCAAAATACATTTAGCTGCTTCTCCTGAGTACGGGGATACCACATGTGTGGGACTTTTTGGGAGCCTAGCCGCGTACGGGGCCCCGAAAACCAAGCACCGCCTTCAGGATTTCTAAGGGTGTAAATTTTTGCTTTCACTCTTCACTGCCTATCACAGTTTCGGAGGCCATGGAATGCCCAGGTGGCACAAAACCCCCCAAAATGACCCCATTTTGGAAAGTAGACACCCCAAGCTATTTGCTGAGAGGCATATTGAGTCCATGGAATATTTTATATTTTGACACAAGTTGCGGGAAAGTGACACTTTTTATTTATTTTTTTTTTTTTTTTCATAAAGTTGTCACTAAATGATATATTGCTCACACATGCCATGGGCATATGTGGAATTGCACCCCAAAATACATTTAGCTGCTTCTCCTGAGTATGGGGATACCACATGTGTGGGACTTTTTGGGAGCCTAGCTGCGTACGGGACCCCGAAAACCAATCACTGCCTTCAGGATTTCTAAGGGTGAAAATTTTTGATTTCACTCTTTACTGCCTATCACAGTTTCGGAGGCCATGGAATGCCCAGGTGGCACAAAACCCCCCCAAATGACCCCATTTTGGAAAGTAGACACCCCAAGCTATTTGCTGAGAGGCATGGTGAGTATTTTGCAGCTCTCATTTGTTTTTGAAAATGAAGAAAGACAAGAAAAAAAATTTTTTTTTTTCTTTTTTCAATTTTCAAAACTTTGTGACAAAAAGTGAGGTCTGCAAAATACTCACTATACCTCTCAGCAAATAGCTTGGGGTGTCTACTTTCCAAAATGGGGTCATTTGGGGGGGTTTTGTGCCACCTGGGCATTCCATGGCCTCCGAAACTGTGATAGGCAGTGAAGAGTGAAATCAAAAATTCACGCCCTTAGAAAGCCTGAAGGCGGTGCTTGGTTTTCGGGGTCCCGTACGCGGCTAGGCTCCCAAAAAGTCTCACACATGTGGTATCCCCGTACTCAGGAGAAGCAGCAGAATGTATTTTGGGGTGTAATTTCACATATTTCCATGGCATGTTTGAGCAATATATCATTTAGTGACAACTTTGTGCAAAAAAAAAAAAAAAAAAATTTGTCTCTTTCCCGCAACTTGTGTCGCAATATAAAATATTCCATGGACTCGACATGCCTCTCAGCAAATAGCTTGGGGTGTCTACTTTCCAAAATGGGGTCATTTGGGGGGGTTTTGAACTGTCCTGGCATTTTATGCACAACATTTAGAAGCTTATGTCACACATCACCCACTCTTCTAACCACTTGAAGACAAAGCCCTTTCTGACACTTATTGTTTACATGAAAAAGTTTTTTTTTTTTTGCAAAAAAATTACTTTGAACCCCCAAACATTATATATTTTTTTAAAGCAAATGCCCTACAGATTAAAATGGTGGGTGTTTCATTTTTTTTTTTCACACAGTAATTGCGCAGCGATTTTTCAAACGCATTTTTTGGGGAAAAAACACACTTTTTTTAATTTTAATGCACTAAAACACGCTATATTGCCCAAATGTTTGATGAAATAAAAAAGATGATCTTAGGCCGAGTACATGGATACCAAACATGACATGCTTTAAAATTGCGCACAAACGTGCAGTGGCAACAAAATAAATACATGTTTAAAAGCCTTCAAAAGCCTTTACAGGTTACCACTTTAGATTTACAGAGGAGGTCTACTGGAAAAATTACTGCACTCGATCTGGCCTTCGCGGTGATACCTCACATGCATGGTGCAATTGCTGTTTACGTTTGACGACAGACCGCCGCTTGCGTTCGCCTTAGCGCGAGAGCAGGGGGCGACAGGGGTGTTTTTTTTTTTTTTTTTTTTTTTCTTTATTATTTTTTTGCTTTTTTAATCTTACTTTTAAACTGTTCCTTTCATATTTTTTTTTTTAATCATTTTTATTGTTATCTCGGGGAATGTAAATATCCCCTATGATAGCAATAGGTAGTGACAGGTACTCTTTTTTGAAAAAATTGTGGTCTATTAGACCCTAGATCTCTCCTCTGCCCTCAAAGCATCTGACCACACCAAGATCGGTGTGATAAAATGCTTCCCCAATTTCCCAATGGCGCTATTTACATCCGGCGAAATCTAAGTCATGAAATACTCGTAGCTTCCGGTTTCTTAGGCCATAGAGATGTTTGGAGCCACTCTGGTCTCTGATCAGCTCTATGGTCAGCTGGCTGAATCACCGGCTGCATTCTCAGGTTCCCTGTTGAGACAGGAGATCCAGAGAAAAACACGGAAGACGGTGGGGGTGGGGGGGCATTCCCTCCCACGGCTTGTAAAAGCAGTCTAGAGGCTAATTAGCCACTAGGATTGCTTTTACATGAAAGCCGACCGCTGGCTGAAAAGAATGATACCAAGATGACACCTAAACCTGCAGGCATCATTCTGGTATAACCACTCAAAGTCGTGAATGGCGTACCTGAAGACAAAAAAATGGTTAACAATGGTTAACAATAAAGCACAGTAAAGTGTAAATAATTACACACCTGAAAAACAAACATGATAAAACATAATAACAATAACAATAACAATAACAATAACAATAACAATCAATAACAATAACAATAACAATAACAATCAATAACAATAACAATAAAACATTGCAGAATAGAATACAGTAAAAAAGAGCAGAACAATAGAGAGAGAGAATAGAGAGAGAGAGAACAATAAAACAACAACTATTTTTTTTATTTCATATTTTTTTTTTTTTTTTACACTTTTTTTGTAACTAACTTTTATAACGGTAACCGGTTCCAGGTTCGGGTCTCTCAAAATGCGATGGCATCTTGGGAGACCCTGTGAAAGTGTGCCTAGTCTGTGCAATGCTGTACCCTACGCTAATACTCAACTAGTGAATGGTAGCGTTCAAAACATTCACCAATGCAAAGACCAGGATTGTCAGGACAGGAGGGACAATAATAGCGGGTGTCACGCCTATATCCGCGCTTGCTGCAGACACGACATCTTTTTTGGGGGGTTCGCTGGGTAGGGGTACTCGGGAGGACATAAAAATGCCTCTCATGCAGCCGACTGCATTTGGTTGGGGATGTGAATGGGGGAAGTACGGGCGCTGCAGAAGCGGTGGGTTCCCAATTAGGATTGGCGAATGCAGCAGGAAGGGCATTATGGGCACGACGGGCCTGTGTTTGTCTTTTTGGTGGCAGTGGGACACTACTTGTGCTTGCCACCTCACCAGCTTGAACTGCACTTATGGGACTCGCCACGTCACCACGTGTTACTGCAGTGCTGGTTTGACTACGACCGGGGTGTACTACGCCGCTGGTGCTTGCCAGTTCACCAAAACGCTACCAAAAAACTGTTAGCGATCGCAGGGATCAGGCCTGACTCTGCGAACGCTGCAGTTATGCGTTTAGTGCCTTGTAAGTGACAGTGATCGATTGATACTGCACTTGGGTGGGCTGGGCCGGGCCGGGCGGAGGGGCAAAACGCAGGTGCTAGCAGGTATCTGGGCTGATCCCGCTAACACTGCATTTTTGGGAACCCTAAACTGCTGGTGACGCTAGTATAGATCTGATCGGATCAGATATTGATCCGTTCAGATACTATACCACTAAGGGAGGTGTATGGTGCGTGCGTGGGTGTTAGCGGTACTGGCGCTAATCTGACGCTGCCTGGGGCTGGTGCTTGCCAGTTCACCAAAATGCTACAAAAAAAACTGTTAGCGATCGCAGGGATCAGGCCTGACTCTGTGAACGCTGCAGTTATGCGTTTAGTGTTTTGTAAGTGACAGTGATCGATCGATACTGCACTTGGGTGGGCCGGGCGGAGGGGCAAAACGCAGGTGCTAGCAGGTATCTGGGCTGATTCCGCTAACACTGCGTTTTTGGGAACCCTAAACTGCTGGTGACGCTAGTATAGATATGATCGGATCAGATATTGATCCGTACAGATACTATACCACTAAGGGAGGCGTATGGTGCGTGCGTGGGTGTTAGCGGTACTGGCGCTAACCTGACGCCTGGGGCTGGTGCTTGCCAGTTCACCAAAATGCTACCAAAAAAACTGTTAGCAATCGCAGGGATCAGGCCTGACTCTGCGAACGCTGCAGTTATGCGTTTAGTGCCTTGTAAGTGACAGTGATCGATCGATACTGCACTTGGGTGGGCTGGGCGGAGGCACAAAACGCAGGTGCTAGCAGGTATCTGGGCTGATCCCGCTAACACTGCGTTTTTGGGAACCCTAAACTGCTGGGGACGCTAGTATAGATCTGATCGGATCAGATATTGATCCGATCAGATACTATACCACTAAGGGAGGCATATGCTGCGTGCGTGGGTGTTCGCGGTACTGGCGCTAATCTGACGCTGCCTGGGGCGACGCATATCACCGCCGGGCGATCGGGGGGCTAAACCTTTATTCGGTAATAAACGGCGGGTGCCCTGACACTATAAAAAATAAACGAACTAACCAGCGTCAACCGTAACGGTTATACGGTGATCAGTGGTGAAAGGGTTAACTAGGGGGCAATCAAGGGGTTAAAACATTTATTAGGTAGTATATGGGGGTCCCTGACGCTATAAAACGCTGACGGCGAACCTAAATATTTACCTCACTAACTAGCGTCACCAGCGACACTAATACAGCGATCAGAAAAATGATCGCTTAGCGACACTGGTGACAGGGGGTGATCAAGGGGTTAAAACTTTATTAGGGGGGGTTAGGGGGGTACCCTAGACCTAAAGGGGGGTAACAGTAACTGTGCTAACACAGTAACTGTCACAAACTGACAGCTAGCAGTTATCAGGAAAAAAAAAAAAAAAAAAAAAAAAAAACTGCTGGTGTCAGTTTGTGACAGGGGGGGGGGGGTGATTGGGGGGGGATCGGGGGGCGATCGGGGGGGGGATCGGGGTGATTTGTGTGCCTGGCATGTTCTACTGTGTGTGTGTAGTGTTGTGCACTCACATACTTGTCGTCTCTCCTCGGGCCGGAACGGAAAATACCGACCCGAGGGGAGATGACATCACTTCCTTTGCTGCTGTTTAGCATACAGCAGCAAAGGAGCGTTTTCATTGGCCGGCGGCGATCGCGAGGGGGGGGCCACGAACGGATGGTCTCCCCCTCATCACCGATCGCCGCTGGACATAGGACGACCGCCTCGGGCACCGGGGGGGGGTCCGATCGGACCCCCCACCCGCGGAAGGCAAATCACGTACCCTGTACGTGATTTTGCCTGTCCGTGCCACTTTGCCGACGTACATCGGCGTGAGGCGGTCGTCAAGTGGTTAATGTTGCTGTAGGCCTCTTGGCAGCCTCTCTGACCAGTTTCCTTCTCGTCTTTTTATCAATTTTGGAGGAACGTCCAGTTCTTGGTAATGTCACTGTTGTGCCATATTTTCTCCTCTTGATGATGACTGTCTTCACTGTGTTCCTTGGACATTCTTTTGCTCCCGACTGATCCCTTTTAACAATGAGATCCCTCTGATCTTTTGGAAGCTCTCTGCAGACCATAGCTTTAGCATGCTGTAGGATGCGACTAAGGAAATATCAGGAAAGACCTACTAGAAGAGCGGAACTTTATTTGGGGTTAATCAGAGGCACTTTAGATGGCAGCCATGTACTGACTCCTATTTAACCCGAGTTTGAATGTGATTGCCTAATTCTGAACACAGTTACATCCCCAGTTATAGGAGGATGTGCACACTAATGCAACCACATTTTATTTTTACCTTTCTCCCTTAAAAGATTTCAGTTTGTTTTTCAATTAAGTTGTTCAGTTTATAGGTCACATTAAAGGTGGAAAAAGTTCTGAAATTATTTTTTTGTTTTATTTTTTTTTTACATCACAGAAACCTGACATTTTAACAGGGGTGTGTAGACTTATATTATATATTATTACCGTATATACTTGAGTATAAGTCAAATTTTTCAGCACATTTTTTTTGTGCTGAAAGTGCCCCCCTCGACTTATACTCGAGTCAAGCACTTTTCTGCAGCAAAAAATTTCATTTTCCGAACCGACTTTGGGGCCCTGTATCTCAGGGCCACTTAGTGCTAGGGACCCCAAATTTGGTGTGCAAACCAAGTGGAACTGGTACCACAACATATCCAAAGCTGAAGTTTCTAGCACTAAGTGGCCCCGAGATACGGGGCCCCAAAATCGGTTCGGAAAATGTCATTCTCTGCTGCAGAAAAGTGCTTGACATTTTCTGAACCGACTTTGGGGCCCCATATCTCAGGGCCACTTGGTGCTAGGAACCCCAAATTTGGTGTGCAAACCCAGTGGAACTGGTACCATAACATATCCAAAGCTCGGGTTCCAAGCACCAAGTGGTCCTGAGATACAGGGCCCCAAATCTGGTTCGGAAAATGTCATTCTCTGCTGCAGAAAAGTGCTTGACATTTTCTGAACTGATTTTTGGGGCCCTGTATCTCCGGGCCACTTGGTGCTAGAAACCTCAGCTTTGGAAATTTTATGGTGCTAGTTCGACTGGGTTTGCACACCAAATTTTAGGTTCTTAGCACTAAGTGGCCCCGAGATACGGGGCCCCAAATTCGGTCAACTGTGTCCATCTGCAGCAATGTCATTTCGGGACCCTTTGGGTTCAGAGACCCCAAATTTTGGCTGCAGCTAGGGGGCATCTAGGATCCCTTAACTGTGCTGTGCATTTCTCACCCTCGTCTTATACTCGGGTCAATAAGTTTTTCCCATTTTTTTTGTGGTAAATTAGGGCCTCGACTTATACTCGGAACGACTTATACTCGAGTATATACGGTATATTATATATATTTGTGTGTATGTATACATATATGTATGTGTATATATTGCAGCCATTTGCTAAAATCATTTAAGTTCATTTTTTTTTTTCTTCATTAATGTACACACAGATGGCTGCAATATAACAGAGTGAAAAATTTAAGGGGGTCTGAATACTTTCCGTCCCCACTGTGTGTATATATTTCTAAAATATGTTTTTCATAGTCCTATTTTCTCTCCTTGTCTTAGGGTATAAACTGCACACCTGTACCACCTAAAGACATGAAGAATAAAGCTGTCTTGTGCAAGCCACTATCCATGACAAAAGCCACCTACTGCAAACCGCACATGCAGACTAAGACTTCCCAGACAGGTAGTTTGTTAGTGTTTTAAATACTCAGTCTCGGTTACTGTAAAGGTGAGAGTATAAATGAAATCTACCAACATTGACATGTTTTCATTTCCTCTGACTCCCATTCATTATAGCTTCAATATTGTTTAGACACTATGCAGGGTGCCTAGCTGCTCTGTCCTAAAAGCAAACTTCCATTAATTTCAGAACTGTGGCTTGCTGCAGTCCTCACATCCTGCAGATAAGTATCGTCTTCCCACTGGCCAGATCTGCGTAGTTCATTGCTGTAGACTTCTATGCGTGCATCTCTCAAGCGGGTACTTTAGCTGAAACATTATAAAAGTCATGGCTTGCACAAGTGCAGCCTGGTATGTTACTTTAGTAAGAACTTCTTTAAGAGATCGTGAGGGCTGGAGTTGAACAACATGAGCTATTTTTGGCCCCATAGATTTCAATGGGAATGCCTGAAAATGCTCTAATCATGCTTTGTTAGGCATTTTTGAGCCTGTAAGAATTGGTTTCCTCCCTCATGTGCTTTCGATTGGCTAAAGCAAAAACGCATCAAGCTTGAATACACACCTAAAACACTTGAAATACGCTTTTATAGCGCTCAGATACACAAACAAAAAAGCTTAAATAAAAGCACCTGAAAATCGCTGTGCTCAGGTGTGATTGTAGCCTAAAGGCATCCCAAATGCGGTGCGATTCTGCTGTGATTGTCGCACGACAGAATTGTTTATCAACTCGTGCGTTTAAAAATCACGCTAGGCTAGAAGAACGTGTTTGTGTAAAGAAATTAATTTTTATTTTTTTTCTGCATTTTCCAAAAACTTATGACAAAAAAAAATGAAGTCTTTAAGACTCACCATGCCTCTTAGAATTTACATTAGGGTGTTTGCTTTCCAAAATGTGGTCATTTTGTGGGTGTTTCTACTGTCCTTGTGCTCCAGGGCCTCCAAAAATTGTGATGGGTGGTCAACAAATCAGATGCGTAATGTATCCCCCTAGAAACTCCTGAAGGTGCTCTTTGGACTTTTGGCCTCTCTCTATATGACTAGGCTCTCTTACACAAATCTCACATATCTGGTATCGCCATACTCAGGAGTAGCAGAATGTGTTTTGGGGTAATTCTAAATATGCCTATTGTGTGTGTCTAGAATATCTTATTGACAACTTTGTTTAAAAAAGAAAATTTTCACTTTCTTTCCTGCATTTTCCAAAAACTTGTGGCAAACAATTACATTTTTAAAAGACTCCCTGTGTCTTTCAGAAAATACCTTGGAGTGTTTGCTTTCCAAAATGGGATCTCCTGGTACTCCAGGGCCTTCAAAAATGTAATTGTAGTCAGGAATTAGATGTGTAATCCATGCTCCTTCAAAGCCATGCTTTTTGTAAAGAGAAAAAAAAAAGTTGCAAATTAGCCTCAATGGTCAGAAAATTCAACTTTGTTAGACTTCAGTGGGGTCCGCTATGTTTGGGGTTCTTAGACGTCCTGCTAGGTTCAGTAAACTTCCTCAATTTTTTTTTAAATTTGTATACTTGCAGTGATGAGGTTTACATAATAGTAAATTAAGCCAGTATTTCATGAATTTTCCTTATTTTTTTTCTTATATTGTAAAACATGGCAAGAAATGTAAACATCAGTTCATTGTACTATTTTTCTAACCTTTATTTAGAGGAAGACCCTAACACAAAGTACGTTCCAGTGCCTATTCCAGTTCCAGTGTATGTGCCGGTGCCTATGAATCTTTACAGTCAGAAAGTACCAGCTCCCACAGCAATACCTGTCCCTGTAAGTAAAAAAGAAAAAAAAATTTAAAAAGTGCTTAATTTGTGCTGCAGAATAGATTACATGCCCAATTCAAAATGGACTTGTATTGAACTGTTGCCTAGGGTCCACTTTAAGTGCCAATCTCTAGACCTGTCATCCCTGCAGGCTTACATTTTCTGCCTAACTTTTTTTTTATATTTGTACAATCCTTTTTCTATCCTTTCCTCTTATACACACACACAATTGCACACCCGCACCCCTTTTGTCAGCTCCAGGGGCTTTCAAGAAACTCTTGTCCCCAGAGCTGATCCTATAGTATTTGACTCTTCAAATCCTTGGTTTAAAGTGGTTGTAAACCCTTACGGACCACTTTTCGCTACAGGTAAGCCTATAATAAGGCTTACCTGTAGCTGCCCAGGATATCTCCTAAACCCGCATGGTTTAGGAGATATCCCCTGTATCTGCATGTGCCGACGTCATCGGCACATGCGCACTGACACAAACTGAAGCAATGGCACGTATGTGTCAGTGAGTGTGCTGTTACTGCGGCTCCGGCCAATCACAGTGCCGGAGCCGCGATACCCGGAAGTAATCCCCGGGAGTGATGTCGCCGGCCGGTGCTGTGTACAGCACCGCAGCGAGGGCTTTGATCTCAGGTGAGTATTGCATAATGAGCTAGTATGCTATGCATACTAGCTCATTATGCCTTTGTCTTGCAGATGTTAGTTTTTTTTTTTTCTCAAAGTGGGTTTACATCCACTTTAAATCACTAATGTATTTACATCAAAGAGTTGAACAGCTTGCTCACACTACATGATCTGCGTTCACTGCAAAGATCAGTGTAAGGGCACATAGAAAACAATTGTTTTCAGGCTTGTGTAACCCATTGCTGGAGAGGGTGGCATCATTAACTGTGTGTGAACTCTGACACAAAGCTTACACAACGGTTTTTAACTCATGCAGGAGTGTATGGGCAGGAGAGAAGAGTATGAATGGGTAAGGGGGTGGGCTAGTAAGGGTATTTATAACTGCACTGAATGGCCAGTGTGACGGTGACAGGGCTCGTAACCAAAAAAAATACTATGAGTATATGTTTTGGGCTCGGTTCACACTGCAGTGATGCGGGAACCCTGCGAATCCACTGCGGGTTCCCGCATCGCATGCCTCCCGGCGACAGTTTACACTGCCCTATGCGAACTGCTGGGAGTGTCAATTAAAAGTTAATGACAACCCCAAATCAAATCAGTTCACATATTGCAGTGCGAACTGCAAATTCAAAAAGGAATCGAATCACATGGGTGTGAACACCCATGCAATCCGATTCTTCTGTGGACCAAAAAAAGGGTCCTGTGCGAGTTTGGTCTGAATGCGATGCAAATTCAGCCATATTAGCTGTATGGCTGAAATCGCATCGTACAGAGATCGCATGTGATTTGCACTGCAGTGTGGTGTGAATCGCATCCAATGTCCGACATCGCACCATTGGGAACCAGCCCTAAGAGACAATCTTCTAAAATGTACATTACTGTGCAAACCTTTTAGGCAGGTATGAAAAAACGCTGTAAATAAAGGATTCTTTCAAACATATTAATGTTAATAGTTTTTTTTTTTGTTGATTAACATATTGGAAAGTAAATGCACAAAAGAGAAATCCAAATCAAATCTCAAATCAATATTTGGTGTGATCATCCTTTGCCTTTAAAACAGCATCCATTTTTTTAGGTACACTTGCATGCAGTTTTGAACGAACTTGGCAGGTAGGCTGTTACAAACATCGTGGAGAGAAAACCACAAATATGTGGATGTAGGCTGCCTCTCTTCGTGTAATCCCAGACCTATTTGATTATGTTGAGATCAGAGCTCTGTGGGAACCAAACCATCACTTTCAGGACTTTGTTCTTTACCCAGAAGATAGTTCTTAATGATATTGGCTGTATGTTTGGGTTCGTCCTTTTGCAGAATAAATTTGGGGCCAGTCACACGCGTCCCTAATGGTATGTCATAATGGATAATAGAGCTGCACGATTCTGGAAAAAATGAGAATCGCTTTTTTTTTTTTAATTGCTTAGAATAAAGATCACGATTCTGAAGAACTTTTTTATTTGAAAGATTTACAACCCCTGAACATTAGGTTCTCAAACAAGATGGCAAAAAAAGACATCATACTCTTTGCTTCAATCAAATTGAACCACTTCAGCCCCGGAAGGATTTACCCCTTTCCTGACCAGAGCACTTTTTGCAATACGTCACTGCGTCGCTTTAACTGACAATTGCGTGATCGTGCAACAATGTACCTTAACAAAATTGACGTCCTTCAGCCCCCCCCCCACAAATAGAGCTTTCTTCTTGGTGGTATTTGATCACCTCTGCGGTTTTTATTTTTTGCGCTATAAACAAAAAAAGAGCGACAATTTTGAAAGAAAAACAATGTATTTCTTTATCATACATCACGGAACACAGTGCACCATAATAATGACTATCTGGGTTATATGCTACCTTGAGGTGATTGGACACTGGCAACCAATAGAAAGAAAGTTCCCCCATATATCCCCTCCCATACAGGAAGTACCTCAGTTTTTGCCAGTGTCTTGAAGGTGTTGGTCATGGCTGTTTTGAAGCTCTTCAAAACCTAATGATGTCCCAGTAAAGGGCGTTCTGATCGGATCCATTCAGATGGCATGAAGGCTAAAATGGATGGTACCTGAGCCTCATGGGAAGGAGAGAAGATTCCTTGAGGTTTTGCCTGTAATGCAGCCTTATGGTGCTGGACCCTGCTTAATGGAAACCTGTGCAGTGTTTGTTCTGACCAAGGTGCTTTCTCTCGGTGGCCACTGGGAGCAGTGTGCCGTTTTTTAATCATGCTATGTACTCTTACTCATGTAGCTGCGGATTCTCCTCCAGCCGCTAGAGGGTGCAGGCTCGCTCAGTATGGCATATTTTTATATAGGCAGGAAGTGGAAGGGCGGCCATGCCATGTGGCAACAGGTTCAGTAGGCCTCTGGAGACATAGCCGCAGCCTATGGATACCAACAAAGTGTGAGTACTTACTATGGGAGAACTATGTGAAGACAAGTCATGATTATATGCTGCATATTTACTGCTTATCCGGGGGGTACAACTGTAAGTTAAAACGCCCCTGGATGGTTAGCAGTTCGCTTTAAAGTGTTGACTGCTTTACAAGCAGGTGCAGCATATACATGCTTGCAATCTTGTTGCTTAAATGCATGTTTAAATATACACGTTTGGGAAAACGTGAGCATGGATGCATTTTTTTAAGTAGTTTGTATCTCCAGTATAGTGCATATGTGCTTGACTAAAAACCTGCAGGTCTAGTATGGACCCAGTTGCAGCTAAGCAGGTGCTTGCAAACCTGCTAAAACGCACGGTTGCTAAAAAGGCACATTTGCTAAAACGCACAGTTGCTAAAAACGCACAGTTGTACAAGGATGTATGATTGCACAAAGCAATGTATGCATCTTTTTGTCATGTTTGGCATAAATATACATGGTTATACATGTTTGCATAGAGATGCATGGTTGCTTAAGCATGCATGGTTGCTTAAGCATGCATGGATGCACAAAGATGCATGTTTATTCGTGTTTGCAGAAATGTACAAGAATTTACATGTTTGCATGCTTGATACATGTTCATCATGATTGCATATAATGCATAATCGCATAGATGCCTGGTTATTAATGCTTGCATAGAGGATGCAGGTTCGGTCATGTTTATATAACTGGACATTGATTATTCATGATCACATAAAGATGCATGGTCGCATAGAAATGCTTGATCGCTTAAAGATGTCTAATTGCATAAAGATACATGATTATACATGTTTGCTTGAATATACATGGTTATACATGTTCACATGGTGAGTTGGTTGCGGAGGACAAATCCACTTTGCTCTGCGGGTGCGCTTGGGGGTGCAGTCGCTCTGAATCTAGGAGGTAGATCTGAAATAAGGGGAAGCTCTGCTGGTTTTGTCATCCAATCATGTGCAGGCTAAAATGCTGTTGTTTATTTTCCTTGCATATCCCCCCTCGGATCTCCGGTGACTTTTCTTCCGAGTGCGCTTGTGCTACTCTTGTGGTGCGGGGTGGGTTTGACCTTGGTGAATAACTCTCATGGTTGCGTAAGAACACTTGGCTGCTTGATCACTTGGAGCTGCTTGATCGTATAAAAATGCTGGTTCGCATAAAGATGCTGGATCGCATATAGAATCATATATGTATCATGATCGCACATAAAAATACATGATTGCATAAAGATGCATGTTTATACATGTCTACATAGATAAAGGTTGCATAAACAAGTTTAATAAACGCATGCTTGCTTATTTCGAGATTGCCTGTTTCCATGGGCACGTGTTGCATGAATGCGTGTATATAACGCACACTTTCATATTTTGCCCAAATGCATATTTGCATGAACGCATGCTTCCATGCTGGCATGTTTTTATTTGTACTGCATTCACATGTTTATTACATTAAGCTGTATACATATGTACTTGTTTTCTCCGGGACTATTTACCTATGTACTTATTTACATAGGACTACTTGCATATGGGCCTATTTGCCGGGGTGCTTGTTTGCCTGAGGGTACATCAGTATGAGCGTATTAACCCTGTACTGCATACATGAATGCATGAATGGCAAGAGCACTTGTATACCTGCATGTTTGCATGCCTAGGTACTTGCATACCTAAGGGCTTGTGTAGAGGTAAACCAACATTGGTTTAGGCCTGCATCCTTGGAGGACTGTTTATTGGGATACCTGTTATACCAGTTAAACAGTTCCAAAAAAGAGAGGTAGCCGAGGGAAGCAGGACTACTGCTCTCAGGTTTAGTGATCTGGTAGGTATCCGCATCCCCTGATGGACAGTGGTTTCGGGTGCATCTGAACCACTGTGGTGTTGGGCATTGCAGGGTATCCTGGCGCATTCATTTTTCATCGGACTGCGGCTACATCACCTTGTTAATGCCTGATCTCGGTTGATTGAAGCCTAAACAGGATCAAGCCTGGTTAGTATACAGATGGGAGACTGCCCAAGGATACCAGATGCTGTAAGCTATTCCCCACCGGGGTGAGGGAAGCATCTAAGGCTGCTTTATTTGATAGTATCTCTGGCCAGTAAGACTTGGGGCAGTCTCTGAAGTGGTTTGTTCCATCTTTTGCCGGCAGAAACCTGGTAGGTTAAGGTCACCTCTTAGGTGGGGGTCTGTCACAGAGTCGTCAGTCTTTGCCTTACATTTGCTCTTGGAGCAGAAGTTTATGGACTCATTATTGTAAGAAACATGGTGGCAGTTCCAAAGTCAAGTAGAAACATGAGGTCTATCTCAAGATCTCAACTCGCTGAACATCCTTCTGTTTTCAGATAGGTTAGACCAGTGGTTCTCAACTCCAGTCCTCGGGACCCACCAACAGGACAGATTTTAAGTATTACCTTGGGGAGATGCAGACTAGAATACTGCAATCACTGAGCAGCAAGTGATATCACCTGTGATGTATTTCAGCTATCTTGCAAACCTGGCCTGTTGGTGGGTCCTGAGGACTGGAGTTGAGAACCACTGGGTTAGACGGTTCAGTGATGACCTCTCTGCAAGAGGTAGGTTTCATGTGATGATTTGTTTCGAGGCTCATCAAGGATTTCTGTAATTGCAGTGGAAAGCTTCTAGCCCCAGTGCTGGGCTTGCTGAAGACGCCTCAATACTCTTTACCTCAATCTTTGCTCAAGAAGCAGTCAATTCCAAAGGGTTCCTTATATTTCTACAGAAGGAAGCTGTGTTTTTGGTCAAAGCACGTTCCCTACATACAGCCCTACTCCAGGTCTTGGTAGAGGTTCATTCCCTGACAGAAACGTGAAGATCCAGGCATTGCTCTGCTGGAAGGCTCTGTTTCCGGGTTGTTGCAGCGCAAAGATTGGTGCTTGATATTCTTCCTTTTCGGGAACCTGGAAGATAACCACTTATGCCAGTCTCTCTAAGTTGACTTAAGGCTGGCTACAGTTCAGTAGACTTGATTTCCACAGGAGAAAATACTGTCCAATAGCTAGCTGGTAATTTTTTGGCCAGTATGCCTTGCTCTGGATTATAGGACAAATCTGTTGTAGGTTCAATCTGGAAATGCCTTGGCAGGCATATATCAACCACCGGGGCGGTCCAGAGGTCATGTGACTCAGGGAGGTGTACCACATTCTGTCTCGGACTGTACAAGTGCTGTCTCCATCGCCAATACATATTCCAGGTATAGGATAGTGGAAAGGGGAACGCTGTAGTTCTACAACAGTTGGGACAGGTGTGTCCAAGACAAGAGTCCCACTGCCAATGGTGGTACATACGCTGATAATACCTTAAGGTCTGCTTCTCCCTTATTTGAAGCTTTTTTCCCTGTTTAGGATTCTGCCACATCTGTTGTGAAGAATCCATAAGGTGGTAACACTGATATTAGTGTTGGCCGAATTAGCCCAGGGGGGACTTGGTACGCAGACATAGCAGGTCTTGCGGGGGCTACTCCTTTGGACACTCCCAGTCCAGCGGGACCTGATGGCCTTGAGTCCTGTATCTCAGCACTGTTGAGCCCCTGGAGGCCAGCTTCGGGGAACTTCAATTACAGGACTTGAAAATATATATATTTTTTTTGCCTGGCGTGAAGCCAGGAAGTGGCACCCACAGAAATATGTGGGTGGGAGGTTTTTTCTCTCTTTTTCCAATCAGTAGAAGGAAGGAGTTTGGCCTTACCGTTAAGGGTCAGGGTTCGAAACTATCCATTTTTTTTTCCCGGGGTCGTTGTTTCTCACTCCTTTTTTTTTCATACCTCATACAGTATGTAACTTGGACAGTCCCGCCCGTCAGGCCATTCTTGTGTCCTTGACTTGAATTGGTCTTGACTGTCCTTTCAGAGGCCACTTTTTGAACCAATCAGGGGATTCTGTTGATCCTTTTATCTCAAAAGGTGGCTTCTTGTTGCGTCCTCTGTTTTTCGTTGCGTGGCTCCGCCTTGCGCTCTTACGTCATACCCGGAAGACACAGCTTGGCACGCAGATGGTACGCACGCCACGGACCGGCTCCGTGCTTACCACTTCTACCTTGGCTCCTCGCTCTTGTTTGCCAGCGTCTGCCTTGTTTTTAATTTAGATTAATACATTTTATTTTAAATACTGCACTATGGGAGCCCCTTGTTTTTTCTGTGAGGACTCTGCCGTCTGCTGATGGAGATTGCCCTGGGAAGCCCCGAATAGCACATACCCGGATCCTGACCGAATAGAGACACTAGTCTGACGGAGGAACAGACTGGCCGGCACAGCTACTAAGGAGGATAGCCATTTAAAGCCACCCACTCTATGCCTTTCACCCCTGCAGGGGTAACTACGTCTGGTGAGTGGGGACCCACTGGGGGATCACTACAGTCACATTACTTGCCGAGCACAGAAGTTACTTTATATATGGAACACTGAACTTTTTGGGACTATTTATTTATTTTCCACATTTATGTCTTTTTGATTTTGATCACGTTTTGGGTATCAAATTGGACACTTAACATATTTATGTCTAATTGTGGACTTGCTGCACTGTATTAAGTGGGGATGCTCACACGCCTAGCGTTTGTATGATAGGGTGTTGATACCCCTAGACACGTTTGCACGCTCATGCTATATAGTCCTATATGTTTGTTTATATATAATTCTACTTTTTATTTTCATGTTTAATATTTAATCACAGCTAATTGGAGTTAGTATATATTGAATGTTTTACTACACACTCACCCTTTAGATTGGAGATTTGTAAGCCTTCTAAGGACTGACATTTACTCTACTATTCACATACTACACCCCCTTGTGGGGGCACGATCATTGCTGATCTGGTTTAAGGAGTTCAGTATATTATTTATACTGCTTCCTGATTAACCACTTAGTACCATATAGATTAGTGCCAATCACCCCATTTTCTATACAAATTTCTTTCACAGTTTAGGACGATATGTATTCTTCTACATATTTTTGGTAAAACGCAATAAGCGTATATTGATTGGTTTGCGCAAAAGTTATAGCATCTACAAAATAGGGGATAGATTTTTGGCATTTTTATTCATTTTTTTTTTTTTTTTTATTAGTAATGGCGGCGATCTGCGGTTTTTTTTTGTTGTTTTTTTTTTTCCGTGACTGCAACATTATGGCGGAAAGATCGGACACTTTTTTTGACTCTTATTGGGAACAGTGACATTTATACTGCGATCAAAGCTAAAAATAGCCACTGATTATTGTATAAATGTCACTAGCAGGGAAGGGGTTAAGTGTTCCCTAGGGAGGTGTTTCTAACTGGGGGGGGGGGAGTGGAGGAGAGAGATCGCTGTTCCTGATCACTAGGAACAGCTGATCTCCCTCTCTGGCAGTATGACTGACTGTGGCTGGTCGGCAAGTGGATTAAAGCACCCCCTCTCAATTTTTCTTCTTCTTGGACAGTCCTATACCTGAGATGGCTTTGCTTTATTGTGACTGCGACATTATGGCGGACATATCGGACACTTTTGACACTATTTTGGGACCATTGTCATTTATACAGCGATCAGTGCTATAAAATGCACTGATTATTGTGTAAATGACACTGGCGGGGAAGGGGTTAAACACTAGGGGGCGATCAAGGGGTTAAATGTGTCCTAGGGAGTGATTCTAACTGTAGGGGGATTGTCTCACTAGAACATGAGAGATCACTGCTCCTGATGACAGAGCAGTAGATCTATCATGTTGCTAGGCAGAACAGGGAAATGCCTTGTTTACATGGGCATCTCCCCGTTTTGCCGCTCAGTGACAAGATCGCGGGCCCCTGGGGGACATCGAGCCCATGGACACGCTCACAGAGTACACGGCACGCGGCCACTATGCCGTGATTTATAGGGGACGTACCTGTACACGCGTTTGTCTAGCCATGCCGATGTATATCGCGGTGCGCTGGTCTGCAAGGGGTTAAAGAAATTAAATGGAAAATAATGTAATGTGTAATGAAATAAAAAAATTACCATTGAAGTGGTTGTTAAGCCACTTTCACATCTTCATACCATCCCCTCTGTGTTCTAACTCTGTGTGGCCCTGTGTGAGCGATTTATATTTTTTTTAAAAAGCCAACTATACCTCATTCCAGAGCTCTTCTCAGCGATCACCTGATTGGCTGGCTTTCTTCTCTCCCCGTCTAAAAGATGCGGCAGGCGGGGCCAAGATTCCCCCCGCTGAGGTCACTCAGGAGAGGAGACAGAGAGCAAGCTGATCATGTGATTGCTGAGAAGATCTGTGAAATGAGGTATAGCAGACTTTTTTTTTTTTTTTATAAATCACTCACACAGGGACACACAGGATTAGAAAACGGAGGGGATGGTATAAAGATGTGAAAGTTATTTGAGAAGCACAAGTTGAGAGGGCAGGCACTGTCACAAGCTGACAGGCCGAGGGGGAGAGAGCACAGGGACGACAGCACAGGGACGACAGCAGGCTGCGGATGACGGAGGCACGTACGGATGTCTCCGGTGTCAGGGCTCAGCAGCCCTGATATATCTGAGTCAGCGTACAGGGGGTAGGGTATAGCCAGGCAGGATCAGCCAGGTGTTACAGGGAGCCAAATGACACAGCACAAGCACTGTGCTGTATAAAAATCCATTGATTCCTGTAAAAATGTCACTGGTAGGGAAGGGGTTAACACTAGGCGATCAAGGGGTTAATTGTGTTCCCTAGTGTGTGTTCTAACTGAAGGGGCAGGGGACTGTGTAGGGGAGATGACAGATTGCTATTCATACTCTGTATGAACAGACAATCTTTTTGCTATAATAAATATCCCTAAAAAATATATAAAAAAAACAAACAAATTTCTTCCTCAGTTTAGGCCGATATGTATTCATCTACATATTTTTGGTAAACAAAAAATCGCAATTAGTGTATATTGGTTTGCGCAAAAGTTATAGCGTTTTCAAAATAGGGGATAGATTTATGGCCTTTTTATTTATTTTTATTTTTTTTTAATTGACGGTGGGTAATCTGCAATTTTTATTAGGACTGCGACATTGCGGTGGACAGATCGGACACTTATGACACTATTTTGGAACCATTGACATTTATACAGCCATCAGAGCTAAAAATAGCCACTGATTACTGTATAAATGTCACTGGCAGGGAAGGGGGTTAAACACTAGGGGGCGATCAAGGGGTTAAGTGTGTTCCCTCAGCGTGTTTCAAGTGTAGGGGGGATGGGCTACCACTGACATGACAGAGATCACTGTTCCCGATGACACGGAACAGAAGATCTGTCATGTCACTAGGCAGAACAGGGAAATGCCTTGTTTACACGCCGAGTCCGTGGACACGCTCACGCTCATGCTCCTGCTTTTGTGGACTGACATACAGGTATGTCAGTTTGCACAGGAGTATCATTCTGCCAACGTATATCGGCGTGAGCCACTCGGCAGGCTTTTAAACGGACTTCATTTGCAGACCAAAGTTAATCCATTTGATCTGTAAGGCTAGTTTCACACGTTCGTTACGTTTTTTGTTTTTTTTTGACATCTGTTTTTTTAACAACAAAAAAAGTGACTGAACTGAACTTCAAACACAATATATCGGTTGCTAAGGAGGGGGCTGGAAAGCCAGCCACCGCGTCTTTAACAACCAATGAGTCGTCAGCTGTCAGCGGGATTCCCTGCTCTTTTCTGCCGCAGACCCCGACAACCACCAGCCAGGGTGTTTGGGGTCGGGAAGAGGCCCTTGTCCCCCATCAACAAAGCACCCACCCCCCCATGTTGAGGGCATGCTGCCTGGTATGGTTCAGGAAGGGGGGTTGGGGCGCTCGCTTGTCCCCTCCCTTTCCGGACCTTTTGGGGGGGGGGGGGTGCATGCCATTTTTTATTATTTTGGTATGTGGGGAGGGTCTGAAGGGCCTGGTATGGACCATTTTTTTTATTTATTTTTTTTATGAGGAAAGAAGGGGGGGGGGGTTAAAAACAGATGTAAGAGGATCGTCCGCTAACATCAGTTTTTCGTCTGTTCCGTTTTTTTTTTTGTTTTTGTTTTTTACCAATGAAAAAATTGTGTTTTCCGTCATAAAAAAGAACGGAGCTTAGCGGAGACGGAAGTCGGCAGATGATCATCCGCTAAACGTGGGCTATGCCATAGAGATACCTGTGTGTCCGTTTTTCATCCGTCAGCGGATTGATGAAAAACGGACATATGGAACGGCCGTGTGAAAGGGGCCTAAATGAATAAACAGAAGGACAAATAAGAAGATACAATGTTTCTTTTTATCTGTCTGTTTAAGCAGCTGAGCAATGGCTGTTTTTTTTTTTTTTTTTTTTTTTGACAGCTGTGAGCGGGGGAACTGAATGAGCTGAACTGAACAGCTGAATAAGCCATCGGTTGTTAAGCAAGCTGTGGCCCCGCTCCTTAACAACCGTTTGATTGCCTTTTTCTTTTTCTTTTTTTTTTTTTTTTTTAATTTCAGCTGTCAGTGAGGGAATCCCGCTGACAGATGAAATAACCAAGCCTGAAAGTATCGTAGAAATGCTGGATTAAGATCAAGTGGGGGTCGAGTCGAGATTGCGACCTTTTAATGAGTAATCATGCAGCTCTTATGGATAAGTATCTGCCTGTATTTCTCAGCATTGAGGACACCATTGATCCTGACCAAATCTGCAACTCCATTTGCAGAAATGCAGCCCCAAACTTGCAAGGAACCTCCACCATGCTTTATTGTTGCCTGCAGATACTCCATATTGAACCAATTTCCAGCCCTTCACCGAACAAACTGACTCTTGCTACAGCCAGATACACTTGAAAAGTAAGCATGAGGTCTTTCATCTGCTGCAATAAGTTTCCTTGGTTGACCACTGCATCTACGGTCCTCAATGTTGCCCGTTTCTTAGAACTTCTTCAAAAGAGCTTAAACAGCACATCACGAAGCCCCAGTCTGCTCTTAAGTCTTTGCCTGGATATTGCTGATGCAGTATAACACTACCTTGTGTCTTGTTGCTGTGCCTCAGTCTTGCCATGGTGTATGACCTGTGACAATAAACGGTCTTCCACAACTGCACCTTGGTAGCAGAGTTTGGGTGTTCCTCCCCAATTTTAAGCCTCCTACACAGCTGTTTGTTAATGATGGTCTTTCAACCTACATATGAAATTGATCATTTAGCACCCTCTTGGTATAATTGGTTAATCATATATCTAATCCTACAAAATAGCTGACTTTGTTCAAGTGTAAAAAGTGTGCAAGTGTAATAATTGATGCTGGTTTGAAGCCAAAGGGTAGTCACACCAAATATTGATCTTAGATTTTTCCTCTGTTCACTCACTTTACATTTTGTAAATTGATATACATTTAAATGTTGATTTTTGAAAGCTCTTACTTTACAGCGTTTCTTCACATCTGTTTAAAACTTTTGCACGGTACTGTATATTTTCTTCTTTGACTGATGGTAGTAATGCTTAACCTTTCTTACAGGTTCCTATTCCTATTTTTGTGCCAGCTGATTGGGACAAAATCAAAGAATTAAATGAAGAATTTAAGCTGAAAGACATAAAACTAGATATGGACCTAAAGGTAAAAGATTATCTAAAGGTTGAACTGGAAAAGCAGGAAGAGATGGAGGATTCATTGTCATTAAAGGATGAAGACATGGAAGAAGAAGAAAAAGTAAAGGTAGAAGATCAGGACAGCAGAGAAGTGTGGGATATATTAGTGAACGATGAAGATGAGCTAAGAGAAGATGATGAATCTTTGCAAGAGGAAGTAAAGGAAGATGATGATCTGAAAGCAGATCTGACTGATGATCTGAAAGAAGATCTGAAAAAGGATCTGACTGATGATCTGAAAAAGGATCTGACTGATGATCTGAAAGACAATCTGACTGATGATCTGAAAGACGATCTGGCTGACGATCGGAAAGAAGATCTGGCTGACGATCGGAAAGAAGATCTGGCTGACGATCGGAAAGAAGATCTGGCTGACGATCGGAAAGAAGATCTGGCTGACGATCGGAAAGAAGATCTGGCTGACGATCTGAAAGAAGATCTGGCTGACGATCTGAAAGAAGATCTGGCTGACGATCTGAAAGAAGATCTGGCTGACGATCGGAAAGAAGATCTGGCTGACGATCGGAAAGAAGATCTGGCTGACGATCGGAAAGAAGATCTGGCTGACGATCGGAAAGAAGATCTGGCCGACGATCGGAAAGAAGATCTGGCCGACGATTGGAAAGAAGATCTGGCTGACGATCTGGCGGACGATCTGAAAGAAGATCTGGCGGATGATCTGAAAGAAGATCTGGCTGACGATCTGAAAGAAGATCTGGCTGACGATCTGAAAGAAGATCTGGCTGACGATCTGAAAGAAGATCTGGCTGACGATCTGAAAGAAGATCTGGCTGACGATCTGAAAGAAGATCTGGCTGACGATCTGAAAGAAGATCTGGCTGACGATCTGAAAGAAGATCTGGCTGACGATCTGAAAGAAGATCTGGCTGACGATCTGAAAGAAGATCTGGCTGACGATCTCAATGACAATCTCAATGATGATCTGAATGACGATCTCAATGATGATCTGAATGACGATCTCAATGATGATCTGAATGACGATCTCAATGATGATCTGAATGACGATCTCAATGACGATCTGAATGATGATCTCAGTGACAATCTCAATGAAGACGTAAAGGAAGAAAATTATCTAAAAAGGGAAGAGGAGGTAACAGAAGATGATCTATCCGATGGAAGCCCATTTCATCCTTTAGAAATTGTGGAAATAGAAGATCCTATAACTGAAGAACAGACATTGTGTGATACTGGTATGTAGACTTAAACCCTGTCAATCGCCAAGGAATTCAGCAGATCGTTAAAATTAAACTAATACAGCTGTTTTCACCTGCAGATGAAATACAAGTCGATGAATCTAAAAGCTGCAGTGCCGATAGCCCATCAAGCTTACCAGATGTGCCATATGAGCCAGAACTGGACATTGAAAATGATTTTCCAAGGGGTAAGTTTTAATGTTGATACTTAGAATCAGTTCACGTTTGATACCCTTTTTTGTACTACAGGCATACTTCTCTGATGCATCCAGAGAATACCCATAGGTCTATTATCTGATATAGGCTACATTGTGCATTAGCTAGATCTGTGATTGATTAGACATTTTGTGTCCCCACTGGAAAACTCACTTACACTAGTGACCATTGTCTCCAGTACTGGAACTAATGGAGAATCCAAAATGTTATAGTAGTCACCAGCATAGGAGTGGAAAGGGAAATCTTAGGAGCATACCAGTTCGTGACAGCTGTCTAGGAGGGTTAACTTTTATAGTACAGTGTACAGGACTTGTAGCCATAGACAATAACTTGTATGCTGCTACCTTCAGGTGATTGGACATTGGCAAAGGCTTTGCACCTGCATAAAACCCCTATGCACTCCGTGGGACTTCACTTTTTTGCTAGTGTCCTTATGTAGTGGACCTCTACTGCTCCTGTAAAAGGTTCTACGCCATTTTTTTCCTTTTTATTTTTATTTTTTACCACTTCAACTGACATTTCTGGTGCTCACATGGTGCAAGGAGTGTAATTAGCTGCAGAATCTTATACAGGTTCAGAGCCATGAACCAATCCTATGTCACCCAGGCCCTGAAGAACCTTTCAGAGGGTATGCCCACTACGCTGAGTGAAGCTTGGTCCCCTCTGGGAGCCTGCAAGGCAGATCAGGTAGGACAGGGTTTTCCCAGGAATTGTGAATATTTCTTGTTTTTACATTTGGGGCATTATTTAACTTGGGCCCCTTTCACACTTGTGCGACTTGTCCTTCGACTTGGAACTGCAAAGTCGCATGACAAGTCGTAGCCCATGATTTCCAATGAGTACCATTCATATCTGTGCGACTTCAAGTAGTCCCTGTACTACTTTGGTCCGATTTTGATGCGAGTTACACAGGCATTCCCTGAAATTGCGTCAGAATTGCGGCCGCAAAATCATGGTAAAATCGTGTGACTTTGAAGTCGCGTTAGAAGGGGCCTTAGAGTATTTTCTCTCCTCTGCAACTATGGTGCCTTGGCAAAATGTTTAAAATTGCCCAAAAACTGTCCACAAACTGGTGGGTGGAACAAGCCTGCCTTTTTAACCACTTGAGCCCCGGACCATTATGCTGCCTAAGGACCAGAGGTCTTTTTCCAATTTGGCACTGCGTCGCTTTAACTGCTAATTGCGCGGTCATGCAATGCTGTACCCAAACGAAATTTGCGTCCTTTTCTTCCCACAAATAGAGCTTTCTTTTGATGGTATTTGATCACCTCTGCGGTTTTTATTTTTTGCGCTATAAACGGAAAAAGACCGAAAATTTTGAAAAAAAATGATATTTTCTACTTTTTGTTATAAAAAAAATCCAATAAACTAAATTTTAGTCATACATTTAGGCCAAAATGTATTCGGCCACATGTCTTTGGTAAAAAAAATGTCAATAAGCGTATATTTATTGGTTTGCGCAAAAGTTATAGCGTCTACAAACTAGGGTACATTTTCTGGAATTTACACAGCTTTTAGTTTATGACTGCCTATGTCATTTCTTGAGGTGCTAAAATGGCAGGGCAGTACAAAACCCCCCCAAATGACCCCATTTTGGAAAGTAGACACCCCAAGGAAATTGCTGAGAGGCATGTTGAACCCATTGAATATTTATTTTTTTTGTCCCAAGTGATTGAAAAATGACAGAAAAAAAAAAAAAAAAAAAATATTTACAAAAAGTCGTCACTAAATGATATATTGCTCACACAGGCCATGGGCCTATGTGGAATTGCACCCCAAAATACATTTAGCTGCTTCTCCTGAGTATGGGGATACCACATGTGTGGGGCTTTTTGGGAGCCTAGCCGCGTACGGGGCCCCGAAAACCAATCACCGCCTTCAGGATTTCTAAGGGTGTAAATTTTTGCTTTCACTCTTCACTGCCTATCACAGTTTCGGAGGCCATGGAATGCCCAGGTGGCACAAAACCCCCCAAAATGACCCCATTTTGGAAAGTAGACACCCCAAGCTATTTGCTGAGAGGCATATTGAGTCCATGGAATATTTTATATTTTGACACAAGTTGCGGGAAAGTGACACTTTTTTTTTTTTTTTTTTTTTTTTTCCATAAAGTTGTCACTAAATGATATATTGCTCACACAGGCCATGGGCATATGTGGAATTGCACCCCAAAATACATTTAGCTGCTTCTCCTGAGTATGGGGATACCACATGTGTGGGACTTTTTGGGAGCCTAGCCGCGTACTGGACCCCGAAAACCAATCGCTGCCTTCAGGATTTCTAAGGGTGAAAATTTTTGATTTCACTCTTTACTGCCTATCACAGTTTCGGAGGCCATGGAATGCCCAGGTGGCACAAAACCCCCCCAAATGACCCCATTTTGGAAAGTAGACACCCCAAGCTATTTGCTGAAAGGCATGGTGAGTATTTTGCAGCTCTCATTTGTTTTTGAAAATGAAGAAAGACAAGAAAAAACATTTTTTTTTTTCTTTTTTCAATTTTCAAAACTTTGTGACAAAAAGTGAGGTCTGCAAAATACTCACTATACCTCTCAGCAAATAGCTTGGGGTGTCTACTTTCCAAAATGGGGTCATTTGGGGGGGTTTTGTGCCACCTGGGCATTCCATGGCCTCCGAAACTGTGATAGGCAGTGAAGAGTGAAATCAAAAATTCACGCCCTTAGAAAGCCTGAAGGTGGTGCTTGGTTTTCGGGGTCCCGTACGCGGCTAGGCTCCCAAAAAGTCTCACACATGTGGTATCCCCGTACTCAGGAGAAGCAGCAGAATGTATTTTGGGGTGTAATTTCACATATTTCCATGGCATGTTTGAGCAATATATCATTTAGTGACAACTTTGTGCAAAAAAAAAAAAAAAAAATTTGTCTCTTTCCCGCAACTTGTGTCGCAATATAAAATATTCCATGGACTCGACATGCCTCTCAGCAAATAGCTTGGGGTGTCTACTTTCCAAAATGGGGTCATTTGGGGGGGTTTTGAACTGTCCTGGCATTTTATGCACAACATTTAGAAGCTTATGTCACACATCACCCACTCTTCTAACCACTTGAAGACAAAGCCCTTTCTGACACTTATTGTTTACATGAAAAAGTTTTTTTTTTTTTGCAAAAAAATTACTTTGAACCCCCAAACATTATATATTTTTTTAAAGCAAATGCCCTACAGATTAAAATGGTGGGTGTTTCATTTTTTTTTTTCACACAGTAATTGCGCAGCGATTTTTCAAACGCATTTTTGGGGGAAAAAACACACTTTTTTTAATTTTAATGCACTAAAACACGCTATATTGCCCAAATGTTTGATGAAATAAAAAAGATGATCTTAGGCCGAGTACATGGATACCAAACATGACATGCTTTAAAATTGCGCACAAAACGTGCAGTGGCAACAAAATAAATACATGTTTAAAAGCCTTCAAAAGCCTTTACAGGTTACCACTTTAGATTTACAGAGGAGGTCTACTGGAAAAATTACTGCACTCGATCTGGCCTTCGCGGTGATACCTCACATGCATGGTGCAATTGCTGTTTACATTTGACGACAGACCGCCGCTTGCGTTCGCCTTAGCGCGAGAGCAGGGGGCGACAGGGGTGTTTTTTTTTTTTTTTTTTTTTTTTTTTTCTTTATTATTTTTTTGCTTTTTTAATCTTACTTTTAAACTGTTCCTTTCATATTTTTTTTTTTAATCATTTTTATTGTTATCTCGGGGAATGTAAATATCCCCTATGATAGCAATAGGTAGCGACAGGTACTCTTTTTTGAAAAAATTGTGGTCTATTAGACCCTAGATCTCTCCTCTGCCCTCAAAGCATCTGACCACACCAAGATCGGTGTGATAAAATGCTTCCCCAATTTCCCAATGGCGCTATTTACATCCGGCGAAATCTAAGTCATGAAATACTCGTAGCTTCCGGTTTCTTAGGCCATAGAGATGTTTGGAGCCACTCTGGTCTCTGATCAGCTCTATGGTCAGCTGGCTGAATCACCGGCTGCATTCTCAGGTTCCCTGTTGAGACAGGAGAGCCAGAGAAAAGCACGGAAGACGGTGGGGGGGGGGGGCATTCCCTCCCACGGCTTGTAAAAGCAGTCTAGAGGCTAATTAGCCGCTAGGATTGCTTTTACATGAAAGCCGACCGCTGGCTGAAAAGAATGATACCAAGATGATACCTAAACCTGCAGGCATCATTCTGGTATAACCACTCAAAGTCGTGAATGGCGTACCTGAAGACAAAAAAATGGTTAACAATGGTTAACAATAAAGCACAGTAAAGTGTAAATAATTACACACCTGAAAAACAAACATGATAAAACATAATAACAATAACAATAAAACATTGCAGAATAGAATACAGTAAAAAAGAGCAGAACAATAGAGAGAGGGAATAGAGAGAGAGAGAACAATAAAACAACAACTATTTTTTTTATTTCATATTTTTTTTTTTTTTTACACTTTTTTTGTAACTAACTTTTATAACGGTAACCGGTTCCAGGTTCGGGTCTCTCAAAATGCGATGGCATCTTGGGAGACCCTGTGAAATGGCGCCTAGTCTGTGCAATGCTGTACCCTACGCTAATACTCAACTAGTGAATGGTAGCGTTCAAAACATTCACCAATGCAAAGACCAGGATTGTCAGGACAGGAGGGACAATAATAGTGGGTGTCACGCCTATATCCGCGCTTGCTGCAGACACGACATCTTTTTTGGGGGGTTCGTTGGGTAGGGGTACTCGGGAGGACATAAAGAAAATGCCTCTCATGCAGCCGACTGCATTTGGTTGGGGATGTGAATGGGGGAAGTACGGGCGCTGCAGAAGCGGTGGGTTCCCAATTAGGATTGGCGAATGCAGCAGGAAGGGCACTATGGGCACGACGGGCCTGTGTTTGTCTTTTTGGTGGCGGCGGGACACTACTTGTGCTTGCCACCTCACCAGCTTGAACTGCACTTATGGAACTCGCCACGTCACCACGTGTTACTGCAGTGCTGGTTTGACTACGACCGGGGTGTACTAGGCCGCTGGCGCTTGCCAGTTCACCAAAACGCTACCAAAAAACTGTTAGCGATTGCAGGGATCAGGCCTGACTCTGCGAACGCTGCAGTTATGCGTTTAGTGTTTTGTAAGTGACAGTGATCGATCGATACTGCACTTGGGTGGGCTGGGCCAGGCCGGGCGGAGGGGCAAAACGCAGGTGCTAGCAGGTATCTGGGCTGATCCCGCTAACACTGCGTTTTTGGGAACCCTAAACTGCTGGTGACGCTAGTATAGATCTGATCGGATCAGATATTGATGCGATCAGATACTATACCACTAAGGGAGGTGTACGGTGCGTGCGTGGGTGTTAGCGGTACTGGCGCTAATCTGACGCTGCCTGGGGCTGGTGCTTGCCAGTTCACCAAAATACTACCAAAAAAACTGTTAGCGATCGCAGGGATCAGGCCTGACTCTGTGAACGCTGCAGTTATGCGTTTAGTGTTTTGTAAGTGTCAGTGATCGATCGATACTGCACTTGGGTGGGCTGGGCTCGCCTGGGCGGAGGGGCAAAACGCAGGTGCTAGCAGGTATCTGGGCTGATCCCGCTAACACTGCGTTTTTGGGAACCCTAAACTGCTGGGGACGCTAGTATAGATCTGATCGGATCAGATATTGATCCGATCAGATACTATACCACTAAGGGAGGTGTATGCTGCGTGCGTGGGTGTTAGCGGTACTGGCGCTAACCTGACGCTGCCTGGGGCTGGTGCTTGCCAGTTCACCAAAACGCTACCAAAAAAACTGTTAGCGATCGCAGGGATCAGGCCTGACTCTGCGAACGCTGCAGTTATGCGTTTAGTGTTTTGTAAGTGACAGTGATCGATCGATACTGCACTTGGGTGGGCTGGGCTGGGCCGGGCGGAGGCACAAAACGCAGGTGCTAGCGGGTATCTGGGCTGATCCCGCTAACACTGCGTTTTCGGGAACCCTAAACTGCTGGGGACGCTAGTATAGATCTGATTGGATCAGATATTGATCCGTACAGATACTATACCACTAAGGGAGGCGCATGCTGCGTGCGTGGGTGTTAGCGGTACTGGCGCTAATCTGACGCTTCCTGGGGCGACGCATATCACCGCCGGGCGATCGGGGGGCTAAACCTTTATTCGGTAATAAACGGCGGGTGCCCTGACACTATAAAAAATAAACAAACTAACCAGCGTCAACCGTAACGGTTATACGGTGATCAGTGGTGAAAGGGTTAACTAGGGGGCAATCAAGGGGTTAAAACATTTATTAGGTAGTATATGGGGGTCCCTGACGCTATAAAACGCTGACGGCGAACCTAAATATTTACCTCACTAACTAGCGTCACCAGCGACACTAATACAGCGATCAGAAAAATGATCGCTTAGCGACACTGGTGACGGGGTGATCAAGGGGTTAAAACTTTATTAGGGGGGGTTAGGGGGGAATCCTAGACCTAAAGGGGGGTAATACTAACTGTCCCAACACTGTCACTGTCACAAACTGACACTATGCAGTAATCAGAAAAAAAAAAAAAAAAAAAACTGCTGGTGTCAGTTTGTGACAGGGGGGGGGGGGTGATTGGGGGGGGATCGGGGGGCGATCGGGGGGGGGGATCGGGGTGATTTGTGTGCCTGGCATGTTCTACTGTGTGTGTAGTGTTTGGTGCACTCACAGTGAAGTCTTCTCTCCTCGGGCCGGAACGGAAATTACCGAGCCGAGGGGAGATGACATCATTTCCTTTGCTGCTGTTTAGCATACAGCAGCAAAGGAATGATTCCATTGGCCGGCGGCGATCGCGAGGGGGGGGCCACGAACGGATGGTCTCCCCCTCATCACCGATCGCCGCTGGACAAAAGACGACCGCCTCGGGCACCGGGGGGGGGTCCGATCGGACCCCCCACCCGCGGAAGGCAAATCACGTACATGTACGTGATTTTGCCTGTCCGTGCCACTTTGCCGACGTACATCGGCGTGAGGCGGTCGTCAAGTGGTTAAATGAAAGTGACAAGTTTTTATTGTGCAACATTACAAGCTTGGACACTGTGTAAGCAGACTGCCTGCACAGTATCCTTGTTTGCCCCTCTGTCAGCACTGGGGTCACGTTGGCTGAAAGAAACCGAGGTAGAAGAGAAACCCTGGAATACTAGTCAGTACCAGTGTGCAAAGATATATTGGCTTGGTAAAACACAAATTACCTCTATTGTTGGGTGTCCTGCATGTGTGGATTCTGCTGCGTTGTGTAAAACTGATTCTGCATCTGTTTTGTGAGTAGCCCGCAGGGGATCCCCCCACTTGGCAATGGTGGAAACAGGGCGCAGAAGAGCTGAGACAAAAGGGCCTAATGTCACTTGTGCTACAAACACTGAGAAAAACCAGCAAAATGCTCAGTTTTGTTCCCCTGTTCTGGAGTAAGGTCCAATAATGACCCAGCCCCCTTCCTCTAATTCTGGCTGCCTCTAACATGTGCAACAGCCTTTCTGATTAAGGCAAATTACACTGCAAATATGTCGGATTTCTTTTGGAAAACTCTGCCCTTTTTGAAGCCTTCAGTCTCCTGGACCCAAAGCCTTTCTACTGCCTCTCCGCCTGAAACTTTTCAGGAGAATGACCTCGAACCTCTTAGCCACTTCAAGGAATATATGAAGGGAATTGAGGTAGATGCAGAAGAGGATTCTGCCGAGGAATTTTCTCCTCCCCATATTTTGTGAGAGACCAACTAAAGAGTCATGCCATTAGCTTCATATGTTTTCTGTTGTGAGCTAACATATGATGTGTTCATAGCTTTAGTTTAACAGCAATGGAATCTTCTCAGCCAAAACGAGTTCCTTTGGCAACTAAACGGTGAAGTCTGAAAAGACCTTTCCTCTGCGCACACACACACGATCGGCCAAATCCTGAAAAAGCATTCATTTTTCCCAAACCTTTTACTGAGTTATATCCTATGGAGAAGGAACTTATGAAAAAAAGACCTGTACCTGTAGTGTATCCTGCCATTTCTGTTCTTAACAAGCATCTTGCTGTTCTTGTTGAGGAGGTTTTCTCCTTTTTTAAAGCATAACTTTACCCATAACAACTTTATAAAAATAATGTTCTTTAGCACATGCATTCAGCATTAATAATTATGCTACCAAAATGAGTGTGTACTGTAAATTGCCTCGAGCATTGCTCCTGTTCTTGCTGGAGGTTGCCGATTTTTGCGGGGCGCGCATCGCGGCGATCGGTGGAGCGCTGTGTCAGTCTGACACACCGCTACTCTGATCTTGGTAAAAAAACCTCCGGCGGAGGCTCTTTACCACGTGATCAGCCGTGTCCAATCACGGCTGATCACGATGTCAATAGGAAGAGCCGTTGATCGGCTCTTCCTCACTCGCGTCTGACAGACGCAAGTAGAGGAGAGCCGATCGGCGGCTCTCCTGGCAGGGGGGGTCTGCGCTGATTGTTTATCAGCGCAGCCCCCCTGCAGATCACCCCACTGGACTACCAGGGATGCCACTAGGACCACCAGGGAAGGGGCAACGTGGATGGCCAGGTATGTACCCCATGGCCATCCACATGTGCCCAATCTGTGCCAATCCCCATCAGTGCCGCCTATGTGTGCCCATCGGTGCCACCTATGAGTGCCCATCAGTGCCGCATACCAGTGCCACCTATCAGTGCCCATCAGTGCCACCTATCAGTGCCCATCAGTGCCGCCTATCAGTGCCCATCATCAGTGCCCGTTAGTGCCACCTCATCGGTGCCACCTCATCGGTGCCACCTCATCGGTGCCCATCAGTGCCGCCGTATCAGTGCCCATCAGTGCAGCTATATCAGTGCCCATTATTGAAGGAGAAAGTGTACTTATTTACAAAAAAATTTAACAGAAACAAAGAAAAACTTGTTTTTTTTCGAAATTTTCGGTCTTTTTTTATTTGTTGCGCAAAAAATAAAAACCGCAGAGGTGATTAAATACCACCAAAAGAAAGCTCTATTTGTGGGAACAAAATGATAAAAAAGTTGTTTTGGTACAGTGTAGCATGACCGCGCAATTGTCATTCAAATTGCAACAGCGCTGAAAGGTGAAAATTGGGCTGGGCGGGAAGGTGTCTAAGTGCCTGGTATTGAAGTGGTAAACTATTACATAGCTATACCTGCAGAAGGGGCCAGCATGAAATGATCTAGCAGGACTTTATTTTCTGACTAAAGTTCCACTTTAAGTCTTTTGTCTGTAGATGCTGTAGATACAACCCTATTGAAGGCATATTTTACTCTCACTGGTCCCGCCCATTTTGTCAAGTTGTTGCTAATTGGACTGGAAAAATGAATAGAAAATATAATTCTGTGTTTGAGAACGCTCTTCTCCTAGAACAATCACATCTCATTCCATCAGCGCTCCTGTTTTATGTTGATGCCCTGGAAAATGTACTTTGCCAGGTCTCTAGGATGACCCTAGCATCTGCGCAAATGCACAGAATTTTGTGGTTTAGGGCTTAGTCTTCTGAGCCTTCTTACAAAAGCCTTCTTGTAGATGTGCCTTTCGATGGTTAACAATAGTTATGTAAATCAAATCTAGGAATTTATCAAAGAATTACTGGGGGGGAAGGTACTATTGCCCCACAAAATGACTAAGCCTGCTATTTCTATGGCTCCTTCCCCTTCTCAACAAAGGGGATCCTTTCCCTCCACCCAGATGCCCTTCTCTAAGTCAAGGATGGGACCATCTTTTCATTGCAAACCTTGGACCCCAAAACCCTCCAAGCCTCCCTAGAAGTCCTCCTCACAATGAAGAAGTGCCCTCACTCTCTGGAGTAGAGGGGTGTCTGTTACTATTCGCACTAGTCTGGACCAGGGATGTCATTTTAACAGTCTCTCAACGTGGATCAAGGTATACCTTCTCTGCATCACTGCCCTGACCTGGTGAATTTCCAACTTAGCCCTAGCATCCGGAAAATTGTTCCTCCATCTCCCTAAGGTGGGAACAACAGATGCCAGCCTGTTAGCCCAGGGCAGCATCTACAATTCACTGATTGTCCAGAGCACCTGGTCTCCACAGGAATTGACACGCCACATTAATATTCTAGAATATATATCCATAAGACTGACTCTGCTACATGGTCTCCCATTAAAGATGCAGACAATGCCATGATTGTGCCTTGCATAAACCATCAAGGGGGAACCAGAAGTCAGAAAGCCCTGAATAAAATGCAAGCCAGATTCTCTCCAGGGTGGAGCTCCACATTCCAACTCAACTACATACCAGGAGTGGAAAATTCCTGATTCTCTGTCAGAGATAGGGAACACCATATGAGCTCCAAATTCAACAGGTTTGTGGCCAGATCCATGGATTCCCTAGACTTTGCAGTGTATGTCCTGGTGATTCTTTGGTGTTTGCATTTCCTCTAGTGCTGCTTCTCCCTCGACTGCTTTATAATATAGGGGGAGATTGGATTCTGGCAATCTTTATGGCTGCAAATTGGCCCAGGAAAACCCGATACACGGATATACTCAGATTCCTGGTGGACAAGCCTTTGCCTCTTTCAAGCAGGCCAGACCTCCTGTCAAAAGGCCCTCTATTCCACCTTACTTCTCAGTCACTTACTTTAAAAAGTCAGCTTGGCCTGCTCAGTAGCCCTAATATGCATAGAATGATGGTTCCCTAATGTGGTTGGGAACGCTTAGTGGGATACCACCTGTTGGCTAAAGTAGGCCCTATACTGTTCAAAATTTGGGCAGTCTGGCTGAGACTAACCAAATTTTGGTCAATGTTCGACAGGTCCCTTTTGACAGAATGGACAAGTTGGAAAACGTGTCACGATCACTGTCTCCAGGTGCTGATCAGTGCATTCTGACAGCAGCAGGAGCCGTTTCAGAATAGTGTCACAGCGAAGAGATTCCTCCATCCACCTTGTTTGTGTGACTGCAGGAATCTGTTCATTTTTTTTGTTCAGCCCACCGGCCAAAAAAAAAAAAAAAAAAAAAAAAAAAAAGGAAGGCCAGCTTTTCTCAGCAGAAAAGAGGCAAAGGCTTGTCCACCAGGAAAGAGGCAAAGGCTTGTCCACCAGGAAAGAGGCAAAGGCTTGTCCACCAGGAATCTGAGTATATCCGTGTATCGGGTTTTCCTGGGCCAATTTGCAACTTTTCAAAACATAAGGGTGGGGGGGGTCATTCAATAATTTTGTAACACTTTCTGGTATTATTGTCGTATTAGAAACTCCAGGTAGAATATAATGTTATAAATAATAAATAAAAATAATTAAAAAAGCCCTTGGTAAATATTGTGGAAAACAGGAAGTGTCATCTTTTTTAACCACTTGCTTACAGGGCACTTAAACCCCCCTCCTATCCAGACCAATTTTCAGCTTTCAGCGCTGATGCAGTTTGAATTACAATTGCGCGGTCATACAACACTGTACCCAAATGAAATTTTTAGCATTTTTTCACCACAAATAGAGCTTTCTTTTGGTGGTATTTGATCACCTCTGCAGTTTTTACTTTTTGTTAAAAAAATGTAAAAAACTGAATTTTTTTGAAAATTTTTTTTATTTTTTTATATTTTGTTATAAAAAATTTAAAACGGGTAATTTTTCTCCTTCATTGATGTACGCTGATGAGGCGGCAGTGATGGGCACTGATAGGCGGCAGTGATGGGCACTGATGGGTGGCAGTGATGGGCAGCACTGCCAGGTGGCACTGATTGGCACTACAGGTGGGCATTGATAGGTGGCACTGTGGGCACTGTTTGGTGGCACTGTGGGCACTGTTTGGTGGCACTGTGGGCACTGTTTGGTGGCACTGTGGGCACTGTTTGGTGGCACTGTGGGCACTGTTTGGTGGCACTGTGGGCACTGTTTGGTGGCACTGTGGGCTCTTTTAAATTGGCACTAGTAATCGGCACTGATGAGGCAGATGTGCCTCTTCCATCCCAGCCGGTGATCGGCTTTTTTTTCTACTCACGCTGTCAGCGTGAGTAAAAAAAAAAAAAACGATTACCGATCTTTTTGTTTACATCATGTGATCAGCTGTCATTGGCTGACAGCTGATCACATGGTAAGGGGCCGGGACCGGCCCCTTACTCGGATCGGTGATCAGCCGAGTCTCAGTGACTCGGTGATCACATCGCGCACGGCGCGCGCCCTGCAGGGAGCGTGCACAGGGGAGGCCGTCATATGACGGCCTCCCGGAAATGCAGGTCCGCGCTGTGGCCGTCATTCGGCTATAGCGCGGACGTCAGGAGGTTAAACTTGGTGGTTTTTTTTTTTTTCTTTTTTTAAGGACTAGGATCTGTAAATTTTTAGTGCATATGTGTCACAAGGATGTTTGAATGTCTGCATGGCTTCTCTTCAGAGTTAATCCTGCAATCATTTCTTTACAGCAGCTGAAGAACTTGATACAGAAAGTGAGTTTCTGTTGCCTCCTGTTTTTGGGGAAGAGTATGACGTGCAACCAAGACCCAAGCCACTTAAAAAGGTATATATATATATATCTAGTGTATTATCTGCATTGTCACGAGAAACCTATTATTCCACTGACATGAAAATTCTCAGCTTAATCTCCTGCTAGCACAACTCTGGCGTCAGTGCAAAGCAACTTTATCCACATACTGATAATCTACACCAGTAAAGAGCATGCAGAGCTCCACATCACGAATGGAATCACATTCTTAATGCACTTATTAAAGTAACAATAGGGTTTTTTTTTCTTTGGTGTTTTATGGATTTTATTGTGATCTTTGATTTTCTTATTGAGGCATTTTTATGGGGTTTTAATCATTTGTAACTGCTAAAAGCAGTCTTGATGTGTTCAGGCCACAGTGGTCCTTTGTCTTCATGACAAAGAAATATTGTGGTTAGAATTGTGCAAAGTCTGCTTTTTACCTTCTGCCATTAGTTGGATAAAGATAGAGCCCTGATTACTATTCCTGGTGTGGCATATTGCTGACTACATACATTGATGCCACTAAATAATAATCTTGTGAAGTGAAAAGATCTGCTGTAGTTTCTGTAGAAATCGTCATTTCAGGCATGTCTATCTCCTGTGTCCTCCTACCTTCCTAGGTAGTTCCTCCTGCCAAGCTTTACATCACTACTGTGTCTTATAGGGGTCGACAGGAAATTACACTGCTGAAAATTTTCTAGCAGATATTTCCTCTTCATCTATTTTTGTTACAGGTACAGTTGTTATAGTTTAGTGTACTGTAAATTTCTGGTGGTCTAGCAAATTATGTTACAATATTTTATATGTAAAGATGATTTTATTACAAATTTGTGTAAACATTACCCGAGTGTAATTTACAAAACTTCATATAGTATTTATTTACAATTGCTGTGCAGCAGACATCCAGCCTACTGTGTGGATTTGGCTAAAGGTATCCTGCAGTGTGGATAATGGGTGCGCAAGGCATGCTCTAAACTTAACCAAAGTACCTTGATACTTGGACCGGCTGCATAGTCTGCACACAGCAGATTGGTTGTTTCAGTGGACCGTGTTGTAATGAACAGGTACACTTTAGTACACTGTTCTTCTTTTTTTTTTTTTTTGTAAAGAATCCAAGGCTGACCTGCCTTTTACATTTTACATTACATTTTATAATCTTATATTTTGTTTTTACACAAATATTTTGTTATATCTGTACTGTAACCCATCATTGCTCTGAATTTCAGGGATTGAAGAGGAAGGCAGTTTTGAGTGACAGCTCTCTTCCTGAAAGCTCAGTGTGTGCGTTTCCTCTTAAATGTTCCTATGGTGTCAATGCCTGGAAGCATTGGGTTAAAACTACTCCTCAAGAAGAGCTTGTTGAAAGTAGGTTTAGCTTCTATCCTGTTGTATCATTTTTCCTCTAGTTTTGGGGACATGTTCTTTTATTAAATATAACACTTTGGTTTTCAGCAGTGAGATTAAAAGAAAATCTTCTGGAGCATACAGCGTGTGAGCTCAGCCATGGGCTTTCACGATTTGTGAAGGAGGTGCGAAGGTCAAATGGGGACAGCTATTCACCTGATAGCATCTATTATTTGTGTTTGGGGATTCAAGAGGTCAGTGCCATAATTTAGTCCTTTTTTTTAAGCTTGTTTTGAAAAACAAATTGATTTTTAATGTAAAATTTGACCTGTGCGGTTTGATTTGTATTGACCTCATGACCACAACTAGGGTGTTTAACCTCTTTAACTCTTAATGTGTCTAGTTAGTATATCCTTGTCAGAACAGGTTAAAACAAGCTCACTGCTGTTCCCTCAACCCACCAATCTCTGCTTGATGAGATAGAGCAGAGGGTAGGGAGACATTAGGTATCTAAGATGTCTCCATATCTGGCACCTGCCCTATGCCATCAGGTTTGTTAGCCGCTTGTGATAGCTGTAAAGTTATATAAAAAAAAGTGTTTACAATTTCTACATATAACTTAATGAGGGGGGAAAATTAGAACCACCCCTTTCCCCTATGCACACGTACAAAAGCAGATGCACACATAGAACACACAAGCACATAAACTCTTATTCCACACATTCTATATTGCTGTGCACACCGTTGTTAGCGTAATAATTCCAGGTCCTTTTATGGTGAACTCTAAACTCATCTATTGATTATTTTGAGTACCATCATTTTTTGCCATTTCACGGGTGCATGCAGTTTTGAGGTCTGACATATTCAGTATCTATTTGTGCGGCCCTACTTCATCTTTTATTTTGTTCTAAATATTTGTGGATTAAATTGTGTTTGTACTAAAATCCATTTATGTGTATTCTTTAGATTTGATAAATAGTTGCACAAATATAACAACATAGAAAACTGCAACTGCCACCATTTTATTCCATGGGGCCTACAATTTCAGAAAATTACCTAATACTACTGGGTTTTTCACTTCACCCCTGCCTGTGAGCACTATACAATCCTTTCTTGATCTTCCATTAACTGTAAAGCAAGCCCCTGTCTGATTGGATACAAATTTAATGGGTTTGTTCCTATAATACAGTTTTGGTAAATCTAAAGGGAATTACACAATTGTAGTGTGTATGGCCATCCTAAGAAATGTAGTGTTTGTATCGGCGAGGAGGTGTCTTCTAGGGTGGAATAGAAGTTTGAATGCACTGTAGCAGGCAGACAGCTGATGGATGTTTTTTTTTAATGAAATTGATAGGTTTACAAGTAGCGAATTATGACAAATTACCATTATTAGGAAGTGTTATAACTTGTTGTCTTGCCATTTGCTATCTTTATGCTGTTCTCTTGCATTGGAGAAACTTTGACACATCTATACATTCCTGAGAGGCACATTTTTTACTTGGCCATGTTTCATTTCTCAGGGAGGATTCAGATATTGCCAAGAAATCCCTCAAATTCTTAGCTCTTTGTGTTGTTGGATGTCTAGGTCCCACAATGTCTTCACAATGCACGAGTGATGTCATTACTTTGTGATGATCAACAATTTGTCTCCCTTACCTACAGAGATTAGCTGCAATATCAGTATGAGCTGCACTATATGCTTCCGTCAAGACTGACATTATAGCACTACTGTTCAGATTCCTCACTCCAGGAATACCTGGAGTGGATTTGCAAATGTGACAGACATTCAATGTTATCTCTTTTTAAAAAGCATGCTGTAAAGACATTTGGGCTTAAAGGGGTTGTAGACCCTCAAATTTTTTCCCCTTAATGCATCCTATGCATTAAGGGGAAAAACCTTCTGTAGTGCAGCAGCCCCCCAGAGCCCCCCTTTTACTTACCTGAACCCGATCGTTCCATCGACTGGGACAAGCACAGCACCTCCAGCCGCTGTCTCGGGTCCTCATTGGATAGATTGATAACAGTGCAGCTATTGGCTCCCGCTGCTGTTGACAGATCCAGGGGGTTGGCCAAGTTCTGCTGTCTGTGTCAATGGACGCTGCAGCAGGACTCGAAGTGCGCCTGCACGGGTGTCCCCTTGGAATGCGGGTCTCCGAGGGGGCACTTGATGCAGGGAGGAGACAGGAGCGCTGCTGGGGGACCCCAGCAAAGGAGGATCTGGGCCACTCTGCAAAACCCTTGCACAGAGGAGGTAAGTATAACGTGTGTGTTATTTAAAAAAAAAAAAAAGTCTGATGCTTTGTGCATATTATTGTTGTGTTGGCAGATCTGTGAGGAAATGCATGCAGTTGTCAACAGTATTTTGCAACTTTGTTGCTTTTTTTTTTTTTTTTTAATGTAACCTTTGTTTAAAGAAAATGTATTTGTGTGTGAAAACTAGGGATCGACCGATATCATTTTTTTCGGTGCCGATACGATACCGATAATTCTGCAACCTCTCAGGCCAATAGCCGATATTGTCTGCCGATATTCTGTACATTTAAAAAAAAAAGTTTACAGTTCTTTATTTTTTTATTTTTATCACGGTTATTGCTGTCACAAGGAATGTAAACATCCCTTGTGACAGTAATAGGCAGTGACGGGGTACTCTTTATGGGAGAGATCTGGGATCTAAAAGACCCCAAACCCCTCCTCCTGCACTTGAAAGTATTCAAAACGTCAAGATCGGCGTTTTTGAATATTTTCTCTTTTTTTAGAACCGGTGCCTTTAAGATGCCAGTATTTCGGGAAGTGATTTCATGACATTGCTTCCAGGTTACTAGATCCAAGACCCAAACCAAGCATCAGCTTTGTTAGGGTCTTCGGCCAGCCGACGGACGTGCCAGCTAGTTGCTGAGGCCCCGGTAGGACGGGAGAGCCCGGGCGAGCAGCAGGAGGGGGATGTCCCCTCCCGCTGTTTGTAATAACAGTCGAGCGGCTACTGAGCCGCATCGGTTGTTATTACAATAAAGCCGCCCGTTCGTGCTAAAGAACGATACTGGGATGATTCATGCAGCTGCATGCATCACCCTGGTAAAACCCCTTGAAGCAATATCCGTAACATCGGTCAGGTTTGCGACCGATACCAATTTTTCAAAAAAAAAAGCTGGTATCGGCCAGTATCGATAATCACTCGATCCCTACTGAAAACCGCACTGTACATGAAAATAGTGCAACAAAGTTAATATGATATAGCGCTAACAATGGGCAAAATTGCACACCAGCGTAATATTAACAAAAAACAATATGTTGCTTTAGTAGCTGTTATCAAAACATTTACCAGCTATCAACAAATTTGTGCTTGTTACCAAGTCCTCAAGTGTTGCTTACGCTGTGCTCTTGAAGTAAGCAGGAATGAGTGATGTCTGTATGTTGACAACATCTTTTATTCTAGTGTGATTGTTTTTGTGTTTGGAGACTACCTAGTTGTGATGTGATTATAGCAGGGGTCGTCAACCCCCCAGCACGCATGCCAGAGGTGGCACGCAGCCGAGTTTATGATGGCACGCAAAGGGATTCCTGGGAGACCCAGCCGTGGTTGCGGCTCTATTCACAGAAAGAAGCACGGATTGTTCCCACCGGCCTCAATTCCGTGCCCGCTTGATTCAGCTCCCGCCCACCTACTTAGAAAGCGGCATGGATGGATTGGTTCCCACTGGCTACTGTTCCCGCCCACCTGCTTAGCTCCCGCCCACCTACAGAGAAAGCAGCACGGATGTTTTGGTTCCAGCCAGCCACAGTTTCTGCCCACCCACTTAGCTCCCGCCCACCTACAGAGAAGGCAGCAAATATGTTTCCCACCTGCCGCTGTTCCCGCCCATCCACTTCAGCTCCTGCCCACCTCACTCTTTGCCTGCATTAATCCTGGATCAGCATGGAATCCGACATCCCTGCCTGCCCACTGTTGTGCTCGGCTTTGGACAGGCAATTACAGGACTGCAGCAGTTTTGTAGCCTGAGCCTTCCTTGTCAGCGTGCCTGCTCAAACCTTGAGGACCATTTCTCTTTCTCAGCAGCAGCAGCATTAAAGAGGACCAGTGGTAGCTGCTTTATCCCACATCTTTATGTGAACAGCTATTGGGAAATAATACTTTAGAACAGGGTTTGGTACCTACTACTTTGGAACTTTTATTGGTTCTAAAGTAGGAGTAGTCTCATTAGCAGCAATCACTACTTTAGAACAGGATTTGGTACCGACTACTTTAGAACTTCTATTGATAACTACTACTTTTAGAAAACACTGACTAAAGGTCAGTTCACACTAGAATGCAGTGCCGGAAAGGTGTTTCCTGCACTGCATTAGAACGCACTGTCCTTGCAGTCTGCATCGGAGTGCCAATGTATTGTTAATTGCACCCCAATCACAGATTGCAAATGAAGTGCGTTGTGGTTTTTGGTGCAATGCATTCTTGCACAGTCTGATGCACTACTGTGCAGTCTGGTTCATTTTGCAGCCCAGTCACACTGAAACCCCTGCATTCCTGTGAAATGCTGAGAGAACCATTTCTAAATGAATATAGAAATCCTAACTACCTGTCTAGTGGGAACATATGGCTTCTTTTCCACACACAAAAAAAAAAAAGTTTAAAAAAAAATGCATAAGCACAGTAACTTAGCCCTATTATTAAGTACAAGAAGTGGGTATGGATGATTAGTGCAAAATTCATACTACAAGCTGGCTGCTACGGAGAGCACACAGTATTTCCAGGTGCTGTGGGGATAAAAGCAGTAGCTGCAATAGTGGTATCCACACCCCCTCCTATCTCCTTGCCCAAGGTGAATACAAGGTGTTCTGTGAATGGAGAACAGAAGCGATGGGGTTGCAACATGATCTCTCTTCCTTCATTCTCAGAACACATTGTATCCTGTCAAAAAAGAAAAAGCCCTGTTGTGAGTTGGCAAGGAGATAGAAAGGGGCAGGGATGCCACTGTCGCAGCTGCTGATTTTATCCCACAGCCCCTGAAAATATAGCCCTCTTTGTAGTAGCCGGCTTTTAGTTAGGTATGAATTTTGGATTAAGCAGCAGTCATACAAACCTGCTGTACTTCTATATTGGTGCTAAGTTGTTGTACCTGTGCATAACAATTTCTCACAGGACTACTGATTACCTTATTTTTCGGACCATAAGACGTACTTTTTTTTTCCCCCAGAAATATGGGGGAAAATGTCTCTGCGTCTTAGGCGAATATACGTTAGGCAACACCCCCCACTGCCGGAATAGACAGGAGAGCAGGGGACAGACATCCAAACCCCCTTTGGGCGCCAGGCGATCTCCCAGCTGGGCCTGCTTGACACTGCTCCTGAGACAGGATGGGATAACATCAGGTAAGGCTGTGTTTGTGGCAATGGACAATTGGTCACTCTGCATTATTGGTAATGGTCACTCTGCGTTATTGGCAATGGTCACTCTGCGTTATTGGCAATGGTCACTCTGCGTTATTGGCAATGGTCACTCTGCGTTATTGGCAATGGTCACTCTGCGTTATTGGCAATGGTCACTCTGCGTTATTGGCAATGGTCACTCTGCGTTATTGGCAATGGTCACTCTGCGTTATTGGCAATGGTCACTCTGCGTTATTGGCAATGGTCACTCTGCGTTATTGGCAATGGTCACTCTGCGTTATTGGCAATGGTCACTCTGCGTTATTGGCAATGGTCACTCTGCGTTATTGGCAATGGTCACTCTGCGTTATTGGCAATGGTCACTCTGCGTTATTGGCAATGGTCACTCTGCGTTATTGGCAATGGTCACTCTGCGTTATTGGCAATGGTCACTCTGCGTTATTGGCAATGGTCACTCTGCGTTATTGGCAATGGTCACTCTGCGTTATTGGCAATGGTCACTCTGCGTTATTGGCAATGGTCACTCTGCGTTATTGGCAATGGTCACTCTGCGTTATTGGCAATGGTCACTCTGCGTTATTGGCAATGGTCACTCTGCGTTATTGGCAATGGTCACTCTGCGTTTATGGCACTGGTCAGGCTTCATTTCATGGGCACTGCAAAATATTTTAGTATACCATTTGGTTCAGAATATTTTTTTTTCTTGTTTTCCTCCTCTAAAACCTAGGTGCGTCTTATGGAGCGAAAAATACGGTACATGTCCAATGAGAACATTGTGGTTTCCTCTTCTTTTTTTTTTTTTTTGCCTGTGAAATATTGTTATATTTATGCAGGAATTGGGGCTCATATGAGGTGCAGAATTTAGTTATGATCTGAGGGGTGAAGGTGCAGTATTTTGATTCTGATCTGAGGGGTGAAGGTGCAGAATTTGATTCTGATCTGAGGGGTGAAGGTGCAGAATTTGATTTTGATCTGAGGGGTGAAGGTGCAGAATTTGATTCTGATCTGAGGGGTGAAGGTGCAGAATTTGGTTCTGATCTGAGGGGTGAAGGTGCAGAGTTTGGTTCTGATCTGAGGGGTGAAGGTGCATAATCTAGGGCTCATAGAAGTGTTGATACTGATGTGAGATCTGAAGGTGCAGAAATTAGACCTGATCTGAGATCATAAGATCTGAAGGTGCAGGAATTGGGACTTATCTGAGGTGTAAAGGTACATAAATTGCACCTGATTTGAGGTGTGAAGGTGCAGAATTTGGGGCTTATGAGATCTGAACAAAAAGATATTGGGACTGATCTTAAGATGTGAAGGAGCATTTAGTGAAGCTCATTTGAGATCTGAAGGTGTAGAAATTGAGCCTGATCTGTGGTGTGAAGGTGCAGAAATTGGGGCTCATATAAAATTTGAAGGTGCAGAAATTAGACCTCATCTTAGGCGTGAAGGTATGTTCATTGGGGCTCATTTGAGATCTAAAGGTATAAAAATTGGGACTGATCTGTGAAGGTGCATGCACTGGGGCTCATTTGAGATCTAAAGGGGCAGAAATTGGGCCTTATCTGAGGTGTGAAGCTGCAGAAAATTGGGCCTTATCTGAGCTGTGAAGGTGCAGAAACTCGGCCTTATCTGAGGTGTGAATGTGCATGCATTGGGGCTCGTTTGAGATCTGAAGGTGCAAAAAAATGGGGTTCACATAAGATCTGAATGAAGGTGCAGAATTTGGGCTGATCCAAGGTGTGAAGGTAAAATAATTGGTGAAGGTAGTCTTGGCAATGGTATATGCATTTGGATCTACTTGTATGCGTGAGCAAATATTCTCTCATATGACAGGAATATTGAACCAATATTGCTTTTTGATTACCATTTCCTGTACCACTTACTATTTATCTTTGAAAGCTAAATATATACTTCTTATTAATATTCATGTAGTTTACAGCATTTACTTTATAACAATTCCTTTCATGCTTGAGAGTGAAGTTGACATTTATTTTTATATAACTGACACTCTCCATTGAATTGAAAACATTTTTCGGCACACTATGTTCAAAAGGTTGCCTACCTTGTGATATAGACAAGCTTTGCCATAAAGGGTAATTGTATGTGCATTTGGCTTCTTTCTGTGGACCTTTTGGACCTGGCTTCTCCTTGGACCTTTTCTTTCTGTGTTGTTCCAGTGCACATAAGGCCTTTACTTTTACCCAAACTGCGATTTAAGCATTCCCTCTCCCCTCTTTAACTATGAAATGCCAGAGTCCTGTCTCTTTACTAAAATTTAATTTTAGCAATTGTGGATTACATTTAAAATCTTTCTAGCCAGGTCCAAAGAAAAAAATATTGTGGCAAAGATGTAAGCAGTGTTTAGACATGTAGAGTATAAATGGTCATCTATCTAGGAAAAATGCAGCCATTTCAAATATTATACAATTTTTTTTTTCTTTATAATATAGCAGCTTGTCAAGTCACACCGATCCAATGACATCTTGCATTTTTCATGAAGACTAGCAAACCTGACTCTGAAAACTTTGGTTTGTGATGTATCAGTATTTAGTTATGTTAGAAGTAGTCTTTCATTTTTCAGTGTTGCTTACAGGATACACCAGTCATGTGCTGAACAAAGCTGGGATAAGGGGTTAGACCTTTTGATTACTGGTATGGTGACTGGCAATGATCTTCAGTTCAAGACTGCTACTGCTGATTAGTGCATACCACTTTGCACAATTTTTCAATTCTGTACCAGCCTTACACCTTATCATGTGCTGGGATTAGGTGGAAGACAGAGACTCTTCTGCGCAAATATTGCTACTTTATAAGTGACTAGCCAACAACAAGTATGCAGTCGGAGGTGATTTCATCTGCTGCATGATTGTTCTGAGTTAATGACTTAAACTACCCAAAGATAGCCAGGTAACTATGATTTCCAGAATGAGGTCAGTTGTGGCTAGAATATTTTCTCAATACATATTTTCTGAGTCCGTCACAATCACAGCACCTGATTTTGCTTTAAAATGTTTTGTGGTTTTATTGAATGCCTAATTATTTTTAATTTGTATAGTTCATGTCTAGGAGCAGAAGAACAGATAATTTATTTAGCGATCCAGAGTATCAGGGGTTTGGAGAAGAATTCAATATTATCCTTAGGAGCTGGCAGCCCAGTATTCTTCCTGATGGTATGTGATATTGGCATCTAACAGTGCTGTCATGCTTTTGGTATTCTTTTTTTGTTTATTTTTTGATACAGTCATATAATTCTTCATAATCACACACATACAGTGCTTTGAAAAAGTATTCACACCCCTTAATATTTTCACGTTACAACAAAAAATTGATTTCATGTGGGATTTCATGTGATAGACCAACACAAAGTGGCACATAATTAAGTGGAGGGAAAATGATAAATGGTTTTCTATTTTTTTTTACAAATATCTGAAAAGTATGGCATGCTTTTGTGTTCAGCCCCCTTTACTCTGATACCCAAACTAAAATCTAGTGGAACCATTGCCTTCAGAAGTCACCTACCGTATATACTCGAGTATAAGTCGAATTTTTCAGCACATTTTTTTGTGCTGAAAGTGCCCCCCTCGACTTATACTCGAGTCAAGCACTTTTATGCAGCAAAAAATTTCATTTTCCGAACCGACTTTGGGGCCCCGTATCTCGGGGCCACTTAGTGCTAGGAACCCCAAATTTGGTGTGCAAACCCAGTGGACCCGGTTCCAGAACATATCCAAAGATGAAGTTCCTAGCACTAAGTGGCCCTGAGATACGGGGCCCCAAAATCGGTTCGGAAAATGTCATTCTCTGCTGCAGAAAAGTGCTTGACATTTTCTGAACCGATTTTGGGGCCCCATATCTCAGGGCCACTTGGTGCTAGGAACTCCAAATTTGGTGTGCAAACCCAGTGGACCCGGTTCCACAACATATCCAAAGATGAAGTTCCTAGCACTAAGTGGCCCTGAGATACGGGGCCCCAAACCCGGTTCGGAAAATGTCATTCTCTGCTGCAAAAAAATGCTTGACATTTTCTGAACTGATTTTTGGGGCCCTGTATCTCGGGGCCACTTGGTGTTAGAAACCCCAGCTTTGGAAATTTTATGGTGCTAGTTCCACTGGGTTTGCACACCAAATTTGGGGTTCTTAGCACTAAGTGGCCCCGAGATACAGGGCCTCAAATTCGGTCAACTGTGTCCATCTGCAGCAATGTCATTTCGGGACCCTTTGGGTTCAGAGACCCCAAATTTTGGCTGCAGCTAGGGGGCATCTAGGAACCCTTAACTACCGAGTTTGAAGTTCAGGGGACCTATGGCTGCAAATGGGCACAGTGAGGCTGCAAATGGGAACAGTGATGCTGCAAATTGGCATTGTTGACCCTCTTTTCCACTTACAGTAGCTGTGCATTTCTCACCCTCGTCTTATACTCGGGTCAATAAGTTTTTCCCATTTTTTTTGTGGTAAATTAGGGCCTCGACTTGTACTCGGAACGACTTATACTCGAGTATATACGGTAATTAGTAAATGGAGTCCACCTGTGTGTAATTTATTCTCAGTATGACTACAGCTGTTCTGTGAAGCCCTCAGAGGTTTGTTAGAGAACCTTAGTGAACAAACAGCTTCATGAAGACCAGGGCACACACCAGACCGGTCACGGATAAAATTGTGGAGAAGTTTAAAGCTTGGTTAGGTTATAAAAAAAATATCCCAAGCTTTGAACATCTCACGGAGCACTGTTCAATCCATCTGAAAATGGAAAGAGTATGGCACAACTGCAAACCTACCAAGACATGGCCGTCCACCTAAACTGACAGGCCGGGCAAGGAAAGCATTAATCGGAGAAGCATCCAAGAGGCCCATGACATCTCTGGAGGAGCTGTGGAGATCCACAGCTCAGGTGGGAGAATCTGTCCACAGGACAACTATTAGTCGTGCTCTCCACAAATCTGGCCTTTATGGAAGAGTGGCAAGAAGTAAGCCATTGTTGAAAGAAAGCCATAAGAAGTCCTGTTGCAAGAAGCCATGTGGGGGACCCAGCAAACATGTGGAAGGAAGGTGCTCTGGTCTGATGAGACCAAAATTGATCTTTTTGGCCTAAAAGCAAAACACTGTGAAGGAAAACCAACACTGCACATCACCCTGAACACACCATCCCCACCGTGAAACATAATGGTGGCAGCTGTGGGAATGCTTTTCTTCAGCAGGGACAGGGAAGCTGGTCAGAGTTGATGGATGGGGCAAAATACAGCGCAATCTTTAACTGTTAACAGAAGAAAACATGTTAAGAGTCTTCAAAAAACTTGAGACTGGGGCGGGGGTTCACCTTCCAGCAGGACAATGATCCTAAAAATAATACAGCCAGCGCTACAATGGAATTGTTTCGATCAAAGAATATTCACGTGTTAGAATGGCCCCGTCGAAGTCCAGACCTAAATCCAAGTGATAATCTGTGTCAAGTCTTGAAAATTACTTTTCACAGATGCTGTCCATCCAATCTGACCGCGTTTGAGCTATTTTGCAAAGAAGAATGGGCACAAATTTCACTCTCTAGATGTGAAAACCTGGTAGAGACATACCCAAAAAGACTTGCAGCTGTAATTGCAGCGACAGATGGTTCTACAAAGTATTTACTCAGGGGAGCTGAATACAAATGCACACCACACTTTTCAGATATTTATTTGTAAAAAAAATTGGAAAAGCATTTATCATTTCCCTTTCACTTCACAATTATACACCACTTTGTGTTGGTCTATCACATAAAATCCCAATAAAGTACATTTACGTTTTTGGTTGTAACATGACAAAATGTGGAAAATTTCAAGTGGTATGAATACATTTTCAAGGCACTGTGCATATATGCATGCTTGTATGGGCCTAGTGTGCATGTTTATGCACTAACCCAGCCTTATCCAAGGGGAACAGTTGTGATGAGCCTTTGAAAAGAAAGTGAGGGCTGGAAAATGCAATCTTCCACTAGGATCATTTGACTATTCCAGTTTTGCAGACCTTAGAGAGGTCACTCATTTATTTGTTTTCCTCACAGATCATCCTGTGGGCTTTTTAGATATTGTGACTCATAAAAGCAACACTGACGTCAGTGCCAGATTAACCAGAGATTTAAAAAGTACTAACAATTCTACTCCATTTGAGCAGTTAAAATTTATCATGGAAAGTGTTTTGTTTTATAAATATGGAAATTATATAAAACCTGTGGATCTCGCCAGAAATCACGTGAGCTCATAACTTCCTGTAGTGAGCAGACAACATAGTGCCCCTTACTGCACTTAGGAGCCCTGCCCAGGTCACTGCAATTAACTAGAAGGTACCTCCCTACTTTATGAAAACTGGGAGGTGTTCTGTAGTCCTAACATACTTTCTGTCCTAGAGTGACTGGCTGTCTGTAGATAGGGAACAGTATGGGAGTATTGTCACCCAGACTGGTAAGTGTTTTACCGGTAGGATCACCAGGTGGAAGTAAAGGGGGAAAATAGCCTAAAAAAAGAAAACTAATGCAGCCATCACTTCAAAGAGTGGTAAGCTGCATTATATTACTTTTATATTCTTTGGTTTGGACACTTTTTAAACTAAATTCATTAATTTGATCTGTTCATTCAAGCAATAATTGCACTTGCAGTGTGTTTGCTGTAATTGAACCACACTTTACTACGTTGTTTTTCACAGCTTTATCGGTAAGGCAATGAAGCATAAAGCTGCCCTGTCAAGAAAAAATTTCTGAAGACCTTAGAAGTAGGCACTTTAGTCAGCGGCGATACATTTACCATACTTCCGTTGGTGTCTGTCACCAATTTGTGACCAAAGATAACAGTTTTGTTCCACATGCAAACATTTTAGCTTTCCCCCCCAATAATGACCTGTGGTCCACTTACACTATTTTTTTAAATTTTTTTTTTAATCCAACAAACTCTTTATTAGGTACGAAAAAAGGGTATACAGAGTGAGTAAGAGCAACACCGTAAGCTCTTGTAAGATGCCGTACAATTGTCTTGCGCAAATGTATACATTAGAGAAACGTAAAGACATGGTAATGCATAGTCATACGTAGCTTGATGAAAAAGAATGTATTCAAGAAAGGTGTCCAAAAACAATATGCCATAGGAGTGTATAAACATGGGCGAGGATAACCTTATGCAGACTGGTGATGCTCATTCAGTTACTGGCTCATCTTCCAAAGAGGTAAATGCCAGGTCTAGCCAGCGATCCCATATTTTATGGTATTTAGCCGGGCAATTTCTATGCATGTAGGGTTAAGATTACCAGCCCTCTTCCATTTCCTAAGTGTTGGTGCGGGGGCCTGGAGTCAGTTTCTGGTTATTAGTAGTCTAGCAGTAAATGGCGTTTCCTGTAAAAAAAAAAAATGTGATGTCTATTCTCTTCCTGGTCTGGGAGACTTGCACTATTTTTAAAGGAAAGTCTTTTTATACTATAAAGCCTACTTCTTGTATGTCAGGTGAAACCATCTCTTATCTCTTATGTGTAGTGTTCATGTGTGTTTTTTTGCCTTTTTAAGGTTCGATGTTCTCCAGAGTTGAAGAAGACTATTTGTGGCAAACAAACCAGCTTGGAACCCATTCTGCAGTGACTCTCCTGTTCACCCTTTGCTACTTCAATACTAAGTATTTTAATCTGAGGACCATAGATCAGCACTTAAGACTTTCTTTTGGTACAATCTTAAAACAGTGGAAAGGAAATCCCTTAACACAAGAAAGAAAAGCTTGCCTCCAGTACCAAGTGTCTTCATTATGTGAAGGTGAGTGGAATTTAAAAATTGCTGTATTTGTGTGTACTATTATAACACATTGCATTAAAAGCCATTTTTCTTTTAAAGATAAAGTTAGCTCTGGAAAAAGGAAACATGAGGACGATGAACCAGTTTTTGAACAGATTGAAAACACAGCAGACCCATCTCGTTGTCCTGTGAAAATCTTTGAATACTATCTTTCTAAAAGGTAATGTAAAATTAAAGGTGAACCTTTTTTAAATCATTAGAGTAGGGAAGAAGTAAGTCATCCATTGACAGACACAGCTTGATGATTAAAATTTACCTAAAGGCAAAACTTATTTTTTCCTTTATTTTTGAATAGAGGTGGAGAGGGATTAGAACACCTGTCAGGTTTTTATTGCTATCTTTGTCCCTATTGGGGTGTTGGGGAGATTCACCCTCTTTGTCCTGGTGACTATGATTATTATGGATCAAAATGAAAGAGCATCCCAAATTTTGAGCTGTCACCAGAATGGGAAAAGAGGGGGGAAGTTTCCATTGGCGACATTGGTTCTGGTGATGGGAGATTTCCCTCCTTTTTTGGAGGGATTTCCTCTTACTTCCTTTTGTGGCTGTGAGACAGGACATGAGGAAATCTGTCCAATGATAGATTTGATTCTTACCTTGAAATATTGGAAACGCCAAGGCAAACAGTAGTTCTGTGTCCCTAAATGGTTTGTAGCACTTTATCCTTTTGCAGAGGATTTTGTGAGTAAATGGTCTACTTCTCTGGCTGACTGGATGCTAGCCAGGTTTTGTCTCGGGTATCCCTTTTCCTCTGTTCAGATCCCTACTCTTGTTCGTCAGGGTAGGAACATTGTAAGAAGGCAACAACATCATTAAAGTAGAAGTTCACCTTTAGTAACATGTTACACCCATATATAGGGTGTAACAGGTGTGTCTCTGCATAAATATCCACACCCACCAGGCAAAATCTTTCCTTTCCTGGGCAGAAATTCATGTTCTAGTTATCTCCACGGTGCACATTCCTGAGGTAGAGAACTGGCAGGCAGACTTGCATTAGATGTCCAGCGAGAAGCATCATCTCTCCTTCAGAAGCTGTTTTGAGACATAAAAATAAGCAGTAAAAAAAAAGAGGTTTGGTTGTATCCCAGCAAAATCTAAACTCGCCCGTTAGGATATTGTCCCCAAAACCAAAATACAGAACCACCTCAAGCAACTATGTACAATAGAAAGGTCATACACACACAGGTTAAATAATCTGACATCTGCGTTATAGCTAGTAATTATTTTATTAGTATATAACAAAAAAAATTTAGTACAGTAAATTGTTAAAAATTCCACAATCCTCTGCAATATTAAAAATGACAAAATTGTCTAAAAAAATAATCACGTATTATCTGGACCACTCACACCAAAGCTGAGAGCTGTTTCCTTTTTTCTCTTTGATATTGCAAAGTCCACTTTGGCACTTAGTAAGCCTGGTGGTATAAAGTTGGTTGATCAAACTGATCTCCAGGCAACTGCAGTACCTGTTTGTATTGTTCATCCCCAACTGATTGCACCATCTATTCAATCCATACATATATGATTATGCTGTTAGTATGTAAGAGCAGAAGCTGCACCAATGGCAGGATTTCAAACAAGACAGACACTGCAAGCCAGCAAGTTCATGAAGTAAAAAAAAAACACAGATCATCGTGCCGTTTTTATGCTTTATTTAGGAATTCTAAGCAGATTTAAGTAGTGTTAGTTACTCAGGACCGTACAACTCCTACCTTTCGCCACCTTCAGGTTATTACCACTGTCACATCTGGATCATATTTCAGACGTGGATCTGTTAGCTTCTTGACTTAACAATAAACTGAGCAGATTTGTTTCCAGGACCTGGGACCCAACAGGACAGATACCCTGGTGGTGCTGTAGGATCAGTATACCCTTTTTTTATTGCTTTTGCTCCCCTGAAACTCCTGAAATAACCTACTTCGAAGGATCAAAGGCATTCCAGTCAGTCATATAGCCCCAGAGTATGGTATGCCTGTCTTATATGATCGGCCAAATCTGTTCTCGAAAAGGACTGATCTTCCACCTTGTTTCTCGTTCGCTTCCTTTGATGGTGTAGCTACTGAAAGCCATGAATTGAGAGACAACATGTTTCAATTTGTTATCCTGACCATGATTAAAGATCGTAAATCTATTTCCCACAACCTAGAAAACAAATTTTCACTGATGTGATCACTTTTGGTTGGCCCTGTTTTTCCTTTCCTTATTAGGGGTAGAACAACATTTAGCCCTTAGAATTGTCAAAGGTCAGATGTTTACATTGGATGTCCTTTTCCAACATTCTCTTGATCGTCTTTCACTGCTTTGTATTATGCAAGGGGAAGAGGCTACACATGTTGCATCCCCTATTGGGCCTCCACTCCAAGCATGGGATTTAAATCTAGTATTGTCTGTGTTATACCACTGTTTGCCTCAGCTGCTACTCTTGGCTGAAAGGTCCTGCAACCAGTTGTTAAACACCCCTGTTTTCCATTTTATTTTTTTTCTTCTTGGGTTTGTTCATGTGTGTGTGTTTTTTGTTCTGCTTGCTCCTCTGAATTGCTTTTGGACATCCCTAGGTTGCTTAGTTATCATCAATCTGTGTCCTTTAATAGACCATATATAAAATAGGATTATAGTGCTTGCTGTAAAATCAGTTTTGTCCTTTGCTGTCATTTGCTCTATGGACTGCTTACTAAAACTAAACAAGTGGGAGGGGTTATAGCCCCTGAGCTGAAACTGCCTAGCAGGGACACATACAGAAATAAATACCTGGCAGAGATTTTAACCCTGACCTCTTTCCAAAACTAAAAAAAAATGCCAGTTTATACCCATTAGGATTCAAGTCCCGCACCTACAAATCTGCTGAATATAATGAAGGGAAGAGGTTGCGGACGGTACAGCATTCCATTTGACAAGAAGTTTGGTTGCTTGTAAGAGGTTAAACATGGACATCTTAGGCAGCCTGCACAGAAATATCAAGTTTCCTATCAAATTGAAAAATGTTTCCACACTTTCCACTTACCATATAAGATGATGCAATGCACTGGCTTTTCTAACCAATAAAGTGTTGTGGATTGCTGCGAGTGGGCCTGACTGATTTGCATATGAATAAAGCGTAGATCAGGATTATGACCCCAAGGGTGTGCTAAATGATAATAGAAGGTATTTGCAGACATTTATCTGTTTCTTCTGCCAACATTTAGTGGAGTTTTTTTTTAAAGTTTATTTTGGGGTCCGATGAGTTCCCAACACCATTAGGAAATCTGTAATAATCAGGGGCAGCACAGTGGCAAGTGGTTAGCACTTCCGCCTAACAGCACTAGGGTTGTCGGTTCGAATCCCAACCACGGTACTACCTGCCTGGAGTTTGCATGTTCTCTGTGTGCCTGCGTGGGTTTCCTCTGGGTACTCAGTTCCTCCCACACTCCAAAGACATGCTGGTAGGTTAATTGGCTCCTATTTAAATTGGCCCTAGTATGTGTATGTATGAATGTGAGTTGAGGACTATTCCTTCATTCAAGGACTAAGATTGTAAGCTTCTTGAGGGCAGGGACTGATGTGACTGTTCAATATGTATGTAAAGCACTGCGTAAATTGACGCCGCTATGTAAGTACCTGACATACCACACCCATATGTACACTAGTGGCAGTTTGGGAATTAAGCTGGGTGGGATCTGCACCCAAAACTGTTATTCAAATAATACTGAATTTTATCAGTTGAAGCTGGGGGATGCATTGGAGGGTGTGCCTGATTATGCTTTTCCAGGAAAATCGGGACTCGGCTTATGTTGCCATTGTTCAGGGGGGTTATAGCTTATGTTCTGGTAATACGTTGGGTAGCTGGCCCTACCTTTTGGTGGTGCCTGGTCTCCAACTATTACAGGTTTGCTTTAAACTTTTTTGGGCAGTGGGTGTGTTTGGGTACCGCCATCTCAATGCAAGTTGTGAACAGCTCAGTCATTGGAGTTACTGTAAAGCAGTTTGAAGAGCAGTGTTGTGATGAAGAAAACGGGGTGAAAGCCACAGCAATAATAGATGTGAAATGACTACAGTATTTTCTCCAAGGAACAGCTGCATTTTCTTTCTGAAGTTTCTCATGCAATGTGTGAAGTACACAGGCTTTATGCATCTGATGTGCTTTGCTTTACCATACAGGTCCTGTGAATGCAAAAGCAGCTTGAAGCAACTCCTTGAGCAAGTTAAAAGGCAAATCAAAGCATCTGATAGCACACAGCATTTATATTTTTATGAAGTGCATATATGCAAGCCCCAAATTTTCTAACCAATTTCATTTCATGTTTTTTTGTTGTAGCCCCTCAAATCTTGACCAGAGAATGGATTTATTTTACTTGAATCCAGAAAGCTCCTCTACTTCCGAATCCCTTCTGTGGTTCACATCCTCTTCCCTGGATCGAAACACTTTGGAAAACATGCTTATACGGGTTTTACTAGTCAAGGATATTTATGACAAAAGCAGTTATGAACTGGACGACGACACAGACTAAAAATTGCAAGTCACTAAAGCAGTCCCGAAAAAGGAAATAAAACAGCATTAGATAGCAAAGCTGCTAGAGTGAATTACTGAGAACTAAGAGTAAAAAACATTTCATGTTTACTCCCCATGTATTTTATGAGTTTTGTAGCAGTGTACCCAATTTGGGTATTATAATGTAAATATCTGTGTGACATTTGCATTTTCCTTGTAGTGAGTTTTAGGAGACATAACACACACAACTCATTTTTTTTATTATTTATTTGAACTTAGGGATGTTTGTAACTTTTTACATGACCAGATCTGAATGAGAATGTGCCATGTATACTTGCTTTATCTCCATATTGCACAATTCTGCTGTTGCAAAAGCTTTCTGTAAAAAATAAAAGAAGGTTTTACCCAGGTTCCTAAATTCAATAACTGTATTCGTAGCAGTACTGAGTTTTCCATAACACTGTTATCATTTTTAAATTCTGATGTAAACTAATAGGGAATTGTTTTTATTTTTAGTTTGGTGGAACCCCCCCCCCCCTATTGGATTATGTAGACAACAAAATCCACACCTGTACCAAAAATTAGACTCTTGAAAAATGCTGTCAATATTTGTGTACTGTAACGTGAATGAATTGTGATTTATTTTTATTTTCTTCCTCCTTTTTTTTTTGGTTATTTTTATTTTTGGTTTTTTTTTTTTTTTTGTTTTGTTTTTTCCCTCAAGCCACACCCTTTCCATTCTGATTCAAACATTACCATGTATTTTCTTTATTTGTGATTCTTATGCTTCCACCCAACAAATAAAACTTCTTAACTTGTCTGCTTAGCCTAAAAATGTAAGAAATCCAACTTTTTCTGGAAAGCACGTATAAGCTATTGTTTTATTTTGGTATTTTCTTCTAACATGTTTTTTTTTTTTTTTGGCAGAAATATGTTTTTATTAATTAAAATGTCATCTTGCAAATCTTACTTTTTCCAGTTATGGTTGATATGAGCATCTTATGTAAAGTATGTACATCTATGTATATTTTATTTTACCTGTTTTAAGAACTGCTCCCAAGGCTGGAAATTCTATTTTGGCAGATGGTCAGGACAGTTAAAGGACGCCTTGATCATGTCACCTTACAGCAAATTAGAAGTATGGGAGCTGCAATTTCTGACTTGTATTTGAATGTAAAGGCTCTGGCATCCTTAGGGCCTCTGTCTGTGGGCTTTTCTTTGTGTCGGAACTGCTTCACTGAATTAAAATCTATGTGAATGGAAAAGCAGTTAGAAGGTGGCCAAATGCAAATGAATATTGAATGATCTCAGAAGAATCTCAATGCTGATGTCAAAAGTAAACTTGACAAAGACCCAAAGCCCTTTAAAAACAGGCACTTAAAATATAGCTAAAGGTAAAACTTGTTTTCTTTTTTTGATAATGGAGAGGGATTAGAACACCTGTCAGGTTTTTATTGCTGTCTCCTTTTCTATTTATCCTGTTTATCTTTATCACTGAGATTGATTGTGAAATAAAATTCACAATTTTGGGTTATCAGTACAGGAGTAGAGGGGAAAGTTTCCAATGAGGATACTAGTTCTAGGGGACACTGAAGGATTCCCTCACTTTGGAAGGATTTCCTCTCACTTCCTGTTTTGGCTATGAAACAGGAAGTGAAGGGAATCTCCCTAATGGGATACAGATGGCTAAAGAAAAAAAGGGGTTATAACCATCACTTCTTATATCCAAAATAGAATAAAAGTTCTGCCTTTAGTCCTATTTTAACCTTGTTTTGCTACTTGCAAAAAGTTATTGACCTGAACAGGTATGTTGATATTTGGTATTCTGGTACAGGACATATCCATACTTGTTCCGGGTCAGTGACTCACCAAATGGTGAAGCAAGAGTAAGGAGCAGAGGCAGCATTCAAAGATCTGTACTAATTCCTTTGAACACTGCTGAATCTACACATCCATTTGGAACAGTAATTTTAGATTTATATTCCACCTGCCCCTCCACCTAAAACAAAATCAAGTTTTTTGTTGAACTTTTCTGTGTGATGCTGACTTTTTCTCTGCATGGTATTTAAGTGTGGTACCAGCTAGGGTGGGGGAGAAATTCCACTTTGTCACCGTGGGGTTTTACTAAAATTGAAGAGTGCAAAATATCAAGTGCAGCTGTGCATAGAAACCAATCGGCTTCCACTTCTTTTTTTTCTTTTTTTTTTTTTTTTTTTTTTTTTTTTGTCATACTGAAGTTAGATGCTGATTGGCTACCATGCACATCTGCAGCAGATTTTGTACTCTCCAGTTTTAGTAAACCAACCCCCTTATGTTGCTTTTATGCTTATTCAAAAATATCTCAAGCCCTCTGTTTAAAAAAAAAAAAAAAAATAGAGAACGTTGACAACCCTTTTTGGGTTTGTATTGCTGTCTTATGTCTCCCTTGGTAACATAAACACTCCATTTGTCCAATGTTTTGAGTTGTCTCCAGAACAGAACAGGAGCAGAGGAGAAATCTTCCAATGGAGACACTTCTCCTGGTAACAGCTGTCTGAGAGGAGTTTCTCTCAATTCTCTACTATATTCAGAATAAAAAAAGGCTTTTGCTATGTTTTAAAGTAGCCATTTTTGTATGCATTGCATAAATTCACAAAAGCATAATGCATGCAGGATTTTAATTAAAGCGGTTCTATACCCGCACATGTGTATGTAAAAAAAAAAAAAAAAAAAAAGCCCTGTAAGGCATAATGAGCTAGTATGCACCGCATACTAGTTCATTATGAAATGCTTACCTTAGAACGAGGTCCCCATATCGCAGCCCAATCCACGCCGAGAGAGCTGACATTTTGCCCTCAGCGTTTCTTCCGTGTTGTGAGTGGCCGGAACCACAATGACATCACTCCCACGCATTCGCGCGGGAGTGTTCTCGGCAAGATCCGTCTGCCGGACCTTCAGCTGGGCATTCACAGCTGACGTCAGCAAGCTGTATGCAAAGTGAAAATCTCCTAAACCGTACAGGTACGTTCATTTTACCTGCAGGTAAACCTTATTATAGGGGTATACTAAAATAAGGGTATACAACCGCTTTCATGTGCATTATATGGTCTTTTTGTTTTTTTATTTTTTTAAACCAACCATATTTACTGCTCAGATCTACTGCATTTACCCCATCTATGCTTGTATTGTAGATTTTTTTTTTTGCTGTGTTTTGCATGCAAGTCATTTCACAAAGGCAATCTCATAGGTTCTTGCTCCTAAAACACTGCTACCTTCCAGGCTGGAGTAAACCTGAGGTGTCTAAGCAGAACAGAAAATGGAACCACTTCTGGTGGAGGTGAAAATGATTTGTGGGAAGTAGAGTCTTTCAATAGTTCAATGTTCATTTATTGTGGAATAAAAATTACAACTTTGATTTTTAAGAAAAGTATTTTGTGAAAAACAGTGAATGCGTATAAAACTACTTATGTGAATTGATGCTAAAATGACTGACTTGGCTGTCTATACGGTTTAAAATGCAAGGTTTAAAGAACTGCTACTTAAAGTGGTGTTCCAGCCGCAAAAAAAAAATTTTAAAGTCAGAGCAGCTACAAATACTGTAGCTGCTGACTTTTAATAAGGACACTTACCTGTCCAGGGAGCCAGCGTTGTTGGCCTTCCAAGGCCGATCTGTCCATCGGATCGGGTGCAGGCGCTGCTATTGTAACTAAGGGAAACTGGCAGTGGAGCCTGCAGGCTTCACCGCCTGTTTCCTACTGCGAATGCGCGAGTCACACAGCGCTTTCTGAATGGCCCGTCTTCTGGGACACGCACAGTTCCCAGAAGGCAGCGGGGTGTTTTAGATGTACTAACAGATTTAAAGTGGGAGTAAATGCCCATCATGTGATTTTTACCTATAGGTACTGTAAATCTCTCCTAAACATGCACCGCTTGGGAGATCTTTACTTTAGATGCAGCCGGTGAGGTCACCGGCACAAACAGCGACTTGTGCGAACGCAGGAGTGATGTCATCGCCAAGCCCGTGAACCCGGAAAGTAGACAGGGTGAAGATGGAAGTGCTTTCAGCGATGATGGCGTGCCGCTGGATGGCTTTGTTATCAGCCAAGTCTATTATAATGTGCTAGTATGCAATGCATACTAGCACATTTTGACTTAAACTGCTCGGATGGTTTTTTTCTTTTTTGATTGCGATTTACTACCGCTTTAAATGCACTAAAAAATTAAAGCCAAACTCCAGCAAATACTTTACAAGCAGTTACAGCAAACCATGTTTTTTCTTTTGGGATAAAGGTTTCAAATAAAGAAATAAAAGATGATCATTTGAAGCACTGTGCTAGTGGTAAATGGTTTGTCTCATGTCTGTAACTGATACATTCTGCTGGAAAGCTTGTGCTTTTGAAAAACAGACTTCTTTTTTTAATAAAAAGAAAATGTCTGAAAAAATGTGAATGGAGCCATTACAGTTAAGAAATGGTAAGCTGCAATATGTTTGCTTTTGGTAAAACAAATCCCAATGCCTAAACGCAGTTTAATCGCAACTAATTGTTCTATCTATGTAGATTATCCTTTTTTTTTTTTTTCACGACACAGTGCCCTTTCATATGGTAGTAAATGGTAATGGATATCTGCTGATTTTTGAAAGGAAGACTAGCACAAAACAATTTTTTTTTTAATTTAGCTCTATATTTCTTGGTGTTACTACCTACCACCAAAGAACAACCCAAAATAGTCTAGTCCCTGCACTGGGAGCGTGCTGTGCAGCAAGCTCCCAGGACAAACATGTATGCGGCCAAACGGAAGACAACCTACTTCTGTGAAGCCACAAATACGTGTACATGCAGCAGGAAGGGATTAACCGGCTGCTATAGCGGCAGAGTACAATTTTTATACAACTGTCGGCTCTTAGACCCCTTTCACACTGTAGTGTTTTGCAGGTGCTATACAATTAAAAATAGCGCCTGCAAAATGCCATAAAACAGCTGCTCCATGCACTCCAGTGTGAAAGCCCTCAGGGTGTTAAAAAAAAGTCCTGCCAGCAGCTTCTTTGGAGCAGTGAACTCACAGCTGCTCCCCATTGAAATCATTGGGGCAGCGCTGCGATACCGGCGGCATTTTGCGGGCGGATTTGACCCCTTTTCGGCTGCTAGTGGGGGGTTAAAACTGCGGCCGAATAGCGCTGGTAAAGTGGCGCTTTACCGCTGTGGCCGGGCGTCAGCAGTGTGAAAGGGGTCTTAGGTGGAAGTGATATAGGCAGCTATGAAGCCGCCCGATCACTTCAACAACCACAGCAACACAGGAGGACAGGTGTGATATCGGGGGTCTTTTAGTCCGCTATGTAATGAAAAATAAAGTTTAGTAAAAATTGTAATAAATTAGTTAATCCCAAGTACTCAATCTCCCCACATAAACACATATTAATGCAAGTGCACCCATGTTCCATATCGCCATGCATGCCCGAGTGGGCACAATAACTCTAGGTGCATTATTTATGGTTAACTTTTAAAGCGGTGACCTGTGGAATATATAGGATTCTGAAATTTGATGCCAGTTCATGGGAGCATGCGATTTTAAGGCTTGAAATGATGGGTATCTATTTACTCAGCACACCCTTATATCTTTTATATTTTACCAGAAGTTTAGGAAATCTATTGCGTATTTGTTCTGAAATTAGCTTTAGTGAAAATGTATTTTCATAAACTTGCGCTAATATCTTGTAACATCAACAATTGGAACTACCACTATTTCTTTAGGGTGTATGCTCTCAGAATTTTTTTTTCTTTTTTATTGAGGGGTTTTAAGTAATCTTAAGGCCTAATATGAATTTCTATGCATGTAAACAAAAGCTGAAAAAAAAGCTCTGGGACTAAAGCGGTTAGGAAAATAAATGTTGTAATACATCGCCCCCAAAGGTGCCCAGCTGACCTTGATCAGGTGCTGATGTGGGTTAAGTTATAACTAAAGGCAAAACTTTTTTTTTTTAAGTTTTGGATATGGATTATAATGCATGATTTTTTTTTTTTTGCTGTCTGTGCCCCCATTCGAGATCCACCCTCTCTATTTTGTCCTGTTTACCATTATCAGTGAAGGTAAAAGAAAATCCCAAATTTTGGGTTTTCCCCAGAAAAGTAGTAGGGAGGAAATCTTCCAATGTGGACACTATTTCTGGTGACCTGGGGGGTCACCCAAGAATTCTCTCAATTCTCACACTTTTTGTTTGGCTATGGGACAGGTAGTGGAGGGAAATCGCCACAATGGGACACACACACACACACACACAAAAAAAAAAAATCTGACAGGTTATAACCCCCCTCCCGTACTTTTTTTTTTTCAAAATGTAAAAATATTTTTTTACCTATAGTTCTACTTTAAGTTATTTCTCTTGAACCTCTTCCTAGCGATCTGCCAATCTTTCAACATGCCTTGAAAATTCTTACTTGTGTTTAACAATTCAAGTTATGTAATAGTAAGAATGCTTTTGTGTTGTGCATCCTTCTAATTACCAGCCTTCAAGAAAAGAAAATGGTTAGCTGATAATTGTGTAATAAGATTCTAGCATTTCTTTCCCTTCTCTTTCAGTTGACCCAATTTATCAAATGTAGACTTATTTCTCATAGCAACCAGATTGCTTTATCAGTAATTTGTAGAAGAGGAGATCACACTTGTCTGCCTGCAGAGTATTTCACTATTGGACACTGTACAGTTGGATCAGAATATACGAAGACTTGCATGGTGCCGATTTGTTTCCATTGGACACTAGCAAGTGAGCAGAGAGTTAACTTGCATTTTTAGAAATCATGTTGCAGTTAACACCACATGACCTGCAGTTATCAGAATAAGCACCAATATAGTTTAGAAGAATAATGGGAGACCTTGGTATGTGTATTGTTTGGAAAACAAATTGCTACTGGGTGCCTGTCCACTTTTTATTACGTAGCACTTTTGTGGTTCAAGACCGTTTTCTGGTTTTAGCGACCAGGTGAATATTTTGGTGGTAATGTAATACAGATTATTATTATTACAGGAGTATCTAATCTCCATTGTGACATTCGTGCTTTTTCTTCAATCGTTTTAAAACTTGATGATTAAGACTATGCAAAAGCAATAAAGTTATGCTTAAATGTAAATGTTGGGAGCTATAGTTTTGTTGAGTTTTTAACTGCTCATTAATCGTAAGTACCTTGATGTGATAATGATGCTAATGGTTTAAATGGAACACAGGCCAAGTGTTGAAATAGAATCGTCGTGAGGTTTGTATTATTGCCTTTGCCCCTTTGGAAAGATCTGCCCTCACTACCTGTCACGTGACCATTTTCTTCAGGACAAAAAGTGGTGCTAGGTCAAAAACGTAATTGTTGCTGCTGCCACAAAAGTGTGATACCTTGCAATGAAAACACTTATTTACCATGAGCTTCTTCCAAATTTCTGTGCCAATAGCTACACTGTAAATGAAATCTCCAAAAAAAAGAAGGACACAGCAATGATAATGTGTCATGATCTTACCCTGCCACCTCTGCACTGCTGTCTGAAGTGGTCAGTATACAAAATAGTGTATGCAGAACCTGCAACAAGGTGACCAGTTGGAAGATGCCTTGGTGGTGAAAGTACTATACATCAGGACTGCGTTATCAGGTGCAGTCCAAATATAGCCAGCAATGTTAATTTTAATGAGACCTGGACCAAGTAAATGGTTTGCTCAATGGCCACGTACACACTGACCCTTTTGCCTACACTGCCTTACAGATATTGCGTTGCGAATATATTAAGCCCATGCAAGCTCACAAGTCCCCAAGTAATAGCTAAAAGTTTGTGGTTAATACACTGCCTGTTTTTTTTGTTTTTTAATCTCCTAAAATATTGGTACATTTTCCAAATATGGATATTTTCATTAATTTTGTAGATCTGTTGGTGCTTTTATCCATACGTGGAATGAATATAGTAATTATGGGTACTACAGCCTACACTGATTATGTTCTCATAGAACGCTGCTACTGTGGATTGGGAATTCGTAGGCCTGACCATACACTGTTTGAATCTCTTGGCTGAGATTTGAACCGTTAACGGGCAGACTTAATGTACCAAGTTGATCTATCGATCAACTTGGGTAAAACCAGCCTGCTGGCTTCTCTTGCGATTATCACTAGTGGTTGTTATAGTTGCTAGCAATAATTGCTGTCTTCTCCTGATGGGGTCATACCCCCCACCGGGAGCAGACAATTGCTCAGCAGGAGGGATTTCTTTGTCAGCACTGTCTGTGTTGATATGGGGGGGAGGGGAATCGTGCAAATTTCTTTCCTGCAATTTGTGGTTTGCACTGTGTATGCCCTGCCTAAATTTACTGCAACAGGTGAGCTGCCTTTCATCATAAATACTTCACCTCTGGTGCTCAGCATGCAGCCTGCTGTATTCCATAGCTTAAATCAGGTCTGAAATGCAGAGTACTGCATTTGATGGAACTACTGGCAGCGGCAGCTGTGGTTCAGCAGTAAGTGTAGACGCTGAAACAATCAACTTCTGGGTATTATATCCTGCTACAGAGCATTTGGTAAGATAACAGCCTTGCAGCACAGTAAACCTAATTCTCCAGCATTGTCTTAAAGGAGAAGTGCTGTGATGCCAGCATCACTTCCTGCCACTCCAAATGTCATGCTTAGATGGGAGCAAAGCTATCCATGCAGTAGCAGATCATGGCAACAGTGATCTATTAGGCTACTTTCACACTGGGCAGTCAGTAGTAAAGCGCCGCTATTTTCAGCGGTGCTTTACTGTCGTTTTTGTGGAGGTTTTCGGCCACTAACAGGGCACTTTTAACTACCGCTAGCGGCCAAAAAAGGGTTAAAAAACGCCACAGTAGCGGCGCCCATTGATTTCAATTGGCGGGGTGGTGTATACACTGCTCCTACAGAGCTGCAAAGATGCGGCTTGCAGGACTTTTTTTTACCGTCCTGCCAGCGCACCGCTCCAGTGTGAAAGCCTTTGGGCTTTTACATTGGAGTGAGAGGAGAGGCGCTTTTCTGGCGCTATTTTTAGCGTTGTAGCGCCTGTAAAGCACTTCAATGTGAAAGTAGCCTTTACTGCAAGTAATTGCTAACAATATACTGCTATTATCAGTTATTTGTTGTAGAGCTGCTGTATCCTGACCTGATCCAGACCCCCCTCCCCCAAGTAAAAAAAAAAAAAAACACAATTCATGTTAACTAAATAAAAAAAAATAATTAAAGGGACGGGAAGTCACACACCATGGGTTATATGCTGCTACCGTCAGGTGCTTGGATACTGGCAAAGGTTTTGCTGGGAATGCCCCCAGTGTATGCTCATGTAAGCCCACCCTAGATGCGGAACTCCAGTTTTTTGCTAGTACCCTTAGGTGATGGACATCTATGGAAGTTGATGAAGTTTTCTAAACCATTCTGTTTTTATTATTATTCACTTTTAAGACTGACATCTCTATCAAGATCCAATTGCTTATTGCCTCAGGGCTTACTAGCAGTTGGGATGAGCTTGAAAATCGGGTGTTTGCCAAACAGCGAACAATATGGGGCGTTTGCTGGAAATTTGAGCTCTGTGGAATGCCCCATAATGTACTACGAGATCGCATTGCAATAGTGTTTGATGATTGGCCAAAGCATGCACCTGTCCTGCATGCTTTGGCCAATCTCAGCGCGCTCTGCATAGAGAGCCATAATTGTCCATAAGGCAGGGTGCCTTTGGCCAATCATGGCTCAAGGGGACTAAGTCCATGCCCCACACTATATAAGGCTGCTTACATAGCGGCCGTGTATAGTGTGTGACTGTGGACGGAGATAGATTGAGCTAGATTAGGCAGGCAAGTTAGTTGCAGTGTATTTGGTATATACACAGTCAGTCTAGTATAGTAAAAATATATATACACTCTGAATTTAGTGTAGACTATATAGTCAGTGTATACTCTATATTTAGGCAGCGTATTTGATATGTATACACAGTCTAGTGTGTGTATATGTATATAATACACTTCAGGCGCTGTATTTATAGAGAGTCTAGTCTGTGTGTGTGTGTGTGTGTGTGTGTGTGTGTGTGTGTGTGTGTGTGTGTGTATGTATGTATATATATATATATATATATATATATATATATATACACACACACACACACTATCTCACATAAGTGAGTACACCCCTCACATTTTTGTAAATATTTTATTCTATCTTTTCATGTGACAATGCTGGGGAAATTATACTTTACTACAATGTAAAGTAGTGAGTGTAAAGCTTGTATAACAGTGTAAATTTGCTGTCCCCTCAAAATAACTCGACACACAGCCATTAAACTGCTGGCAACAAAAGTGAGTACACCCCTAAGTGAAAATGTCCAAATTAGCCATTTCTCCTCCCTGGTGTCATGTGACTCTTTAGTGTTACAAAGTCTCAGGTGTGAATGGGGAGCAGGTGTGTTAAAATTGTTGTTATCGCTCTCACTCTCTCATACTGGTCACTGGAAGTTCAACATGGCACTTTATGGCAAAGAACTCTCTGAGGATCTGAAAAAAATAATTGTTGCTCTACATAAAGGTGGCCTAGGCTATAAGAGGATTGCCAAGACCCTGAAACTGAGCTGCAGCACGGTAGCCAAGACCATACAGCAGTTTAACAGAATAGGTTCCACTCGGAACAGACTTTGCCATGGTGGACCAAAGAAGTTGAGTGCACGTGCTCAGCGTCATATCCAGAGATTGTCTTTGGGACAGTAAACAGTACACAGGGAAATGTGTCAAATGCTTTTGCAAAATCCAGATACACCACGTCTACGGGCCTTCCTTTATCTAAATAACTACTCACCTCCTCATAGAAGGTTAATAGATTGGTTTGGCAAGAACGATTCTTCATGAATCCATGCTGATTACTGCTAATGATACCGTTCTTATTACTAAAATCTTGTATATAGTCCCTTATCATCCCCTCCAAGAGTTTACATACTATTGATGTTAGGCTAACTGGTCTGTAATTCCCAGGGATGTATTTTGGGCCCTTTTTAAATATTGGTGCTACATTGGCTTTTCTCCAATCAGCTGGTACCATTCCAGTCAGTAGACTATTTGTAAAAATTAGGAACAACGGTCTGGCAATCACTTGACTGAGTTCCCTAAGTTCCCTCGGATGCAAGACATCTGGTCCCGGTGATTTATTAATGTTAAGTTTTTCAAGTCTATTTTTAATTCTGTCCTCTGTTAACCATGGAGGTGCTTCCTGTGTTGTGTCATGAGGATAAACACTGCAGTTTTGGTTACAACTGTTAGGTTCCTCACAAACCTATTAATATCCACAATTGGATCAAACAAATTAAAGTGTCTCTGTGGACAGAAATTTTGCCCCTGTGATCTTTTGCCCCCGTTTTTTTGGGGAATCGGAGTAGACCTGTCCAATTGGCTACTGGTAGATGGGCGATCCGGTGATGGTTCTGAGTCAGAGGCGGCCAGAGTATCATCCCACTGTTGCAGTTCTGTGTCAGAAAAACTGACATGCTTTTTGGTTCCATTAGTGGATTGGGACGCACCACTCCAGTTACACCTACGTTTTCAGATGTATAGAAAATAGAAAAAAACTGCGCTGTAAACCAAAAGAATATATGTAAAGCAGCAATCCCCACAAAAAACATCAATTGTAAATAAGCATGAGAAAAACAAGGGGTTGCGCTAATACTGGTAGTGCGTAATATGAAATCTTCAGTGAAAGAAGATTTATACAGTGATCATACATAAAAAATAAGTAAAATATGAAAATAAAAACCAATGTGCAAAACATATGGTGATAGTGAAAAAAACAGTCCCATCCAATGAGGCGTCAATTAAATGTCATAGTGAGTCTAGATCACCAAAAATAGACAACAAATGTCCAAGTGACAATTCTGTAATAGCGAAGAAGGGTCCACCACCAGAGAATAGAAGGGGTTGCTTCTTACCAGATGGCCATGACCCCCCACCACAGAGGGTCACAGCAAGCAGACAACTTTGAAAGCCAAAGGATGGGAACTGCCAGCGGTGTCCACCAGAGGTCATCTCAACATCAGCCACACCAACGAACCCATAGCAAAGGTACCATAAAATATAGAAGGGGCTCACATAGTGTAAAACTCTAAATGTCTGTTGCTAGCAACAGGCATTTAGAGTTTTTCACTATGTGAGCCCCTTCTATATTTTATGGTACCTTTGCTATGGGTTCGTTGGTGTGGCTGATGTTGAGATGACCTCTGGTGGACACCGCTGGCAGTTCCCATCCTTTGGCTTTCAAAGTTGTCTGCTTGCTGTGACCCTCTGTGGTGGGGGGTCATGGCCATCTGGTAAGAAGCAACCCCTTCTATTCTCTAGTGGTGGACCCTTCTTCGTTTCCAGATGTATGCCTTGTTGATATCGTAATTGATCTTGTCTCCTAAAATTTTTTTCCTTTTTATTCGTTATAATCTCATTTTCTAGGCGATTCAAATCATTATTTAATCTTTGATCGAGGTGTGTAAATTCGGTTGCACCTTGTACTGGTTTCAGGGCTAATTGGAGCTCTGAGATTTCTCCTTGTAGAACATCCATCTTCATCTTTTTGGATGCAATAATAATGTCCATCAGGGTCCTTGAGCATGAGGATAGGGCGTCAGTCTATTGGATTTTAAGGGACTCATCAAAATATATATATAAATACACATAAAGTCTAGTGTGTGTGTATGTATGTATATATATATATATATATATATATATATATATATATATATATATATATATATATATACAGTGCCTTGCGAAAGTATTCGGCCCCCTTGAACTTTTCAACCTTTTGCCACATTTCAGGCTTCAAACATAAAGATATAAAATTTTTATTTTTTGTGAAGAACCACCAACAAGTGGGACACAATTGTGAAGTGGAAGGAAATCTATTGGATTGTTGAAACTTTTTTAACTAATAAAAAAATGAAAAGTGGGGCGTGCAAAATTATTCGGCCCCCTTGCGTTAATACTTTGTAGAGCCACCTTTTGCTGCGATTACAGCTGCAAGTCGCTTGGGGTATGTCTCTATCAGTTTTGCACATCGAGAGACTGAAATTCTTGCCCATTCTTCCTTGCAAAACAGCTCGAGCTCAGTGAGGTTGGATGGAGAGCGTTTGTGAACAGCAGTTTTCAGCTCTTTCCACAGATTCTCGATTGGATTCAGGTCTGGACTTTGACTTGGCCATTCTAACACCTGGATACGTTTATTTGTGAACCATTCCTTTGTAGATTTTGCTGTATGTTTGGGATCATTGTCTTGTTAGAAGATAAATCTCCGTCCCAGTTTCAGGTCTTTTGCAGACTCCAACAGGTTTTCATCCAGAATGGTCCTGTATTTGGCTGCATCCATCTTCCCCTCAATTTTAACCATCTTCCCTGTCCCTGCTGAAGAAAAGCAGGCCCAAACCATGACGCTGCCACCACCATGTTTGACAGTGGGGATGGTGTGTTGAGGGTGATGAGCTGTGTTGCTTTTACGCCAAACATATCGTTTTGCATTGTGGCCAAAAAGTTCGATTTTGGTTTCATCGGACCAGAGCATCTTCTTCCACATGTTTGGTGTGTCTCCCAGGTGACTTGTGGCAAACTTTAGACGATACTTTTTATGGATATCTTTGAGAAATAGCTTTCTTCTTGCCACTCTTCCAAAAAGGCCAGATTTGTGCAGTGTACGACTGATTGTTGTCCTATGGACAGACTCTCCCACCTCATCTGTAGTTCTCTGCAGTTCATCCAGAGTGATCATGGGCCTCTTGGCTGCATCTCTGATCAGTCTTCTCCTTGTCTGAGCTGAAAGTTTAGAGGGACAGCCAGGTCTTGGTAGATTTGCAGTGGTCTGATACTCCTTCCATTTCAAAATGATCGCTTGCACAGTGCTCCTTGGGATGTTTAAAGCTTGGGAAATCTTTTTGTATCCAAATCCGGCTTTAAACTTCTCCACAACAGTATTACGGACCTGCCTGGTGTGTTCCTTGGTCTTCATGATGCTCTCTGCGCTTTCAACAGAACCCTGAGACTATCACAGAGCAGGTGCATTTATACAGAGACTTGATTACACACAGGTGGATTCTATTTATCACCATCAGTCATTTAGGACAACATTGGATCATTCAGAGATCCTCGCTGAACTTCTGGAGTGAGTTTGCTGCACTGAAAGTAAAGGGGCCGAATAATTTTGCATGCCCCACTTTTCAGTTTTTTATTTGCTAAAAAAGTTTAAAATATCCAATAGATTTCGTTCCACTTCACAATTGTGTCCCACTTGTTGGTGATTCTTCACAAAAAAATAAAATTTCATATCTTTATGTTTGAAGCCTGAAATGTGGCAAAAGGTTGAAAAGTTCAAGGGGGCCGAATACTTTTGCAAGGCACTGTATATGTATATATATATATATATATATATATATATATACACACAGTGCTGTGAAAAAGTATCCTCCCCTCCTGATTTTTTTTTTTTTTGCATATTTCTCACACTTAAATGGTTCAGATCGTCAAACAAATTTTAATATTACACAAAAATAACCTGAGTAAATCTAAGATGCAGTTAAATTTCACTCGCCACACCCAGGCCTGATTACTGCCAGACCTGTTGAATCAAGAAATCATATAAATAGAAGCCGTCTGACAAAGTGAAGCACGCTAACAGATCACAAAAAGCGACACATAATGCCACAATCTAAAAAAATTCAAGAGCAGATTAGAAACAAAGTAATGTACATGTATCGGTCTAGGAAGGGTTTCAAAGCCATTTCTAAGGCATTGGAACTCCAGTGAACCACGGGGAGAGCCATTATCCACAAATAGAGAGAACACTGAACAGTGGTGAACCTTCCCAGGAGTGGCCGGTCTACAAAAATTACTCCAGGAGCATGACAATGACTAATCCAGAAGGTCATAAAAGAACCCAGAACAACATCTAAAGAACTGCAGGCCTCACTTGCCTCAGGTAAGATCAGTGTTCATGATTCAACAATAAGAAAGAGACTAGGCAAAAATGGCATCCATGGGAGAGTTCCAAGGCCAAAGCCACTGCTGACCAAAAAGAACACAAAGGCTCATCTCACATTTACCAAAAAACATCTTGATTATCCCTAAGACTTTTAGGCAAATATTCTGTGGACTGATGAGACAAAAATTTTACTTTTTGGAAGGTGTGCGTCCCGTTACATCTGGCGTAAAACTAATACAGTATTTCATAACAAGAACATCATACCAACAGTCAGACATGGTGGTGGTAGCGTGATGGTCTGGGGCTGCTTTGCAGTTTCAGGACCTGGATGACTTACCATAATTGATGGAACAATGAAAACTGAGCTCTACCAGAAAATCCTAAAAGAAAATGTCCAGCCATTAGTTTGTGACCTCAAGCTCAAGTGCACTTGGGTTATGCAGCAGGATAATGATAGGAAACACAACAGCAAGTTCACCTCCAAATGGTTCAAACAAAGAAAAATGTAGGTTTGGTAGTGGCCTAGTCAAAGCCCGGACATAAATCCAATTGAGATGCTGTATCATGACCTTACACAGGCCGTTCATGCTGGAAAACCCTCCGAAGTGGCTGAATTAAAACAATTCTGCAAAGAAGAGTGGCCAAAATTGCTCCACAGCAATGTGAAAGACTCATTGCTAGTTATTGCAAACACTTTATTGCAGTTGTTGCCGCCAAGGGTGGCACAACCAGTTATTAGGTTTAGGGGTAATTACTATTTTACATAAAGCCAGGCAGGTTTGGATGGCTTTTTTGCCTTAATAAATGAAACCATCATTTAAAAACTGCATTTTGTATTTATTCGGGTTATCTTTGTGTAATAATAAAATTAGTTTGATGATCTGAGTCATTTAAGTGTGAAAAATCTGCAGAAAGGGGGAAAATACTTTTTCACACAACTGTGCATTCAGTGTAGCCTAATTCCAGATCCATAGCAAATTCAATCAGTTACATCAGCATCAGGTGCTTGATAGCTGCTGATTCAGGACTGATTCATTTTTATAAATTCGAGCCTATCAACTGAGTCTGTGGACAGGCGCACTCTTTGATCCATTACAAACCCTCCAGCAGCACTGAATGTGCATTCAGAAAGCACACCTTGGCGCTGAGGACTGAAAAATTGTTTAAAGGCATCGGTCAGCCAGCCACCTTCTCCACTGCTCTTCCTCTGACCGAATGAAGCCTCAGAAACATGTTGTCCAGCACCAGGAAATGGTAACCTTCCAGGGTCTGGAAATGCATTACACACACTTTTCTTCAAGGCCTCCTGAAGATATTTCATCCTCTGCTCCCTCTGCGAAGGCAGGATGAGTTCTGCAACCTTACCCTTGTAACTTGGATCAAGAAGGGTTGCCAGCCAGTAACGATCCCTCTCCTTAATACCATGAATCCTAGGGTCCTTTCGCAGGCTTTGCAGAATCAGGGATGCAATGTAGGTTTGCAGAGGCATTCGATTCGGAGTCCTCTGGGTCACTAAGGATCACATTATCCGTAACTACCTCCTTCCAGCCACCTACAACTCCTTGCGTTTCTGGGGACTGAAAACCATCCCTTGAAGACTGCTGCGTGTTATGCTCAACATCCATGCTGACACAATCCTCCTCTTCTTCCTGTGTGTTTGGCAGACCCGCAGGAATGCTATCTGGATACAGGGAGCCTTGAGAGGAAAGGAAGTCCTCCTCTTCCTCCCGCTGTCCTGCCTCAAGTGCTTATGTCATGCAATAAAATGCAAATGAATTTTTTAAAAAACATAGAATGTGATTTTCTGGATTTTTGTTTTAGATTCCATGACAGACCTCTACATGCTTTGTAAGTAGGAAAACCTGCAAAATCGTCAGTGTATCAAATACTTGTTCTCCCCACTGTATACTATACGGACTGCACTATATACTCTGCTGAAAAATTGGGCCTTAGGTGTTGGTGGTGACAGAACATGGTAACCCCTCGCAGTTACTCCTGTTGGGTGCAGGAACGGGCCCTAGTGTTAAATATTATTTCAAAAATTGTAATTACATGCCCCTGTTAAACATTGGGCCCTAAGTGTTGGTGGTGCCAGAACACGGTAACCCCTCACAGTTACTCTTGTTCATGGTGCTCTTCATTCATGGTGTTGAAAATGATGTATATTTTTAACAGTAATGCATTTAGGACGGTTAAGATAGAACATGAAAGACACATAGCGGAGGAGAGCAAAAAACATCCCAAGAAATTCTTTAGGTATGTAAACAGTAAAAAAGGAAAGACAGACCATATTGGCCCCATAAAGAATGAGGAAGGACATCTGGTTACAAAGGATGGGGAGATGGCGAAGGTATTTAATTTATTCTTCTCCTTAGTCTTCACAAGGGAATCAGGGGGCTTCAGTAACCAAAACTGCAGTGTTTATCCTCATGACATATCACAGGAAGCACCTCCATGGTTAACAGAGGACAAAATTAAAATCAGACTTGCGAAACTTAACATTAATAAATCACCGGGACCAGATGGCTTGCATCCGAGGGTACTTAGGGAACTCAGTCAAGTGATTGCCAGACCGTTGTTCCTAATTTTTACAGACAGTCTACTGACTGGAATGGTACCAGCTGATTGGAAAAAAGCCAATGTAGCACCAATATTTAAAAAGGGCCCAAAATACATCCCTGGGAATTACAGACCAGTTAGCCTAACATCAATAGTATGTAAACTCTTGGAGGGGATGATAAGGGACTATATACAAGATTTTAGTAATGAGAACGGTATCATTAGCAGTAATCAGCATGGATTTATGAAGAATCGTTCCTGCCAAACCAATCTACTAACCTTCTATGAGAAGGTGAGTTGCCAGCTAGATAAAGGAAAGCCCGTAGATGTGTATCTGGATTTTTCTAAAGCATTTGACACAGTTCCCCATAAACGTTTACTGTACAAAATAAGGTCCGTTGTCATGGACCATAGGGTGAGTACATGGATTGAAAACTGGCTACAAGGGCGAGTTCAGAGGGTGGTGATAAATGGGGAGTACTCGTAATGGTCAGGAGTGGGTATTGGGGTCCCCCATGGTTCTGTGCTGAGACCAATCCTATTTAATTTGTTCATAAACAACCTGAAGGATGGGATAAACAGTTCAATCTCTGTATTTGCAGACGATACTAAGCTTAGCAGGGCAATAACTTCTCCGCAGGATGTGGAAACCTTGCAAGAAGATCTGAACAAATTAATGGAGTGGGCAACTACATGGCAAATGAGGTTCAATGTAGAAAAATGTAAAATAATGCATTTGGGTGGCAAAAATATGAATGCAATCTATACACTGGGGGGAGAACCTCTGGGGGAATCTAGGATGGAAAAGGACCTGGGGGTCCTAGTAGATGATAGGCTCAGCAATGGCATGCAATGCCAAGCTGCTGCTAACAAAGCAAACAGAATATTGGCATGCATTAAAAAGGGGATCAACTCTAGAGATAAAATGATAATTCTCCCGCTCTACAAGACACTGGTCCGGCCGCACCTGCAGTATGCTGTCCAGTTCTGGGCACCAGTCCTCAGGAAGGATGTACTGGAAATGGAGCGAGTACAAAGAAGGGCAACAAAGCTAATAAAGGGTCTGGAGGATCTTAGTTATGAGGAAAGGTTGCGAGCACTGAACTTATTCTCTCTGGAGAAGAGACGCTTGAGAGGGGATATGATTTCAATATACAAATACCATACTGGTGACTAGGGATGAGCCGAACACCCCCCTGTTCGGTTCGCACCAGAACATGCGAACAGGAAAAAAGTTCGCTCGAACACGCGAACACCGTTAAAGTCTATGGGATACGAACATAAATAATCAAAAGTGCTAATTTTAAAGGCTTATATGCAAGTTATTGTCATAAAAAGTGTTTGGGGACCCGGGTCCTGCCCCAGGGGACATGGATCAATGCAAAAAAAAAGTTTTAAAAATGGCTGTTTTTTCAGGAGCAGTGATTTTAATAATGCTTAAAGTCAAACAATAAAAGTGTAATATCCCTTTAAATTTCATACCTGGGGGGTGTCTATAGTATGCCTGTAAAGGGGCGCATGTTTCCCGTGTTTAGAACAGTCTGACAGCAAAATGACATTTCGAAGGAAAAAACCCATTTAAAACTACCCGCACGTATTGCATTGCCGACAATACACATAGAAGTTCATTGATAAAAACGGCATGGGAATTCAACACAGGGAAACCCTGAACCAAAATTTAAAAAAAAAAATGACGTGGGAGTCCCCCTAAATTCCATACCAGGCCCTTCAGGTCTGGTATGGATATTAAGGGGAACCCCGGCCAAAGTTTTTAAAAAAATGACGTGGGGTTCCCCCTAAATTCCATACCAGACCCTTCAGGTCTGGTATGGATTTTAAGGTGAACCCCGCGCCAAAAAAAAAAAAAAATGGCGTGGGGTCCCCCCAAAAATCCATACCAGACCCTTATCCGAGCACGCAACCTGGCAGGCCGCAGGAAAAGAGGGGGGACGAGAGTGCCCCCCCTCCTGAACCATACCAGGCCACATGCCCTTAACATTGGGAGGGTGCTTTGGGGTAGCCCCCCAAAACACCTTGTCCCCATGTTGATGAGGACAAGGGCCTTATCCCCACAACCCTGGCCGGTGGTTGTGGTGGTCTGCGGGTGGGGGGCTTATCGGAATCTGGAAGCCCCCTTTAACAAGGGGACCCCCAGATCCCGGCCCCCCCCGTGTGAAATAGTAAGGGGGTACTTACCCCTACCATTTCACTAAAAAACTGTCAAAAATGTTAAAAGTGACAAGAGACAGTTTTTGACAATTCCTTTATTTAAATGCTTCTTCTTTCTTCTATCTTCCTTCATCTTCTTCTTCTTCTGGTTCTTCTGGCTCTTCTGGTTCTTCCTCCGGTATTTTCGTCCAGCATCTCCTCCGCGGCGTCTTCTATCTTCTCCTCTGGCCGCTCCGCACCCATGGCATGGGGGGAGGCTCCCGATCTTCTCTTCATCTTCTTCTTCATCCTCTTCTCTTCTTCTCTTCTTCATTTTCTTCTCCGGGCCGCTCCGCACCCATGCTGGCATGGAGGGAGGCTCCCGCTGTGTGACGGCGTCTCCTCATCTGACAGTTCTTAAATAACGGGGGGTGGGGCCACCCGGTGACCCCGCCCCCCTCTGACGCACGGTGACTTGAGGGGACTTCCCTGTGACGTCATGGGGAATGCCACAGGGAAGTCCCGTCATGTCCAGTGCGTCAGAGGGGCGGGGTCACCGGGTGGTCCCGCCCCCCGTTATTTAAGAACCGTCAGACGAGGAGACGCCGTCACACAGCGGGAGCCTCCCTCCATGCCAGCATGGATGCGGAGCGGCCCGGAGAAGAAAATAAAGAAGAGAAGAAGGAAGAAGAGAAGAGGATGAAGAAGAAGATGAAGAGAAGAGCGGGAGCCTCCCCCCATGCCATGGGTGCGGAGCGGCCTGAGGAGAAGAAGATAGAAGACGCCGCGGAGGAGATGCTGGACGAGAACACCGGAGGAAGTACCAGAAGAGCCAGAAGAACCAGAAGAAGATGAAGGAAGATAGAAGAAAGAAGAAGCATTTAAATAAAGGAATTGTCAAAAACTGTCTCTTGTCATTTTTAACATTTTTGACAGTTTTTTAGTGAAATGGTAGGGGTAAGTACCCCCTTACCATTTCACACAGGGGGGGCCGGGATCTGGGGGTTCCCTTGTTAAAGGGGGCTTCCAGATTCCGATAAGCCCCCCGCCCGCAGACCCCCACAACCACCGGCCAGGGTTGTGGGGATAAGGCCCTTGTCCTCATCAACATGGGGACAAGGTGTTTTGGGGGGCTACCCCAAAGCACCCTCCCAATGTTGAGGGCATGTGGCCTGGTACGGTTCAGGAGGGGGGGGCCGCACTCTCGTCCCCCCCTCTTTTCCCGCTTCCTGCCAGGTTGCGTGCTCTGATAAGGGCCTGGTATGGATTTTTGGGGGGACCCCACGCCGTTTTTTTTTTTTTTTTGGCGCAGGGTTCCCCTTAAAATCCATACCAGACCTGAAGGGTCTGGTATGGAATTTAGGGGGAACCCCACGTCATTTTTTTTTAAATTTTGGTTCGGGGTTTCCCTGTGGGGAATTCCCATGCCGTTTTTATCAATGAACTTCTATGTGTATTGTCGGCAATGCAATAGCCGCGGGTAGTTTTAAATTTGTTTTTTTCCTTCGAAATGTCATTTTGCTGTCAGACTGTTCTAAACACGGGAAACATACGCCCCTTTACAGGCATACTATAGACACCCCCCAGGTACGAAATTTAAAGGGATATTACACTTTTATTGTTTGACTTTAAGCATTAATAAAATCACTGCTCCTGAAAAAACGGCCATTTTTAAAACTTTTTTTGCATTGATCCATGTCCCCTGGGGCAGGACCCGGGTCCCCAAACACTTTTTATGACAATAACTTGCATATAAGCCTTTAAAATTAGCACTTTTGATTTCTCCCATAGACTTTTAAAGGGTGTTCCGCGGCATTCGAATTTGCCGCGAACACCCCAAATTGTTCGCTGTTCGGCGAACTTGCGAACAGCCAAAGTTCGAGTCGAACATGAGTTTGACTCTAACTCAAAGCTCATCCCTACTGGTGACCTCACAATAGGAATAAAACCTGCAAAATCGGCAGTGTATCAAATACTTGTTCTCCCCACTGTGTATACTGCAGTTCAGAGTATATAGTGCAGTCCGTATAGTATATATACTGCAGTTCAGAATATATAGTGCAGTCAGTGTAGTATATATAATACAGTACAGGGTATATAGTGTAGTGTACAATATATAATATAGTGTATTGAAGAGGCCCTTTGCGTCTGGTATGGCCATTGGCGCAGAGTTCCCCTTAATATCCATACCAGATCCAAAGGGCCTGGTATGGACTGGGGGGGGGGACCCGCGTTGTTTTTTTCAATGATTTTTATGTATATTGCCGGGATCTGCCAATACATTACAGCTGTGAGCAATTTTAAATTACATTTTTTCCTTTAGAAATGTAATTTTGCTGCGGTACTGTTCTAAACATGGGGAAAATGCACTACTTTACAGGCAGACTAAGGGGACCCCCAGGCAAGATATTATAAGGAATATTTCATTTTTATTGTTTCACTTTAAGCATTCTTAAAATCACTGCTCCTGAAAAAACAGCCGTTTTAAAAACTTTTTTTTGCATTGATACATGTCCAGTGGGGCAGGACCCAGGTTCCCAAACACTTTTTATGGCACTAACTTGCATATAAGCCTTTAAAATTAGCACTTTTGATTTTTCACGTTTGTGTCCCATAGACTTTAACGGTGTTCACATGTTCACACACATTTTTTGTCTGTTCGCAAGTTCTGGTGCAAACCAAACAGGGGGGTGTTCGGCTCATCCCTAACTAGCAGTTTCCAGATCGGTTACCATCGATGTACAGCCTTGGAATAGTACCCAGGCCTCACAGCAACAGAGCCGGCCTGTAATGTTTTGGGTACTGAATCCTGCGTTTGGTGCTCACCTCGGCATGTGGTGCAACAAGTGTAGTGAGCCGCAGGGTGCTATACAGGTACAGAGCTGTGGTCCATTCTTGTGGCTCCTGAACCCTGAAGACCTCTTTGGGGGTATGCCCTCTGTGATGGGTAAAGTTTGGTTCCCTCCAGTAACTGTCTGTGTGGATAAGACTAGGTTTTCTTGTATTCATGACTGGATCTGTTTCTTTTTTTTTACATGTGGGGGTGTTATTCACTTTGTGTTATCCACCTCTATCTACAGTTGTGCTCATAATTTTACAAACCCTGGCAGAATTTACGATTTTCTTCTTGTTTTGAGGATGTGTGAGCTACAAAGGCACAAGAAATTTGGTCAAAATTAATGGCAAGATGAATGCAGTATGTTATCAAAAAATACCGGAGGAACATTTGCATTCATCAGCCAGGAAGCTGCGCATGGGGCATACTTGGACATTCCAACATGACAATGATCCAAAATACAAGGCCAAGTTGACCTGTCATTGGCTACAGCAGAATAAAGTGAAGGTTCTGGAGTGGCCATCTCAGTCTCTTGACCTCAATATCATTGAGCCACTTTGGGGAGATCTCAAATGTGCAGTTCATGCAAGACAGTCCAAGTTTTTACAGGAACTGGAGGCTTTTTGCCCAGAGGAATTGGCAGCTTTACTATCTGAGAAGATAAAGAGCTTCATCCACAAATACCACAAAAGACTTCAAGGGGGCAAAACACGGTATCAAGAACTGAGATATATCAACTTTTGATCGGGGTCATTTGGCTAGTTTCTGTTGTCATTATGATTTAAAAAGAGTAAACACAGTTAATTGTGATTGATAATAAATGGCTTCATGAGCGAAAGAAAAGTTTTTGTGTTATCATTCATATTCTCTGAAAAATGGCCAAGAAATCATAAATTCTGCCAGGGTATGTAAACTTATGAGCACAACTGTATGTCTCCACTACATTGGTGGTAGGTAACTTTATTTTGATGATTGCATGCTTAAATTTAGCAGGTATTTCCTCACAGACCGTTTCCTGCTCGGGTGGTGACGCGGATGCACTATGCGTTCCAGCAGATGCACACTTCCGCTCAGAATGCAACAAGCGCATGTGCTGATTTCACGGCTGCTTGCTGTTGCAGAAACTGACACAGCCACATTGTTCAGCATCTGGGTTATCCTGACTCCTTTTCCAAACACGCTACTACCCTCCTATTCTGCATCCATTTCATGAGCACCACACAGGGGATCCCACCACTTAGCTATGGTGGAGACAAAGCACAGAGGAACTGAAAAAAGACTAATGGCAACAAAAAAATATCAGTTATAGCTGTTTCAATGCATTAGAGAAAAAACCTTTATTGATAACACTCCCTTTCTCTAATCCTAGCTCCATCTTAAGTGTGCAACAGATGGCCTATTTGACTAAGGCAGGTTTCACTGCAACTATGTCTGATTTCCTTGGGAATCTCTCTTCCTTTTTAGAGCCTTTGATCTCCGGGGCCCAAAAGAACTCTTCTGTTGTTGTGGTATGGAAGTATTCACGGATACTGCGAAAACATGTTTTCTAAGGCTTCATGCTATATGCTTTTCAGTGTTAGCCCACTTTTTGATATGCGTTGAATACTAGCCTTTGCTTGAATACTAGCACTGGAATTCTTCACCCTAAATAAGCTGCTCTGGGCACTAAACAGCTGGCTAAGTCTAGAAAGACTTTTTCCTTTCTGCACCCAATTAATTGTGTGTCGCATAAGGATTGGCCACATCCTAAAAAGGTATTTATTCCTCCAGAACTCTGCTGAGTTATATCCTATGAAAAAGGAATTTATGAAAAATGGTTTGTCCTGGTAGCAGATCCTGCCATTTGTGTTCTCGGCACGCACCTCCCTGTTTCTGCTGAGGATGTTTACTCCTTTAAGGTTTTTGTTGATAGATGCTTATAAACCCTATTGAAGGCAAGCCTTGCTCTCACTGGTTCTGCCTTACAACGGACAATTGCGGCTATATCCATTTTTAGACTTTTGCTAATTGCATTGGGAAAATGAATAGAGAACATGAGCCTAGCTTTCCCCAGGTTCCAAATTGACCCAGGAGATTTTTTCTACACAGACTCCTGGCAGATGAGTCTTGGCTTCCTCCAAACAGGCCAGACTTCCTATCACAGGGCACTCTGTTCCACCCCGCTTCACAATTGCTGACTTTAGGTCCTTAAGGATTAGGGCTTTTCTGACTTGGTCATTCCTTTCAATGATTCTTACAATTTTAAGCACAATACAAAAATCTTATACTTGAACATTATCAGGTAATTGTCAAAATGAGGATGCATTAACCAAAGTGATCAGAGGCCCTGACTGGCTGTTCAGTATAGCTGCTACAAGAAGTTTCAGGCCTAGCAATCCAGGTCTACTTGTTAGCATGACCATTTCCCTAAGGCTATAAGCCCATAGGTATCAACCACTAGGCAACCAAAAATGTAGAAAAATAAGAATAGTTATCAAGTGACATTACAACAAGTTTTCAGCATCTAAAATGGGTCCTGATACCTCAACTCAGGGCTGTCCTAATGAGAAGGCACACCTGGGCACTGCCCAGGGGCCCCAGCTGCATGGGGGGCCCCTGCACTTTCCCCAAAGCAGCTGGTCCTTGAGCCCACGCTGCCCCGAAATTGGGGGCCCCATGATGGCACTGAGGGTGATGGATACACAGGGGAGGCAGGCTGGCAGCGGTGTTGTGCTATGCAGAACGATATCTATTATTTCATAGCCAGCAGGGACAGAGCGCCAGTGATGCTCTGACCCCACCCCATGCAGCTTGAATGCTCAGGACTCGAAGGCTGTGGGGTAGGAGCTGGAGTGGGAGCTACTGAGTCGGCAGCACTGAGAGCCCACCTGTGGAAGTAGCATTGTAGATGGTGTCATGGTGAGCCCAGCTGTCCAGCACTGTTTGCACCGAAAGGCTTGGAATGCCCGGAGGGATGCTCCCTCCCGCCTGCTTGATTGGTATAGGTGAGTGCAGTGCTGGAGGTGGGCACAGAGCCAAAAGTTTACATGCACTGTATCTCCACTGGAAAAGGGTGTACTACATGGATGGAATAATGGTGCTGGGGGATATCAAATGTGTATAGGGGATAGCAATGTTTGGGGTAGCTTGGGTGGCTATAGTGCTAGAGGTATCAGGGATGTAGAGAGGCCACAGTGTCACAATGGAGTGGAGTGGAGTCACAATACAAGATATGGTTACAGTGCTGGGCAAAATCTATGGTGTAGAGGGGTCAGAGTGCTGGGGGGATATCTGGGGTGTAGAGGGGTCAGAGTGCTGGGAGGATATCTGGGGTGTAGAGGGGTCAGAGTGCTGGGGGGATATCTGGGGTGTAGAGGGGTCAGAGTGCTGGGGGGATATCTGGGGTGTAGAGGGGTCAGAGTGCTGGGGGGATATCTGGGGTGTAGAGGGTCAGAGTCTGCCTCCTACCTACTTGATTTCTGTTTCCCTGCGCTGTCTCCATTGTAGGGGCTCCAGAGCATTACTTTGCCCAGGGGCCCATGATGCTATTAAGACAGCCCTGCCTCAACCCAAGGGGTCTCGATCCTAAGAGTATAGTACAATTGGGGAAGCTGTACCACCCCCCCTCAGCATCCTACCAAAACAATTGTCAATATGGTATAACCGATCCAAAAACAAGCAAGCGGGAAATTTAAAAAAAAGAGAAAATGGGGAAAGAAAAAAAGAAAAGTAGAAGATCAGAATAATGTAGGTCCCCTAGCACGGGTCTCTCCTCGCAAGGTGGCCCAGTGTCTAGGGAGATTGGAGATATGCAATCCAGGGGTTCCACACTCTCTCAAATCTAGCTTGGTCAATTTTTAATTAATCATAATCCATGATATTTTATCATGTTTCATCGATGTGACATCAATAACAGGTGATTTCCATTCTCGCACTGTGGTTATTTTAGCTGCTAGAAAGATAAAAAATATAAGTGTTTGAAGATATCTGGGAATCTCTTCTGAAATGTCAGCAAACAGCGCTGTTTTGGCGCGTCTGGGGATGTTCCCGTCACTGAGTAGACCAAATTAATTATCCTGATCCAGAAGCATCGGACCTTCAGACCGGAACACCAGACATGAAACATATCACCTTCTTGTCCATATCCCGAAAAACATAGGGACGAGGTCCCAGGATATATTTTTTCCAGCCTAGTTGGAACCAGGTACTAGCGTGACAACACTTTGTAACTGGCCTCCACCAGGGAAGTGTTACGTATGCCCTTGTGTACCATGCAGTCAAATTGGATAAAATGAGGCTTGTAAAACCATGTATTAAATGTCTAGTGTTTACCCTATATCTATGATTGCCCTTCAGCCCCTGAACGCTTGCAAATAAACAGTTGTCCCCAACAGGAGGGGGACCAAGAAGAAGTAGGGCTCCAATGTAAGGCAATCTGGCTAAATGTAAGTAATCAAACAAGTGTTTATTGTGGTACACAAATAAATACATGTAGACATGAGAGCATGAACCGATAATTGCATTGCCCTAATAAAAATGATCGGTAACTGAGAACCCGATCAAAACAGTTACACAGACAGGGGGGACATAAAACATGTAACCAAAACTGACCAACAAACAAACAAAACGTCCGGACGTCTAGGCAATTGATGTCTGCGTAACCACTTACAATGAGAAGTGTTCAGCATGTGCTGAGTAAGGTTACAGAACAGACATCAATCCCCCCGGGGGGGTGGCTCAAAACTGGGTAGACGGGGAGAGAAGGGGGAGGGAAAGGGGGAAGGAAGGGAGGGAGTGGGGTGATGAAAAAGTGGGAAAGGAAGGTGGGGTACTGCAAAAGGGAGCAGACAGCCGTGGAGTGGGGCACTGGTGTAGGTCCTGTAGTCAGGTACCAATCAACCTGTAGATGGAGAAGATGTGGTCGTTGCTGTGTTAGGATGGAGCTGGGGTAGCAACAGATCCAAAGATGTAAGTGGCAGATTGCTACAATAAGTGAGGTGGTATTAAGAGTCTGACCAGGTAAGCGCTGGTGCGGTGGATGGAACCATGGCTTTCATATAGTATACTGGGCAGAGATATGCAGAGAAGATGGTTGAGTACATTACCACTTCAGGGTCCTGTATGGAAGTCCACAGATACTGCCGTAGTGTATATCATCTATGCTGTACTCTGCTTTGTTAGATACTGCACATGGTACCAAGTGCTTCCTACGGGCTCTCTGTGCTCCCGAAAAACACTGCTAAGGTGCATGGATGGCCGGCCATCTAGGTGTGCCTGTTTCCTCCTGCACGGTTGTTCCGTGTAGCCGATCGGAACGCTCCCTTGATGTAAGAGCCGGCTAGCCCCAACGGGGGATGACAGCGGGCTTGACGTCCGGACGTGATGACGTCATCGCGTTTCACAAAACTAAGGTGTGTGGCTTCATCTGGACGTGTAGGTGGCGTGCAAGGGCTCCTTCTTATTGCCGTCCATTCCTCGTACACGCCCACCCAGCTAATCTGTGTGAAGGAAACTCACCCTGTCTGTGTGTAACCGTCTGCTGTTCGTTTGCCACTTTGTATACGTAGCAATCTATTTTATGTTTTGTTATTGTGAAACCCCTCATCCACGATCTCTTATATACTTAGCCTCAAGATTTGCCAAGCAATTGATGAAAATAGAGGTGCACATAGTCCGCACGATTGACATCCCTAACATTTAAATATGTCACTTTTTTTATTCCATTTGTCATATATAATAGACATCGAAGCAATATTTGAATAGGGAGTACATTTAAAATATCAGTCAAATCGGTGTTAGGCAGCGGCGTGCGCGATGTGATGCGCACGTAGTGGGGGAGGGGCCTGATGACGGAGCCGAGGAAGTGGGCGGCTGAGCAGCTCTGACGAACGAGGCTGCCTGCGAGGTGGAGCTGACATCGTGCCGCATGCAGAGCAGTGGCGGCGGCGTTGGTCGGTACGCCTCGGACCGCCTGGACCCCCGTGGTGCTTTCGCCCCCACGCTCCCCCCGGCCCCTTCGGATTGATGTGGGAACGCACCGGCTTCTCTGAGGGATCCCGGACGGCCCCGCATCCCAATACTTCCCCCCCACAATGATACACCAATAATCCCTGGAAAGCTGGATGAAGGAAGGACCCCATGCGCTGTGCATGGTAGGATCAAAGGACACTCAGCAATCGAGAAAAGCATCCACAATTTCCAGGGACACTAGGTCTAACCTGTGGTTGAGTTGGTAAGCTTACGAGGGATCTCCGGCGAACCCAGGCAAGTAAATGTAACAATAATAATATTGTGGAAACCGTGGACCAGGAAGGAATCCTACAAATATGTAATGGTGGAACCATATACAACAACAGGGTCAGTTGGGTTTGGTGTAATTAAAGGCCCAAAATCAGCTGAAAGGCATCAACCCAGGAGAGACTGTATAAATCGTAGACCTCTGTTGCTATATAAAAAAAAAGGGACTGTGGGACGGCTTCACCTCCTGTCTCCCTATTTTGACCCCCCCCCCCATCCCCCCCCCCCTCCTTCCTGCCGCAGGTATACAGTGAGGAGTATAAGATATAAGGAATTTAATAGTGGGGGGTGTAGTGGGTGGGACTAGAGGGGGCAAGTGGAGGGAGGGTAAAGCAGAGATAGAAGGTAACAAACATGCGAGGGCGCCCTCAAAGGGGAGCGGAGGTGAAGCAACCTAGAGAGAGCCTGAACACTAGCTCTATTCAGAAGTACCTGAAGGAGACAAACCAGGGAAGCCCAAAAAATCCAGCTCAGGATAACAATCAGCAAAGTGGGAAAGAAAAGAAGAAAGAAAAAGCGAAGAGCCAAGGGGCGAACGGGGGATCAATTAGGGGAGAAAGTGGAACCCCAAATATGATGGAAGACTCCAGCAGGGAATTACCACTAACTAAGATAGAGCTCCTAGAAATGTTCGCCAAACTGGAAGTGGTAATTAGAACAGAAATTCACAATGTCAGAACTGACATGGGTCATTTACGGAAGCGGGTAGAATCAGCAGAGGAGGCCTCAGATAAGCAGAGCAGAGAAATAGTCACCCTAAAACAACAGGTAAAAGACCTACAACTAGCCCAACGGGATATATGTTACAAATTAGAAGCGCAAGAAAACCAGAATCGCAGACAAAATTTGAGGCTGCGTGCCCTCCCAGAACAACGAGGTGAAGATCTGCATGCTAAAATGAAAGCTATCTTCAACCCGATTCTGGACCGAAATCCAGACGACGAACTGAAGATTGACAGGGTTCACAGATTAAGGAAACCCCCAAATGTCAGTGAGGACAAACCCAGGGATATAATTATAAGGTTCCACCATTATGAAGATAAAGCAAGAGTATGGAGTAATCTCAGGAAAGCCCAACCAGTAAAATTCGAGGGGGTTGAAATCCAGTGTTTTGCTGACATTTCGGCTGAGACTTTGGCCTGGAGAAGGCAGTTGCGACCCCTCCTGGAGGAACTGAGAAAAGCTAACATGAAATATAGTTGGGGATTTCCAACTTCACTGATCGTAGTGAAAGCGGGTAGAACAAGCAGATTGAAACATATAGATAATATGCAGGATTTCTGCAATGACTTAGATATCCCTGTTCCAACCATATTCAAATAACTGGTGTAAAGCACGGCTGATGTTTAGACATCTGGAAACCTTGGGGGGGGAGGGTTGGGGGGCTGGGAAGGTGCGTGGGTGGGAGGGGGAGGGCACCCGATGCGGGGATAGGCGGCCGTATGGGCGCCCGCTCGCGGTGTTCCCCCCCCCCTTCCTCTCTGTCTGGGGGGGGGAGCATGGCGACCGAGGCGATCCGTCATTAGAGTCACACCCCAAGGGTCTGGCCGGTCGCATGCCGAGAGAAGTAATATCTCTGGGCAGTAGACACATTGCTAGATTTAGGCAGGTGGGGAGAGGGGGGGATGGGGGGAGTATGGGGGGGGTGGGGGAAGGGGGGATTGGGGTGGAGGGAGGTTTGGGAGGTAGGGAGAGGGGGAAGGCCCGGCAGATATCAAAGGAAAGAGTGCAAAATATAAGTTGTGAACCTAGTGAGCAGCAATATGCATAACTAAATGACAGAGTTTTCATGTTTTACTTATAATGTTAAAGGGCTAAACTCCCCCCTTAAACGTCATAAAGTCTTGCGAGAATTAGAACAACTTAAGGCAGATGTAGTGTTCCTTCAAGAGACCCACCTTTCACAAGACTCTCACATTAGATTATTCTCTAAGTGCTTCCCTAACTGGTTCTATAGCGACTCCCCTATCAAGAGAGCCAAAGGGGTCGCAATTGGGTTCTCAAAAAGGACTAGGTTCATGTTATTAGAAAGATGTGAGGATAGGGATGGTCGCTATCTTTTTCTGAAAATTAGAATGGGAGAAAGGGTTTTTACACTGGTGAATATCTACTGCCCAAACAACAGCCCAGTAAAATTTTTGCTATGCATCTTAAATAAGTTGGCAGACTTTAGGGCAGGACAGGTGATAGTGGCAGGCGATTTGAACTTCTGTTTAGACCCAGCGATGGATAGCACAGTTGGTAACCAGAGAATGAGTGGGAGACTATTAAAAAAAGTTAGTCAGAAACTGCATAACTGCCATTTGTTAGACGCTTGGAGGGTACAACACGCAAAAAGAAGAGACTACACTTTTTTCTCCTCTGTACATGGGTCCTATTCTCGCCTCGATTATTTTTTGGTAGACCATAGGTTATTAGATTGTGTCAAAGAGACGGAGATAGGCGTGGCTACCCTCTCCGACCATGCGCCGGTTTCGATGAGGGTGGTGACTCCGGGACTCCGGAGATCACCATTCTCATGGCAGCTAGATGATAAATTAATAGACAACCCAGCCATCTATAGTAAGATACAGGAGGAAATAACGGGCTTCCTCAAGATAAATGACACTGGAGAGGTTTCAGGTTCAGTTCTGTGGGAGGCGTTGAAAGCTTATACAAGGGGTATATTGATCTCTTTGGAAGCCAAGGAGAAAAAAGAAGGGGAAAAGAGAAGGGTGGAGCTAATTGAAGAAATACATCAGCTGGAACAAATACACAAATCAGCCAATGGGGGCCACAACTTATCCCTAATGCAGTTAGTCCATAAAAGAGAAGAACTAAAAGATCTAATAGAACTGGAATCAAAACGCACACTGTACAAGAGCGCAAAAAACAGATTTAGGTGGGGTAACAAAATAGGGAAACACCTGGCATCAGTTGTTAAAAAGAAGAGGGATACGAATTTCATAGAGAGGATTCAAAATAAAAACGGGATATTTAAATATACCTCTAGCGATATAGCTGAAGAGTTTCAAAAATATTTTACAGCTCTATATAAAGTCAAACAAAGTGAGGATAGTATCCTGGGTAAGGAAGAAATGTCAGATGAATTTTTAAGAGAGGCAGGTCTACCAAGCCTCGCGGACAATGAGGCAAAAGAATTAGAAGAACCCATTACGGTGGAGGAGATCGAGCGGGCTTTGAAGACATCTCCCTCTGGGAAAAGCCCGGGACTCGATGGCTTCACCAATTATTTCTACAAAAAATTTAAAGATATTCTGATCCCCAAGCTCTGTCAGATATGGAACAAGATAGGGAGCCAGGAGGAATTCTGTGAAGGAGCATTGATGGCATCGATTGCCTTAATACCTAAGGTGGCGAAAGATAGCTCATTGTGTTCGAGCTATAGGCCGATCGCCTTACTCAATACTGATACAAAATTATACGCCAAGGTATTAGCCAATAGGCTGAAGGATAAAATGACATACTGGATATACCCTGATCAGACGGGCTTTGTCCCAGGTAGAGAGGGGAGGGATAATGGTGTGAGATCACTATTGATTATGGGGGCGATGAAAGCGAAAGGGACCCCCAGTCTGCTACTGTCGTTGGATGCAGAGAAAGCCTTCGACAGAGTAGACTGGGGGTTCATGATAAAGACTTTGAGGGCGATTGGACTGGGCGACACCACGGTAAATTGGATCAAGGCTCTATACAAGGCCCCATCTGCATTAGTCAAAGTGAACGGCATACTTTCAAGAGAAGTCAGGATGGAAAACGGAACTAGACAGGGATGCCCCCTGTCCCCTCTTCTGTTTTCCCTGACTTTAGAGCCCCTACTGGCGGTAATCAGGAAAAATCCAGATATACGCGGATGTATAGTGGAAGGCGAAGAACACAAGCTCTCGGCGTTCGCCGACGACGTATTGTTTTATATAGCAAACCCAAGGATTTCACTCCCGAACCTCCTGGCTACGCTGAGGAGATACGGGGAACTTTCAAATTATAAGGTGAACCTTAGTAAATCAGCAGCCCTAAATATTAATATAGAGAAACAAGAGGTAATTAAACTTAAAGAATACTTTCAATTTCCGTGGCGAAAAAAAATAGATTACCTAGGAATAGTATTAACAAAATCCCTTAAGAAACTATACCAGTTGAACTTCATACCCCTCCTTGAGGAAATTAAGCAAGAAACAAAGAAAAGTATGTATTCCCCTATATCTTGGCTTGGTCGAGTCAATTTTGTTAAAATGACTCTAGCCCCGAAGATCCTATATAAAATGCAGTTACTGCCAATTCCGTTAGCACAGTCTTTCTTCAGAACTTTGAATAACATCATTTCCAAATTCGTTTGGAAAAACAAGAGGCCACGGATTGCCTTTGGGGTCATGAGCAGGGACAAAGCACAGGGTGGTCTGGCCCTCCCAGATTTTAAGAATTATCACAGAGCAATAGTCCTTTCACGAATGTTGGATTGGGGTAAAGAATCAATAGGGAATAGATGGGGGAAATTAGAAAGAGACTTGAGCACAAATATAAGCCATTTAATTTGGAATCCTCCACATGTTAGGGAATTAAGTCCAAATACACATATAATAACACGGTACACTTTCAGGGTTTGGGATCAATTACACAGACAGAAGGCATGGGAATTTAATTCACCATTTATATATTTGAAGGAAAACAAGTTTTTTCCACCAGGGTTAAGAGAGGTAGGAGGGAACTGGATAGGGAAGCACGGAATACAGTTATTGGATATCACAAGAAAGGGTAAAATTATTTCTTTTCAGGAGTTGTCTCTGCTCAATGACCTAAAGAACATAGATATATGGAGGTATAATCAGTTGGCCTCCTTTATTAAAAGTCTACCAGGACCAATTAGAGACAAGGAGAATCTCAGACCTATTGAGAAATTGTTTCTGAAAAATAAAATTAAAATAAAAGAACTATATCAAATAGTGCGGGATGATGGCGGTGGCACCAAGCCGTTATACTGCAATAAATGGGAGTCTGAGTTGGGTACATTACCAAGTGATGTAACATGGCTGAATATCTTCAACGCAACACACAAGTCGGCAGTTGATGTGAGTACAATTGAATCAAATTTCAAATGCTTGGCCAGATGGTACATGACACCAGACAGGCTAAACAAGATGCAGGGAGAAGTCTCTGGTAATTGTTGGAGGGGATGTCCCGCCAGGGGATCGATGGCACACCTTTGGTGGGAATGTCCAACTATTAAAAAGTTCTGGCAAGAAGTTCTCAAGATAATACAAGAGATAACGGGGTCAGTGATCAGAGAAGATCCTTGGGTATGCTTGTTTCACGGGACGGAGGGTCGGACGAGCAAGTACAATGCTTCCTTGATGCCCATTCTCCTAAACGCGGCCAAAAGCTCAATACCCAAAAAATGGCAAGAGATAGCAGGCCCAAGCATTCGAGAATGGTTAATTAGGGTCAACGGAATCTATATTCTAGAGGCCGGCGACGTTGAAGATCTCTCGGTAGAGGCAGAGGAAGCTCGGGAGGGAACAAAATGGGCGAAATGGTTAGCCTATAAAAAAACATGGATGTAAGCGGAGAAGTTCATATGAGGTTGCACATATTAGAGTAGATACTGCTGGGTAACTAGGGTGGGAGGGGAGAATCAGGGGGGTGAATTCGGGGTTAAGGATAGTTGGGGTTTATATTTATAATATTGGAGTGTCATAATAAAGTTCTTTTTTTTATTTCAAAGGAAATAACAATACTATTTCTGCTACCATGATGTGATGTTATAATGGGAAGAAATGACCTAATTATGGTGATTTAAACCCTCTCATTGTAAAAGCTGAAGTAGCAAAAAAAGAAAAAAAAAAAAAAAAAAGAAAAAAAGAAATATCAGTCAAATCAGCGAGGTAGAGCAAACGGGGGAGAGGGAAGAGTTGGAGAGGAATAAGGGAAGGGAGGGAGAGGGGGAGAGGGGGAGAAGGGAAAGGGGAAAGAGGGTATATATCCACACTGTAATTAATTTCCTTGATGCCGTGTCTAGATGTAAATTATCTGTAGTGGCCACAAATGACCCATAGTATATCCAGATTCGGCTAGCACAAGGGGGTTCACCAATGTGGAACACCAGAAAAGGTGACTGGTCTGCATCCATGAGTCCTGACCCTATCTGTTTATATCTTAACCCTCGGGTCAAATAGGGGGACTCAGAGGAGGGGGGGTGTGGGGTTACACGCAAGGTGCCCTACATGGTATATTGTATGTTATGGGCCTTTAAGATAAACAAGAGAGGGTGAGCAATAATGGTGATGCTCAAGCCTAGCCCCAGTGTGCTTAGCCGGGGCACTGCAAGGACTCAGAGATAGCTATATGACCAGTTCCACAATGGGTACCCATCCAAGATGTTTACGCCACTAGGAAAGGCTGTAAATTCAGTTCCGTGTTCAGGCCTAAAGGGATCAGAGAGCCCAGACGGAAAATCCATCTTTTTTCTTTTTGCTGTAAAATTTGATCAAAATCCCCTCTTGATTCAGGGCATAGATTCCCTTGACCTGCATGCCAGACAACTTGCCCTGGTGATATTGGGCGAAGTGTCTGGCCACCGGTTTTTCAGGTTTTTTTTCCAGGATTTCCCTCATATGTTCTCCTAGACGGATCCTGAATTGGTGTTTGGTCTTGCTGATGTACAGTGCCTTGCAAAAGTATTCACCCCCTTGGCATTTTTTGTGTTTTGTTGCCTCACAACTTGGAAATAACATGGATTGTTTGAGGATTTGCATCATTTAATTTACAGAACATGCCCATAACTCTGAAGATGTTCTGATGTTCTCTTTTTTTATTGTGAAGAAAACAACAAATAGGACAAAATAGCAGAAAAAGTGTGCATAAAAAAATGTGCATAACTATTCACCCCCCTAAAGTCAATACTTTGTAGGGCCACCTTTTGCGGCTATCACAGCTCCAAGTTGCTTTGGATAAGTCTCTATGAGCTTGCCACATCTTACCACTGGGATGTTTGCCTATTCCTCCTTGCAAAACTGCTCCAGCTCCTTCAAGTTAGATGGTTTGAGCTTGTGAACAGCAATCTTTAAGTCTGACCACAGATTTTCTATTGGATTGAGGTCTGGGCTTTGATTAGGCCATTCCAACACATTTACATGTTTCCCCTTAAACCACTCAAGTGTTGCTTTAGCAGTGTGTTTGGGGTCATTGACCTGCTGGAAGGTGAACCTCCACCCTAGCCTCAAATCACACAAAGAGTGGTACAGGTTTTGCTCAAGAATATCCCTGTATTTAGCAAAATCTTTCCCTCAACTCTGACCAGTTTCCCAGTCCTGACTGCTTAAAAACATCACCACAGCATGATGCTGCCACTACCATGTTTCACTGTGGGGATGGTGTTCCATGGGTGATGTGATATGTTGGGTTTGCGCCAGACATAGCGTTTTCTTTGATGGCCAAAAAGTTCAATTTTAGTCTCATCAGACCAGAGCACCTTCCTCCATACATTTTGGGAGTCTTCCACATGCCTTTTTCGCAAACTCAAAACGTGCCATTTTGTTTTTTGCTGAAAGTATTGGCTTTCTTCTGGCCACTCTGCCATAAAGTCCAACTCTATAGAGCGTACGGCTTATTGTCGTCCTATGTACAGATACGCCAGTCTCTGCTGTGAAACTCTGCAGCTCCTCCAGGGTTACCTTAGGTCTCTGTGCTGCCTCTCTGATTAATGCCTCCTTGCCCGGTCCGTGAGTTTTGGTGTGCGGTCGTCTCTTGGCAGGTTTGCTATTGTGCCATGTTCTTACCATTTGGTTATGATAGATTTGATGGTGCTTCTAGGGATCATCAAAGATGTGGATATTTTTTTTATAACCTAACCCTGACTTGTACTTCTTAACAACATTGTCCCTTACTTGTTTGAAGAGTTCCTTGGTCTTCATAGCAGTGTTTGGTTAGTGGTGCCTCTTGCTTAGGTGTTGCAGCCTCTGGGGTCTTTCAAAAAGGTGTGTACATGTAATAACAGAACATGTGACACTTAGATTGCACACAGGTGGACATCATTTCACTAATTATATGACTTCTGAAGATAATTGGTTGCACCAGAGCTTTTTATGGGCTTCATAACAAAGGGGGTGAATACATACGCACATGCCAATTATCAGTTTTTTATTTCTGAAAAAATAGTTTCATGTATATATTTTTCTAATTTTACTTCTCCAACTTAGATTATTGTGTTCTGATCCATCACATATAATTTAGATTAAAAAAAACATTGAACTAAATGCTGTAATGTAACAAAATAGGTAAAAAGACAAGGGGGCTGAATACTTTTGCAAGGCACTGTATATTTTTTTACATGGGCAAGTCAACATGTAAATAACCCTTGTGGTTGCGCAATTGATAAGACCTTTAATCTCGAAGTTCTCTTTATTTAGAGAATCGCTAAAGGTTGTTGTCCTATGTACATATGGACATACCTGGCAGTGTCCACAGGGGAACATACCCTTGCTCCTGAGGAACTGGGATAGCCAAGAACTGTCAATACTCCTAATATGTTCAGAGTGAACTAAGCAGTCACCCAGGTTTCTGGCCCTCTTAGCCACCATTTTTGGGGCAGGTCCTACTATCTGGGCTATACCGGGGGTGCTGGTGAGTATGCCCCAGTGTTTCTCTAATATTAATCTAACCATGTCCCATTGGGTCCCAAACTCCGTGAAAATTCTCACTGGATCCGGAGCAGTGACGGAAGGAAGGACATGTAGTGTGTTTTTTGTTGTTATTGTTTTGTCTAGTAGTGAAGGGCGATCGCGTCCCACTGCCTTGCGTTTTGCTCTCCTCAGCTGTTTATAGGAGTATCCGCATTCCCGGAAGCGTTTATAAAGTTCGTCGCTTTCGCGTCTGTATTCTTCCCTGTTGGTGCAATTTTGCCTAATGCGGAGAAACTGGCCAACAGGGATACTGTCCTTGAGCCATTTCGGATGGTGACTATCTGCTCTTAGAAGTGTATTCGCAGAAGTCTCCTTCCGGAAGGTCTGAGTCACCAGGGATATATCCTTCCTGCTAATAGACAAATCCAAAAAGGAAATCTTTTCTCGGTCCCATATGTAAGTCAGTTTGATGTTTCAATCATTGGAATTCAGGGAGTCTATGAATTCCGTCAGCGAGTTCTGATCGCCCCTCCAAATAACAAACACGTCGTCGATGTACCTGAGCCACATATGTACATGGCCCAGGTACGTCGGCGAGGTGTAAACCACATCCTCCTCCCATAATCCCAGGTGGAGACAGGCATATGCTGGGGCCCAGGGTGCTCCCATGGATGTGCCGTTGATTTGCTGGTAGTTTCTTGATAGAAACTGAAAGAAGTTATTTTTAAGGGCGAAAGTCAACAGGTCCACTAGAAATTCGCTCTGTGGTCCGTAATTAGGAAAATGTCTCTCTAGAAATGTTTCAACAGCCCTAATCCCCCAGTCGTGGGGGATCGACGTGTAAAGGGATTGCACGTCGATCCCCACTACATTAATCTCGGAGATATGTCTCAAAACATCGCCTGTGTCCTTCACATAGGACTTAAGGTCCATTACCATTTCCTTCAGCAGATTGTCTAAATACTTTCCAACTTTCTCTAGGGGACCCTTTATCGCTGAGACAATTGGTCTCCCCGGCGGATTCTCCAAAGATTTATGTACTTTCGGGATGATATAAAATACCGGTACATTGTATTCATTGACAATGAGGTAATTTAGTTACCGTTTACCTAGTAGTCCTGCCTCCCCTGCTAATTTAAGTTTGCTATTTAGGTTCGCGACAAGGTTGGGAAAGGGGTCACTGGATAGTTTTTTGTGAGTTTTAGTGTTGCCTAACAGGCAAAATACCTCCTTTTCATAATCTTTCTCATCCAGAAGTACCACATTCCCACCCTTGTCGCTCCTTTTTATCACCAACTGCGGGGCTTCTGACAGTTCACGGATTGCCTTGCGTTCCTCTGGGGAGAGGTTGTCTTCATTTTTTAGGTTCCAGTCTACTTTGGATAGATCTATTTGTATCATATCCAAAAATAGGCTTAGCCATTTATTTTTATTCAATGGGGGCATCTTGGTGGACCTGATGTTTAGTCTGGACTGCCTCTTATAAGGGCCATACCCAGTTTCCTCTCTGTCGTTTTCCTCGAGGAGGGAGTTGAGGATAGCCAACATTTTCTTGTCTTGATTTTTTGTTGTGTTTCTACCTAATTCACACAAAGATCCATTTGAGTGAATAAAGCGAAGGAAGACCTTGTGTATAAATAAGGAGATGTCCTTGAATACTGTGAACTCATCCATCTGGTTGGTGGGTGAAAAGGACATCCCCTTTTGTAGGAGGTCAGTGTGTCTCTTATTTAGTTTAAATTTAGAAAGGTTTATGATTTTCATGTCGTTCCCATCTATTTTATCCGTCAAAGGTTTAACTACTTCCGTTGGCTTCTGGTGCGTGCCCCTCCTTTGGTTGTCTGTCTCTGAGGTCCGGGGGTCAGTTGTTTGTGTGTGTTTGGGTTCTCCTTCAGATGATTCTCCTTGTCTTCGCCCAACACCCCCCCCTCTAAAAAAAGTCACCGTCTTGGTCAGGCTATCTTCTGTGTCACTTGGGGATTTTTTACCCCTGGAGGATGATCTCTGGTTCCCTCTTCTAGATCTACTGCGACTGCGGCGTGGGGTGAAATCAAAAATATCTCCCTTTTCCCAGTCCCCCAGGTCCCGTCTAAATTTGGATTGTTTTGTTCTTTTTAACGTGGACTGTGTTTTTTCAACTTCCTTCTTTGGGGCCTCATTAAGTTTCTGAAACTCCTCTAGTTCTTTATATGGCTCTAGTCCCTGCGAGCTTTCTGTAATCGCCATTACCAACTCCTCTAGCTGAATTTTTTCCTCTTCTTCTATTAATTTCATAACTGAGACTCCATGAACTATACAAAGTTCCTTCCATTTTTCCAGAAATCTAGGGCGGGGGAGGTGCTCAGCGGGTATCACCTTATCTCTGAGACCTCTGGGCACTATTCTGTTCGCTATGTAGGTTTCCAGGAAGGACACGTCCCACTTTCTATTCAGATGTTTAATAAGTAATTTTTTATGTTCCTTAAACCAGAGTTTTACCTCTTCTTCTTGAGAGGGAATTGACACCGTGTCCGTCCTGAAAGCCTGACTAATTTCGCGATCAATATCCTCCCCGATCACAAAGGCCATACTTGACTAGCAATATTAAAGCAGCAAAAAATAGTACCAAACAGCAGACAGTATATAGCACCTAGGGCAATGATCGGAAAAGCTTCAAATATCAAAGAATGCCTCGAGAACGGATCAAGTGTGATCCCTTAATCAAAGTGCAGTCAAATTGGATAAAATGAGGCTTGTAAAACCATGTATTAAATGTCTAGTGTGTACCCTATATCTATGATTGCCCTTCAGCCCCTGAACGCTTGCAAATCAACAGTTGTCCCCAACAGGGGGGGGGACCAAGAAAAAGTAGGGCTCCAATGAAAGGCAATCTGGCTATATGTAAGTAATCAAACAAGTGTTTATTGTGGTACACAAATAAATACATGTAGACATGAGAGCATGAACCGATAATTGCATTGCCCTAACTGTAACCCAGTAACTGAGAACCCGATCAAAACAGTTACACAGACAGGGGGGACATAAAACATGTAACCAAAACTGACCAACAAACAAACAAAACGTCCAGGTGTCTAGGCAATTGATGTCTGCGTAACCAATTACAATGAGAAGTGTTCAGCATGTGCTGAGTAAGGTTACAGAACAGACATCAATCCCCCCAGGGGGGTGGCTCAAAACTGGGTAGACGGGGAGAGAAGGGGGAGGGGAAGGAAGGGAGGGAGTGGAATTTTACAGCAAAAAGAAAAAAGATGGATTTTCCGTCTGGGCTCTCTGATCCCTTTAGGCCTGAACAGGGAACTGAATTTACAGCCTTTCCTAGTGGCGTAAACATCTTGGATGGGTACCCAACGTGGAACTGGTCATATAGCTATCTTTGAGTCCTTGCAGTGCCCCGGCTAAGCACACTGGGGCTAGGCTTGAGCATCACCATTATTGCTCACCCTCTCTTGTTTATCTTAAAGGGCCATAACATACAATATATCATGTAGGGCACCTTGCGTGTAACCCCACACCCCCCCCCTCCTCTGAGTCCCCCTATTTGACCCGAGGGTTAAGATATAAACAGATAGGGTCAGGACTCATGGATGCAGACCAGTCACCTTTTCTGGTGTTCCACATTGGTGAATCCCCTTGTGCTAGCCGAATCTGGATATACTATGGGTCATTTGTGGCCACTACAGATAATTTACATCTAGACACGGCATCAAGGAAATTAATTACAGTGTGGATATATACCCTCTTTCCCCTTTCCCTTCTCCCCCTCTCCCCCTCTCCCTCCCTTCCCTTATTCCTCTCCAGCTCTTCCCTCTCCCCCGTTTGCTCTACCTCGCTGATTTGTCTGATATTTTAAATGTACTCCCTATTCAAATATTGCTTTGATGTCTATTATATATGACAAATGGAATAAAAAAGTGACATATTTAAATGTTTTTCGCATCAAATAGACGCTATACTGCAAGAAATAGGTATGTTAATCGTGTGGACTATGTGCACCTCTATTTTCATCAATTGCTTCAAATCTCGAGGCTGAGTATATAAGAGATCGTGGATGAGGGGTTTCACAATAACAAAACATAAAAAAGATTGCTACGTATACAAAGTGGGAAACGAACAGCAGACGGTTACACACAGACAGGGTAAGTTTCCTTCACACAGATTAGCTGGGTGGGCGTGTACGAGGAATGGACGGCAAGAAGAAGGAGCCCTCGCACGCCACCTACACGTCCAGATGAAGCTACACACCTTAGTCCGGAGGTCACGCCCGCTGTCATCCCCCGTTGGGGCTAGCCGGCTCTTACATCAAGGGAGCGTTCTCCCCATCTACCCAGTTTTGAGCCACCCCCCGGGGGGATTGATGTCTGTTCTGTAACCTTACTCAGCACATGCTGAACACTTCTCATTGTAATTGGTTACGCAGACATCAATTGCCTAGACGTCCGGACATTTTGTTTGTTGGTCAGTTTTGGTTACATCTTTTATGTCCCCCCTGTCTGTGTAACTGTTTTGATCGGGTTCTCAGTTACCGATCATTATTATTAGGGCAATGCAATTATCGGTTCATGCTCTCATGTCTACATATATTTATTTGTGTACCACAATAAACACTTGTGTGATTACTTACATTTAGCCAGATTTCCTTTCATTGGAGCCCTACTTTTTCTTGGTCCCCCCCCCCTGTTGGGGACAACTGTTGATTTCCTTGTGTACCACGGTTGACCATTTTGCCCACACCTCCTCCCCAATCATCTCCCCTAGATCTGATTCTCATGCAGTTTGGTAGAAAGGTTTGGTATCCTGGTTATTTAACAGGGCATATAACTCTGTGATTCCTCCCCTCTGCTCGGGCCCACGTATGCACCTGTTCTCATAAAGGGTCCTGGTGGTTATGTCAACCTGATCTTTTGCATAAAATGGATGATTTGGCACAGATGATAACACTCCATGGGTGGCATCTGTAATGTTTCCTTGACAGAATAGTGCACTATAGACCATTAGGGGATAATAAAACCTAGCTACTTTTTTTTTTTTTTAAAGCCTGTGTGAACACACTCCAAAAACTTCACCCAGTTTATGTCGGGTCAGTAAGTCAGACAACCCTTTCTCCTTGACAGGGCCAGCAGTCTTCTTGAGGCGGGACGTTATTTGAATAAGGTGACCCCTGATTGCAGGCTTTGTGGGCCGCCCAGTTAATCACTGGAGAAGTGCCCTCGGGGTTATTCAAGGCAAAAAACTATTTAAGATGTTGTTCTATATTGAAAGAGACTGAGGGGTTACTTAAAGAGGTTGTAAACCCTTGTGTTTTTTCACCTTAATGCATCCTATGCATTAAGGTGAAAAAACTTCTGGCAGTAACTGGTCCCTTAGCCCCCCTGTTTTACTTACCTGAGCCCCGTAATTCCCTCATCGGTGACACCCTCTCCCTCTCTGCATGTGGTCCTGGCTCTTGATTTGATAGATTGATAGCAGCGCAGCAATTGGCTCCCACTGCTGTCAATCAAATATAATGACCCGGGGGGTTGGGCCGAGTCCGGCATTCGTGTCTACGGGCGCAAATGCTGGACTCGGGAGCTCGCCCGCACGGTAACACCCCCGGGAGAGCGCTTCTCCTAGGGGGCTATCTAATGTGAGGAGGAGTCGCGAGAGCCACCGAGGGACCCCAGAAGAGGATGATCGGAGCCACTCTGTGCAAAACGAGCTGCACAGTGGAAGTAAGTATGACATGTTTGTAATTTTAAAAAAATAAAACAGGGTTTACAATCACTTTATTATATATTCATTCAGTCTCCAGGGGGCGGGCCCTTAGTCACATCTAAAGTGTCACACGATGTGCAGAGCAAAGAGTGGTCTGACCAGGTCACGTCTACAATTTTGCAAGCCCCAAAAAGGGGTACCACATCAGGAATCGTAAAAAGGTGGTAAATTCTAGAGTAAGTGTGGTGCACGTGGGAAAAAGATGTATAGTCCTTCCTGGATGGGTTCAGTTCCCTCCATACATCGATCAAATTATGGTAGTGTAGCATTTTGGCTAGTTTTGAGCCAATTTTGGGGAAGTGTCGAGAAGAAGATATGGGTCTTCTGGTTTTGTCAAAGATCGAGTCTAGGGCTACGTTTGATTCCCCCTCAAAACGAACCACTCCCTCATGTCCGGGGACATGGCCTGAAGCAAGGCTCGAAAAAGGGGAGTTGGCCTGAGTTAGGTGCATAATAAGAAATTATCGAAACCAGGGATCCCCTTCAGGTGTCCTACTAAAAGCAAATAATGACCCTCTGGGTTGCAGATCTTCTTGTCTAGCGAGAAGGACAGCCGCTTAGAAAAGCAGATTGCAACTCCCCCAGTCTTACCTTGGCCATTTGCCAAGTACAAATGGGGGTAATAATGATGCAAAAAATGTGGGTTATAGTTTGGTGGAAAGTGCGTCTCCTGAAGGAGGAGCACAACTGCATGTAGAGATTTGTAATGCTGGAAAGCCTTGTGGATGACAAATTTGAAGGGGAACCGGGCAGCAACGTTTACCATCATGCACAATGGAAAACAACGATTCACTTACCAACTTCCCCTGAAGTGACGGTCAAATTTCCTGGTTAGCTGAGTCGTTTAGTCGATCAAAGCTCTATATCAAGGGGACCCAGAACAAAAGGAAAGTATAGAAAAGGTAAGTAAAGAAAAGAAAGCGCAAAGAAAAAGTAGAGACTGAGAAAGCTATCAAAATGAAAACTGTCCTGTTTTTCTACAGTTATTCAAATGTAGAAAAGTTATTCAATGTAATATGAACAATAATTCCGGGGATAAACCCCTAGTCATCCACTAACTTCACCCTGGGCAAAGCCCAGGACCAGGTTTGACTTTGGTCCCCTCACAGAGGGAGGGAAGCAAAGACAAACAGGGCAGATGATACAAAATATTATATTCGGCGCTGCTCCAATATTCTTAATAATCAATAAATCATACAATATAATGCAAAAAAATACATAAAGTGCAAATGTGCAAAAAAGTGCAAAACTGTATCAAGCCCTTTTAAATACAAAAATACATGTGTAGATTCTTGTTGTGAAGGTTCGAGTGCCACTCTGTGCTCCCCTCCTGGGTCCCCACTCACCAGAGATAAGTTATAAACACGAAAGATCTTTCCAACAAGGATCAGGATGTCTCCTTACACCATCAATTGTAGAAGATTTAACAATGAACCAAGATATATCCTCCTTATTATTCCATTACTGGATCTCCATTTCGATAAAACAGACAATGCATGTGCCAAATGAAGAGAGAGATGCGTAATATTGCTAAAATGTATTTGTTTAAAAACACAAAGAAATGTACATTAAACCAAAGGCATACAGACGAAAATTGCCACCTTGGCGTACTGCCAGCCGTCACTGAACCTCGTGTGTGTGTTCCTTGCTTGACGCGTCTCGCCCCTCCCACTGGGCGTCTTCAGAAGCTAGGGGGGCTCGTGACTGGCTGTCTTTTATTTGTTAAGTCCCGCCTACTACACCCAAACCTCCCACTACTCTCATCGCCTGCGATGTTTTAATTTCACTTCCTGTTATTACAGGAAGTGTTGTAGTATTCATCTTGGTACTCTCATGTGCGGGCTTTCTCATACATAGAAATCGCCATGTTTGTACTCCCTGTGATCACCCATTCATACAGACAGGAAGTACAATGTATACCATATTGGTACTCACATGGACCCATCCAGCTTCCTCTAAAAAACAGGAAGCCGCATGGGCACCACCTTGGTACTCCCTATTCCATCCACTCTACATCTTGGTTGCCATCTTTGTACTCCCACATGTTGTGTCAGATTCCTGGTGACACCTAAATTCTAATTAAGGTGCTTGCTATATCGGGGTAATTGGCTGGAAGATGTATTGAGTGATTTGAACAGTATACTTGTGTACTGCGGCTCAAAAATTTGAGACCGCAGCACCTGAGTATACCACTATGCATTTTAAATATCACATATACATGCTACCATTGATAAAAAAAATAAAATTACAGATTTGACTGTATGCATATATTGTTGTTATCAAGTTTACTTATATAATGCCAATCTAAATAGTCAAAACTTAAAGAAAACAATGTAATTGTGCTGTCCCCCTCTACATTGTAAAGTGCTGCGTAAACTGCTAGTGCTATATAAATTGTGTATAATAATAATAATATGTATAAAAATTCATACACAAATTATGTATAAATTCATATAATTAATAGTCAGTAATAAAACAATAAATACGGTATCTAAATCTATGTTCAACCCTGCAGGTGCCATCGACTGTAACTGGTGTATCCATTCTGTTTTGTGAAATCGCTTTTTTTCATATTCGTGCCTCTCCAGTGTCTTTCTGCTCCCTCTATGTCACAAAAGGTTAATTTTGAGGGGTCTCTGTTGTGGAATCTTCTAAAGTGATTAGATAAACTGCTTTCAAAACCTTTTTTATATTTTTAATATGCCCCCTAAGTCTGTCTTTTAGCTCTCTGGTAGTTCTACCCACATACTGCAAACCACACTCACATCCCATTAGGTATGTGACAGGAGTGGTTCCGCATGTGATGAACTTTGATATTTCATATACTTGTCCCGTTGTCCTGGATTGAAAGTGCGTTGTTTTCCCTTTTCCTCTTTTGCATGCTCTGCATGTTAAGCATTTGACACACCTGAAAAAAACTGATCCAAAAAAGTGACAGTTTTTTTGGGTGGGTGAGGGATGCTTTTAACTATTTTATCTTTCAATATAGGTGGTCGTCTGTAGATAAAATTAGGTCTCTTTGGCAATGTTTTAGCAAATATTGGGTACCTCAAAAGAATTGGCCAGTATGTTTTAATAGCCTTCTCTATCTATTTGTATTGTCTATTGTATTCTGTACAGAATGCTATTTGGAAATCTCCCTCTTTCCTCTTAGAAGAAAAGAATTCCTACGAGCCACACAGAATCCAATGCTAAATGTAAGCACTGCTCAACAGAATGCACAAATCACATGCCGTATTGCATGTAGATACAAAATGATAAATAAAGTGATGCGCTAGAGTGTGCTGGGTGTGCCCATATAATGACATGACCAACAGTGTATCAAAATCTATATAGGTAAAGCGTATTCAACACTAATAAATAGATTAAATATAATCACAAATTTATAAGTGATGCACTAAATGTGCTAGGTGTACCCATGCAGTGACACAACATGAGTGTATCAAATAGATGTGAAAACGCATCCAACATTAATTGGTAAAAAAACAAAATTAATAATAATTATAAATATATAAATATATATAAATATATATATATATATATATATATATATATATATATATATAGTGCATAAACAGATACGGTAAACATAAACCACAATTACTTAAACATGCATCATATGCGGAAACAAATTCCAAAGAGTGCCATGTGCCAAACAAACTATAAAGTGCTAAGTGCCACACAATTCTTGTATACAGTATATTAAAGGAACTATCTGCATATAAATTAGGTGTGTAAATAGCCCTGCACATGAATAATAATGCTTGTACAAGATCTTCAATGGTGATGTATTCAAAACGTGCTCAAATCTCCACGTGCCACAGATCATGCGATGGTGCAATACAGGTGACCCCCCCCAAGGTAATACGCTCACCTCAGAGACTGTGACTAAGTCGCTAGACAAAGTCAGAAAACGCTTTTAAGCCACCCTGGGCTTTGTGCAGATCCCAGGATCCCAGACTCCAACATGGTAACAGTTATTGGATAAAAAGAAAGGACCATATAGTGTAATACGTTTTTAAAATATTTATTCCAACCAGATATAAAAACACTCACCCCAAGAGGGGGTACTCACATTTCTAGGGTGCGTCAGTGCACCACCCTATAGCAAGCGTGTATACAGGTACAGCAGCAAGGATATGGCGTCCGTCCCAACACTGGCAGCAATCACTGCCTAACACTCCATCCTGGCCCCTCCTCTATGCGTCTTTGACACAGGGCATACGTGTCATCATCAGGGGGATTCTTTCCTCTGTTTGGGTGTGAGTAATTCCCCTCTATCCATTAAGCCAACCTCCTCCTGATTTTTTTGTATTGGGTTTGTTTATATCCTTTTTGTGCAAATCTCTCTATTAGCATGTTAGACTGTGCGTTATAATTTACCATCTGGTCACAGTTTCTTTTTATTCGCATTAATTTGTTGTAAAACTAGTACTAGAAATATATTGTCGATATATCTTCTGTATGTTATCAGACCTGGAATCTGTTTGCCAAAAATTTCCTCTGATTCCCATTTGCTCATAAAAATGTTTGCAACCTATTAAAACTATTAAGGGTATTAAAACACACTGGCCAATTCTTTTGAGGGACCCAATACTTGCCAAAACATTGCCAAAGAGACCTAATTGTATCTACAGACGACCAATTATATTAAAAAGATAAAATAGTTAAAAGCATCCCTGACTCACCAAAAAAAATGTCACTGTGTGGCAATTGCTTAACATGCAGAACATGCAAAAGAGGAAAAAGGAAAACAATGCACTTTCAATCCAGGACAACGGGACAAGTATATGAAATATCAAAGTTTATTACATGCGGAACCACTCATGTCACATACCTAATTGAGTGTGAGTGTGGTTTGCAGTATGTGGGTAGAAGAGAGCTAAAAGTAAGATTTAGGGAGCATATCAATAATATAAAAAAAGGATTTTGAAAGTACAGTTTATCTAATCAATTTAAAAGATTGCACAACAGAGACCCCTCAAAAGTATCCTTTTTCGGCATAGACAGAGCAGAAAGACACTGAAGAGGCACAAATATGAAAAAAGCCATTTCACAAAACGAAACAGAATGGATACACCAGTTACAGTCGATGGCACCTGTAGGGTTGAACATAGATTTAGATATTAATTGTTTTATTAGTGACTATTAATTATATGAATTTATACATAATTTGTGTATGAATTTTTCTACATATGTAGTTTTCTTTAAGTTTTGACTATTTAGATGGGCATTATATAAGTAAATTTGATAACAACAATATATGCATACAGTCAAATCTGTAATTTTCATTTTTTTATTAATGGTAGCACGTTTATGTGTTATTTGAAATGCATAGTGGTATACTCTGGTGCTGTGGTCTCTAATTTTTGATCTGCAGTACACGAGTATACTATTCTAAACTTTCAATACATCTTCCAGCCAATGACACCAATATAGCAAGCACCTTAATTAGAATTCATGTGTCACCAGGAATCTGACACAACATGCGGGAGTACAAAGATGGCAACCACCATGTAGAGTAGATGGAAAAGGGAGTACCAAGGTGGCGCCCATGTGGCTTCCTGTTTTTTACAGGAAGCGGGATGGGTCCATGTGAGTACCAATATGGTAGCCATTGCACTTCCTGTCTGTATGAATGGGCGATCACAGGGAGTGCAAACATGGCGATTTCTGTGTATGAGAAAGACCGCACATGAGAGTACCAAGATGAAGACCACAACACTTCTTGTACTAACAGGAAGTGAAATTTAAACATCGCTGACGATGAGAGTAGTGTGAGGTTTGGGTGTAGTGGGCAGGACTTATCAAATAAGAAAGATCTTGGAAAGATCTTGCGTGTTTATAACTTATCTCTGGTGAGTTTGGTCCCAGGAGGGGAGCACAGAGTAGCACTCGTATCTTCACAAAAAGAATCTACGTGTATTTTGTATTTAAAAGGACTTGATACAGTTTTGCACTTTTTTGCACATTTGCACTTTATGTATTTTTTTGCATTATATTGTATGATTATTGATTATTAAGAATATTGGAGCAGCGCTGAGTATAATATTTTGTATCATCCCTTTGGGGTTTTTTACCTTACACATGAGCAGCAGCCCTGTCACATTTATGTAGGATAGTTTTATTATATTATTTGTACACCATAGCATCTTTATCATTTTTAAACAGGGCCAACGACCACCACCACTAGCCTTTAACCCACCCCTAAAAATAGCAACAGAAACATTGAGAACTATATTTGTGAGAATCATAAATTCCCTGAGGATTTATCAACATGTATTAGGAAACCCCCCCTTCACCATAAGTCCCTATAAGGCCCCGGGGTCTCTTGTTCCCACTATGAGCAATGAAAAATCAGAAATCATCGTGAATGCTCCAGTTGTGATCCTACCCTAGGATCAATGAGAAAAAGCAGTAAGGAAAAATCAGTTTGCCAAGTTCCCTTGGAACCCGGAGACCGTCGAAATCTTCATGGGGGTCTGTTCTTAAGCTTGGTTAGGCTCCTGGTAGAACGCCACACTGGATATAGAGGGCCCTGTGCAAAACTGGAGGCAGAAGATTTGGGCTGCGGGGTATGAGGGGATCTCTCCGGGTCAGCAGAAATGAGGCCCAGTTTTTTCAATAGAGCTTTCCCCTCCTGGAACATAGAAAAGGAATGTTTTTTGTTGCGGTGGGTAAAGTTCAAGTGAAAAGGGAAGGCCCAGTAGTATTTTATATTTTTGGCTATAAGAGGTTGCAGCAAAGGTTTTATGGCTCTGCGCTTCTGGATGGTAGCCAGTGAAATGTTGGCAAAGATCTGGATGTTGTGGTCTCGAAGTTGCAAGTCAGCTATATCTCGGGCTCTGGCCATAACTCGCTCTTTGACGGTGTAGTAGTGGGGTTTTATGAGCCCGTGGGCTCTATCCAGTTCAAGCCCGTGAGAAGGTAGGTCTGGGATGAGGTGTAAAATAAGTTCTTTAATAATAGCCTTCGAATCTGTGAAGTATTCGGGAATTCCCCGAACCCTAAAGTTATTTCGGTGGGACCGATTTTCCAGGTCATTGATCTTGTTTAGCCCATCATCCAATCTCTTGTGTAGCATTCAGTGTTTTGGTTGGTCTTGGTAATGGTGTCATCAAGATTTTTACCAATATAATGCTGTGCTATCCAAATGTAATCATACGGTATCTGTACTAAACCATAATATTACTAGCTGCAGTTAAATAGTGGTGGTGGGATATTCTATTCCTATATAAAAAATCTAGTGAATATAATAATGCAATCTTATGCGATTATAAGTTGCGGTCATGAACAATAAAAATTGCAGTCCTATGCGATCCTCCCAATGACAACCTGTGTAGCATACACACCTCTATATACACACATGTAGCATTCATATGCAATAGAGAAATTTGCAACCCCGTGCGATAATTGCAATACTGCGATAATTGCAGTGCCAATCTGTAATTTACATAAATCTATATAAAAGTGCATCAATATACAATAATCAATATAGAATTAAAGTGAACTGTGTTTAAAGGGGGAGGGAACAGGACGGTTTGTGAGACAGTGGAGTGTTTTCAGAGCGGGAGAGGACACATTGGCACAGTGCCTTTATATTTGTTTGGCTTGATACAGAGTGGTGCGCTTATAGCACCTATTAAATGTGAGTACCCTAATATAGGGAATATTGTCATTTTAAATAAAACTTTTAAAACTGTAATACACTATCCAGTTTCCTCTGTTTTCCATATAAATATTGCTGCAAGCAACCATACAAGGATCTAAATGCTGACCATAAACCCAGAGGTGGTTTAAAAGCGTGTTTTGACCATGCTTAGGTGCAAGGTCACACGCTCCAAGATGAGCGCATACACCAAAGGGGGAGCACAAGAGTGGACACGAGCACTTTATTGTTATATCATCTGTTTTATCATCTGCAATGAGCACCAGAAGAATGGAGTAGTTATGAATGGACTTTATGCTGCAATTTTTATGGACACAAATTAATCCATGAATTAGTTTGGCACAAGAGCACTTTAAACACAGTTCACTTTATTTCTATATTGATTATTTTATATTGATGCACTTTTATATAGATTTATGTAAATTACAGATTGTCACTTATAATCACATAAGGGTGCATTATTATATTCTCTAGATTTTTTACATAGGAATAGAATATCCCACCACCACTATTTAACTACAGCCAGTAATATTATGGTTTAGTACGGATACCGTATGATTACATTTTTGATAGCGCAGCATTATATTGGTAAAAATCTTTTTGGCACGAGCATATGGGACGTGATCAATGCTAGCAGCTGTCTTTTAATTATCTCTAATTATCATTTGGATTTTCACATGGTAGCTTGCAAGATTCTGTTTGTTTTTTAAATGCTGTCATCAAGTGTGGTTTCTATTGTCCCTATGCGGGATCCCAGTTCTTGGAATTCTTGTTTCATTTCGGAAGTTATGCGTTTACTTGCTTTGTCGAGCCCTTGTTCAAGTAGAGTGGAGAATCCCGCCAGAAGTTTGGGGTCCCCCGAATACTTAGAACAATGTCATACAGTGCTCTGTCTTTATCAGATTAGGAGGAGAACATGTCTCTTTCTGGGGACAATGGTGCAGCCTGATAGCCTCTGTCAGTTGGCTCCCCTGCTGAGCTATGTTCAGAGAGGTCTGGAAGCTGTGTCTGTGAGTCTGGCTGCAGCCCCTGTGTGTGTCTTGGCATCGCCGCCATATTGGCCATGTGGGCGTTCTCTTTATTTTTATGTGCGGACATCTGTGGGGTAGTTTTGGGCTTACCCCTGGCCATAAAAGCATCTGGGAAGCAGCGGGAGTCCGGTTGGGTGAGCAGGTTCGGCGGGCAGCATTGCTATTCACTCTGGCGGAGGAAATTAGGCTAGCAGGGAGCGGAGCTGACGCCTCACACTGCTGCCATCTTCAGCCGCGTGCACACGCCCCCTGACTTGGTCATTCTAATTTCATTCTAATCTTGTTCAAGGTGAGAAAATCTACCGCTTGCATTCATTAAGGGCGCACGGGCTCCGCTCCCCCTCTTCCACGCCACCTCCCCTATCGATGCGTCTGGCCCCTTTCAGGACATCGGCGCATAAATTCCAATGGAGAGGGGCTTTTTTTTGAAGCACCGATTAGAGCCAGAGGCTCTAATAGGCTTCAATATAGGGTGGGCTCCGGTCTCAGAGATTGTGCTCTCAGCCCACCCAGGTGTGTTACAACAGCGAATGAATATTCACTGTTGTAAAACTGATCCTCCTCCTAGCCAATCTAAAGCGGGTTTTGACACTGGTCACCCGATTGGCTGAAAGGACAGGCGATCCTATTGGATGCCTCTGAGGAGAAGGGGGGAGCTGGAAGCCACCATGGAGGAGAGGACTTGGAGCCGAGCCGCTGCACCACCCGCTACGATGGGGTAAGTGCCAGACTGACCTGCAAACAGCGGGGGGGGGGGGGGTTTGGGTGTTTGCCGCCTCCCCCTCAAAAAAAAAAACACCAACCGCCGCTGGTCATAGATATTGGCTAAAAGCTTGTGTAAGAACCCTTCACACTATTCCAGAGAATTGCAGTGTGTTATCATGCAGTGTCTTAAACCAGCCCATTCCAAAACACAACAATGCTCATAATATTAGACAGAAACCTTTTTTTATTAACGCAGTGGACCACAATGCACAGGTAGTTCCCATCTACTGTTATGCCCTGTACACACGGTCGGATTTTCCGACGGAAAATGTTTGATAGGACCTTGTTGTCGGAAATTCCGACCGTGTGTAGGCTCCATTACACATTTTCCATCGGATTTTCCGACACACAAAGTTTGAGAGCAGGCTATAAAATTTTCCGACAACAAAATCCGTTGTCGGAATTTCCTATCGTGTGTACACAAAGTGCCACGCATGCTCAGAATAAATAAAGAGAGGAAAGCCATTGGCTACTGCCCCTTTTATAGTCCCGACGTACGTGTTTTACGTCACCGCGTTCAGAATGATTGGATTTTCCGACAACTTTGTGTGACCGTGTGTATGCAAGACAAGTTTGAGCCAACATCCGTTGGAAAAAATCCTAGGATTTTGTTGTCGGAATGTCCGATCAATGTCCGACCGTGTGTACGGGGCATTAGAGTTGTAGTGCCCTGAAACATACACACATTGGGATGCCATTAAAAATAAATATTACCACAAAGCATCACAGATGGTGTGGCAAAGCGCACCTTACTGCAAAGCATGGCTTTGTTTTCAGCCTAAAGTTTTTACCACAAATAAGCAGGCTACCTAATGTGCTGCAATTCCTGTATATATAAATTATTACACTTGATTTGAAATCATTTTTTTTTTCAATCAAAATTGATGAGAAGGATATATATGACAGGTGGCCATTTTTACTGCTCTGTTTATCACATATGCATTTAAGGCAACCCAGACAGAATTCAACAGTAAATATAACTCTTGACACTTGATTGTCCACCTTTTACATTAGTGGTTTAGCATTAAATATAAACATTGCAATGAGGCATAAGACTAAAATTCTGCTTAAAGCTAGCCTCCATTTTATAGCAAAGCAGTTCCAAGAACATGATCATAAGCAAAGAGGAGTGGGACCTATGTCCCTCAATAGGCTCCAAGTGTAGGATTTTAAAGTATGTTAAAGAATTATATTTCTTTCTTAATGATTGAGGGAGACAGGAAATCATTCACCTCTGGGACATCCAAAGCAGTCCAAATGAGAATTAGAAATGAGCTTCAGGTTTGGAATTTTAGATTTTCGGAGTCTGTCCAAAATAAAAACTTTTAGGAATGTTCATCAAAGTTCCAAAATGCAACCTTTGGATGCAGTCTTAAGTGATACATTTAGCAGGTATTACTACCTGTAATGGTCAGGGGTCAGGCTCTGAGACCAGTAGCTATAGCAGTAGAGAAGCTCCCAACGACTAGCTGGATAAGTACACAAGGAGGTCACACTGTTGGATGACACAGGCTCAACTGAGGTGCGGGATCTAAGCACTTACCGGTATTCACCACAGTTCCTGGTGGTGGAGATGGATTTTGCTGCACGTTCGTACTAAGTCATAACCTTTATGATTCCCCCCACCAGAAGGTTAGCAAGCCAAGGTCCAGTAGCCATTATAGCAGTGAGTAGAATCCGGCCTACCACCCACAGAGTAACAGTCAAACTGAAAGGACCAACCAAACTCTAGAGCAATATCTACGGTGTTTTTGTTCTTCTTCTCAGGATGACTGGATTTCACTAATGCCATGTACGGGATTTGCATATAACAACTCTGTGCACGCTACCAACCAGTCACCCTTCTGGGCGAATTATGGGTTCCACCCCTCATTTTTACCCAATATCATTCCTGAGTCCTCAGTTCCGGCAGTCCAAGACAGAATAAATTTCAAACAAATTACCAAACACTTCAGGACACAATGCAAAAAGCTCAAGAAGAGTACAAGAAACAATATTACAGGAAGAGAAGAGGAAACCCTACTTTTAAGATTGGGGACAAGGTGTGGCTTACATCAGCAAACCTCAAACTGCCATGTCCTTCCCGAAAACTGTGACCAAAGTTTGTTGGTCCATTTGAAATGAGATGTGAAATTAATCCAGTAGCTTTTGAACTTGCTCTGCAAGAGTCTTATAAAATTCACCCTGTATTTCATGTTTCTCTGCTTAAACCTGTTGTTTCTAGTCCTTTTCCAGGGAGAGAAGAAGTGCCCCCAGATCCAGTCCTGGGGGAGGGGGGGGTGAAACAGAATTTGAAGTGGAGTCCATTCTTGACTATCGTCGGAGAGGTAGGACAATTCAGTTCTTAATTAAATGGAAGGGATACTCTGCAGAGGAGAACTCATGGGAGCCTGCGAGAAATGTACATGCTCCTAGGCTTTTACAGAAATTCCGTAACAGTCATCCCGAAAAATGGGCACGATTAGGCATCTGGAGGCTGCCCCTGGGGGGGGTACTATCAGGGAAATAGGCGTATCCCCAGGCGCAATAGTGCAGGGATCGTGAAATGGCGTAGGCAAAGGCACGCCGGCGTGCACAGCATGATAGTGGCGCCACTGCCTATTTAAACCCGTTGCTGACAATAGTGCATTGCTGGTTTATCATCAGCTTCCCTCTGTGTTCCTGTGTCTTGTGTATCCTGCTGATCTGATTTCCTGTGTACCAACCCAGCTTGCCTTGACCTGCTCTTCTTGATCCCAGGACTTGACCCCTTGGCTTGTATCCTGACTTGCTCCTGCTTGCTCCCTGCATCTGATCCCGGCCTGGCTTACGGACTCTGCCTTTACCTATCTACTGTGCAAAGACTCGGCTGACCCCTGGCCACATTGATCTTGAATGACCCCTGCCCTGGCTCCCGATTTAGCTATCCCACTGGTCCGCATCTCCTGGACTTTACAAACATGCCTGCCTTGCAGTATAACTTGCCTGTTCCAGCAAGTCCTTGGCAACCAGCTCCAGCAATCAGGCAACCCATGCTTCTGTGGGCACCACACCTCCTGTGTCACCTTCAAGGTTGTGCTGCACTCGGCAGCAAGGAGAGCCCTCCCAGCATCTCAGCCTCCTACCAAGTTCCTGACACCGTGATAACCCCTCCACTTTACGAGTGCCAAAAGGGGAACCTCAACAGGCTGCCCTAGAGGCAGTTGTGGGTTGCTGGGCTTTACTGGGAATCTTGTTGACGGGAAAGCCCATCTGCATTTTGGTGTTGGCTCCCCCTTTGGTACAGAATAGTGAAGTTGTATGGTTGTAAGGCAAAACTCCACCTTAGCAGGCGGCCGCTATCCCCTGAGATCCGATTCAGCCAGATGAGGGGGCTGTGGACTGTGAGAATGGTGAACTCTCTGCTGTACAAATAGGGTTGCAGTTTTTTCAAAGCCCATACTATAGCCAGGCACTCCTTTTCGATGGTGGCATAGGCCACCTCCCTGTCCAGCAACTTTCTGCTAAGGAAGACAACCGGCTGCTCCTCCCCCTCCTCATTTGCCTGGCTGAGTACAGTCCCCAGCCCATATGTGAAGGCATCTGTCTGTACAATGAACCTTCACTTGTTGTTTGGAGCTGCCAAGACAAGGATCGTGGGAGAGGGCCTCTTTCAGCTGGTCAAAGGTGGTCTGGCAAGCAGGGGTCCACATCACCACCCTGGACATAGTCTTCTTGGTCAGGTCCATCAATGGCTTGGCAATTGTGCTGAAATTGGGAACAAATTTGCGATAATAGTTTGCAGTGCCCAAAAAGGCCATAACCTGTTTTTTATTCTGAGGAGTGGGCCAGTCCCTAATGGCTTAGATTTTAGTGGGTTTGGGGCGAAGTCTGTGTCCCCCCACCCGGTGTCCCAAGTATTGGACCTCGGCCATTCCCATCTGGCACTTATTGGGCCGGATAGTGAGGTTGGCCCCTGTAATTAGGTCTAGGACGGTGCCCACATGCCGGAGGTGGTCTTCCCATGTTTCACTGAAGATGACAATGTCATTGAGGTAGGCACAGGCAAAGTCTTGGCAGCCCTGTAGCAACTGATCCACCGTGCGCTGGAAGGTGGCAGGGGCATTCTTCATCCCAAAGGGCATGCTGAGAAATTCAAACAGCCCGAAGGGGGTGATAAAGGCGGAACGCTCCCTCCCTTTCCTGGTTAAGGGGATTTGCCAGTAACCCTTGCTCAAGTCCAGTGTAGTGACATAGCAGGCCCCAGCCAGACGGTCCAGCAGGTCATCTATATGGGGCATCGAGTAGGCATCACTAACGGTGTGGTCATTAAGACGTCGGTAGTCTACATGTAATAGAATGGTGCCATCTTTCCTGGGTACACGAACAACAGGTGAGGCCCAGGGGCTCTGGGAGGGTTGGATAATTCCCAGGTCCAACATTTCGTTCAGTTCTTGTTTTATGGTGTTCCAGATGGCTTCTGGAACTCTGTAAGGGGCTTGTTGGATGGGCCAGGTTTGCAAGGTTTCCACATGAGGAGTGGTGAGGGTCGGCCTTCCAGGCTGAGAGGAAAAGATGGGACGGCGGTGGTGCACAACGGTCTTCCTCGACACCTGCTGTTCCTGGCTAAGCTGGGGGCCCAAGGGTACCTGGTGTACATTAGCTGAGTGGCACGCTACCTCCAGGAGATAAAGCACGACTTTGTCGTCTTCTTCAGAGAGTAGGGGGCATACTGCCAGGACGGGAATGTTTCCGTCATAGTAATCCTTGATCATATTAACGTGCATGGTCTTTTGCCGCTTCCCCCGATTATCCAGTGCAAGAACATAGTTGGTCTCATTTAACTTCTTGGTGATTCGAAAGGGTCCCTCCCATGTAGATTGTAATTTGTTTTGGGGATTTGGGACTACCATGAGGACCTGTTGGCTTTCTGCAAACTCACGGGTTCGAGATACCACGTCCCTTGGCGGGTTTGGGCAGCCTTGAGATGGTCCGCAGCGAGCCCAGCAAGTTGGCCCATTCGTTCACGTAGTTCTAGGACGTAGGGGACCACAGGAACCCCCATATTGTGTAGTTGGCCCTCCCAGTATTCTTTCAGCAAACAACATGGGGTGATTGGCTTCCCTAGGTCAAGAGGAGCAGTGCCATATCCAATATTATACATATATATGAAAAGAGGAAATTCCCCTGGGTGGACTTTAACGGCACTTGCTAACAAATATTTGGGTAGTAAGTACATGTAACAGAGTATAAAGAGTAAAAAAGATTTTTATTTTGACATAACATAGATTAAAAACATAATATATCATACATTCGACAGAACATATTACAGGAACAATAAGTTTTAGTATTGTTACCAAACAATTAATTGTACAAGGGCTCTTTTTCACATCCAACGCGTTTCAGAATAAATAGTGTTTTTGTCCTTCTTCAGGGATGTAGCAGAAAAGAGCAATTCATCTAGAGTAATTAAAATGTAACATAATGAGTGAATTTCCATGAAATGTAGATATAGATGTGTTTATTCTATCTATGGTTGAATAATAGGTCACTCAGTTATAATATGTTTCGTTGAATTACTTTAAAACTCCAAAATTTGAATAGCATTGGGCATTGTTAACAAGTAAAGGAGGAAAGCACCGCGCTGTATATCTAAACAATAACCAATCAAGTAAATCAAGTAAATAAATTGAATAAAATTGGAAAGGAAATGCAGCTGCTTATATGTGAGATACACACACTAAACAATAAATAAGTAAGGAAAAAGCAGCGCTATGAATCAAATATATAGAACTTTAAGTGAATAATGGTGGATAAAGATCATAACAACAAGTGACAAAAGTTAAGTCCAATGGATATCTTCAAATGTGCAATATGAAACGAGCAACTGAGTCCCTTAATAGGCAATAAGGATGAAAGCTGGATGGACCTTCACCACACCACAGTGAACAGGTAAATTGGGCGCTTACCAAATGGCAAGCTTAGATAAGCTTGTGACCTTAACCCGGTCGGGGCCTTTCTTGGGATGGAAACACCGTTTAGACACTTCCTCAGACCGTGGATAACTGACTATCCTCCACAGAAGGAAACCAGGATACAGAGAAAGCTATACCAATAGCTTGGAGTAGTTTTCACACATAATGTCCCAAAAAAAGAAGGGAGAGCAACATAGCGTAATCCTGAAGGATATTTATTTAAAAGACAGTTGAAATTACACTTACAGTGTGTTGGGTAAAAACAGCATGGAAAGCCGGCCGGCTAATACGAACACCCGTCCTACAGACGGTGGATACGGCACGTCAGCACGTCAGCACGCCCACGGGCACGGGCGTGCTGACGTGCTGACGTGCCGTATCCACCGTCTGTAGGACGGGTGTTCGTATTAGCCGGCCGGCTTTCCATGCTGTTTTTACCCAACACACTGTAAGTGTAATTTCAACTGTCTTTTAAATAAATATCCTTCAGGATTACGCTATGTTGCTCTCCCTTCTTTTTTTGGGACATTATGTGTGAAAACTACTCCAAGCTATTGGTATAGCTTTCTCTGTATCCTGGTTTCCTTCTGTGGAGGATAGTCAGTTATCCACGGTCTGAGGAAGTGTCTAAACGGTGTTTCCATCCCAAGAAAGGCCCCGACCGGGTTAAGGTCACAAGCTTATCTAAGCTTGCCATTTGGTAAGCGCCCAATTTACCTGTTCACTGTGGTGTGGTGAAGGTCCATCCAGCTTTCATCCTTATTGCCTATTAAGGGACTCAGTTGCTCGTTTCATATTGCACATTTGAAGATATCCATTGGACTTAACTTTTGTCACTTGTTGTTATGATCTTTATCCACCATTGGGCATTGTTGCTGGTGTGGTTATTGTCATTGGAACATCATAGTTATCACTGGTTAACATTACTTGTTGGTAGTCCCATTTAATGGGGCATGAAATCTCACCTACCCCCCGTCCCTCTCGCATGCGTGCAGGCCAGAGCAATATACTGAGGCAGGAGGAGAGGGAACCCCTAAGGGTAAAACAATATAGACAGGGTAAGTATTTGTAAACATAGATTGAACAAAGGTCCAAAAATTAGGCGTACATAGTGTCTCATAAAATGAGTAATGTTTGCTACTATATAGAAATCATGTGTCCACAAATAGGTAAAGTATATATAGTACACATATCATTCATTGCGTATCTATGTATTTGAAGTGAATGTACATGATCATGGAATTTATAAATGAAAAAGACCTTAATTAAATTATGTGGTATTTTCTAATTCTGGTTGTAATAAAAAGTTTGCATGCGACACAGAAGTATCGCAGAGTATTTAGTATTGTTAGTGGTAACATAGATACATGTATGAATGTACAATTTAGAAAATTGTGGATCTTATTATTTTATTATTATATGGCATTAGAGATAGCCACAACATTTATCTATATTACCTGTACTCTATAAGCAGGCCGTAGGAACTAAGTACTGGTGCACACACTATAATTATGTGCACAAATAGTAGGCTCCAAGGCAAGTAGCTATAGAGTAAACAAAGAATGGATTGCTCAGACATTGCTTAGGTGACAGTAGATAAGCCATGTTGCATAGTATAGGAAAAGGGGGGGGGGGGTTTATTACCTGTTTGTGTCAAGTTTTCAATATGCCATCCACGCATCCCAGCATTCAGCGTATACAACGCCTGAGCTGGGAGTGTGAGGATCTGGCATTTTATATCAGTGAGCCTACAATCAGCTGGCGCTGGTAATTGCGCTCAGCTGATCTGTATGGTTCTTAGTAGGGGAAGCCTCGTATTCGCCCCTTGAGCAGAGGATGCGCTGTGCCGCCCCTACCGCGCATGCGCGAGCGCACTTACGTTGGAGCGGCGTCACGCACACCCTACCCACCAACACAGATAGCCACATGGGCGTACTGCGCATGTCTGCCGGAGTAGCAAGATGGAGATCGTGGGCGGTGATGTTATGCGTCCAGCTGACCTCCTAAAACGCCACCCAGATAAGAATCTGGGCGGCTTTCTATGCCGGGCAATCGCTCTGGCTGATCGCACCGGGGAAAGACCTGGGGAAGGAGAAATTTGGTATTTTTATAGGAAGAGTGATACTTGGAATATAGTATAAATTGGGACAAGGACACCTACGATGGGGAGAGATTAATAAATAAATATATATGCTGGCATGTATATTGAGATAAACAGATGTATACACATTTTCAAAGCTAATTAGTAATACAAGATAGTAAAATTATAGCATCCTATAGCCAATGGTCAACTGATATAAATTTTTTTGTCAATCTGAACTTAAAATTGTCTAAACAGAAAATGTCTATCGTAAGTCATATTACACTGGAAGGTGAAGAAAAATTATATGTATAATACGTTTATACAGAGCATTGAGAAAGGTTCATACCAACAATATGTGAGCTAAATTTGTTTGAGCAAGCATAATAGTTTTAGCATAATCAGATGCACACAAAATTACACAGTGATTATAATTTTCAATGCCTATCAACAGTAAAAATACGTGATGTCATTATATACATAATTGCATGATATATAGCATACATGATTTGCAGAATCTGGGTACAGTCATGTAGTGCACAACCCCAATCGTGTTATTACATTTGTTTAGTATAATACTTATGGATTAGGTGTTTAGGGTCTTGCCAACTTTATGTATATGAAAATTTAATTGGCAATACAGATAGATATGTTGTATATTAACCACACCCAGAATGAGGGACATGAGAGGAACTGTTCCCATATGAAGTAGGGTAGACCAGTCTCATCATTCATAATGGTTGAAGAGGAAAAAAATATAGATGATTATGTGTGGTTGATTACTTTCCTATATAATTAGTACCTCATTTAGGCACCCACATTACTGCAGACATATATGTCATAGGTCAATGCCAACTTCAGAAATTGTAAATACATATAAGTCAGACATTACATTTGATCTTTATTTATACGTGCATCGCATTTAGTTATTATTTTCATTCAGAAGTTTATTAATTGAAAACAAAGAGGAAAAAAGAGAATAAGTTCACCTATATTAATAATATAATGGATTAAGGAGAGGGGCCTGTTTATTTCTCCATTCCGCCGGAGCAAAAGCCCTCGAGGAATGGTTTGAAGCAAACGGCCTCATTCAGGCCTGGAGGCGAAGTAGCTTTTAATAAATCCATCTTAATTCTCTCTGAAGAAGAGTTTTGTTCCAGTCGCCCCCCCTAGGGCTGGGGTGTATCCGATCTAGTATCAGGAATTTAATCTTTGGGAAAATCCCTCCATGTACTAATGAGACATGGCGGCCTAGGGGGAGGTCAGGATCACAAGTTTGCATAGAAAGTATGTGTCTGTAGGCTCTTCTCCAAAACTCTAGCTTAGTTTTGCCTACATAAAAACAACCGCAGGTACACTGATACACTCCAGTGGTCCTGCAGTTGGCAAAATGTTTTGGGTAGAATTTCTTGCCATTCGGAAGGATGGGATTCCTCTGTGTAAGCATATACTGTACCTACAATAGCGACAGGATCCACACATGAAGGTGCCCTTGTATCTGCAATGTGTTCTCATTGATTCATTTTTGAATTGGCTTTTTACGATTCTGTCACTAATGGAGGTAACTCTTCTGAATGTAAATTGTGGTTTCTCCGGACACTAGGTGACCCAGGGATGGATCCAGGGTTAACATGTGCCAATATTTTTGGACAATTTTTCTGACTTGGCAATGTTGTTGGTTGTATGTTGTAATGATGCGTAATTGGTTGGTGTCTTTATGTCTACGAGGTTGAAAGAGTGTATTCCTGGGTTTCTTTGATACTTTTTTAAAAGCTCTTTTTAAGGTTTTGTGGGTATAGCCTCTTGCTAGTAATCTATCTCGTAGAAGGCCTGCTTCTCTTATGAACGTGTCGTTATCTGTGCAGTTACGCTTAATTCTGTGATACTGCGAGTAGGGTATCGAATTGATAAGGGGTTGGGGGTGAAAACTAGTTGCGTGAAGGATTGTGTTTCCTGCGGTAGTTTTTCTGAATAGTTTGCTGCCTAGTTTACCCTGTTCATTTTTGTAGATCTCTATGTCTAAGAATGTTATCCGATTATGAGCGTGTCGTTATCTGTGCAGTTACGCTTAATTCTGTGATACTGCGAGTAGGGTATCGAATTGATAAGGGGTTGGGGGTGAAAACTAGTTGCGTGAAGGATTGTGTTTCCTGCGGTAGTTTTTCTGAATAGTTTGCTGCCTAGTTTACCCTGTTCATTTTTGTAGATCTCTATGTCTAAGAATGTTATCCGATTTTTATCGGAAGACATAGTGAATGTTAAGTTGAAGTCGTTTCTATTCATTCTCGATAAGCACTGCTCGAGCACATCCATCGGTCCATCCGAGATGACCAGGATGTCATCTATATAGCGATTCCATCCCAGTATGTGGGTGGTGTATTGAGTAAGGCCCTCGTCTAAAAGGAAGGCTTTCTCCCACTCCCCCAGGTACAGGTTGGCGTACGATGGGGCACAGCAAGTCCCCATCGCCACCCCCTGCACCTGGAGGTAGTGGGAGCCATTAAAAGTGAACACATTATGGGTGTGGGTGTACTCGAGCAGTGCAACAATGAATTCATTGTACGCGGGATCAGTGTCCAAGTTTTGTTGGAGAATATTTCGAATAGCTGCTAGTCCACGTTCATGTGGGATCGAACTATACAGCGTTTCTACATTGATCGTTACTAGATGGGCTTGGTCTGGCACGTATAGTTGGTCCAGAATTTGTAAGAGATGACTTGTGTCCCTGACATATTATGCCAAAGAAACTACAAATGGTCTTAAGTATTCATCCACTACTTTGCTTGCATTATCACTAATTTAACCGATGCCTGAAATAATTGGCCTGCCTAGTGGATCTTTGAGAATTTTGTGTATTTTTGGGAGTATATAGAACGTAGGGGTTCTAGGAGAATTGTTTCTAATAAAAGTCCAAGTAGATTTGTCAATAGTGTTGTTTAAAAAGGCCGAGTCTATTAACATATAGAACTCCTTATTATATTTGTCTACAATGGTTGCTGGCATGCGCCGGTACCAGTTTAAGTCATTCAATATTTTTTTACAGATATTTATGTAGTGCTCATTGTTTAGGACAACCACATTGCCGCCCTTATCCAATGATTTTATGGTGATTTTAGTATTTGCAGCTAACGAGTTTAGTATTCTTTCAGCAGGGTTAGGGGGCCTCGGCCTCGGACCTTCCTCCCATACAGCAGCTCAAATGGGCAAAACCCAGTAGATTCCTGCGGGACCTCCCAGTAGGCGAAGAGAAGGTGGGGGAGGTATCATTCCCAGTCTGGTTCCTGGTCAATAAAGGCACATAGCATGGCCTTCAGGGTCCCGTTGAAACGCTCACACAGTCTGTTAGTTTGGGGGTGATAGGGGGTGGTCCAGGTCTGCCAGAGAAACTGAATCAGATCGGACATAAACTGTGTACCTTGGTCTGACAGAATTTCGTCTGGAAAGCCCACTCGCGTGAACACCATAACTAGGGCTTCTGCGACTTTGGGAGCTGTGATGTTGGAGAGGGCCACTGCTTCGGGGTAACGGGTCGCATAATCCACCATGGTCAGGATGTATCACTTTCCGGTTTTGCTGGGGCAAGCCAAGGGTCCCTGGATGTCAATAGCTATCAGCTGGAACGGCTCCTCAATGATGGGCAAGGATTGCAGGGGGGATCGTTGGCCACCTGTCCTCCCATGTCGGTGACATGTATCGCAGGTGCGACAATAGTGGGCTACTGCTTGGGACAGCCCGGGCCAATAGAAGACCTGGGCTAACTATTTTTCTGTCTGTAACTTCCCTTGATGCCCCGCCATGAGAATGTCGTGGGCCAGGAATAGCAGTCGGGCCTGGAACTGCTGGGGCACTATCAGCTGCTTGGTAATGGTCTGGGGTCCACCCACGGGAGCAATTTCTACAATTCGGTATAACAATCTGTTTTCCTGCACTATCTTGTCACCCACTACTGAACCTGGCAGCCCTACCTGGGTCCAGAAGCCCACCAGAGTAGGGTCAGTGGTTAAGTCCTGTTTAAACTGGTCCTGATCCCAGGTTACTCCACTAGTGGCAGGCATTGGGGAAAAGTCACTCACCGCAGGTGTCAGATTTCCATCCAGGTGCTGGAGCTCCTCCTTCCGCTGGGTGGCTTGGCGGGCTTGATTTCACGTGACGTCCCCGACAATATGACACTGAAGGTAACTGACATCATTCCCAAGAAGCACATCTGCAGGTAATCCTCCCATTACTCCTACATCACAGTTTTTGGGCCCCAGTCCATAGTTCAGGGTGACAGTAGCGAGGGGAATGAAGCGTTTGGTGCCGCCTGAGAATTTGATCACTATTCCCGGGCCAGGCTGGAGATCATCAGGGCGCACAACTCGTGGGTCCACAATAGTGAGGAACACACCCGAATCTCGGAATCCCACCGCCTTTTGACCATCCATGGTGACCTCTTGTAGGTGCTTTTCTTGGAGAAGCGATGTAGGTGCCTCAGCATGTTGTAGGCCAAAGACTCCTGGAAGGGTGTCCCAGTCGACAGAAGAGGAACGCCAATCTGGAGGGGGTGGCAGCAGGTCCTCGGGAGCTTGGTACATTATGGTCCACATAATTTACTGGTATGCCAGGGATAGGTCCTAGAGTCTTGGTTCTGGCAGGGCAGCTAGCCTGATAGTGACCAGGCTGTACACAGCCAAAACAATGCCTTTCCAAGGTGGGTCTTGCGGTCCGCTGTGGGGGGATCGGGTAGTGTAGTGGCGGGACCCGAGGGGTTGGTGCTGCCTGGGGGTTCATCCGATGATGGGGAGGCATGTAGGGCCAAGAGGTGGGGCTGGACACCCTGGGAGCTCGAGTGCCTCGGCGGGGGGCTTGTGCCATTGTGTGTTGATCAAGAGGTCCTCATCCGCTAAGGCTGCAGCTTCTTCTAGGGTGGCAGGTTTTCGATCCCGCATCCACTGTCGTAGCTCAGGGGGGCACTTGAAAAAGAATTGTTCCCTCAGGACAGACTGTATGATTTCCTCAGGGGAGGTGGCCTTCTCCCCTTCCAGCCATCGGCGGCATGCTACGGACAGCTTGTGCGCAAACATTTTGAAGGCGGTCTCGGGGACCTGAGGGGTAGTCCGGAACTGGGCCTGATACGCCTCTGGCGGTACAGCGTAATAGTCCAGTACTGCCTGTTTTAGGTCCTTATAGCTAAGTTTCTTGAGAGCGTCCATCATTCGATAAGCCTCAGCGCCCCCCCCAGCAGTCCTACTACATGGCAGGTCCAGTCTGCAGGTGGGACCCCCAGTGGTTCACATTGATGTTCAAAGTCCTGAAAGAACCCATCCATATCCCCCGTATTGTCTTGGTAGGGCTTAAAGTCCTTCCTGGAAATTCTTAGGGTCTCCCGTACCACAGGGAGAGACACAAGGGTGGTGGCTTGTTTTTTTGCGCTCTCCCATTCCTTTTGTCTTTTTTGTGCCTTTACAATGTCTGCAAGCATTCTTTCGGTGGTGGCATCCTTCCCCAGAATGGCCATTTCTTCCTCGTACCAGACAACCCAAGGGCTCCTGTTGTCTGGGCTGGGAGGCTCTGGTCTGTCTTCTCTGGGAAGTGCCTGACCCCCATCTATGGTCAAGGAAAACAGCATCATGTCAGCTAACAGCATTCCACTGCCTGAGGCATTGAGGGTAAGTGGAGATGTCAGCAGTAACTGGGACAATTTCAGGGCAGAGTTTGGGGACTACTCCCTAGCCACAGGGTTAAGTGAGAAGCCTGCAGCAGTGCAAGCAGCCACACTGAGAAGGGTGATGGGCAGTGAATGCCTCTATGTTTACAAGCATAATCTGAACCTCACAGAGGAGCAAAAGAGTGACACCAAAACCATTCTGGATGCATTAGAAGCTTTCTTCAGACCCTCGAAAAATGTTATATATGAAAGATATATATTTGGCTGCTGTAAGCAAGAAGACTGTGAACCAATAGACAGGTTTGTCACACGTCTATAAGAAAAAGCTGCAAGCTGTGAGTATGGATCTCTGAGAGATTAACTTATTTGTGATAAAATAGTTTTGAGTATCACCAGTGATAGCACACGATATATCGATCACTGCAGAACTTACTGACAAACATATGAAAGCTATGGAGCAGGATAAACTGATTGACAATATCAATGCAGACTCTAAACAACAGCAAAGCTTCAAAAACCACCAGCATAAGTTTCAGCACAAATGTCACCTACACAACTCACCTGGGAGGAAGCCTGCATCATGCAAGTATTGCAGCAATGTGTATGTACGAGAGAAAGAAAAGTGTCCTGCATATGGAAAAATCTGTACTGCATGTGGTAAACCAAATCACTTTGCAAGAGTGTGTCTCTCCAGTAAAATGGAAGCAAGGAAGCTGCACACAATTGAGCAAATGTCAGATCTGGAGCACGCACACCTGCATAGCACTGATATGGTTTACTCCACAGGATGCATTGGTGCTGTAAACACAAAGGGCAAAAAATGGTTTGTAAACCTCAGATTAAGCAATATAATCCAACCTTGCCAGCTGGACTCGGATGCAACGTGTGATGTCCTGAGTATAAAGGACAAAATGAAACTGGCACCCAGAGCACCCCTTCAGCCTAGTAGCACCAAACTAAAGTTGTATTCAGGGGAACTAATGGGATCATTGGGTCTATTCCAAACAGAATGCAGCATACGTGATTGTATACACAAACTGAACTTTGAGATTGTTGACGCTGATCAGAAACCGCTATTATCGGGTTCAATATGTGAGCGCCTTGGAATGATGCTGTTCACCATTCCTGCTGAGCTACATAATGTTAATAATCAGCCTGCACAATCTCTGACTAGGCCACTGACAAAACAGCAAATTCTTCACGCCTACAGTGATGTGTTTGAGGGCTCGATAATCTTTGTTCCAGGAGAGGTTCGTTTTGAACTTGATACTACCATTCAACCTGTACAATGTACCCCACGCAATGTGCCTATCGCCATTAAGGCTCAGGTTAAAACTCAACTAGACAAATATGAAGCTGAAGTACATCTAACTTCAGTATCAGAGCCTACAGTTTGGATCAGTAACATGGTTGTTATCAGAAAGCCTGAGAAGATCAGAATATGCATTGATCCCAAGTTTCTGAATATGACCCTGAGACGGTCACACTACTTAATGTCAACACTTGATGATATTTTGCACAAACTACCTAAAGCACGTGTCTTCACACTTGTTGATACTAGAGATGCCTTTTTACAGTGCAAACTGGATGAAAAGAGTAGCTACATGACCACGTTCTGGACTTCTTGGGGCAGAAAAAGATGGCACAAACTACCATTTGGAGTCTCTGTAGCACCTGAGGTACCAGCGAAAGCAGCATGAACTATTAGATGGTCTTCACGGAATTGAGCCAATAGCTGATGACATTCTTGTAGTTGGCTGCGGTAATACAGATGAGGAGGCTGAGCATGACCATGTCGAAAAGTTAATAGTGTTACTGGATTGTTGTAGGCAGGTGATGCTGAGGCTTAGTGTAAAGAAATTGCAATTTAAGGTGGAAGTCCGTTTCCATGGACATATCCTGTCTTCACAAGGCTTAAAAGCTGACCCGGATAAGATTAAAGCCATTGTGGACATGCCACAGCCTGCTGATGCCAAAGCGGCACAGAGATTTATTGGCTTTGTTACAAAATTCCTGCCACATTTATTTGAGGTGTGTGAGCCATTAAGGCGACTTCTGGACAAAGATGCAGTTTGGCACTGGCTTCCCAAGCATGACCGGGCAGTAGAGGATATAAAACGCTTGGTCACCTCTGCCCCAGTGTTGAAATACTATGATGCCGCAAAGCCTGTTACGATACAATGTGACTCCAGTAAAAATGTTCTAGGTTGTTGCCTTTTGCAGAAAGGTCAGCCAGTTGCATATGCATCCAGAGCTCTTTCCTCAGCTGAGCAAGAGGAGAGATATAGGGTCTAATAGACCCCAATTTTTTCAAAAAAGAGTACCTGTCACTACCTATTGCTATCATAGGGGATATTTACATTCCCTGAGATAACAATAACAATGATTAAAAAAAAAATGAAAGGAAAGCAAAAAAATAATAAAGAAAAAAAAAAAGCACCCCTGTCCCCCCCTGCTCTCGCGCAAAGACGAATGCAAGCATCGGTCTGGCCTCAAATGTAAACAGCAATTGCACTAGCAATTGCACCAAGTGGTAACCTGTAAAGGCTGTTAAAGGCTTTTTTAAAATGTATTCAGTTTGTCGCCACTGCACGTTTGTGCGCAATTTTAAAGCATGTCGTGTTTGGTATCCATGTACTCGGCCTAAGATTATCTTTTTTATTTCATCAAACATTTAGGCAATATAGTGTGTTTTAGTGCATTAAAATTTTAAAAGGTGTGTTTTTTCCCCAAAAAATGCGTTTGAAAAATCGCTGCGCAAATACTGTGTGAAAAAAAATGAAACACCCACCATTTTAATCTGTAGGGCATTCGCTTTAAAAAAATAGATAATGTTTGGGGGTTCAAAGTAATTTTCTTGCAAAAAAAAATAATTTTTTCATGTAAACAAAAAGTGTCAGAAAGGGCTTTGTCTTCAAGTAGTTAGAAGAGTGGGTGATGTGTGACATAAGCTTCTAAATGTTGGACAGACACCCCAAGCTATTTGTTGAGAGGCATGTCGAATCCATGGAATATTTTATATTGTGACACAAGTTGCGGGAAAAAGACAAATTTTTTGATTTCACTCCTCACTACCTATCACAGTTTCGAAGGCCATAAAATGCCAAGAAGAGTGTAATCCAAAAATTGACACCCTTAGAAAGCCTAAAGGCGGTACTTGGTTTCGGAGTCCTGTAAACGGCTAGTCTCCCAAAAAGTCTCACACATGTGGTATCCCCGTAATCAGGAGAAGCAACAGAGTGTATTTTGGGGTGTCATTTCACATATTCCCATGGCATGTTTGAGCAATATATCATTTAGTGACAACTTTGTGCAAAAAAAAAAAAATTGTCTTTTTCCCGCAACTTGTGTCACAATATAAAATATTCCATGGACTGGACATGCCTCTCAGCAAATAGCTTGGAGCGTCTACTTTCCAAAATGGGGCCATTTGGGGGGGGGGGGGTTTGTGCCATCTTGGCATTTTATGGCCTTAAAAACTGTGATAGGTAGTGAGGAGTGAAATCAAAAATTTACGCCCTTAGAAATCCTGAAGGCGTTGCTTGGTTTTCGGGGCCCCGTACGCGGCTAGGCTCCCAAAAAGTCCCACACATGTGGTATCCTCATACTCAGGAGAAGCAGCTAAATGTATTTTGGGGCACAATTTCACATATAACCGTGGCATGTGTGAGCAATATATCATTTAGTCACAATTTTTTGTAAATTTTTTTTTTTTTTTAATCATTATTCAATCACTTGGGACAAAAAATGTAATATATAATGGGCTCAACATGCCTCTCAGCAATTTCCTTGGGGTGTCTATTTTCCAAAATGGGGTAATTTGGGGGGGGGTTGTACTGCCCTGCCATTTTAGCACCTCAAGTAATGACATAGGCAGTCATATACTAAAAGCTGTGTAAATTCCAGAAAATGTACCCTAGTTTGCTAGCTATAACTTTTGCGCAAACCAATAAATATACGCTTATTGACATTTTTTTACCAAAGACATGTGGCCGAATACATTTTGACCTAAATGTATAACTAAAATTGAGTTTATTGGATTTTTTTATAACAAAAAGTAGAAAATATCTTTTTTTTTCAAAATTTTCGGTCTTTTTCCGTTTATAGCGCAAAGAATAAAAACCACAGAGGTGATCAAATACCATCAAAAGAAAGCTCTATTTGTGGGGAAAAAAAAGACATAAATTTTGTTTGGGTACAGCATTGCATGACCGCGCAATTAGCGGTTAAAGCGATGCAGTGCCAAATTGTAAAAAGTGCTCTGGTCAGGAAGGGGGTAAATTCTTCCGGGGCTGAAGTGGTTAAGACACATTCAGGCGCTTATGCTAATTTATGCAAGAATACATTTAATTATTTTTAAAGGAATACACATCTTCTTGAAAGCTTAATACTGGTCAGCTATTAACTACTTCATTAACCACTTTTCTACTAGAGCCATTTGTTCAGATTTTGCACACATGATTAATGCACATTTTCGGCATGAAAATTTGCTTAAATCCCCAAACATATATTTTCTGAAAGCAGAGACCTTGGAGAATAAAATAGTGGTAGTTGAAATGTTTTTATGTCATATGATATTAGCACACATGTTTATCAAATGCATATTTTCAGGAAATAAGTTACTGAAGGTAATTTAAGGCACACAAACACAATATATTACCTGTTTTTTTGGTAAAATATAAAAGATGAAGTTGTGATACGTTAATAAATAGCCAACTTTGATACCAAAAATTGCCCATAGGCAAAGCTTTGAAAGCCTTAACAAGTCATTAGTTTACCATGATGGCCCTAGAATTATTGCTCACACTCCAACAGTCGCAGCGATATGCAACATGTGTAGCACAATTTTTTTTCATGTGTACTAAGGTTTAGTGAAAGTGTGCCATGGGTGATTTTTCCTTTTTTTTCTGCTATGTGTAGCAAACTCATTGTTTTCATATGCAGTTGTAACCACTATATGTTTCTATGTTCTAATGTGTGTGTATATGTGGCAGAGGACTTTAGAAAATAATTGTTTTTTTATTCATTATATGAAACTTTATTTTTTGCCATTTTTTTACACTTAAAATGGTTCTAAGGCCTAAACATTTTTTGCCTTAATGCATTCCTTGCATTAAGGCAAAAAATGTTTAGGCGCCACTCCCTGCGGGAAGCGTTGCCTATTTATGATGACTGTTTTGCTTTAAGTGATGGCTATTGTGATACTCGTTTTAAGAAAATATTTGAATACAAAAAAAATGTTTAGGCAACAGTTTTGGCCCCTAACCCCCCACTTTTACTTACCTGAGCCCTTATTCAATCCAGCGCTGTGCACATCTGCAGGTCTTCTCTCCCCTTACTTCCAAGTCTCACTGGCTTTGCTGGAGCACTGGGAGCCATTAGCTCCCACCGCTTTCAATAGAAGCCATTGACAAAGGAGAGGGGGCAAGTCATGCTGTCTGTGTCAAAGGGGGTAGCAGCAGGGCTCAGGAGTGAGCATGCACAATCAAGCGGCTTCCCATGGAGGCACTGGACAGAGAGGAGGGTCCAGGAGTGCTGGCGGGGGACCAAAGAAGAGGAGGTACAGGGCTTCTCTGTGTGATTCCATTGCACAGAGCAGGTAAGTATATAGATGTTTGTTATGTTCTTATTTTTTTATGTTTCCTTTATAATCACTTTAATTTCATTGCTTTCACATAGGGGGCCAAAAGCCCCTGTGTGATAGCATTGTGCAACAACAGATTCTCCTGTTTTACCAGCCGCCATTTATAAAAGGTGCCTGTGTTACTCTGTAACTTTTGTGAGTATATCTACTTTAAATAAATCATGTGATTTTAGCATACTACTGCATGGTCCTCTGTTCTTTCTCCTACCCATTATTACTTTGAGGTGCTGGCTTTGGTGCTGACTTTGGATAACCAGTGAAGGACCATGGAGCCAGTGGTATCCTGAATGGTGGCCCCCCAATTGGATGATTTCTGATATAATTTGGAGATCATTATTTTTGGTAAGGGAACTTGTCTGTGAGGTGGTTTGGGATTCTTACATGTGGATTTTCATAATTTTCAAGATTTCACATTTGCACTTTTATATATTTGTCTTTGAAGTTTACTTCTTTGGGGGCGTGGCTTGATGGTGGAGCGAGCGGACATGTAGAGACACTGTTCCGACTCAGGAACGGCATCCTGCAGTGATCCTGGGTCCCTTCTCTTATATTGATCTTGATTGTCCCTGTTGAATCACCAGCACTGATGCTCTTTTGATGTCAGTGTTTCCTGGGTGAAATAACAACCAATGACCCAACCAAAAATGAATCTGACACAAAAGGATCCTAACAATGCCAGACAGACTTTTTCTGTGTGATCTGGATCCAATTAGTTTGGGCCATTGGAAAACCATACCCTTCACTTACTTCCTGGTTGCTCGGGACATATCAAAGGAGGACATTACCTTCAACTGTGTTTGACTTTGACATTCTATTGGAATCATCTAAATGCTGACATCCATCTAGTGTCACACAATTGCGGTGCTATATGCGATACGTTCTAAGGACTGCATTCAGTTGCTATATACCTGATTAAGTCTGTTATATTTGATTAGCTCTATGCAATTGTGGTATTTGTGGAGGTACCCCGTCCATATGACGAATTGGTCTCTATTGCCTTCAAACAACAGTAGTTTGAGATCCATCTTTTATATATATTTCTATATCGAAAATAACCTGTGTCCCCTATTGACCATATTACAACTACAAACTAAGCAGTGGATGGACCTACCTCTAGACCTCATGGGAAGAGCCAATACCCTTAAAATGATCTATATACCTAAGCTGTTATATATTCTAGCCAACTCCCCATGTAAAATCCCTCGGTGAATCTTCAGGTGGATAGATACAATCTGTACAATCTGGCGATGGAGATTTGAGTTTGCTGACACATCTGGCGGGCTTGGCCTCCCAATTGGTCCACATTCATGACTGGCTGCACCCAGTTGCGGTGAATTATATGTTATGGGACTGCTATTTCAACATTTGTTTGATGAACATGGTTCATTATGATTTAATATTAGTTAACTTTATTTTTTCACACACATATTTTTGTGTTGATCACAACAGAGAAATTGGTTTTGCACACCTTTTATCACATTTATCCTAGGAATTCAAAGAGATTTGCCTTGACCCAAAAGGTCTGTGGTAATATCAAGGGCAACAAACATACTCCATTATGAAATCACTTTTTTTCATACTGGAGCTCTGTAGTATGTATTTAAATTATTCGGTTTTAAGTGAATTTTTTCACTGAACTTTTTTTAAAATTTGAATACAAATTATGGTAACATTGTTGTATCTATCATTGTGTCAATATGTAATATGTTGTCATTATACTGCTGCAGGTTGGCACGGCTGCGAGATTCGCTGTAGGTGTATGTTGGCCCCTTTAAGAGCGATAGGGGGCGCGCGAGACGCTGGAACTGATGCGTGTGTCCGGCGGTCGTGATTTCTGCCAGCCACCCGCGATTGCTTCGCAGAGAGCCAGAACGGGGATCTGTCTATGTAAACAAACAGATCCCCATTCTGAAAGGGGAGTAGAGAGAGAACTGTTGTTCCTTGTGATCAGGAACAGTGATCTCTCTCCTCCTCCAGTCACTACACTCCCCCCACAGTTAGAAACACCTCCCTAGGGAACACTTAACCCCTTGAGCGCCCCCTAGTTTTAACCCCTTCCTTGCCAGTGACATTTATACAGTAATCAGCGGCTATTTTTAGCTCTGATCGCTTTATAATTGTCGCTGGTCCCAAAAAAGTGTTAAAAGTGTCTGATCTGTCTGCCTCAATGTCGCAGTTCCACTAAAAATCACATATCGCTGCCATTACTAGTACAAAATAAACAAATAATAAAAATGCCATAAATCTATCCCCTATTTTGTAGACGCTTTAACTTTTGCGCAAACCAATCCCTATACGCTTATTGCTTTTTTTTTTTTTCCAAAAATATGTAGAAGAATACATATTGGCATAAACTAATGAAGAAATTTGTTTTTTTTAATTTTTTCATTTTTCCCGGAGAAACAGATCAGATTACTTGCGGAAATGGGAAGGTTGGGGACGCAGATTGGCTTCTTCCAGGAGACACATTTTAGAAGGGACAGAATACCAAAACTTGCAAATCATAAATTCTTAATAGCCTATCACAGTGCATCTCCGAGTGCTAAAACCAATGGAGTATCAATCATTGTCTCAAAACAGATCCCTTGGAAGGAATTAAAGGTAATTACAGACGAGGAGGGTCGTCTTTTAATTGTAAAAGGACAAATTGGATTACAGAAGATCACATTGGCGAACCTATACCTCCCAAATGAAGAACAGGTCAGTTACCTCGAAACCTGCCTACAAATGATATACCAACACAAGGAGGGTATTCTAGTGATTGGAGGAGATCTAAATCTCGTATTAGACCCGCTCCTGGACACGTCCAGGGGAGCATCTTATCTTTCACTGACAAAAATACGAAGAGTTAAGAAATTATTAAGCAATTTGCAAGTAATAGATACATGGAGGTCACTCCATGTCCAAGACAGGGATTATACGTTTTTTTCGCCAAAACACAAAACATATACCCGTATTGATTATGTCTTGATATCACAGACAGTCATAACATCACTGGTGAGTGTGGAAATAGGATCATTCACCTTGTCAGACCATGCTCCGACAGATTGCACGCTGGATTTAGGGGAGGAGGAACGCCGGGAATGGCATTGGAAGATTAATGAAACACTACTAAAAGACAAGGAGTATGAGCAAAAACTTAGCCAGGAACTAGACTCCTTCTTTCTGACAAACGAGTCGAATGAAGTTACCCCACTCTGTGTCTGGGAAACACACAAATGTGTGATGAGGGGAGTTTTGATATCACTAGGGGCGTATAGGAAAAAAAAGCTTAATGTACAGATTGAGGACTTGCTTAAAAAAATCCGGGAAGTAGAATTAAAACATAAAAAATTTCAGACACAGTCATTAGAGGAGAAACTAGGGGGCCTACGAGGGGACCTGAACTCTCTTCTTATTGAACAGGCAAAAGCAAAACTGAAACGGGGAAGGCGGACATTATATGAATTTGGGAACAAACCAAGTAGGATGCTGGCTAAGGCCCTCAAGGATGCCTCAACACAATCTCACTTGTCGGGTATTAAAACACAGAGGGGGGAGGTGGCGAATTCCTCACAGGAGATGGCACAGATTTTTAGAGAATATTATGAGGGTCTTTATCAGTTGGATGGTCACCAGCACCCACAGAGGTGTAGAAACAAACAAGAGAGGGCAAAAGAATACCTACGTAATTCAGAAATGCCAAGGTTAACGGAGGAGGTAGCACGAGAATTAGATGTACCAATCTCAATAGAAGAATTTAAGAAAGCAATAAACCTTCTAAAGGTAGGGAAAGCCCCGGGCCCAGATGGTTATACCTTGTTGTATTATAAACTTTTTGCTGAGAAATTGGCTCCGAGATTCATAGCGGCTTTTAATTCCCTACGGGAAGGCCGGAGGATACCTAGGGAGACCCTGATGGCACATATAGCAGTAATTCCGAAGGAGGGAAAGGATCCATCTCAATGTTCTAGCTATCGGCCAATTGCGCTGTTGAACGTGGATCTAAAAATTTTCTCTAAGATTCTGGCGTTAAGATTAGAAGAGCATATTCCGGCACTGATTCACCCAGACCAAGTGGGATTCACGGCAGGAAGGGAAGGGAGGGAAAATACGCAGAGAGTAATTAATGCAATATATACTGCACAGAGTAGACAGGAGCCCCTTATATTGTTCTCAGCGGATGCAGAAAAAGCTTTCGATAGGGTCGATTGGATCTTCCTTGAAACAACTTTACAACATATTGGACTGGGTGAAGGAATGCTGAGCTGGTTCTCAAACCTTTACTCAATTCCAAGTGCGAAGGTTAAGGTTAATGACAGACTGTCGGATCCTTTTAGGATACAAAATGGAACGCGGCAGGGATGCCCCCTATCACCAATTATCTTCATTCTCACACTGGAACCCTTCCTAAGGAAAATACGCGCTAATTGTAATATTAGGGGTATCAAGACAGAGAGAGAGGAACACAAGTTAGCAGCATATGCTGACGACCTGATCTTTTTTATAACCTCTCCAATCATATCCCTCCCTTCCCTTTTAAGTGAGATAAATAATTTCGGAGATTTAGCAAATTATAAGGTAAATTACACTAAGTCCGAAGCTATGGGGTTGGAAATGAAGACAACTGAAACACACCAGATAAAATCACAATTCAATTTTTGGTGGACAGACTCCCATATAAGTTATCTGGGGACTAAAATCCCAAAGAAGCTTAGTAGAGTGTTTGAACTAAATTATGCCCCGCTGTTAAGACAAATTAAACAAGACTTTAGGAGATGGGACAGGGAAACCTTTACTTGGTTTGGAAGGACAAACATTATAAAGATGAACGTGATGCCTAGAGTCCTCTGTTTGCTGCAAACATTGCCAATAAAGATCCCATCGAACTTCTTAAAGGACCTTAGATCAAGGTTCCTGAGGTTCATTTGGGCAGGTAAACCAGCAAGAGTAAGGAGAAACATTTTAGTACTCCCAAAAGGAAAAGGAGGTATTGGTTTTCCAGACCCAGTGCGATATAGGGAAGCCCTACAACTAGCAAGAGTGGTGGAATGGTGTGCCTCCGTAAGGAAGCCACACGTACAGTTAGAACAGGCGACGACTAAAATTCCATTGGAAGGAATAGCATGGATAGAAAAATCAGAATTACCCACTATAGTGAAAAAACATCCGCTAACAGGGGCAACCATTAATATGATCTTTAAAAAAACAAATCTTTCACCAAATCCGAGCCCAATGACCCCGGTATTGGGCGCCCCGGATTTCTTACCAGGCCTAATCGATCGGAGGTATGAGGTATTAAAACATAAAGGGAAAAGTAGGCTCAAAGACTTTTCTAGGGACGGCTGTCTGATGACACGAGGCGAGATAGAGGGAGAAGTGGCAGAAGACCTGGACTATTTCAGGTCCATGCAGCTAGGAGCGTATATCCGCTCAAAAATCAAAACATTCCCAGTAATACGGGAGCTATCTAGCTATGAGCGGAACTGCTTAAAGGGCGAAAGTATGAGGCACTCCCTATCACACTTTTACGAAATATTAACAAGCCTGGAAGCCCCACAGGAGCTCAACTTTATGCAACCCTGTGAGAGAGAGTTAGGGGTAACGTTTACTCAAAAACAGAAGGCTAAAATGCTAAAATCAGTACATAAAGCTTCGATTGCTAGCAGATACCAAGAGGGAGGATATAAAATCCTTACCAGATGGTATAGAACACCATCAGCTCTTCAAAAAATTTTTCCACAGGTATCAGATAGGTGCTGGCGTTGCAAGAGAGGGGTGGGCACGATGTTACACATATTCTGGGAATGTGAGGAAATTAAGAGCTTCTGGGAAATGGTTGAGGAAACGATTAAGGATATTACAGGCGTGTCTCTTGGGAGCAACCCGGCTGCATTCCTATTAAATGACGTTCCCCTATCGGTGGAAAAATATAGGAATTCCCTGCTTAAACACCTTCTCACTGCCGCAAAAGCTTGTATACCGGCTTTGTGGAAGAGTACAGTCCCTCCGACTAAAATTCAGTGGTGGGCTAGAATTATAGAAATTCAACAAATGGAAAACCTGACTATGATGCTGAAAGAACAAGATGAGAAATATCGGAGGATTTGGTCCCCTATAGTAGAGTATAGAACTAGAGAACAGGAGAAGGGGGCTATGTAAGATCGAGTGGAGCTGAGGAGGGGGTCCCCCCCCCTCCCCTGCAGGGGTAAAATATTTTTTCTTTTTTTTTTTTCCTTTATCTGTGGGATGGGGGGGGGGGGGGGGGATATAAGGGCTATGGGAAAAGAAAGGGGAAAGATATGCTTGCCTTTGGAACAGAAGAGATTTAGAATTATTTTTGTAAGAAAACGCGCAAAGTAGTTATATTATGATAAAAAGAAGCTGTATATATGGATATGATGCTTAAAAGAAATGTTTCATGTGGCATGTAATACATGACTCTCAGAAAATAAAGAATTTATATAAAAAAAATTTTTTTCATTTTTTGTGGGATATTTATTATAACAAAAAGTAAAAACAAATTTTTTTTTTCAAATTTGTTGCTCTTTTTTTGTTTATAGCGCAAAAAAATAAAAACCGGTGTGGTGATCAAATACTACCAAAATAAAGCTCTATTTGAGGGAAAAAAGGACATACATTTTGTTTGGGTACAACGTCACACGACCGCGCAGTTGTCCTGGTCATTAAGGGGGCAAATCCTTCCGGTCCTTAAGTGGTTAACAAGTGTCATCTTGGTGTTATTAATTATGTTTGAGCCTTAAACAAATCTTACATAATAGAGCAACACAGATTTCATGATTGGCTTCCCTTGTAAAGCTTAATTTCATGAAGGAACTGATGACACAGCAATCTTTACCAAGACACGTGGAATCCTGTACGTGCACCCGGCTTGTCTTTTCTCCGGGACAGCTGCTACATAAATAAAAGCCAAAAACGTAATCCTTCAAACATTCCATGTCCCAGACCCTGTGAGTTCTACATTTTCAAAAATTTCTGCTGTATTCATGGTGTTCTTCAGATCCATTTTTGTGGAGACCAGTCCTTTTTTTATGCTAAATAAATCTTTCCAGCTACTGAAAGTTCACCTATACCAGACAAGTTGAAAAGCAAATTAGGTGATCTAATACCTCAGGATACCTGCAGATTAGCAAAAACAATTGAGCACTGTCTGTGAAACTTTTTTTAATTGCACTAACATCCAAATTTTCAGAACAAGCTTTCAGGGTGTACCCCTTCTTTAAGGTCCAAGCAGTACCTTTTTTCCTTGAAGAAGGGGGGTACACCCCAAAAGCTTGTCCTGTAAAATTTGATGTTAGTGCAAATAACAAAAGTATAATGGACAGTACTCAATTGTTTTTGTAACAAGTGCACTAATACAGCTACAATAAGCTCTACAGCAGGAGTCTCCAAATTTTCTAAAAAAGGGGCCAGTTTATTGGCCTTCAGACTTTAGGGGGGGGCAGAGAGTGGCCAGCAGGAATAGGAAATTTTTCTGGCATCGGTGGGAGTAAATATTGCACCATCTTTGGTATTAGAGGGAGGAATTACAACCCATTGTTGGAGTCAATGGTAGAATAGGGTCTCGTATCAGTGGGAAGAATATTGCCCCAAGGGCCAGATAAAGGCGCTAAAACCCTGTACACTTGGGCCGTTTGGCCAGGCTTCTGTTGGACGAGCATGCTGGAAAACCAGCGGCCGGCCAGCTCCCGATCAGCACTCTCAGCCAATGGCTAAGAGCACTGAGAAGAGTGTTCTGGCAGGGGGCCCCTCCCCCTGTCAGAACACAACAGCTCAGTGGGGGTGATCGCTGTACTAATATCAGATCGTTAGTATAGTGGTGACAGCTGACAGTTTTTATGCCCCGTACACACGATAGGATTTTCCGACGGAAAATGTTCTATGTGATCTTGTCGTTGGAAATTCCGATTGTGTGTAGGCTCCATCGGACATTTTCCATCGGAATTTCCGTCACACAAAATTTGAGATCTTGATCTCAAATTTTCCGACAACAAAATCCGTTGTTGTAAATTCCAATTGTGTGTACACAATTCCGACGCACAAAGTTCCACGCATGCTCGGAATCAAGCAGAAGAGCCGCACTGGCTATTGAACTTCATTTTTCTCAGCTCTTCGTACGTGTTGTACGTCACCGCATTCTTAGCGTTCGGAATTTCCGACAAGATTTGTGTGACCGTGTGTATGCAAGACAAGTTTGAGCCAACATTCGTCGAAAAAAAACATGGATTTTGTTGTCGGAAAATCCTATCGTGTGTACAGGGCATTAGTGTGTACCAGGCTTTAGGCACCTGCCCACCCTTGTACCTGTTTGCTAATGCTTGGGTGTTACCTCTGCTGGAAAAAGCATTGCTGGATCCAACTGCATCATTTGTTAATGGCAGGCCAAGTCATACAAAATTATTCTTGAATTATTTTGTAGTTGGTATATAAGATTCCTATAGAGAATGGCAATTTATGTGTGTTGACAATCAGAATTTTTCTGCTACTTTGTTAGCAAAAAAAAAAAAAATAATAATGATTACATCTATAATAATGAATACTCTACAAACATACTGTATATCCAAGCCACTAAATAGCAGAAAATAACCCAGAATATGGGTTAAAATATTCCAATTTCCAATCATCAGCAGATCCGCCGCAGTAGAGTTATAGGGCGTACACACAGTCGGACTTTGTTCGGACATTCCGACAACAAAATCCTAGGATTTTTTTCTGACGGATGTTGGCTCAAACTTGTTTTGTCTACACACGGTCGCACAAAGTTGTCGGAATTTCCGATCGCCAACCACGCGGTCACGTACACCACGTACGACGAGACTAGAAAAGGCCGGTTCAGAACCAAGCGCGGCACCCTTTGGGCTCCTTTTGCTAATCTCGTGTTAGTAAAAGTTTGGTGAGAGACGATTCGCGCTTTTTCAGACTCGTGGTTTTCAGATCGTTTTCTGCCGTTCAGTTTGTGCTTGTGGGTTTGTATCTGCTCTTCAGTGCGTGCAAGCAAGTTCCGCGTGACTTAGTTATTGTATTCTTGTTCGTTCGTTACTGTTTTTCAGGTCGCTCTTCACAGTCCTTGCTGTTCTTCAGTGCGTTCTGTTACTTCGTTCTGAGCAGCCGACCGTTTTCTAGCCATGTTGCATATGCGTACTCCTCATAGAGTTCGTGCTGTGCGGGGGCTTGGTGTTGGGGTCCTGACCTTGACACAAGTCCAGTCCATGAACAGGGTGGGGAGGAGTTCATGGACCAAGAATTGGTTGCTTCAGCGTGACCAGTTCTCTCATATGCCTTTGCTCCGTGAGATCCGTGAGAATAATCCTGATGATTTCAGGAACTTTCTCAGGATGACGGACCCCGTGTTTCACCATCTGCTGGCTTCGCTGACCCCTTATATTAGCAGGCAGGATACCTGCATGAGGCAAGCCAGCACTGCGGAGCAGAGGCTCGTCGCTACCCTGCGGTACTTGGCGACAGGGAAAAGTCTGCAGGACTTGAAGTTCTCGACAGGCATCTCCCCCCAGTCTCTGGGTATCATTATCCCAGAGACCTGTTCTGCCATCATCCAGGTCCTGCAGAAGGAGTATATGAAGGTAAGATTTTTATCCTTTTATATCACATATTATTCTATTGAATGTTTGCTAATATCTTGTATTTCTTTCCTCATTCCCTAATTACCATGATTGTAATATGCTGTGAATGTCCCCTTTGTTCTCATGCATGCTGGATTTTTATGTAATTATTATTTTAGGTCCTTCATACATATTTGCCCTTCAATAACCTCCCCAGCATGGTGTCTCCTGGCCCTATATTCACCTCATGTAGTCACTTAACAATATATTTTTTCTGCTCCATAGTAGTGCTTTACCCCAAACATCCCCTAAAATGTTTAGAAATGTTATTTTTGCTTTAAATTCAGGCAGAGTGCCAGAGGCTTTTTTTGGTGGTGTCCCCAAATAATTTTTAGTAACCCTCCCAACCCCCAACTGCTAAGTCAGCTGATCCCAATTCTCTATCTATCCTCAATCATCTATCTGCTGACTTTGCCAAACCCATACACACTATACCCATCTCTTTAGTGCTTAGATTTATGGATGAATTCCCCAAAGCATGTAGTGCAAGGGCCTGCCTGTATACTTTCAAATGGTACTGTTTCAAGTTTTTCTATACTATTATTATCTTGATAGGTAATAGCAGAATGTCCAAATGTCCTCAAATGTGTACAGTGTGTATTTATATCTTTGTATTATGACACTTCTTACCTGTCCAGTGGGCTGCCAATAGTGTAACTAAGGAGGGGCTGTTCCAAGTAATACCCATTATTTAGGCATTCATCTTTCAATGAAGTGAAGAGGGTTACCTGTCCAAGATTTCCACACACCCCCTATAATGTTAGAAATGGCCAATGAGAGGGGGGGGAGAGGGAATATGTTAGGTGTACCTTATACTTTGGCGTTGTTAAATTCCCCTTAATAAATGCTATCTGGAGGTTGCCCCATAATGTTTGTGTCTAATCTGCTTGCCATGTTTCTGAGAAAAAATAGTAATGTTTATTGTTTTTTCCTCAACAGTTTCCTATCACGCCACAGGAATGGCAGACTGTGGCCTCCCACTTTGCCGAGCGGTGGAACTTTCCTAACTGCGCAGGGGCAATTGATGGGAAACACGTCCACATCGTCCCACCACCCAACTCAGGGTCATACTATTATAATTACAAGGGGTTCAATAGTATAGTGATGTTGGCGGTGGTGTCGGCTAATTACGACTTCCTGTATGTGGACGTGGAGAATGACCGGATGTCCGATGGTGGAGTCATCGCCCAGACTGAGTTTTACAGGCGTCTCCAGAATGGCAGCTTGGACTTGCCAGCTCCAGAGGACAATGTTGAAGGGCTCCCATTTGTGTTTGTTGCTGATGAAGCGTTTGTGCTGGGGGACCACCTGATGCGGCCATTCCCAATGAGGACCCTCACCCCGGAACAGAGGGTTTTTAATTACTGGCTGGCCAGAGCCCGAAGAGTGGTGGAGAACACATTTGGAATCCTGGCCAGCCGGTTCCGCCTATTTATGACACCCATCCATATGGAGTATAAACTGAACCATATTATACTTGCGTGCTGTGTTCTCCATAACTTTTTAAGGAAACATTCGGCCAACCATGCTGGCTCAGTTGGGCCTGAGGCCGGAATGATACATCAAATCACACTGACGGCGCTTGAAAGTGGCCGTCCTGGCTTGCCCTCCCTGAGTGCCCGTGATGTCCGGTTACGCTACCTGGAGTTCTTTGCGGGTAGGGGGACTATCAATATGCCAGACAATCTGTGAAGCCATTTTATAATAAAACAAAAAAAGAAATTCTTTGTGGACATTTACTGCTTGTGTTTGTTTTAGCTGACCCTGACAGAAATGTGTTGAGTCCAGAAAATGTTGTGATTGTGTAACCTTATTATACTAAGCACTGTTGGCTGTTATTTACTAAATGCAAAAACACATTTCACTACAAGTGCACTTGCAACTGCACTGAACCTGCACTTGTAGTGCAAAGTGGATTTGCCCCTAGGAAATAACCCCCATTTTCGCAGAAAACAGCAATTACATCACCCCAAAAGTGTTGTAGTGTTGAGACAATAATCCACACATTCTTGATTAACCAAATTTTTTATACCTGCACAATCACATGTGCATTTACCAAAGGTTTTTAAAACAAACCAACATGTTTGTTGTATAACAATTTTTGGAGTAGCATTATCAAAAATCGAAATGTCCATTTAAGATAAAACAGGCCTGTGTAAAACCAACAAGAAAGCCAAAAAACTTGAACTTCACATTATGTAAAACCTGAAGGCTATATCAGACATCAGTATTTAGGAACTGGGTTTGATATAGCATTCAGATGGGGGGAAATCACCCCTGGAAAAGCCAAATTTGGAAGATGCACACCAATTTACGAATGTCAACATGTGCTAGCTGCCATCATGGAGGATCAAGGGACGTGTTTTGGGGGAGCAAGCCCTTCCTCACCACTACTTTATAATTGAGGAAGGGGTTGCACCCCCAAAACGCGTCCATTGATCTCCCGTGATGGCAGATAGCACATGTTGGCATACTGTGTGCATCCTCCAAATTTGGCTTTTCAAAACATTGCAAAAGGATTTAAAAGATTGGACCACAATCCAAAAAGTGATTTTGTGGGGTTTTAAATTTGCCCCAAAACATCAATGATGTTATTATTTTTTTGAATCACATCATTTATTTTTTTCTGGATGTTTTGCAATTCGACATTACACCCCATGATCTCCCCGATCAGGATCTGGGCACTTTCTGATGTGAAAGGATCTGGATCACGATCACCTAAAAAGAGAGAAACAAAACAAAAACAGGTTTAAAAAATCTGCCACCATCCATCTCTTACCTGAGTCTGTGGTCGCAGACACTCACCTGTTGTGGTGCCAATTTCCACCACATCTTCTTCTTCCTCCTGCTCTTCTTGCGTTGGTGGTATTTCCCCTTCTTCAAAAGGTGGGGGGTCTGTGGTCTCCTCGGATGAGGGGTGTCCTCCGAGTCTTTTCTCCCCTATGTAAAACAAAAATGGTATAATTAGCACACAGATATTTGATGACAGAACTAGAAATAGGAAACATTGCTAGGAAGTGGGGTACAATTGTCTATTTTAGCCGAGTTCCAAGATGTATTTTTTTTATTGCCCTTTGTCAAGCTGCAATACTTTACCTGTTTGGTACAAGCTTCACAGATGGAGACCCCCCTATAGTATACACTGGAGCACCTGTGTGGCCCCCCTAATAAAAATGGTGTTCTGGGGTCCCACACTAGTGCTCCAGTGTCCAGATGTGAAAACAGCTGCTCAGTGTCCAATCCTTACACACAATCTAGTTTGCATTTCATTCGAGTAACAAACCCATCAACACAAACAAATATTTGGCATCCAAGTAGGCCCCAAAAAAATGAGGGAAAATGCATATGTCCTAAACAATGGTGTTTTAGAGGCCGAAAGAAAAATGTTTGATACGAACGAATAATGGGCCCATGAACATAAAAGTTGCCCTGTTAAATGTTACAATTAATAAGACAAGCATATGGAGCAGCACGAACGGAATAAAGACAGGAAGATTAGGAACACAGCACAAATACTTACTTTTTGCAGCACTCTCCGGATCTTTCGATACTGCTCTGGCTCTCTTAATTTCAGGTCCGACCACCGCTTCCTGAGCTGATCTTTCGATCTTCGTACCCCGAAATTCTTGTGAATACTTTTGACCACTTTCGCCATGATCTTGGCCTTTCTGATATTGGGGTTGGGGTAAGGCCCATACTTTCCGTCATAGTCGGACTTCTTCATGATGTCGACCATCTCCAACATCTCCCCAAAGGACATATTTGTGGCCTTAAAACGTCTCCTTCTGGATCGGGACGTGTCCGGATCCGGGCTTTCCTCCTCCTCCTCCTCGTTCCTGTAATTAGCACGCACCTGCTGTGACTCCGCCATGTGCTCTTCCCCCACTGCACCGAACGAAAAGGGGCGGGGAATAGAATAGAAAGAACGTCAGGGGCGGGCGGAGTTACACGCATGCGCAGTGTATATAAAGCGTAACACACGTGCATATTACGTACGATCTGTGAGCGGAGGAAGGAGCATTGGACGCGCCGATCGTAAGAACGAAGGTAAGAGACAAACTTGTGCCTATACTGCTTCTACATTGAGGCCTATATTGTAACAAGATTAGGAGAGTTTTGTCTGACATTAGGCTTTGTCTTGTGTTGTGTCTTGCAGTGAACATGGATATGCTACTGAAAGATAATGACTTCATGTCAGTATTCCTAGATATGTTAAGGGAGCTGCCATGTTTGTGGGAGATTAACCACCCCCATTTCAAGAACCAAGCAAAGAGGAAGGCAGCACTTGCGCAATTGTGTGAAATTGTGAAGCAGGTGATCCCCACGGCAGACATCACCTATTTAAAGATCTTAATTGGTGGCCTGAGGCGTACATATCTAAGGGAGCGCAAGAAGGTCCTGGATTCACAGAGATCCAGAGCAGCAGATGACATCTATGTCCCCAGGATGTGGTACTACGACAGGCTGCATTTTCTGGCAGGCCAGACTGAACCCAGGCCATCCCTCTCCAGTCTTCCTTCCACGCTTCCTTCCCCCCCCGACTGAGGCTTCTGACGCCCAACCTGGGCCTTCCAGGCCACATGTGGAGGAGCCCAGATTGAGCCAGGTATAGCATTCCTCTAAATATTTCTGCTTGTCCAATCAATGATGTTAACTAGATGTTAGTTTGGAGTACTAATTTATGATTGTGATTGATGAAGCAAAAACTAAAACCATGTCCCTTTTTCATACACAGGGAAGTCTCAGCCAGGAGGTGGCCGGGCCGAGCCGGCTGGCTGATCTGCAAGTCCCTCCACCCCCCTGAAAAGAGAAAGTGGCAGTAGGAGGAGTGCCCTAGAGGAGGCTGCCAGAGGACTCTTTTGGAGGGCTACAGAGGTCCTGGGAGAACGACAGACCGTGGAGGAGGACATTGCTGCCGTCATTGCATATAAAATGCAGAGGATGGAGGAGGGCCAACAAGTCATGTGTGAGTCCCTCATATTGGAGGCTCTTAACAAAGGTATGAGGGACCAAATTACAGCTCAGACACACCTTTGCGATGGTCCTCCTCCTCCTGCTGCAGGTCCTCCTCCTCCTCCTTCTCCTCCAGGTCCTCCCAGTCCTCCTCCTCCTCCAGGTCCTACTCCTCCTCCTGCCACATCTCCAATAGCACAGCCCGGAAGGAAGCGTGGAAGGAAGACCAGAAAGTGAGGACCCTGGATCCAGTCCGGTCGGCCAAAAAATGCAGCCTCTTGTGGTACCACAGCCTGGGGACACACATGTCATCTGCTGCTATATGGATCTCTGTGAATTCTGGACCAGACTGCCCTCCCTTACATATGGACTCCTCAGGCCACCAATTTTGATGTTCAAGAACTGATGTCTGCCATGGGGGTCCCAGGCTTCGCTAATTTCTCCTGTTGATCCAGTGTTGCCTTCCTCTTTGTTTGGTTCAGAGCTCTTAGTAAAGGAATTTTTGTTTGAAATTATACTCTCCTATGCATTTTACTTCAAAAAGGACAGTTTGTTTGTGAGGATTCAGGTACATTTCAAATATACAATGTGAAATTAACAAGGGACACCAACAACATGCAGTCTCCTTGAGATTAAATAATAAAAGATATCAATGGTGTTGGGGTAACTTGACACACAAAACACACACAAAAATATTCTGGAGTAAAAATAAAAATAACATTGAACAAAGATCAGCCTTTGAAAAAATACAAACATTAAATAATAAAAAAAAAGGCTTAAAATCCCCAAAAAAATAAATAAAAAAATAAAAAATATGTCAGATGTGACAACTAATAACAATATATTCAGGGAATACCAATAAAAAAAGAAAAATAAAAGGTCCTGGGAGAACGACAGACCGTGGAGGAGGACATTGCTGTCGTCATTGCATATAAAATGCAGAGGATGGAGGAGGGCCAACAAGTCATGTGTGAGTCCCTCATATTGGAGGCTCTTAACAAAGGTATGAGGGACCAAATTACAGCACAGACACACCTTTGCAATGGTCCTCCTCCTCCTCCTGCAGGTCCTCCTCCTCCTCCTCCTTCTCCTCCAGGTCCTCCCAGTCCTCCTCCTCCTCCAGGTCCTACTCCTCCTCCTGCCACATCTCCAAAAGCACAGCCCGGAAGGAAGCGTGGAAGGAAGACCAGAAAGTGAGGACCCTGGATCGAGTCTGGTCGGCCAAAAAATGCAGCCTCTTGTGGTACCACAGCCTGGGGACATGTGCCTGGGGACACACATGTCATCTGCTGCTATCTGGATCTCTGTGAATTCTGGACCAGACTGCCCTCCCTTACATATGGACTCCTCAGGTCACCAATTTTGATGTTCAAGAATTGATGTCTGCCGTGGGGGTCCCAGGCTTCGCTAATTTCTCCTGTTGATCCAGTGTTGCCTTCCTCTTTGTTTGGTTCAGAGCTCTTAGTAAAGGAATTTTTGTTTGGAATTATACTCTCCTATGTGTTTTACTTCAAAAAGGACAGTTTGTTTGTGAGGATTCAGGTACATTTCAAATATACAATGTGAAATTAACAAGGGACACCAACAACAAACAATCTCCTTGAGATTAAATAATAAAAGATATCAATGGTGTTGGGGTAACTTGACACACAAAACACACACAAAAATATTCTGGAGTAAAAATAAAAATAACATTGAACAAAGATCAGCCTTTGAAAAAATACAAACATTAAATAAAAAAAAAAAGGCTTAAAATCCCCCAAAAAATAAATAAATAAAAAAATAAAAAATATGTCAGATGTGACAACTAATAACAATATATTCAGGGAATACCAATAAAAAAACAAAAATAAAACTTTGGGAGAAGTGTGTGTGAATATGAGCAGCAAAACTACTTAATTCTTCTCACATTATAAAGAAGAAGAGAGTGCGCTGTATTAAACCATTGTTAACATTGCAGCGTGACGAAAGTGCTGTATCCATTGCGAATGCTAAGTTTACCAGAACGAGCTGTTCCGTGCCGGAATTTCTTCTGAGCATGCGTGGCACTTTGTGTGTCGGAACAGGCCACACGCGAATTGACGCGATCGGATTTTGTTGTCGGAAAATTTAATCTCCTATCTCCAACTTTGTGTGTCGGAAAATCCGATGGAAAATGTCCGATGGAGCCCACACACGGTCGGAATTTTCGACAACACGCTCCGATCGGACATTGTCCATCGGAAAATCCGACCGTGTGTACGGGGCATTAAAGTGGAACTATTGACAAAATAGAAATGACAGTCTGTCAGTAACATTAAAGCGATTTTAAATGAAATGTTTTGTAAAGGAAATGATTGCTGATGCCTAAACATTTTTTACCTTAATGTAAGAAATACAGCAAAGTTGTTGTTAAGCCACTAAGTTTTTTTTCTACAATCCCCTCTGTTATAGTAAATAATGTCCCCAGTGTATGTGTTTTTTTTTTAAATAAGCCGCTATATACCTTATTATATAGCGCTGCTAGGCGCTTACATGACCGGCCGCCTCTCTCCTCTTTGACAGCTACAGCGGGTGGGGCTGAGAATCCCCCACTGATGTCAGCCAGGAGGAGGAGAGAGACGGCCGGTCACATGAGCGCCAATCTGCGCTATGAAAAAGGAATTCAGCGGCTTATTTTTTAAAAAACATATACACGGGACTTTATTTACTATAACAGAGGGGATTGTAGAAAGAATACTCAGTTATTATAGCAGCACAGGGGAAAGGCTGGGGAGCGGGCGGAGCAGACAGGCAGGGAGAGGAGGAGGGAGAGGATGGGTGAGAGGACAGAGGAGAGTTGTGGATGACAGAGGCACATAAACTGACCACAGTGTCAGGGCTCAGCAGTCATGATAAACCGTGGTCAGTTTACAGGGGGAGGGGCAGAACAAGGCAGGATCAGCTAGGTTTTTTAGGTTAAACCAGGGGCCAAATTACACAGCACAAGCACTGTGCTGTATAACATGCTTTAAGGCAGGCATGTCCAAAGTCTGGCCCACGAGCCAATTGTGGCCACATTCCGGTTTAATACACCCCACTGGTAATTTGGATATATATATCTTTTGTGGCCCCTTATTTATCGGCCCTGCCTCGGAGGGGACAGGGAGGGGGGCAGGACAAGTGCCGTCAGACTACATACAGGAGAATCTCCTGTTTACTCTGCGGCATCTGTAATAGGAAGTCCCGTCTCCTGGGCTGCCATTGGACAACTGTTCTGTTTATCATAGGAGGCAGGAATTAGTATTAAAGAGGCCGCTGAGTAAACAGGAGATTCTCCTGTATGTAATCTGTCGGCGCTCATCCTGCCCCCCTCCCTGTCCCCTCCAAGGCTGCAGATGGGCATGGATCAGGCTACACTGATGACAATGGAGGGGCTGCATTCATGGCACATGTGAGGCTGCATTCATGGCACTTGTAAGGCTGCATTCATGGCACTTGTGAGGCTGCATTCATGGCAATGTAGGGCTGCATTGATTGCAATGGTAAGGGTGCATTCATGGCATTGGTGAGGCTGCATTCATGGCAATGGTGAGGCTGCATTCATGGCAATGGAGAGGCTGCATTCATGTCAATGGTGAGACTGCATTCATGGCAATGGTGAGTCTGCATTCATGACAATGCTGAGGCTGCATTCATGTCAATGGTGAGGCTGCATTCATGACAATGGTGAGGCTGCATTCATGGCAATGGAGAGGCTGCATTTATGTCAATGGTGAGGCTGCATTCAGGTCAATGGTGAGGCTGCATTCATGTCAATGGTGAGGCTGCATTCAGAGGCTGCATTCATGGCAATGGTGAGGCTGCATTCATGGCAATGGTGAGGCTGTAGATGGGCACTGATTAGCCTGAATTGATGGGCACTGACCCTTTTTTTGCTTGCAGTTCTTTATTTAAAATTTAATTTTTGTCCTGAAACTTCCCTCTTAAAGTGAAGGTGTGTGTTATACCTCTGTGCGTGTTATATGCCGATAAATACGGTATATCCAAATAACACGCCCGAGCTCATCCTTAGTCCTGAGAAGCGCTCTGATATTCGTTGGGGGCCACAAAAGAGATATATATATATATATATATATATATATATATATATATATATATACAGTGGGGACAGAAAGTATTCAGACCCCCTTACATTTTTCACTCTTTGTTATATTGCAGCCTGTAGCGAAAATAATTTAAGTTCATTTTTTTCCTCATTAATGTACACACAGCACCCCATATTGACAGAAAAACACAGAATTGTTGACATTTTTGCAGATTTATTAAAACAGAAAAACTGAAATATCACATGGTCCTAAGTATTCAGACCCTTTGCTGTGACACTCATATATTTAACTCAGGTGCTGTCCATTTCTTCTGATCATCCTTGAGATGGTTCTACACCATAGGTGTGCGCAGACTAATGCATTAGGGTGTGCACACCAAAGCCCAGACACACGTGTCTGTGTGTAATTAAAAAAAAAAAAATATATATATATATATATATATATATATATATATATATATATATATAATGTATTATTATTATATTTTAAGATGTATTAAACATGGATGATGTAGAGCAGAGATTGGTGATCAGTTGGGCAGAGCAGTGTCTGTAGTTTTTTTTTTTTATTTATTTAATATTTACAATTCTTTTAGGAGCCCAGTGGGGGCTTTGGTGAAATATCAGGGGTCTGAACAGACTCCTGATGTCTCACTTATGCAACAGAGAAAGGGGTTGAGGACAGAGATTCCCCAGCCCCTTTCTCCTCAGCCTCAGCTGCACTGGACAGTGAATGAATGGGAAATGCTCTGTACTGAGCGGCTTCCTGTTCATTCACAAACTGAAGCCTGGTAAACACAGTTTGCTTGGCTTAATTTATGAATGAACACAATGAGTGATCTGTACCAATCGCTCACTATGCTCATTCAGAGAAAGAAGTGGCCGTTAAATGACACGGGTCCAGGCAGCAAGGGGAATGTACGCCACACAGTAGTTATTAGGGTGTGCCCAGGCACACCTGGCACATCCCCTGCGCACGCCTATGTTCTACACCTTCATTTGAGTCCAGCTGTGTTTGATTATACTGATTGGACTTAATTAGGAAAGCCACACACCTGTCTATATAAAACCTTACAGCTCACAGTGCATGTCAGAGCAAATGAGAATCATGAGGTCAAAGGAACTGCCTGAAGAGCTCGGAGACAGAATTGTGGCAAGTCACAGATCTGGCCAAGGTTACAAAAAAATTTCTGCTGCACTTAAGGTTCCTAAGAGCACAGTGGCCTCCATAATCCTTAAATAGTTTGGGACGTTTGGGACGACCAGAACCCTTCCTAGAGCTGGCCGTCCGGCCAAACTGAGCTATCGGAGGAGAAGAGCCTTGGTGAGAGGGGTAAAGAAGAACCCAAAGATCAGTGTGGCTGAGCTCCAGAGATACAGTCGGGAGATGGGAGAAAGTTGTAGAAAGTCAACCATCACTGCAGCCCTCCACCAGTCGGGGCTTTATAGCAGAGTGGCCCGACGGAAGCCTCTCCTCAATAGACCAAGATAGAACTTTTTGGCCTGAATTATAAGTGGTATGTGTGGAAAAAAACAGGCACTGCTCATCACCTGTCCAATACAGTCCCAACAGTGAAGCATGGTGGTGGCAGCATCATGCTGTGGGAGTGTTTTTTAGCTGCAGGGACAGGACGACTGGTTGCAATCGAGGGAAAGATGAATGCGGCCAAGTACAGGGATATCCTGGGCGAAAACCTTCTCCAGAGTGCTCAGGCCCTCAGACTATGACCCTAAGCACACAGCCAAAATAACGAAGGAGTGGTTTCACAACAACTCCGTGACTGTTCTTGAATGGCCCAGCCAGAGCCCTGACTTAAATTGAGCATCTCTGGAGAGACCTAAAAATGGCTGTCCACCAACGTTTACCATCCAACCTGACAGAACTGGAGAGGATCTGCAAGGAGGAATGGCAGAGGATCCCCAAATCCAGGTGTGAAAAACTTGTTGCATCTTTCCCAAAAAGACTCATGGCTGTATTAGATCAAAAGGGTGCTTCTACTAAATACTGAGCAAAGGGTCTGAATACTTAGGACTATGTGATATTTCAGTTTTTCTTTTTTAATAAATCTGCAAAAATGTCAACAATTCTGTGTTTTTCTGGCAATATGGGGTGCTGTGTGTACATTAATGAGGAAAAAAATGAACTTAAATGATTTTAGCAAATGGCAGCAATATAACAAAGAGTGAAAAATTTAAGGGGGTCTGAATACTTTCCATCCCCACTGTATATATATTTATAAATATATATATATATATATATATATATATATATATATATTATAAATATATATATATATATATATATATATATATATATATATATATATATATATACAAATAACATGCCTGAGCTCATCTCTTCACTAAATGCAGCCACAAAGGCAAGAGAATTCTTGTTGGGCAGTATATTAGTGCTGTGACGAACACACTCATGCCACGTACACAGACTTTCCAACGGGAAATGTTCGATGTGAGCTTGTTGTTGGAAAGTCCAACCGTGTGTATGCTCCATCAAACATTTGCTGTCAGAATTTCCGCACACAAATGTTTGAGAGCAGGTTCTCAAATTTTTAGCCAACTTCACTTTGTTGTTGGAAAGTCCGAGCGTGTGTACACAAGTCCTCGCACCAAAGTTCACGCATGCTCGGAATCAAGTACGAGACAGAAGCGCTCGGTCTTGTAAAACTAGCGTTCGTAATGGAGATAGCACATTCTTCACGCTGCACATGTTGAAATCTTTCAATGCAGCAAATTCTTTTCTTCTTTATAATGCTATAATTAGGGATGCACCGATATGGGTATCGGTACTCGGGAAAATGCTCTGATACCGAAAACCGATACCGGAAGTGACGTCAGTTGGGGCGGGACACCTCCTTCTCTCCTCTGGCAGTGGGGTTCAGAGCAGTACAGGCCTTACGGCACCAGGACGAGGGGGGTTTGGAAAAATCCACAGCACAGTGGGAACAAGCTGTTTCTATGTGAGGCAGCTGTGGAATCGTCCCTGGAAGCAGAACCAAGTAATGAGGAGAGCAAGTCCTGCAAACAGGTTAGTGTAGTATGTACAGGACAGTGTCAGCAGGGCACAGATCAGTCTTATACACTAGCACCATACAGTATATAAAGATCAGTCTGTACCCCAGCACTGTACTGTATATGTTATACACACACCAGTCTGTAAATAATGTAAGGTATGGTCTCAGTGTACAGACTGGTCTGTACCTAATGCCCTGTACTGCACGATCCTAATGCCCTGTACTGCACCCTCCTAATGCCCTGTACTGCACCCTCCTAATGCCCTGTACTGTGCCATCCTAACACCCTCCTAATGCCCTGTACTGAGCCATCCTAACACCCTCCTAACGCCCTGTACTGTGCCTTCCTAACACCCTTCTAACGCGCTGTACTGTACCATCCTAACACCTTCCTAACACCCTGTACTGTGCCTTCCTAACACCCTCCTAATGCCCTGTACTGTGCCTTCCTAACACCTTCCTAATGCCCTGTACTGCACCCTCCTAACACCCTCCTAACACCCTGTACTGTGCCTTCCTAACACCCTCCTAATGCCATGTACTGCGCCCTCCTAACACCCTGTACTGCACCTTCCTAACACCCTTCTAATGCCCTGTACTTCACCCTCCTAATGCCCTGTACTGCGCCCTCCTAACACCTTCCTAACACCCTGTACTGTGCCTTCCTAACACCCTCCTAATGCCCTGTACTGTGCCTTCCTAACACCTTCCTAATGCCCTGTACTGCACCCTCCTAACACCCTCCTAACACCCTGTACTGTGCCTTCCTAACACCCTCCTAATGCCATGTACTGCGCCCTCCTAATACCCTGTACTGCACCTTCCTAACACCCTGTACTGCGCCTCCCTAACACCCTCCTAACGCCCTGTACTGCGCCCTCCTAACACCCTGTACTGTGCCCTCCCTGTGTTTCTTCCCCCTTCCCCCCACCAGCTGTCACCTCTGCCCCATGTCTCTCAATGACCCTCCCATCCTCTTCCCCCAGCAATCACAGCCTTTTTCTTCTCAATTCTCCCACCCCACAATCCCTATTTCACCCCACCCTCAACTACCCTGCCCTCACTTACCCCTCTACTTCCCATCCTGTCCTCACCCCAGCCTCGCCCAACTCCCTAACAATCTCCCTCCCAAACCACTCCCCTACCTACGCGATAGGTATCGGTAATTGGTATCGGCGAGTACTTACAAAAAAGTATCGGTACTCGTACTCGGTGTTAAAAAAATGGTATCAGTGAAACCCTAGCTATAATAATGAAGTTGCTTTGCTGCTGATATTCACAGTTCTGACAAACTGATTTTTTATTATTTCTTGTGATCTCCTGAATAATCTTTGTTTTTGTTTTTTGTTTTTTCTCAAGATCTCCAGAATATTCTTTTTTTTAATTTTTTATAGTGATCTCCTTTTTTTTTATTTTTCCAGATCTCCAGAATAATCTTTTTTTTTTATAGTGATCTCCATAATATTTTTTGGCATTTTGTGTGTCAAGTTTCCACAACACCATTATTATCTTGTATTTTTTTTACCTCAAAGAGGTTGGTTGGTGTTGGTGTCCCTTGTTAATTTGACATTGTATTTTTTAAATGTACCTACCTACTCACAAACAAACTGTCCTTTTTGAAGTAAAACACATGTCAAGTATTTGTTAAAACAAAAATTATAAATTTATTAGGACTCATAACAAAATAAAGAGGAAGGCAACGCTGGAGAAACAGTTGGAATTGGTGAAGCCTTTGTACCCCAGGGCAGACATCAATTATTTGAAAGGCAAAATTGGTAACCTGAGGAGTCCATTTAATAGGGAGCATAATCTGGTCCAGGACTCCAAGAGATTGGTAGCAGCAGCAGATGACATATATGTCTCGAGGCTGTGGTCTTACAACAGCCTACGTCTTTTGTCAGACCACACCAAACCCAGGCCATCACTCTCAACACTTCCTTCCATGCTTCCTTTCAGGCTGCTGTGGTGGGTTGGGTGGCTGTGTTGTTGGAGGTGTTGTTGGAGGTGGTGGAGGAGTAATATGGTCCAACTCACACACGTGGCTTTTAGTTGTGGGTTGGCCCCTCATCCCCTTGTTTAGGGCCTGAAGTATTATCTCCTCGCAGATGAGGCGTTGGCCCTCCTCCATTCGTTCCAGTTTACTGGCTGTCACACAGCCAAAAGACTCGTGGACACCAGGGGTTGTTGTGAGGACCGCAGTAGCCTGCCGAATCAAAGCAGATGCTGACTCCTCCAGGTTCCTCACCTTCCTGCTCCTTTTTGTTGGAAGGCGGAGGGGAGGAACCTGTGATTCGGTCAGGCTGCTTTCCACGTCCACCTCCTGGCTGAGACTTTCCACGGCCTCCTCCTGGCTGAGACTTTCCTGTGTAATGTACTTTCCTGTGTAAATGGGGCTTAGTTTTAGTTTTTTGGTCATCAATCACACACAATTTTGAGCTCATGACTGTTGCAAATTGAATGTTACTGTCAGAGTGCTCCCTTGGGCAGACGCGCTGTTGGTAGGCATCGCGGTGCGTTGGGGCGCGTCGGCGCGCCCGGTGTTTGGCGCCAACCTGCCTATTTAGGCCGTCTGCACAGGGGGCTCGGTGCTGTCCGATCCTCAGCTTCCTGTATCCCTGCACCTGCTTCCTGTTGAACCTGATCTCCTGACCACTGGCCTGTCTTTGATTCCTCCTTGCTTGCTGCCTGCCACTGATCCCGGACTGTCCTGACTACGAATCTGCCTGCTCCTCTGTACTACGCTGCCCGCCTGTTGCCGACCTCTGCCTGTGACCCGACCTGCCTGCTCCACTCCTGCTCTGCATCTGCTGCCTGTGCTTCAGTTACTGTAGATCTCCATAACCACCTTTACCGGGATCCTTCTGCAGCTAAACCCGCCAGGCTCTCATACCATTCTGTGCTCCCGTGCCTCCTGTCCATACTACCAGGGGCCGGGAACCTGATACGTAAGGGAGGCCTTCCCCTGCTACATTGGGCTCGCCTGCCTGCTACGTGGAAGTCTGACAGTTACCTAATAGAAAAGACTATCATTCTGACCCCAGCATTTTTCATTATTGTCCCAATCATTTTTGGCTACTATTGTCTATTGATATGTAAACCACTTTGTTAAATCCAAAATTAGTGATCAGTAATAACATCTAGTTAACATCATTACATTTTTGACAAGCAATATGTTGAACAATGCTATACCTGGCTCGAGCTGGGCTCCTCCACATCTTCCTGGGTGGAAGGCCCAGGTTGTACTTCTGAAGCCTCAGCTGATGTGGAAGGAAGTGTGGAAGGAAGGGTTGAGAGCAATGGCCTTGGTTCACTCTGGTCTGACAAAAAACGCAGTCTGTTGTAGTACCAGAGCCTGGGGACATAAACGCCATCTGCTGCTGCTCCTGATCTCATGGAATCCTGTACCTTTTTGCACTCCCTATTATATGTGCTCCTCAGGCCACCAATTTTGGCCTTCAAATAGGCGATGTCTGCCGTGGGAGTCACCAGCTTCACCAATTCCAACAGTTGCTTCAGCGCTGCCTTCCTCTTTAGCTTGTTGGAGTATTCTCTATTTTTGACTTGCCACAGACATGGCAGCTCCCTGTACCTGTCTATGAAGTTTGGCAGGAAGTCTGGGTCTGTAAATGTATCCATTTTATCTGCAAGACACAACACAAGACAAACCCTAATGTCAGGCTAAACTCTCCTAATCTTGTCCCAATATAGGCCTCAATCTATAAGCAGTATAGCCCAGTAGCCTACGTACAAAGCACACGTGTTATGCTTTATATACAGTGCGCATGCGTGAAACTCCGCCCCGACTTTCTTTCTAGTGTATTCCCCATCCCTTCTCTTTCGGCGCAGTGGGAGAGCACATGGCGGAGACACAGCAGGCGCGTGCAGAGAGCAGCAACACGGAAAGCCAGTTCCCGATCCAGGAGGAGATATAAGGCCTCAAATATGTCCTTTGTAGAGATGGTGGAGATGGTAGACATCTTGAAGAGGACAGACTATGATGGGAAGTATGGACCTTACCCAAACCCAAATGTGAGAAAGGCCAAGATCATGACTAAAGTTGTGAGAAGTCTGCACAGGAATTTTGGGGTATGATGATCCAAGGAGCGATTGAGCAAACGTTGGTCAGGCCTGAAATTGAGGGAGCACGATCAGTATAAAAGGAGCAGGAAAGTGCTTCAAAAAAGTAAGTATTTGTCGTGTGTTACTATTCGTCAAATAGCGTTTTTATTTTCAAACACAAGTGCATTACATTGCAGTGAGAACATTCTGAGCAATGGTGGTATCTAAACTTAAGTTAACATATAGTTTGCTGATGCTAAATTTCTTTACTCATAGATAGAAGTATTATTAAGTGATTCATTTGTTTTACATGTTATTGGAATACCTGCTTCACCACTGCGTAACTGTGATTATATATTACAAAACTGTAGAAGTCATAAATCTATACTTTTAAAAGAAATTAGAGGTAGATAGTGGGAGGTAGAGAAGAAGGTGGGGGAGAGGAGAAGGAGAGAAGAAATGAGATTTAGAAAAAAGAAAGGGGGGGGTGATATAGAAGTCGTTGGGATAGCGGTGTTACCTGGTCAAGGTGGGTCCTCCCGGAGGTGCCATGGCTCCCAGACCCTGTTATGTGCCTCCAGTCTGTCTTGTATTCTGGCTGTCATATTTTCCATCACTTCTATGTCCTTAATTCTGGCATAAAGATCCTCAGCAGTTGGTGGGTCGGAGCGTTTCCAGTGTAAAGCTATGAGGCATCTTGCCGCCGTTAAGATATGACGCACTAATTTCTTATATGGGGTGGAGAGTTTGAGTGGTGATAGACCTAATAAGAAGAACTTTGGAGACGCCTGGACCTGTGTGTCCAATAGGCGGTCTAGTAGTCTCTGGACTGTGGACCAGTATGGGGCCAGTAGTGGGCAGCTCCAGTATATATGTAGGAAGGTGCCTTTTGCTCCTTGGCAACGCCAGCACCTATCGAAGGTATTAGGGAAGATCTTATGGAGCACCTCTGGGGTCATATACCACTGTAGGAGAATTTTATAGGAGTTTTCCTTATACAGTGTGCATATTGAGCTCTTTGCTGCTTGGGACCAAATGATCTGCCACTGTGTCATGGGAATGTCCTCACCAAGAGTCTTTTCCCATTTGGTCATGTAAGAGTGTTTGCCCTGTCCATCTTGGGAGAATGTGTTTAGGATCTTGTATATGCCCGATATGAGCCCTCTCTGGGCGTTGCCTGCCAGAATCATAGTTTCGAATGGGGAAGGAGGTGAAAATTGTAGGTTGGGTGTTATAGTAAGAGCATAATACCTGATTTGTAAGTACCCATAGAACGCCTGTCTAGGGAGTTCATATTTATTTTGTAGATCAGTAAATGGCAAGAGTTTCCGTGTCCTAGGATCCACCAGGCTTCCAAAGTGGAATAAATTCCGGGAGGTCCAGGGGTGTGACATTTGATAAGTGAGGCTGTCCGGCACTTTGGGGTTACAGACAAAAGAGGTCAGGAGCGATTTTTCCGATGACAGTCCGTGAGTAGGAGCCAGTTTGCGCCATACCCTCCGCAAGAGGGACATGGGGCCTAGCATACGCTCAGGGGCCACATCCGCGTTCGCACTCCATAATAGGTTGTTTGGGTGTGTGGGGGCTAGCCATAGCTTCTCAATTTCCGTCCATTTATTGTAGGACTTGTGGGTGTACCACTATGCTATTGCACGTAGTTGAGCTGCGTAATAGTATTTAACAATATTAGGGAAAGCTAGTCCTCCTTCTATTTATAATTCCAAACAAATTGTAGGAGATCAGACTGAAGTTTTTTCAATTGGTGGAGCGGAATTGGTATGGGTAGTGTTTGAAAAAGATAAAGGAGCTTCGGAAGGATAGTCATTTTAAGCGAAGCTATTCTGCCTATCAGGGAGATATGGTGCTTTTTCCATTGGAGCATGGAGGATCTAATTGACCGGAATAATGGGGGAAAGTTCTCCTGGTACAGGGTGTTAAATTTGGAGGTGATGTGCGTCCCCAGATATTTCAGGGATGTTGTTTTCCATGTAAACGGGAAGTTGGACTTTAAGAGTGTAACCTCGGTGGCCGGGATATTAATTGGGAGTGCTTCTGATTTTGATTCATTTATTTTATATCCTGAAAGGGCTCTAAAGCGGCTTAGTTCTGTATGTAGGATCGGAAGGGTGGTATGGGGTTGAGTCAGTGTGAGTATGATATCGTTGGCAAAGAGGGAGATCTTAAATTCTCTACCTCTGACCGAAATTCCCTTAATATCTGGATTACTTCTGATGGATGCTGCTAGGGGTTCTACACAGAGTGCGAATAGGAGAGGGGAGAGTGGGCACCCCTGTCTAGTTCCGTTCGCCACAGAAAATGTCGGAGAGAGTGCAAAGGGGGTTCTAACTTGGGATGAGGGGTTAGTGTATAAGTGTTTGACTGCTTGTAGGAAAGGTCCCTGAAATCCCATAAACTGCAAGGTGGCGAACAGAAAAGGCCACCCCAGCCGATCAAATGCTTTTTCCGCGTCCAGGCTTAACAGCAAGGACGCCTGGCCTTCCCTGTTCGCCACCTCCACCAAATCTATTACCTTTCTAGTATTATCGCCTGCTTGTCTGAGCGGGACAAATCCCACCTGGTCTTTGTGGACCAGGGAGGGGAGGATCTGATTGAGGCGGTTGGAAAGGAGTTTGGTAAAGATTTTTAGGTCGGAGTTCAGTAACGCAATGGGTCTATAACTAGCGCATATGGAGGGGTCTTTATCCGGTTTAGGTATAAGCGTAATAAAGGAGCGTTGCATGTCTGGAGGTATGGGGGTGTCTTGTAGGAAGGCTTGAAATATCCTGCGCATATGTGGGAGTAGGGTGGGGAGGAACGTTTTGTAGTATTCGTATGGGAATCCGTCCGGTCCTGGGGCTTTATGTGAAGGCAAACTTTTAACAGTCAGTTCTATTTCCTCGTCTGTGATCTGTGCATTTAGTGATAGCAAGTCAGTTGGTGTCAAGTGGGGGATTCCGCTGGATTCTAGATACTGTCGTAGTCTGTGGGATAGGTCCTGTGAGGGGGGGTTACTGGGTATGTCTGGGTTATTGTATAGGTTTTTGTAAAAGTCTGCAAAAGTATGGGCAATCTCTGTGGGGTGGGATACCATTTGTCCTAGTTTATTTTTAATTTGGTGTGGTGTTTGCATGTGGGACTTGTCTCGTAATTTGTTGGCTAAAAGGGAATGCGCCTTGTTTCCCTTGTCATAAAACATTTGTTTCAGTCTAGTCAGTGCTTTTTCTACTTGGCCTAATGCGATTTCTTTAAGGGTGGAGCGGAGACTAATTATTTTCCGAAGAAGGGGTATTGTGGGGGTATTTTGGAGCTTACCCTCCAATACTTTGAGGTCCCTCTCCGCGTTTAATTTCGCTACTAGTTTATCTTTCTTCATTGCGGAGGACAGTGCCATACACTTACCGCGTAGGACCACCTTGTGGGCCTCCCATAGTGTAGATAATGAAGTTTCTGAGGAGGCATTTTCTGTAAAGTAATATTTAAGGGTGGAATGTAATTCCAATTGAGAGGGCAGGTGTTGGAGGAGGAATGTGTTAAGTCTCCAGTTATAGGATTTGCGGTTGGGGGTATCTAAGTTCAGCCTGAGTAGGATGGGGGCATGATCTGACCATGAGATGGGGAGTATTTGAGCTGCTTGTGTTAATTTGAGCGTGGGATTGTTGACGAAGAAGTAATCTATTCTAGAGTGGGTGCGGTGGGGGGCGGAATAAAATGTATACTGCCGATCGCCTGGGTGAAGGGCCCTCCACGTGTCAAAGAGCGCATATCGTCTAGAGATTTGCGGAAGAGTCTAGAGTCCATAAGGACTCCTGTTGGTGACGTTCGGGTGCCCACCACCTGACGGTCCGCAGTTGCTGATTGGACAAGGTTGAAATCCCCCCCCACCACCAAAACCCCTGGATTTGATTTAAAGATGCGGGAGTATACTTTGGAGAGGAAGTTATATTGTTTGGTGTTCGGTGCGTATAGGGCACATAACGTGATTGGTTGTGCGTGCCATGTACCCTGTAGGATAATGAAGTGACCTTTAGGATCAGCATAGTGGTTTACACAAGTGAAGGGGGCTCCCTTTTTAATAAGTATAGCCACACCCGCTTTTTTTTGAGTGCTAGAAGATAAATATATTTGAGGAAAATATCTGGAGACGAACGCGAATGAGCCCTCTTTATTAAAATGTGTTTCCTGTACCATTACTATATCAGCTCCCGATTGTCTGAACTCCCTCAGCGCCAGATGCCTTTTTTTGTTAGAATTCAGTCCATGGACATTTAAGGATAGTATCTTTGCCATCTGTCTACATGTGGGTGGGTGTGTGTGAGCTTACTTACCGAGGATGCACCAGGGTCTGTGGTCAAAAGCCAGGAGCCGGCACTCTCCGGGAGGGGACCAGGACACCGCACTGTCACCTTTGTGTACATCTGAGGACGACTAAGAGGGAGAGAGAGAGAAGAAAGGTGAGGGAGAGAGGGGTGAGAGAATAAAACCAAGTGGTAACATGTTGCATACATTATCTTTAGTGCTTTTCTGGCCAACAGGCCTTGACAATTACGGATTCCCAGATGCCTCCCCCCCGCCAACCCAGAAGGACCAGCCAGGAGAAGGCACCAAGGAGCCCGCCGCTAGTATAGCTGTACAATCAAACTTTATGATTCGCTAAACTATGAATCAAAAAAAAAGAACAGGGGGGGTGAGGGGCGATCAAAAGAGTATCTACGTTCTCAAAGCTCGATCTAGGAGAGCCCTTGTAGTTAATCTTTCTATGGTGTAGGGGCAATTTAGGAGACTATAAACTAGAAATATAGTGGGCATTTAAGTCCCGAATAGGAAAAACCCAAAGTTCCTGAGTAGTAGTGTTCCATACGGAGGTGCAAGCCTTCATGGGGTGGTGGGGCTTATCCGTTCTTGTGTTTGGCAGGTTTGCGTGATGCTTCAGGGTTTCTGGGCCGATTGGAGGAGGGGACCTTCTGCCAGACTGTAGGTGGTGTTGGAGGGGTGGCTACTAGGTCCCACTCTGGAAGCTGTGGGGGTTGAATGTCCAGGGTATTGCAGAATGTGCGGAGGTCCTCCGGGTATCTCAGAACAGCTGTTGTGCCTTGGTGCTTTGCAGTGAGGGTAAAGGGGAAGCCCCACCGATAAGGGATTGTCTTGGTCTGTAGTAGTTGCAGTAACGGTTGAAGAAGTCTGCGTTTTTGCAGAGTGATCCAGGAAAGATCAGGGTATAGTTGTAGCTGAGTCCCGTCAAAAATAATTTTGCGTGCCAGGCGTGCTTGTTTCATGATTCCCTCCTTGAGGGGGTAGGAGGTGATTCTACAGATAACATCCCTTGGTTTGGATGCTGCTCCTTTAGGTCGTAGGGCTCGGTGTGCCCTGTCCATCTCTATATGTTTTGTGGGGGGTTCACCGAGGAGGTTGTTGAAGATGGTTTGTAGAATGGTTTGTAAGTCCTCGCTACCCTCCGATTCTGGGATACCTCTCATGCGAATGTTGTTGCGGCGCCCCCTGTTGTCCAAGTCCTCCACGTGTCTCTGCATATCTCTGAGGAGTGATCTATGTTCCGCTCCTTGAAGTTGTGATCTGTGAACAGCTAGTTTTGTTTCTTGGATCTCTTCTTCCGCCATCTCCACTCTGTCTGCCAGGTGCTTAAGGCCTGTTTGGAGAACTTGAATTTCTGTGCGGCATGTGGATTTCACATCTTCTATTAGTTGTCTGAAGTCCTCCTTAGTTGGCATGGCCTGGAGATATGTATGCCATTGAGGTGGGATGTGTGGGGGTTGCATCGGTCCAAATTGCTGGCACGGTGGGGATGGGGCTGGAGGCGGAGAGCGTGGGCTGAGCGAGCCCGCCTCAGATGGCACGGGGGGTCCAGACACCGAGGGTTCCCACTGCTCCGACCACGGCAGGGCCTGTGTCAGCTGGGGGGGCCTCATGTGATGGTTGTCTGATGTTGTACAGGGGGGGGTGCTGGCTTTCTGTGCATATGAGGGATTGAAGGCTTGTTGCTGCCTAGATACACTGGGGTCTCTGGATCTAGAGAGTCTCTGTGCTTTTGGTGGGGGGGACGATATAGGCACGGCCCAGGGACTTTCACTGTCATCTTCCAGGTCCTGGTGTTTCTGCCCAGGAGGGTAGGCTGGGGCAGGTAGTGGTGGGTAGTCCTGGGAGAGGATTGAGGATGCTGGGGAGAGCGGAGCCGTTCCCTGCATGTAAGGGTCTGAGGCCGCTCTGAGAAGGCGCGGAAATGCAGCTGAGCACTGTGTATAGTGCTGTGAGGCGGCCGGCGTCATGGCGGGCCGCGGCCCGCGTGTCTGCATAGACTGGGGATCGGGGGGGGGTTGGTGGACTCACCGCTCCCTCGTGATGTGTTGGGATCCCTGGGGTTGTCTCCTTCAGCGGGGAGCCAGACGGGTGGTGTTGCTGGATGGTGTGAGGCGGCATGGGCTGCGGGGAGCTCCGTTGACCGCGCGCCTGAGTGTCCGGCGCCATCTTGTCTTCCCCGCTCTGAGACATGTCCGTCTGGAGGAAGAAGGTGCGGAGGTCTGCGGATGTCCCTGGAGGGGGTTGCGATGTGCCCCTTTGTTTGGAGGATCGGGTGGTCCTCGATTTGCCCATGTGGGTGTTGTGGATCGTCCCCTAATGTGCCTTCAACGCTGTGGGCTGATGGAGCTGTGAGCTTAGGCGTCCATTAAGGTCGGCTTCCGGTCACGCCCTCCGTGTGTTACTATTATTATTATTATTACTATCGTGCTGGTACATGTGCTTTTCTTTACTGTTGTACAGATTAAAATGCCAAGTTTGAGGTTTGTGGGCACATTAATGCCCCGTACACACGGTCGGACATTGATCGGACATTCCGACAACAAAATCCATGGATTTTTTCCGGCGGATGTTGGCTCAAACTTGTCTTGCATACACACGGTCACACAAAGTTGTCGGAAAATCCGATCGTTCTGAACGTGGTGACGTAAAACACGTAAGTCGGGTCTATAAACGGGGCAGTAACCAATAGCTTTCATCTCCTAATTTATTCTGAGCATGCGTGGCACTTTGTGCGTCGGATTTGTGTACACACGATCGGAATTTCTGACAACGGATTTTGTTGTCGGAAAATTTTATAGCCTGCTCTCAAACTTTGTGTGTCTGAAATTCCGATGGAAAATGTGTGATGGAGCCCACACACGGTCGGAATTTCCGACAACAAGGTCCTATCACACATTTTCTGTCGGAAAGTCAGACCGTGTGTACAGGGCATATTCGTTCATAGTAAACTTTGTTTGTTCGACCACTAATACGACATTTTTGGCAGATGCAGGTTAACTACATTTGTTCATGCCAAATTCAAGTTCAAATTTGTATTAAAAGAAGTTTAGTACATTGTTGTCTAAATGTGTTTGAAACTATAATGAAATGCAAACTTGATTCAGTGTAAGGAGAGGACACTCAGCAGCTGTTTACACATCTAGACGCAGGAGCACTAGTGTGGGACACCAGAACAACTTTTTTATGGTGTCCCAAGCAGGTGAACCAGTGGATACTAGGGGTCTCTCCATGTGTGAAACTTGCACAAAACAGGTAAGTATTCCATCGTTTGAACGGGGAAAAAATCATGTATTCAGCTTGGAACTCTGCTAAAACAGACAATTTTTTTATTATTTTTAGGTGATGTTGATGTTGTGGAAGAAGAAACTCACTTCAACAGTGCACAAGTCCTCATCAGCGAAATAATGGTGTGCAATCGGGATTTAGAGGTCAAGGAAAACATCAATGATGTTGAAAAAAGACTCACCAACATCATTGATGTTTTAGCCAAAATTTAAAACCACCAAAAAATGAAAAGTTTGTCGTTATTGTTTTTATTTTTTCTAAAGTTTTAAAGTAATTGCAAAGCCAAATTTTTAAGACGCACACAGTGTGTCAACATGTGCTATCTACCATCATGGGATATCAATGTATGCGTTTTGTGGGTGCAACCCCTTCCTCGCAACTAAAGTAAGTGAGAGGAAGGGTTTGCACCCCCAAAACACGTCCATTGATCCCCCATGATGGCAGATAGCACATGTTGACACACTGTGTGTTTTGTGGCTTTAGAAAAATAGATGTAGGGAAAATGCACACATTTTAGGCATGGGATGAGGAGGGAAATCCACATTTTGAGTCCCAATTTGTGTGCATCTTCAAAATTTGGCTTTTACAGGACTGAGATCATCCCATCTGATGAAGGCAAAATCAACACAGTTTTGACATACTAAGGTCTCATATTGCCTTCACTTTATCAAAGTTGAACTTTGTAAGTTCCTGAGTTGTGGATGTGTATGTTATGGTTTTAAAAATGCCTGTTTAGCCACAAAAAGGCTATATACTGCCATACATACATGTTATACACCAAAGATGTTGGTTTGTTAAAAAACCCTTTTATAAGTTACATATGAATGTGCTTGGAATAAAATGTGAACTCAGTTACTGTGAGTTCACCTGCCGGCAGGCTAATGCACAAGCGATGCTGATCTCTATCATTTGAGATCCAACAGATCTGGTGATCCTTTGGAATGCAAGCTTTGTGGAAAGGATGAGGATTCTGCTTTTCTAGCCTTGCCAGTTGTAAAAGGAATGGTATACAGACATTGCTGTTTCAAAGTAGTTACATATCAGGGCTGTACCCCTACACAGAGGTCACTGTAGATGACAAGGAAACCAATAAAGGCTTTGGTATTGCTGTAGAAGATGGTGACAGTTCAGTTTGGCAAGCAAAGGTGAACAGAGGATAAAGCCTAAACCTGAAGGATAGTTACACCTGGAGTGGTAAGCCCCCTATGGATAACCCCATTGGACAACTACATCGGATTCCAAGAAAGTATCGAGGATACTAGATGCCTTTTACCCCTGCAGGGGTGCAGGGAGCGGGTGAGTGGGGACCCTTGAGGGGGAGCACCTAAGTCACTGGATTTCAACTGTGATCACTACAGTCACCTCACGCAGGAATTTTTGAATGAAATATCTTCAAGATAGGACTTTCACAATATTGATTTTTATCTACAATTTTCTCTATATATTATATTTGTGTCGCAATCGGTATATTTCTGAAACAATTGGTCACTTTATATACATATTTTACATATATTTTTTTATGTGTTATATATTTATATGTATATTTTTTTGTCACGCTAATTGTGCACAGTGGAGATCTAGTGGTAATATGTAATCAGTGGATGGCACTGGATGTGGACGGATAAGAGACTCTCTATTAGCCACTGCAGGAGTTGTAAGAACGAATTGTAAAATAAGGTTAACCCTTTATACAATAGTAGAAAGTTGTGTGCAGTTACACCTATTATTTATAATTATTGGTAATACCACTGATGATACTTTTTGTTATACTTGTATATATATATATATATATATATACACTTTACTGCTAAACCGGTTCAATTTGGATGCATTTTTTGGTACGGGATATTTATCCCATTGGGCACATATACACTTTATTACACGGATTTGCTCAAGCACACCTATAGTTCACTATTAGGAGAGCACATAAGTAATTTTGAGCTATATAGCTAACACATAACTGAATCGCACCCATACAGGTAGCGCCAACTGCCCCTACCCACACATATCTTTACTGCAGATTGTCACTTGCCACGTCGCCTGCCACATGTTGCGGATTGTCACTTGCCATGTCACTTGCCACGTCGCCTGTCACCAGATGCAGATTGTCACTTGCCACGTCGCTTGTCACCAGATGCAGATTGTCACTTGCCACGTCGACTGCCACATTGCGGATTGTCACTTGCCATTTGTCAGTCTGAGTGCTGACACTCTGCAGAGCAGACCTCTGTCTAGCAGCTCCGTGAAGAGCTCGGCCTGTGGCCACCCCTTCCTCGGCTCTCCCCCCCCTCCCTCTATCCCACATCCCCTACATCCTATCCCCCTACCGACCTACTCCAGACGCCGTTTCTTAGTCGGCCAGCCGCTCAGGACACTCCGCGGCTCCGGCCCAGCCCCCCCCGCATTACCACGCCAGTCCCTCTCCCCTCTGACTCTCCGGTAGCCACCTTCAGCAGCCAGTCGGCCGCTCAGGACACTCCGCGGCTCCGGCCGCCCTCGGCTGGCTAGCCCGCAGCTCTCCACTTCTCCCCCCTGCAGCATTCAGCCGGTCCCCCCTCTACCCATCCGGACGCCACCTAGTCAGCCGGCCGCCCGCCCGGGACTCTTCGGGCTCCTGGTCGGCAGATTACAGCACTTACCGTCCCCTCTACTGACCAGCCGCTCCGGCGGGTCCGCACCCCTCTTCCAACTGATCATCTCCACCGGACGGTGTGGGCAACAACGTTAGGACAGCCCGCGGTTCGGGCCTAGCCGGCGGCCATCTTGGTACTCCCTCTGCCGGCCAGCCACGGCTTAGGCCCAGCCGGCGGCCATATTGGCACACCCAGGAAAACGGTGCAGCATCCTAGGACTTCCTCCTGAGGCCATCAGCCCCCAGCCATCACCGCCCGATTGGACCCACTACCCCCTAGTCATCTATCCAGCCATACCCCCCCCCCCTCTGTGGCCTCCACCGCAGCCGCGGTCCCAATCACCACGTTCTAGCCGCTAGAGTCGGTGGGACGGACCACGGCTGCAGCCTAGCCCAGCCAGCTTGCCACCACAACCCCTCACTGTTGTCCAACAGAGCCCCGTGCCCTCTGCACCGGGAATCGCCCCTCCTGCTACTGGACCTCACTGCGGGGGCACTAGAGATTCACCGGGGGCCAGTCTACCTCAATTCGCCTGAGACGCAGCCACCGCACCACCCACCGCACCAGCTCCCCCTCCTTCACCTTCGGGACCTTCAGCACAGGTAAGCCACCGGGGGCACTCGAGAAGTTGATCCAGGGGCCCTTGTCCGATCGCCCCTCGGGGGGGTCAGGAAGGAATTTTTTCCTCGACTGCACCATTGGCCTACGCAGCCAGGGGTTTTTTTTGCCTTCCTCTGGATCAACGAGAGGGAGGTAGGCAGCCACCTCCCTCCAGTACCTCCGCTCCAACACTCAGCCGTCACTCTCACCACTCCAGAGCAGTGGTCAGCCATCCGATCCCTCCACCCCCCTGCAAGGCTATCATCGCCACACCAGTGCCTTCGTCATACAAATTTCTTTTCTAGCAACGCCGCCTTCCGCATCATGTGCAACTTCAAGTACACAGCAGATACCCTCCACAGGCTAAGATACACGGCCGCAACTTTACCGACCACCACGCAAAAAAGACTAAAAAAAGAACAATTACTAAGGACCAACCCACAATCAACCATCAAAGGCAGGGAGACACCGATCCAACCACAACAACTAGCATGCGCCCTGATCAACACCAGATCTGCAGTCAAGCACAGGCTGGAAATCCGCGAGTTCATCACCGAAAACAACATAGACTGCCTCTTCATTACAGAAAGCTGGCTAACTTCCGACTGCAACACCATCCTAACTGAATTGGTGCCCAAGAACTACAGTATCCTATCTGAGCATAGAATAGGAAAAAAAGGAGGAGGTCTAGCAGTGATTTTCAAATCGCACCTGGGGCTCACCAAACCAAACTTACAGAACTCAGTGCCTTTCATGGAAACACTCTCACTGCACCTTCAAACAACACCTCAAGACACCATTCACATACTACTATGCTACAGACCACCTGGACCAAAGACCAATCTCCTCACACCGCTCACTGAATTCTTCTCAATGCACACCTTGAAAACCAAAAACCTTATGGTACTTGGGGATTTCAATCTATGGGCAAACTCCGCCCAAGACCCTATGGCAACCGCCTGCGTTAACCAAATGGAAGAACTTGGCCTGCAACAACTGATAAATGCTCCTACGCATGGTTCAGGACACACTTTAGATCTCATCTTCAAACAGAATATGGACATCGACGTATTGAACATCACCCCACTACCATGGACGGACCACCATGCTATCAAATTTAAAATCACCACTAACACCACTCTCCAAAAACAGAAACGGGCAATAGCAACACACTGGAATAGATCTCAGAAGAAACTACACTCTGAACTCTTCAAAACTACATTGTCGAGCAAAATTCTTCTGCTAAACCCAAACCCCTCAACGGAACAAACACTCAACTCCCTAAACAATGCTTTACTACAAACAGCAGACTCCGTGGCGCCAAAACGCAGAACACCCGTCCGCACAAAAAACTCGAGTTGGTTTAATGGCACTCTCACCCTACTCAAGCAAGAACGCAGAAGAGCTGAGAGAACTTGGAGAAGAAATCCCACCAAGGAAAACCATGCTAACTACAAAGCACTTACGGTGAAATACCACAAGGCAATCTTCAAAGCCAAAAAAGAACATTTTGCAGACACCATCTCATCCGCCTTAAACCGCCCACGGGAACTTTTCAAAATAGTTGCTCAATCAATGAACCCGGCCTGCCTAGAGCCCCCTGCAAACGATACTCAAGAATTCTGCAATGAGTTATCAGATTTCTTCATCGACAAAATCGACAACATTCGGAAAGCAATTCATCAGAAAATAACAACCAACCTCACCCAACCAATGCAAAAAGAGGATATCGACACGAACATCACTCAACCACCAAAGTTCTCTTTGTCCCCAATCACCACGGACACGACTAAAAACATCATCAGAAGCCTTCGCGACAGCACATCACCGAACGACATCATCCCCACCAAATTGTTCAAAGCATGTTCCGACATCCTGGCCCCCACCCTAACACATCTCATAAATCAATCATTCAAAGAAGGGACTGTGCCAACCTCCCTCAAGCAAGGCATCGTCAAACCCCTGCTAAAGAAACCTAATCTTGACCCTAAAGACCCTAACTGCCGCAGACCAATAACAAGCCTCAACACCATCTCCAAGATTATAGAGAAAGCAGTAGTACAGCAGCTACAACACCACCTGGAGACACACCACCTCCTGGACCCTCTGCAATCAGGGTTCCGCCCAGGCCATGGCACAGAAACAGCACTTCTCAAAATATGGGACGACGCCCTTGAAGCAGCAGATGACGGGGAACCGAGTCTCCTGGTACTGTTAGACCTCAGCGCAGCATTCGATACAGTGGACCACAATACTTTACTTGTCCGCCTCTCAGAAGTTGCAGGAGCCACAGATTCTGCCCTAAAATGGTTTACATCCTTCTTAGAGAATCGCTCTCAGACAGTGAAACTGGGAACATTCACCTCGGAATCTCGGGCAGTCTCCTGTGGAGTCCCTCAGGGCTCACCCTTGTCACCAGTGCTATTTAACATCTACATCCGCCCGCTTCTCAATATCATCAGGAAAACGGACCTCTGCTTCCACTCATACGCAGACGACACCCAACTCTACTTTCGCATTAATGGACAGAAAGATCATCATCAGCAACTACAGAAATGCCTCACTTTAATCAATGACTGGATGACCGCTAGCTCCCTCAAACTTAACGAATCAAAAACAGAACTTCTTCTCCTGCAAGCCAACAAAAATTCCAAAATTGAGACTCCGTGGACACCATCCTCCATCCTCGGACAGACCATCTCCCCCAGCACCAAAGTCAAGAGTCTCGGAGTCATCTTTGACTCAGGAATGACAATGGATGCACAAATAGGATCGGTGGTGAGCGGATCTCACCACCTCCTCCGCCTGCTTCGCAGACTCATCCCCTTCATCCCAGAAGAGGACAAAGCGGCAGTTGTGGCTAACGGTGAAGAATCGGATCACATTCAAGACCCTCTGCCTCACCCATAAATGCATACAAGGAAACGCTCCGCAATATCTCCGGGAAAAAATAAAACACTACACACCGAATCGCAGTCTTCGATCAGCTAACCAAAACCTCCTCCTCATTCCCAAATACCTCTACAAAGCAAAGGGAGAACGTAGATTTGCAGTCCAAGGACCTCGACTATGGAATGCTCTCCCAACCAACCTCCGCATGGAAGAAAACCACCAGGCCTTCAGGAAAAAACTAAAGACCTTCCTTTTCTAGAAGCTGGCTACAGAGAATACATCTAGCGCCTTGAGGCGATTCAGTTCGCAATTTGCAGCGCTTTACAAATTATTCATTCATTCATTCATTCATGTCACTTGCCACGTCGCCTGTCACCAGATGCAGATTGTCACTTGCCACGTCGCTTGTCACCAGATGCAGATTGTCACTTGCCACGTCGCTTGTCACCAGATGCAGATTGTCACTTGCCACGTCGCCTGCCACATGTTGCGGATTGTCACTTGCCATGTCGTCTGTCACCAGATGCAGATTGTCACTTGCCACGTCGCCTGCCACATGTTGCGGATTGTCACTTGCCACGTCGCCTGTCACCAGATGAAGATTGTCACTTGCCACCTGCTAAGGTGCTCTCTTGTGTCCCAGAGACAGGCAGCAGAGAGATGATGTAATCTCTCTGCTGCCGCAGCTGCCTGCATGGTGAGGGGGGAACTGCAGGGATGCAGGGCGGGCTCCGGGTGGTGTGAGATGATGTCATCTCTCTGCTCCCCCTCCCGCCGGCTCCCTGTTTGGCCAGCAGCCCACCTACAAACACATCGAGCGGCACATCTCACCAACTGAGCCGCCGGGCCAGCCCGCTGTCTCTCTCCTGCGGAGCCGCCCGGCGGCTCTCTCACCTATGGAGCCGCCCGGCGGCTCTGTCACTTACGGAGCCGCCCGGCGGCTCTCTCACTTACGGAGCCGCCCGGCGGCTCTCTCACTTACGGAGCCGCCCGGCGGCTCTCTCACTTACGGAGCCGCCCGGCGGCTCTCTCACTTACGGAGCCGCCCGTCGGCTCTCTCACCTATGGAGCCGCCCGCCGGCGGGCTCTCTCACAGTCACTCACCCGCATTTCTCGGAGGGGGCAATTGCCCCCTTGCCCCCCCTGGATCTGCCCCTGATCTCATCTGACACACAAAAAAAAGATCTACTACTGTACACAAGCCCATCCTCTGCACTCCCTCCCTCCCTCCTGCCCACTAAGACAAGGCTATGACTCACACAACTGTATTTTGCTCAGCTTTGCTAATAGCTAACTTACCCTCTGCTGGGCTGAAGTCCGTCCAGCTTCACACTGCAGGCTGACTCCACTCCTCCCCCTTCCAGCATCTCCTGTGCAGAAATCAAATAAGGCACGCTGTAGAAGGAAGGGGGAGGATACAAGACAAGTAGCTATGAGCAGCAGTGTCAGATAGATGATCAGAGACTCTCGGCATGCTTCGGAACTGCACATGCGCAGTTCAGAGCTGGGGACCGTCATTTTTACTGGCAAGATTTTGAATTCACGGATTTTCATGGACATGAAAAAATAGCCCCGTTTTTACGGCATGCCCGTAAAAACGCGGGCGGTTGGCAACACTGCTACAAGTGCACTTTCAGTGCAGTTTCAGTGCACTATTAAGTGCACTTGCAGTGCGCTTGTAGTGCAAAGTGGATTTGCCTTCAGTAAATAAACCCCATAGTGCTCTAAAATTTGCCCCAATCAGGCCATTTTAGGGACTCCAAGCAATTAATTCATGGAGTTGAAAAGGATGATTATTTTTATTATTAATGCATTACATACATTTACAACAAAAACATTGTGTGTGAGTAGCAGACCAACAGCACAACATAATAGTTAGCTGAAGAAGAGATCGTCACCTCACGTATCAAATAAGTTACATTTGCACTATTGAAGAAAATGGCCAAAAATAAAAGGCCATTGGAGAACCTAGGAGACAGATAAAAGAAACACAAGCAGTAAATCAAATGAAATATGAGTTCAGTTTTTAACAACAAATTTATTTTCCATATGTTTTAAACATTATCTGGCATAGCAATTGCCCCCCACCCACAAAGTACTCCAGATACTTTTTCCGTACTTCACGGGTGCTTTGGGAGGGCAAGTCAGGATGGCCAGGTTCAAGTGCTGTCATGTTTTGGTCCGGTGAGCCGGCCTCAGTCACAACTGAGGCCACATAGTTGGCTGCATTTTTTCCTAAAACGTTGTGCAAAATGCAGCAGCAAAGAATAATGTGGTTTAGTTTATATTCCGCCATATTTATTGCAGTAAGGAATAGGCGGAACCGGCTGGCCATTATGCCAAAGGCATTTTCAGCCACTCTACTGGGTCTGACCAGCCGGTAGTTAAACACCCTCTGGTCCGGGGTGAGGGTCCTCATAGGGAATGGCCGCATAAGATGGTCCCCCAGCGCAAATGCTTCATCTGATACAAAGATGAATGGGAGGCCCGCCACGTTGTCTTCTGGAGGTGGCAAGCCCAAGCTGCCATTCTGGAGCCGTCCGTAGAACTCCGTCTGGGCGATGACTCCACCATCCGACATCCAGCCATTCTTCCCCACGTCCACATAGGGGAATTTGTAAGTCGCCGACACTACCGCCAACAACACAATACTACTATACCCCTTATAGTTATAATAGTACGACCCCAAGTTAGGGGGTGGGATGATGTGGACATGTTTCCCATCTATTGCCCCACCGCAGTTGGGAAAGTCCCACTGCTGGGCATTTTGAGAGGCCACAGTCTGCCATTCATCTGGGTTGGAAGGAAACTGTGGAGTCAAACAAGAAAAAAAAATAGTACTTTTGCACATAACATTGCAAGCAGATTAGACACAAACATTCTTGGCCAACATAAGTATAGCATTTATTGAAATGTATTTAAAGTCAAAAGTATAAGGTCCACTTATCAGATTCCTCACCCCCTCTGATTGCTCATTGTAAAAAATTTAGGGGGGGTGGGAGATATTTTGGACAGGTAACCCTCTCCACTTCATTGAGAGCTGAATGCATAAATAATGTGTGTTACTTTGGCCAGCCCCTCCTTACTTACACTATTGGTAGCCCACTGGACAGGTAAATAGTGTCATAATCCAAAAATATGTACAAATTGAAGCACATTTTTACATTCTGCAATTACCTATCAAGATAATAGGAAACAAAACTTTAAACAGTACCATTTAAAAGTATTCAGGCAGGCACTTGCACTACATGCTTTGGTGAATTCATCCATAAATCTGACCACAAAAGAGGTAGGTATAGTGTGTATGGGTTTGGCAAAGTCAGCAGATAGAGTATTGTTATTGGTTGACTTAGCGGTTGGGAGGGAGGGTTCCAAATGAGTTTTGGCCCCCCCCAAAAAACCATCTTGCACTCTGGACAACAATAGCATTTGGACACATTTTAGGGGGTGTTTAGGGTAAGCACTACAATGGAGATGACAAAATACATTGTTAAGTGACTAGGCTAGGTGTGTATGGGCCCAGGATAGCATGCTGGGGAGGTTAGTGAAGGCAAATATGCATGAAGGACAAAAAAGGAGCATTAAAAGCTTACAGCATGCATGAGGACAAAGAGGACATACACAGAATATTATAATCATGGTAATTGGGGAATTATGAAATAAATACAATACATTAGCAAACATTAAATACATAGAATGTGATGTTAAAGGAAAAAACTTACCTTAATATAGTCGTTCTGCAAGACCTGAATTATGGCAGAACAGGTCTCTGGAATAATGATTCCCAGAGCCTGGGGGGAGATTTCAGTCGTGAACTTAATATCCTGGAGACTTCTCCCCGTCGCCAAGTACCACAAGGTGGCGACGAGCCTCTGCTCGGGAGTGATGACTTCGTAATATGAGGGGTAAGCTAAGCCAACAGATGGTGAAAAATGGGGTCCATCATCCTGAGATAATTCCTGAAATCATCAGGATTATTCTCCTGCATCTCCCACAGCAAAGGCATGTGAGAGAATTTGTCACGCTGGAGCAACCAATTCTTCGTCCATGAAATCCTCTTCCCCCTGTTCATGGACTGGACTTGGGTCAAAGCATGAACTCCAACAACAAGCCCAAGCACAGCATGAACTCTACGACGAGTACGTACCCGCAACATGGCTTGAAAACAGTCGGTTGGTCAGAACGAACTAACAGAACCTGCGAAGAACGAGCTGAAAATCAAAAACGAGCAGACAAGAACGCACTCAAAAACAGGAACGAACTGACAACACGCACTGAAGAACAGATACAAAGCCACAAGCACAAACTAAAAAGCAGAAACAAACTGAAAAGCATGAGGCTGAAAAGAGCGAATCGTCTCTCACCAAACTTCTACTAACATGAGATAAACACGAGATTAGCAGAAGGAGCCCAAAGGGTGGTTCACTAGCTATTGAACTTCCTTTTTATAGTCCTGTTGTACGTGTTGTACATCACCGCGTTCTCACAATCGGAATTGTGGGCCAACATTTGTGTGACCGTGTGTATGCAAGACAAGTTTGAGCCAACATCCTTTGGAAAATTCTCCGGTCCCTCTTCGCTGCTCCTGGCCCCTCCCTCCTGTCGAGTGCCCCCACAGCAAGCAGCTTGCTATGAGGGTGCACCTGAGCCGAGCTGCAGCTCCGTGTGTCCATTCAGTCATGAGATGCCGTTCGACCCTGCCCCCTCTCTCTCCTGATTGGCTAACTGACTTTGATTGACAGCTGCGGGAGCCAATGGCGCTGCTTCTGTGTCTCAGCTAATCATGAGGAGAGTCACAGACGGCCAAGGAACTCGTGGAGATCGCTGGAGAGAGATGGAGCTCAGGTAAGTATTAGAGGTGCTGGGGAGGCTGCTGCATGCAGATGGTTTTTTATCTTAAGGTATAGAATGCCTTAAGATAAAACACCTTCTGCCTTTACAAATCCTTTACAACTCCTTTACAACTCCTTTAAGGTAAAAAATGTTTTGGCTTTAGAACCACTATAACACAAGAGTTTTTGAGTTCCTGAGCCCCAGCTCCCATAACATAGGCAATCCTGACAATAGATTTCCTGCAGTGAAATCACAAAGCAGTGTTGTTAGGGTACACTTACTGTACATAGACGTGTAGTTTTTAAATGGACTTTATAGTGAATCTGTAAATACATTAAAAAAAAACAAATGAATAAAACACCTAGCCTGAAGATTAACCACTTGCCCACCAGCTGCCATCCTTATACTGCGGCAGGTCGGCACGATCCTGTGAGCCGTCGTAGCTATACGTCAGCTTCTTTAAGTGGGATAACAAGCGCGCGTGCACCGCCGGAGGCCCGCGCACGTGCCTGCTGCACTGCCGGGGTGCCGATGCAGAGTCAGAACAGGGACATGTGTGTGTAAACACACAAATCCCTGTTCTGTTCTGAGAGGAGATACAGATCATGAGTTCCTAATAGCTAGGAACCACGATCTGTCATCTCCTATAGTCAGTCCCCCCCCTACAGTTAGAACACACAGTCAGAGAACACAGTTAACCCCTTGATCACCCCCTAGTGTCAACCCCTTACCTGCCAGTGACTTTTATACAGTAATCAGTGCATTTTTATAGCACTGATCGCTGTATAATTTTCAATCATCCCAAAAATGTGTCAAAAGTGTCCGATGTGTCCACCATAATGTTGCAGTCATGATAAAAATCGCAGATCGCCGCCATTACTAGTAAAAAAATAATAATAATAAAAATGCCATAAATATATCCCCTATTTTGTTGACGCTATAACTTTTGCGCAAACCAATCAATATACGCTTATTGCGATTTTTATTACCAAAAATATGTAGAAGAATACATATCGGCCTAAACTGAGAAAAAAATATGCTTTTTTTTTTAAAAAATGGCGATATTTATTATAGTGAAAAGAACAAAACATTGTGTTTTTTTCAAAATTTTCGCTCTTTTTTTGTTTATAGCGCAAAAAATAAAAACCGCAGTGCAGTATCGCAAAAGGTGCTCTGGTCATTGAGCAGCCAAATCTTCTGGGGCTGAAGTGGTTAAATAAGGTTTAATAATTACTTAGAAAAACAGAAAAACTGCGCTAGATTTGTAGGAAGAAACAAAGGCAGCAACTCAATGTGGGATAACACAATAGGCAAATAGAATGGAAAAAAGTTGCGCCAATAAATGAGATTAATCTATGGAGAACATGAATTAACACAGTCCATAACTTCAGTTGATATACACCACGGTGAGTCCACACATAATGAGGAAGGGGTGCCCGACACCATATAAATTGCCTGCTTACCAGATGATAGGCAATAAAGAACGATCGGCTGTAACCCAGCCACGGCCTCGACTCCAGGAACGGCTGCTGGACACACAAAACGAACCCTGGTATTGGACCTGGTAACTACTCAAATTTCTCCCTGGATCATGACCATATCGAGGATAAAGTCCAGGTACGCTCAAGGAAAGGAAAAACTGACCATAGCGTAATACAGTCTATGTTTATTAAAGAACAAAAAGTATTGCACTTACATAAATGGTGTTAAAACCTTGCATAAAATAAAGTGCCGGCCGGCAAACACAGGAGCCTGTCCTCCTCACAAACAGCGTGGTGACGTCAGTGCGTGCCCTCCCAGACGCATTTCGTCATAGGTGACGTTTTCAATGGGGGTCGGGCAACGCAATGACACACCGCCATAAATAGAACCGGACCTCATTCTGAGACGTAAGCGTCAGGCCGCTGACGCCATTTTGGTTGTGGGCATATAACCCATTCCAAAACGGCGAGCATAACTTGGACGGCTTGGCGTGAACGTCAAGCCGTAATCACCTATTGAAATGCTGAGCATTCAGTCCTGAACACCAAGGCTTGAATTATGTATAGCATAATGAACCATGCTCCACTTCTAATAGCTTAAGGGAAATAGATACTATAAGGGAGCATTAGAAGAAAAAATCGGTTTCGTTGTGCAAAGGACCACTGACTCCAATCCATACCCACTAACACTGCAGGAAACCTCAGCAGTGACAGTCTGAATGGGAATATAAAAAAATGAAATTAAAAAATATTAATATATATAAACATTAAAAACAGCAAAAAGAACTAAAGAATGGATTAGTAAATGTGATAGTGAATAAAGTATGAAAATATGACTAAGAAATAAAACTAAAAATATTGAATAAATAAATTAAATATGAGAAATTAATTAATTATGAATTAATTAGTATTTTTAATACTGATAGTAGAAAATTATTTATTGTGAAAACTTATGATAATAAATTTATGATGAAAATTATGATAAAAAAAGATACAAAATATGATAAAAAATTATGAAAATTTAAAATAATTAACTATAAATTGCTAAATAAGCGGCCAAAGAAAAATCAAAACTATTGTGACTAAAAAGAATGAAAAGTCAAAAACGTGTTATGACTGTAAGGGTAGAAAAGTCAGAAAAACTCATCCCTTAGTGTGGGTGATAATCCCACTGAAGTTAAATGTGAGTGAACCTAGCGAACTAGGTAAGTGAATATACCAACAAAACAATACATTACTAATAATCTAAGTGTGAAAAAATATGTGAAACAAACCATAAGTGAAAAGAATTACTACATAGTGATACAGTCTGTCAATATCTGATTATAAAAAAGGGGAAAAAGAAGAAGATTTTTTTTTCTTTTATAAAAATAAAAATAAAATATTATATTAAATTAAATTAAGAAAATAAGGAAAAAATATATATATAACCATAAATATATGCATATGAAGGTAGTATCCAAAAAATTGGTTAATTATAGGTAAACCTAAAGGGATATGAAAAGGGAACTTGAGGCCCACCCTTACGTCTCAGACCAAGTTTACATTTGGGTACAAGGATGGATCTTAACCAGGCATCAGACCAAGTGATTAAATATACCAAGTCTAGGTATTAGATGATAAAGAGAGTCAATAAGTTAATCCCTATATTCCAGATCACATGGATATAGACGTTCACCATAAGTCATATAGACACCTGATGTTCATCATGAATTGTCAATAAACGCATTGACATCGGTGTCTATATTGAGCCCATAAGGGGCATAGGATTTCAGGCGATGGATCCATGCCATTTCAAGCCCAGATATCTCTCTTACTAAAGAGCTTCCTCTCCAGTAAGGCTTAAATTTATCAATACCAAGAAAAAGAGTCTTGGAGGGGTCCTTATTATGGGTAAGTAGATAATACCTAGATACAGAATGATTCTTAAACCCAATTTTGATGTTTGTAATGTGCTCATTCAAGCGGACCTGAAGGGGACGTTTAGTTCGACCTACATATTGAAGCCTGCATGGGCACTGCAACATGTACACCACTCCCATTGTGGAACACGTGATGCATGGCTTACTTGTATGATGCTTCCCAGTGGAAGTGGAGATAAAGGTGGTAGTACGTCTCTGAGTGCAAGAACTAAGGGAGCATACCCTACATCTCCCACATTTGTAGAATCCTGTTAGCTGGTCAAAAAAACTTCTACTGATGCTAGTTGGATCAATAACATTTGGTGCCACCCGGTTCCTCAATGTGGGAACCCCCTGAACAGCATACGTGGTTTATCAGGTAGCACAGCTCTTAATATTGCATCATTATTTACAATATGCCAATGTTTGGTGATCAAATGTTTAATGTTCCTATGTTGCAAGGAGTAAGAGGTCACAAATGGCACATCCAAACTACACCCCCCTCCTGCTCGTGGCTCCCATTCCACCAATAGATCAGCTCTATTGATAGTTTTAACTGTATTTAAAGTGTCCAAGACCTCTCGCTGGTATCCCTTCTCCAAGAATCTCGCAGTGAGAACCTCAGCCTGGACAAGAAACTCACCTGGGTCAGAGCAGTTCCTCCTGAGTCTCATATACTGACTCTTGGGAACTGATTTGAGCCTGGGACCAAAATCACAACTGTCGGTTGGAATAAATGAGTTCCTATCAGTCTCCTTAAAAAAGGTAGACGTGGCAAACCTACTATCTCTGATAATAATATTGAGATCCAAAAAGTTGATCTTAACTTGGTCCATCGCACAATTAAGCTGTATGCCCCTCTGATTGATATTAAGGGAGCCAATGAACTCAAGGAGATCACATTCCTGACCATCCCATAGGAGGAGGATGCCATCAATATACCTGGCCCAGTTAATATGGGTTAACTAAAATTTTAATTAAAAATGTTTGGGTTAAAAAAACTAAGCACTATTATCACATTTTTGATACACAGCATTTAGCATAGAAAAAAAGAGAGGAAGAAGGGAATGAAGGAGTTACAATACAATACAAGCTAATTACCATTCATTAAGGCGGAGCTTCACCCAAAACTTAAACTTACGCTTTATGTGCTGGTGACCCCCTGATACCCACATGCCACATCTGGCATGTCATTTTTTTGGGGGGGAGGGGGAGCGGGTACCCTGTCTTTACAGGCACCGAGCTCCCAGCTCCCACTTCCTCCCCTGGCGCCACAGCGCCGAAAGGAAGATCACTTCTCCCCCCTCCCTCCCTGCAATCATCTGGGACACATCACAGGTCCCAGAAGATTGCCGGCCACTCACAGCACGCAGCACAGTGAAGCAACAGCCAGGCACCCACAGTTAGAATGCCGGCACCGTGGAAGGGAGGGGGAGAGGAGGGAGGCTTTGTGTGCCTGCATCGCTGGACCGTGGGACACTTTTTGTAGCTGCTGACTTTTAAATGGGTGGAACTCAGCTTTAAGGGTTATTATGGGGCTAAAATGCTGTTTTTTTTTACCTTTTTATTATTAGTATTATTACTTACATACAGGGGCATAACTAGAAATAGCAGGGCCCCATAGCAAAATGTTGTATGGGGCCCCCCTGCCAACAGCCCCCCCCACAGCTGCCCTAGTGTCAATGCAGCGTGACCTGTGCCACATATAGCGTGACCTGTGCACAATGCAGCGTGACCTGTGCCCAATGCAGCGTGACCTGTGCACAATGCAGCGTGACCTGTGCACAATGCAGCGTGACCTGTGCCCCATACAGCATGACCTGTGCCCAATGCAGCGTGACCTGTGCCCCATACAGCGTGACCTGTGCCCAATGCAGCGTGACCTGTGTCCCATACAGCGTGACCTGTGCCCCATACAGCGTGACCTGTGCCCCATCCAGCGTGACCTGTGCCCAATGCAGCATGACCTGTGCCCAATGCAGCATGACCTGTGCCCCATACAGCGTGACCTGTGCCCAATGCAGTGTGACCTGTGCCCCATACAGCGTGACCTGTGCCCCATACAACGTGACCTGTGCCCAATGCAGCGTGACCTGTGCCCAATGCAGCGTGACCTGTGCCCCATACAACGTGACCTGTGCCCAATGCAGCGTGACCTGTGCCCAATGCAGCGTGACCTGTGCCCCATACAGCGTGAACTGTGCCCCATACAATGTGACCTGTGCCCAATGCAGCGTGACCTGTGCCCAATGCAGCGTGACCTGTGCCCCATACAGAGTGACCTGTGCCCCATACAGCATGACCTGTGCCCCATACAGCGTGACCTGTGCCCCATGCAGTGTGACCTGTGCCCAATGCAGCGTGACCTGTGCCCAATACAGCATTGCCTGTGCCCAATACAGCCTGGTCTGCCTGTGCCCTATACAGCCTCACCTGTGCAGAGGAAGAGGCAAGCCACCCGGATCAGCAGAGAGCAGGATTGCCCGCTGTAATAGCTTTTCATTTGAATTTCCCGTCTTCCCGGGGCTCATCGTCACATAGCCCCACCTCTTGGCCTGATGCCTTTGATGACGTCACACGTCCCGCATTTGATTGGCGTTCTGGTTATCAAAGGCGCCAGGCCAAGAGGTGGAGCTATGTGACGTGAGCCCCGGGAACACTGGAAGTTCTAATGAAAGCTATTACATCGGGCAATTCAGCTCTCTACTGATCCGGGTGGCTTGCCTCTTCCTCTGCACAGGTGAGGCTGTATGGGGCACAGGCAGACCAGGCTGTATTGGGCACAGGCAACACTGTATTGGGCACAGGTCACGCTGCATTGGGCACAGGTCAATGCCTCTTCCTCTCCTCTCTCTTCCCCTGGCTGGGAAACTGTGCCGGCGGTGCTCTCATCCTCACTGGGCCCCACTTGGCTGCAGGACCCATAGCGCCCGCATGGGTCGCTATGGTGGTAGTTACGCCCCTGCTTACATATACCAAAAATCAATGAATAAAAACTACAATAGTAATTTTCATTTAAAAATTAATACAGAGCAGGACCCCTGACAGCTCAGAATGTAGCTCTCCCTGCGTAATAATCAAAGCTCAATGAGTGCCGAGTACTGTACTCTGTTTATCAGGGGCACACACAGCTCCTGATACAGAGCAGAAGGTGCTGCTGATGGTTAAACAGGGAGAGCTGTGATCCCCCAGTGTAAACTGTAGGACTGAACTTTCAGTTTGACAGCTCAGTCCTGCACAGTGTAGGCCACTGCTAGGTGGTGCAGAGGCAGGAGAAGTTCCCACCTCAGCTGTGCCCCTCACAATCACAGCACTCGCGGCACAGTAGTGATGCGGGGTTCAGCAGATAGAATCACGTAGTGAAGTGAGAGACCAGGCATGCAGGCATCTGAGACTCCCGGCAGTGCTGAAGCCTGAAAAGTCTCACTAGTCAATGCTGAAATTAGAAGCTAAACAGCCAACCACATCTAACCCCAGAGCCTCAATGGAATCAGGAACACCCAATTTGCTGACCCAGGTGGCACAGTTAAAAATGCAAAAATGATGCAAGTAATGGAGGTCAATGCAAGCATGCAAAAGTCTCTGACAGATATGAAGCAGACTGTGTCCACTCTAACTTCAGAGAAAGGAACCAAACATGTCATCACACCCAGGAATGAGATGTTATCGTTGCAGGAAAGCTTGACACTTTAGGGCACAATGCCTTAACAGAGAGACTGTGTCTGACCTAACTGCTGAAGTTCTCAAAGCATTACAGAAACTGTTCAGCAATAAGCCAGAGGGAAGCTTCTAAGAACCTCAGTGAAGGAGCCCGACTACCACAGTGAGCTCCAAAACTAAAGAAGTAAAGAAGCCACCTCAGAAGTCCAAAGTACCAAAACAAGCCTCCTCTGTGACTCCAGACCAGTGGCCCAACTTGCACTCTTTGTTTCCAGGTAGATAAGCACAGAAAGCCAATGCAAACCATTCCCTCAGGATTGCCACGGAACAGCGAGGAAAACAGAAGCAGGTCCAGACTACTGAGCCCACTCTGAACAAGTTCCTTGATAGAGCTATGGACAGTACACGCAAGTCTCTTATTTTCAAACAACAGGAGATGGATAATAAAGGTACAGATTCTACCAGACTCTGTCTACAATACTCTCAGCAATTGGATGTAGTGAGGGACTTTTGCACCTCACACTGGCACCTTCTGAGAGAGGGCACTTTGGTGAGTAAATTTATCTCACAGAGACCACAGTTGGTCTTGGTCTGATTTCGTGGTTTCTGACAGTAGGCGAAGGACATGAATTCAGAAGATACAGTCAATCCACTTGTTGGTAATATTTTTTCCAGATTGGATGAACTGAATCACCACATGGATCAGTTTGCCATGGCGTTACAAACGCTCCTGAGACGCACGGCTCACCTGGAATCTCCCACTGTGGCCGCCCCGGTACAACCTATGTTGCAGGCCGCCCCTGCTGCTGCTCCAGTCTCTGTGCAGGCACCCGCCTCGAGTATTTCCTCTATAAGAGGTATGTCTGGCTCCGCTCCACTTCCCCAGCGATTTGGGGGTGATCCAGTCCAATGCAGAGGGTTTCTCAAGCAGGTTGGGATATACTTTGAGATGCTGGCCCACGCAAGTACAAGTAGTTCAGCTAAAAATTACATTCAGTACATTTCAGTAAGCTGTTTTTGGGGGTGTCTAAAACCTAGTTTGCCAGGTTTAACCATCGAGTACATAGGCTTCATAGGAATACCGCTGCTCTGGACCAATGAGACCAAGGGAGCCATTTGGAGTTGGCTTTAGTAAGCATGCCTTTGCTGGAAGCTAGCATTAGTTCGTAGTTATAATGTAGGTTAACCAGGTCAAGAGTGTTTTCTATAGTCGGCGCCTGGGTAGTTTTCCAAAGCCTGGTTAAGCCTGGTCTAGCTGCTAGGAGGATGTGAGTAGTCACTTTTCTAAGGGGGGAAGGGGATGGTCTCTATTGTCAGATTTAATAGGGCTGGTGAGGGAGGAATTTTGTGATGAGTGATATCTGACAGTATGTGGAAGATGGATTTCCAAAAGTTGTGTATGGACGAACATGTCCACATTATGTGTTACATCTCCAGCATGTGTCTGAAAATGCATTGCTAAAGGACGCTATTCTTGTGGGAGTTAGGTACCAGCGTAAGGATATTTTTTGGGTGAGTTTCCAAAGCGTAGAGCATTGGGTGGATTTGTAGATAGAGCGCAGTGCTGTCTGCCATTGAGCATCGGAGAAACTGTGGGCCAGGTCTGATTCCCAGTGTAGGTGTGAGTTTGATTTGGTACCTTTTTTTGATGGAAAGTTTTATAGAAAAGGGAAATACCTTTCATTTTCACATCAGGATTGGTTAAATATGACCATATCTTGGGGGGTAATGTGTACGTTGGGGTCGATATGCGGGAGATGCAGTGTCTTACTCGCAGGAGGTAGTTGAAGATTTCTTTTGCAGGAAGATTGAATTATTTTTGTAGTTGGGGAAATGTCAATAGGTTGGGGCCCTGAAATAGGTTTTGTATATGAGTGATGCCCTTTGTTGCCCAGTGTACCAGAGATAGGTCTGGCGAGAACTGATGTAGTACGTCTATTGAGAGAGGCGGGCAGAATGTATTGTGTTAAGTTGATGCTAGGGTAGTTAGCTTTTTCCAAGCCAAGGCCAAGGCTTTCATCGTGGGGGATATTGCCGTCGGGATAGGGAATCCAAGTGGGGTACCTAATATCCATTTTTATAGGTTTGTATGTTTGAAGGTTGCTGATTCTATTTGGCCCCATAATGATTTAGATTGTGGTTGGAACCTCTTGTATTTGTCGTAGTTGTTGTAGTCTTGTAGTTGGGTCAGGATAGATGGCCAGTGATAGTCTTCAAAATTATTAGATCCTGCTCCTCCTGCAAGTTTGTGTTTGAAGAGTTTAGAGTGTGCACATCTAGTTTTTTTCCCTTGCCATAGGAATTTGTTAAACATGGTCTGGAGAGATTTAAAGTACAATAGTGGTATAGGGATAGGGATGGTTCTAAAAAGGTATAGCAGCTGGGGTAGGTGTATCATTTTGAAAGTAGCCAATCTTCCTGACCATGATAATTCATGTTTTGCTAGGTTTTGAATTTCTTTTGGGAGACTGATAAGGAAGGGTTTGAAATTATAAGTGAAGAGGTGTTTCATTGATTTTGTTAGTTGTAATCCCAAGTATGTTATATCATTTTCAGCCCCTGTGTATGGATAGTAGGTTTGGAGCAAATTTTTGGTTGTGGCGTCTACACCGAGATCTAGGACATACGATTTTACTGCATTAGCTTTTTAATAGGATACTTTACTGAATTGATGTAAGACTTTTTGCACCTCCCCTAGGGAGGAAGTCGGGTTAGCAAGCATGAGTATGACATCGTCCGCAAACAAGCTGATTTTATGGGATGTCTGGCCTATCTCAAATCCAGATATTTTAGGGTTTTGTCTGATGTGCTCCGCTAGGGGTTCAATTAGTAAATTAAAAATAAGTGGGGATAATGGGCATCCTTGCCTTGTACCATTGGATATGTGGAATGTTAGGGATAGCATGGCAGCTGAGAACACCTGGGCTGAAGGGGTGGAGTATAATGCTAATATGGCGTTTAATATTTGTCCTTTAAATCCATATTTTTGGAGGGCTTTTTCTAGGTATACCCAGCGTATCCTGTTGAACGCCTTCTCTGCGTCCAGTGAAAGGAGCAGAGAAGGCGTTCTGCTGGACTCAGAATAGTGTATGATGTCTATCATTCTCCTTGTTGCATCTGAAGCTTGTCTTCCGGTAGTAAAGCTGGATTGGTCTTTGTGGATCAATTTGGGCATAATATTGAGTCATCGTGTGGCTATTGTTTTCGCATATATTTTTATATCTAAATTTAGGAGATCGGGTGAAAGTTTTGGGGTTTCACTGGGTCTTTTCCTGGTTTTGGTAGGTTCACGATTATAGCTTTCAGAGATTCGCTGGGGAATTTTGCAGAGGAGGCCGCATTGTTAAACACAGTGGTTAGGTGAGGTACTAGTTGGTGGGCGAATTATTTGAAGTAAGCTCCTGAGAGTCCATCGGGACCTGGTGCTTTATCTGGAGGGAGAGATTTAATAATTGTTGTGATTTCTTGGTCCGTGAAAGGATCATTTAAACAGGTTAGCTGGTCTGTTGTTACTGTCGGGAGTCTAATTTGATTTAGGAATTAATTAATGTCATCGAGTGTAGGTTGGTGTGTATCCGGGTCTAGTTTAAGGTTGCCCAAGTCACTATAGTATGTGCTGAAAGCATCTGCTATTGCTTGAGGGTTTCTTATTTTTTCCTTTGCATGGGGATGGTATAAATGTTCTATTTTATGTTTAATTCTCCTATTTTGGATGCGTCTGCTAGGGCTCTACCCACTTTATTGGAGGTGAAGTATGACGTGGCTTTTATTTTTCTTTGTGAGTTTTCAAAGGATTGTAATAGGTGTAGTCTAAGTTCTTGCCTGAGGGATAGTAGTTGTGCGGAGTGTGATGGGTGGGGATTTGATTTGATTTAGTTTTCTAAGATGGTTATTTGTGATGTGAGTGTGTCTATGCATTGTGTCCTTTTCTTTTTGAACTGGGAGCTCAGCTTTATCAATATACCTCTAATAAATGCCTTGTGCGCGTTCAACACCACGCCTTGGTCGGACACAGAGCCTGCGTTGTTTTCAAAGTATTCAGATAATTGTTTGGTTACTTCTGGGGAGTATTCTGGGTGTTGTATAATGTAGTTGTTCGTTCTCCACAAGAAGGTATTTTTTTGTTGAGGGGAGTCTAAGATAGAAATGGTGATGTGGGCATGGTCCGACCAAGTCATGGTGTGGATTACAGATGCGCAAATATTTTACAGTAACCATTTGTCTGTAAAGAAGAGGTCAATTCTAGAGTAGATTTTATGAAGCGGAGAGAGGTATGTGTAGTCTCTCTCCGATCCATGTTGGCAGCGCCATACATCAAACAAATCGTGAGTACAAATGAAGTTTTTCAGTGGGGATTCTTTACGCTTTGCTGCAGAGTTAGAGTCCAGTTGGACTTCTGGAACTAGATTAAATTCTCCACAGAGAATTAAGAGTCCTTGTTGTAAAGGCTGGACCTTATTTATAAGTTTGCGGAGAAACTGGATTTGGCGGACATTTGGTGCATTCAAGTTGACTAGTGTGTAGTCCATTTTGTTGATGGTGCAGACCAGGATTATATAACGTCCATTGGGATCTGAAATAATTTGTTTCAGTTGAACAGTGACCATGTCCTTAATTGCTATCAATACACCCCTTTTCTTTGAGGTGAAGGAGGCAGTGTAGATATGTGGAAATTGGAAGTTCTTACAGGTTGGGGCAGCTGAAGAAGCAAAATGATTCTCCTGTATGCATCGCATAGGGTGTCGCATTTAGTGTCTTGGGCTGACTTCCAGAGTGAATGTCTTTTGGCTGGGTGGTTAAGCCAATTTGCATTTAGGGACAGGATTGTGACTGTCATTTGTGGTGGTGTGAGGTTGACTCAAACGGTCACAGGCACTTACAGTTTGTTGTAGTAGGTTGCAGTCCGTGGCGTAGGAGGCAGACGGTGTTTCCTCTGTAGTCTCTGTTTGTCCTGGTATTTGCTTTTGGTCACTAGAAGAATGTAGAGCTAGAGCTGTAAAACAACAGAGTTAACAAAAGAGGAACTGAATGGAAACCAGATGGAACTTGTAGGGTAAAAGATGTGTGTGGTTGTACCACGGGTGGGGGTGACAGATTAGAGAATCCTGTGGTTCAACTAAGCCACTTCAGGGGGTAATAAGAGTCAAGAGCTTTGGTGACAGATAATCATAAAGCTGATAGCTGGGGAGAGGTTTAACTATGTGTGGATATGGGCCCAATAGGATTAGGAATCCTGGTTCTGATCAGGTGGTGTGCTTCCCATGGGTACGGCGTGATGTTCCAACGGTGGGCTGGAATCTTGCGGTGGGTCATGGATGATTCCCCAAGTATGCAGTAGTCACATGGCACTTTTAAGATTGTTAATCACAGGTGGTGTATCATTGTGGATAACAAGCAGCGTTGCTGGGTATCTCCATTTAAATAATATCTTGTGATTATGGAGGCCTTTAGTGACTGGATTAAGTTGTCTCCTTAATTGCAAGGTATATTTAGGTCTGGAAATAGCAGGATATTCTTGTTTGGTGCAGGGAGCTGTGGGACGTTTCTGGCTGTTGTGAGGAGTTTCTCTTTAACGTGGAAAAAGTGCACCCTCATTAACATATCCCTGGGAACTGAGGCTGCTAATTGAGAGGGTTTGGCAATCCGATGGATCCGATTGACCAATAGGTCTATTGGCAAAGCATCTGGAAGGATCTTATGCATGAGCTCTTTGGCAAATTTGGGGAGATTAGGTGGCAGGATGGATTCAGGGATTCCTCTCAGCTTAATATTATTCCTCCTAGATCTGTCCTCTAAATCTGCCAATTTGACTCTTACCCAGGATTGTTCTTCTTTTATTTCATCATGTGTCAATGATATCATTAACGGTTGTAGTATATTCCTCCATGCTATTCTCTATGTGTGACACTCTCTCATCCAGTACATGCATGTCTGTGGATATCTTGGTAAACAGGGATAATATGTCAGTCATTAGATAGGACTAGAGTGATATTAACATGTCATTTGGGGTGGCATCGATAACAGGTTGCCCTGTGGTGGGGAAGGAGACCATGGAGGAGTGTAAGGCCTGTTTAGACTGGAAGGGGTGAAAAACCTGGGCCCTCATTATTTGTGGAAGGTGGTTGCGGTTCCATCCGCATACTCTACTTTTTCCGCTACATTGTAGACAGTAGGGAGTGTAAAAATAAAACTTTAAAACTTCTAGTAAGGACTCTCCTATAAAAATGATTTCCTGTTACTCTCTGTAGATTCTGCACTCTGTACTTACAAACTACTTCCGATAACACTTTTTACTGTGGCCTTTGCAGTAGCATTTGCCACTAGACATCCAGAAAACATGTCCATACAGACAAAATGCATACTCATAAGATCCTGACTTGGGCATCTGGATATATCTTTTTGTAATCTCTGCAAGGGATGTTCAGCTTTTGGTAACACCTTTGGTAACAGGTAAAACAAAAAGTGGTATGTTATAAAAATAACTGTAGAGAACCCTGGCTCTATCTCACGCTCATTTACTAAGGCAGCCATAACTGCTTGTGACTGATGACATGGTCCATGTGTCAAGCTGGAGGGAAAAGAGTGGCTGGCACACATAAATGATCACCTTTTCAAAGTCCTGTTTCATAAGAAGTTGCCCACTTGTTCTTCTTGTTCTGGGGTCCTTAAAGTTGAATTATATTGAATTATATTAGCTATACTGGGCCATAACTAGGGTGGAATCTGTGAGTTGCACAAACCCAGCAAGTGTCCGGGGCTGTAGGGCAGCATCCTTAGTCACCTAGTCAGCTTCCATGTGTAAGTTTTAAATTTAATATGGCTACATCAGCAAGAACCTGGAAGTCTGAAAACAGCCAATCAAATTAATATAGCATTCTTGATTGGTTTACCTGCCGAAGTAAAAACAAACTTCTGGCCCTTCAAATGGAACCAAAAGCTCTCGATATCTCGACTATCTATAAAAATATACACTATTTTTAAAGCTTACAGGCTTTGCTAAAACATGGAGCTCTGCTTCTTGAGCTGGGGAAAAAGGATCCAATGACTCTAATTACAGAGTATCCTTCTCGGTGATAAACTGCATCCTCAGTATAAAACCGGTAATAACTCTACAAAACATGAAATATCTGGCTCTTCAGGGTGTGTCCTGCACTGGGCTCACAGCAGCTGATTCCTACACCATCAATTTAACACATATGGATTCATTTGTCTCCAGCCTCCTCCAATAAAGGCAATAAGGTGGCTGGATTCAAATGTACGCATTTTTCATTGTTAGATTTGTACATAAACAAACAAAACAAATTCATATTTTGAACCTTTCATTAGACAAACATTTAGTTAGCTGTATGTTTGCTGCACAGAATATGGGACCATTAAAAATTAAATATTTGACCAAAATAATGTCTGTAACTTTATCTAATAGCACCTTTGCATAAAGCTACAGCTCTGATATATTGGGGGTGAACCCTTCATTACTGGGTCCAGCTTGCATTAATATATTTACAATGGCTTGTTTTCTATCATGCTGTTTGTGTAAGAACTCCAGTTTCATGTTTCAAAAATACAACTTTTTCCTGGCAATATTATAATAAATGATAACAATACCCTGCGGTCATGCAGAGATGTCCAATAAATCCAAAATATTCTTCTGCTTATACCACTGCACTTACAAGGAAAAGGGGCACATCATTTCACAATCCACACATTCTGCTTTGGATTTAAAAAATAAAAATAAATAAAAACAAAAGGACCAACAATCTGTATGATGGACCAGAAAGCGCTCCGCCACATCAAAAACTATAAAATAACTGGCTGCAGGTGGCATCTATCCTAACAGGGTGTGTGGACTTGATGTGATGGGTCTGTTATATTTAAATTGTATTTATTATTACTCTCATATCATGGACCGCACATCAAGTTATTATCAGCCCATTAGATTTAATTTTTGTAGAAAAACTTCTTATGTATCCCATTGATCTTGGCTTTGTTAAATATTATGGCTGCTGTATTCCAAATAACAACCTCATTTTAATCTTTTTTTTTCTCAATAAGCGCTTATTGTATAAATGTAAAATTACAAAATTGTTAAACTCATGTTAGAAATTAATACTCATTATTACTTAATTTGACTTAATTTCCCTTTTTTAAATGCACTGTTTCTGATCTCTCATCCCAGCTACATTTTTCAGGAGAGCGCAAAGGAGGGGGTCACATCTGCATACATGACACACACAAGAGATAGAACTAAAGGGTCTAGCATTCACACACATACACGAATATCTCTCTAAAATTGCTTACATTTCTCCCATTTGTGCACAACACATGCATATCATTCTTTCACTTTCTTTTAACTCTTTAATATTTCCTTGCTTAACTTCTGCTTTTTTTATTTTGTTCTGATATCCTTTGCATCCAATGTATTGTAATACCATACTTCACATACTGTACCTTCTATGATCAGACGGCAGCAATAGTGCTCATCCCATCTTCCCTCTCTGACAACATATAAAGTATTCTGTTTTAACTCTCATTTCTCTGTTATGACTTTACTAGTTGTAGTACCTGACCCCAAATTTATCCAACAACTTAACATCAAAATGTCCCTTTTTTTGTCTGGTGTTATTTGTCACCCTTGATCCATCCTGCTCACATAGTTAGCTGTTTCTCTAGCTGTTTACTCTGCATGATTCTGGATCTGCAATGTGGATCCCTGTCCACTTTAACCATTAATCTAGGGGCTCAGTATAGGCAGAACCGCATCTTCGATTCATATATAGCACTCCTCTTGCGCTGGGCATTTTTGAGGGTCTCTTACCCTTCATTCCCTTACTTAATTTAATGCCCATAATGACTGGCCAGTCTTCTCTACGTATGCCTATACACTCTTGCCTCTAAACTACTTTATCTAGCAGATGTGCACTACATATACCTGTGAACAGCACTATTCTTCCCTTTCTTATCTATAACACTCCGATGGACAGTAGACAGTAGACAGTGACAACATAACATATAACCACCAATCAATACAGTTCGATTAAGGGGAGTAAAATAGGTACCCTTTGTCCCGAAAATGCCTTACCGATCAAGGAAGTCTGATAACTCAAATGTAAGCAAAACCTTACCTCAGCCGGCTGATTATCAGAAATTCCCAGATCGTCTCAAGCTCCTCGTTTCGGATTCTCAGGGTCACCTGCAAAGCCCCTCCTAGGCAAAGCTCACCACCTGAGTTGGACATTTTGATGATAGGAAACTCCTATCCTCATATTGTTTAGTGGTTCCAAATTAATATTAACTACTGCAGTAGGGAATAGACACATCTTTCCAAATAACTGTTCTATTTTATTATGACGCAATTGAAGGTTTTTATACACATGATTACGTAGGTATCACATTAATATTACAATTGTACGTTTATGGTAACAAGGGGCGTTACATAGGCAGGCTAATTCTAATCAGGACTCAAAAGAATGTAAACATGTACTGAAAACATTATTAGTGCCGTGTGCAAAGTGAGGGCAGTGTGCAATACATACAAAATAGAATACAATTATATACAGAACCTACAAATTTCCATTACACAGTGAAGATGGTTTCTTCTTTGTGAAGAAGAAGAGTGGTGAACTGAGACCTTGCAATGATTATAGGGGTCTCAATCGTTTCACAATTAGGAATCCGATTCCATTGTTTACAGAGTTATTTGACCGCCTCAAAGGAGCAATGGTTTTCACAGAGCTTGTTTGGAGAGCGGCATAGAATTTTGTGAGGATTAGGGAGGGCGACGAATGGAAAACTGCGTTTAATACCAGAACAGACCATTATGAGTACCTCGTAATGCCTTTTGGCCTTTGTAACGCCCCTGCAGTTTTCTAGGAATTTATTAACAATGTCCTCCGAGATTTGTTGCAGTTATGTGTGTTGGTTTATCTCAATGACATCCTCATATTTTCCAAGTCCCTGGAGAGCCACCACACAGATGTCTGTCGTGTGCTTCAGAAACTAAGAGAGAACAACTTCTATTGTAAATTGGAGAAGTGCGAGTTCCATCATGAACAGGTTAAATTCCTGGGTTATGTCATTTCCACTGCTGGTTTTTCGATGGACCCAGAGAAACTTTCAGCAGTCCTACAGTGGCCCCGACCTGTGGGTTTACGTCCTCTGCAGCGTTTCCTGGGCTTTGCCAACTGTTATCAGCAGTTTATTCGTAACTTCTCATCTCTGGTCAAGCCCCTGACTGATATGACCAGAAAGGACTGTAACCCACAGAGTTGGTCTCCGGAGTCCGTTAAGGCCTTTGAGAGTCTCAAGGCTGCCTTTGTTTCTGCTACTGTGTTGGCACATCCTGATCCTATGTTATCTTTTATCCTTGAGGTTGCTGTTTTTTAAACTGGTATTGGTGCCCTTCTGTCTCAACGTCGTACCTCCGACAGAGCTTTGCATCCTTGTGGCTACTTTTCCAAGAAATTGTCACCTGTGGAGTGCAATTACGAGATTGGTGACAGAGAGCTCTTGGCGATCATTTTATCCCTGAAAGAATGGAGACATCTCCTCAAAGGTACCACTGTGCCGGTTCTCATTCTTACTGACCATAATAATCTCACATTCTTGTCTGAGGCTAAATGCCTCTCTCCCAGAAGGGCGCGACGGGCTCTTTTCTTGTCAAGTTTCAATTACATTGTCTCATTCTTACCCGGTACTAAGAATGTAAGGGTTGACGCCTTGTCACGACAATTTTCCTCCACCTCCAACTTGGAGTCGGTTCCGGTTCCTGTGATTTCTCCTGATCGTATTCTGGGCTGGCTACGGTTTACACCAGTCTCACTTCTCCTTTGGGTGACAAAATTCTTGCTGCTCAGGTCCATGCTCCTCCTAAGAGACCTTGTGACCACTGCTTTGTCCCAGAGAGTCTCCGTACTGCCGTGCTCCAGACTTACCATTCTCCCAAGGCTGCTGGCCACCCTGGGAAGAATCAACTCTTTTGGGCCATTTCCCAACAATTCTGGTGGCCTACGTGCTGGTGTAACTGCCTTCTTAGCTGCTGTGTGTGCTTAGAGTAAGACTCCACGACACCTTCCAGTGGGCCTCCTACAACCCATACCCAATGGAGAGAGGACCTGGACCCACTTGTCTATGGATTTCACTGTGGAGTTACCCAACTCCCAGGGCAACACAGTTATCTTTATGGGGGTTGACCGGTCTTCAAAGATGTGTTAATGTATTCCACTAAAGAAGTTGCCCACTTATAGGGAACTAGCTTCCATTTTTGCTTGGGAGATCTTTCGCTTACATGGTCTACCCAAGGTGATTGTCTCGGACAGGGGTAGACAGTTTGTGTCCCGGTTCTGGCGAGCCTTTAGTGCACAGTTGGGAGTTCAGCTTGCTTTCTCCTCTGCGTATCACCCACAGTCTAATGGGGCAGCAGAACAAGCCAATTAGTCCTTGGAGCAATTCTTATGTTGCTATATTTCTGACTATCATAACAACTGGTCAGACCTATTTTCGCCGTTTATGGCGAATTATGGTTTCTAACCTTCCATGTTGCCTGACTCGTTTGTTCCACAGAGTATTCCTGTATTAGAGGAGCATCTCCGTGGTCTTCGTTCCACTTGGGCACAAGTCCAGGAGGCTTTGCGACATGCTAATGATAGGTAGAGACTCCATGCTGACCGCAGATGCCTGCCTGTGCCTTCCAACCAGGGTGGGGACAAGGTCTGGCTGTCATCTCGCATTTCATGTCTTCTTATTAAAACCTTTGGTCTGCAACCACTTTACCACCTCGGTGCCATGTCCTCACCCTGTACAGGTTGAGAATCATGAGTATGAAGTACAGTCCATTGTTGACTCCCATAGGTTCCGTGGACGCATACAGTACCTGGTGCATTGGAAAGGGTATGGTCCGGAGGAACACTCTTGGGTCTCATCCTCGGACATACATGCCCCTGTCCTCCTCCAATTTCCATAGATGTTTTCTCCTCAGGCCTGGTGGTCCTCCAAGAGGGAGGGGTCGTTGAGGAGGGGGTATTGTCAAGGCTGGGCTCAGCCCTTCCTTCTCTGAGCTGGCCGCTCAGCTGTCGGCTAATTGTCAGCTCCTATCTCTCCACAGTTACTCAGCTGTTGATGATATCCTGCATGTCAGTCCTGCCTACTTAAGCCATCCAGCCCAGAGGATCTCTGCCTTCGCCTTAGTCAACATCACAGAGACTATCTCCTGCATTCCTGTAAAAAGACTTGCTTGGCTGACATCCCTTCTGGCTCAAGATCCTGCTTGCTGTTTTACTACGCTCATCTCTGGCTCCCTGGCATTTGGCTTGTCTGACTATCCATTCCAGCTGAGTCACTGTGGAGAGAAAGGAGCTGGAAATTAGCCGACAGCTAAGCGGCCAGGTCAGAGAAAGAAGCGCTGAGCCCAACCCTGACAGTTTGTTCTATTTAATTTTATTATTAAACAAGTGCGATTCAACTGTACTTCTGTCTCGGTCTGATTTCATGGTTTCTGACAGATCTCAGATTACACTTGGAACCCAGCCCACTGAACTGTTCCCAGGGGCAGAAATATCTTTTGTTCGCCTTTTCAATCTATCAGAACCTGAATTAAAGGTGCTCAGGGAGTGGCATGATGAGAATTTAGAGAAGAGCTTTATCAAACACCCAATGTCTCCTGCAGGGGCAACCCTGTTCTTTGTTAAAAATAAGGACTCCAACTTGCATCCATGCATCAATTATAGCGATTTCAATAATATCACTATTAAAAACCATTATCTACGTCCTTTAATCCCTAAAATTTTAGAAAGACTCTGTTCTGCTAAAGTCTTTACAAAACTAGACTTACCTTATCTGCATTATTCAAGGAGACAAATTGAAGGAGACATTGCTTTTGCAACACTCCCACAACTTCTTTGACATTTCCTCAATTATTTGGACGAAGAAAGTAAAAAAAAGGGTTTGTGGGACTTTAAATGAGGTAACAGGGGTCGTTCAACTCCCCTCCTACATCCCGGTTCAATATATTAAAAAAAGAGAGCAAGGGGCGGGACTTTGCATGAAGCACACGGAAGCAGAGAAATTAATGAAATAGAAAAACATTTTTTAATTGATTCCAATTACCATAGAATTGTTTTCATTTATGTCATTGCATTATGCTATATATCAATTGTTTTTACAATTCATTGGAACCAAATAATACATATTGATTGATACTCCAACAAGGAGTTTTGTAATGTTATGCAGATACACAAGATAATTGATGCATGATTATACACATAGTAAATAGTACCTGTTACAGGTTATTGACGCACTAAAAAGCTTAGCTTAAAACAGGTAAAAGTAAAGTAGAAAAGATAAAAAGGAATGGCCATAAGAAATTAATGAATTTATACACATATCGGTAGTTGTTAGCTCTGCGCGTTTCGAGGCCTTATAGCCACTCGTCAGGAGCAAAACCATAGTGATCATCTATGAGTAAGAAAAACAGTCATATTAAAATGATCTAAAGGGATCATGTGGGCAAATATACAATATGAGAGAACCCACCACATGGTTATTAAACCCACATACTTACATATACATCTGTGCAATAGTGGCGCAGCCATGAGAATCCTAGACCCGCCAGAAACCCCCCCACCGGGAGCGGAGGGGGCGTGACAAGGCAACAGCAGCCCACACAAGCAACATGTGAAATGTGTGAGGTATGGTTGTGCAGGGTAAAATGGGAAGTGATGAGGAGAAGAGGAATAGGGAATGAAAAACCAGTAGTGAGTAAATAGTGGGAGAAATCTGAATAACTGTTGAGGGGTGGATAGAAGCTGAAGTGCCGTGATGCATCATGTTTGACGAAAAAAATGATGTGAATGGTTCTGTGTGTGGGGCCCAGCAGGGGGGGAAGCCTATATAGGGAGCGCCGCCGCAACCACCCCCCAACGCCAAGGCACACAGGGAGAGGAGAGGAGGGCGAGACCAACCAAGCAGCCAAACCAACATGGCCACCCAGTAGGAAGTGCCCAGCCAAACCTGCCCGACGTGCTGTCAGTGGGATACACTCAGCTGGGAAGGCAAGTGCCACAGGGATGCCGCACATCCAGCAAAGCAAGCGCGACGTTGACACGCAGTGACGCCCCACATCAGAATAGGCTGAGGGGAGACCGGCAGCATGCGCCGCAGCTCCTGAGCGGGACAGGAAGGGCACGGTCCAGTGAACAAACATGGCCGAAACCACCAGTGCGCACATGTAAAGGGGATAATAAAGTTGGTTAAGGATGTTGGAAACTAACGACTAGAGGCTATCATATAAAATATAAACAATAGGGAAGTAAAAAAAGAAGGACAAAGGGCAGAAGCAGCGGCTAGGCAGCCATATACCCTAAAAATTAATGAGAATAATTATTAATATTGCGACCGTGAGCTTCCATCCCTAATTATTTGGATGAAGAAAGTAAAAAAAGAGGTTTGTGGGACTTTAAATGAGGCAACAGGGGTCGTTCAACTCCCCTCCTCCATCCCGGTTCAATATATTATTTGTAATGTTATGCAGATACACAAGATAATTGATGCATGATTATACACATAGTAAATAGTACCTGATACAGGTTATTGATGCACTAAAGCGTAGATTAAAACAGGTAAAATAAAAGTAGAAAAGATAAAAAGAAACGGCCATAAGAAATTCATGAATTTATACAAATATCGGTAGTTGTTAGCTCTATGCGTTTCGAGGCCTTATAGCCACTCGTCAGGAGCAAAACCGAGGTGATCATCTATGAGTAAGAAAAACAGTCATATTAAAATGATCTAAAGGGATCCTGTGGGCAAATATACAATATGAGAGAACACCCCACATGGTTATTAAACCCAAATACTTACATATACATCTGCGCAATAGTGGCGCAGCCATGAGAATCCCAGACCCGCCAGAAACGCCCCTACCGGGAGCCGAGGGGGCGTGACAAGGCGACAGCAGCCCTCACATCTTACTCATAGATGATCACTACGGTTTTGCTCCTGACGAGTGGCTATAAGGCCTCAAAACACGTAGAGCTAACAATTACCGATATGTGTGGAAACATTGTTACAGAACATCTCAAAGAACTGACCCTCCTGTAATAATTATTCCCCCTTTGTTCCATTGCCTACTCCGCTACCATCCTCCTTTTCTTTTGGACAGTGCATACCCAGTCGGTCTAGGACTAGCCCCACTGCCATAAATGCACTCTGTCATTACAATTCTAACACTTGGCAGATTAAACTTTACTACTGCTCACTACTGCACTTGAGGTGGCCTTGATACTGTTTATGCCGGACGCCAAATATCCTCTTATGCTTAGTCCTTACTGCAAATCACTTTGTATACTAATTTGTGTTATTACCACTGTTAATACATTGTATGCTTGCCTGGTGACAAACCCAATTGGGTGACAATATATTAAATTTGCCTTTACTACCTGGTTTGGTGCTTTTTTCTTTTGATATTGCCCTTAGGTACTAAGTATTACTTTCAGCGATTTCTTATGATATTGTATGTTTCTTCAATCAACCTGGTGTGTCAAGGGTGCTGTCCGTAAGTGCATCGACACTCTTAAAGAGTCCCAACATTAGCTGGCAGAACATCTCAAAGCACTGACCCTCCTGTAATAATTATTCCCCCTTTGTTGCATTGTCTACTCTGCTACCATCCTCCTTTTCTTTTGGACAGTGCATACCCAGTTGGTCTAGGACTAGCACCTCTGCCATAATTGCACTCTGTCTGTACAATTCCAACACTTGGTAGATTAAATTTTAGTACTTGTCACTACTGCACTTGAGTTGGCCTTGCTACTGTTTATGCTGGATGCCAAATGTCACCTGATGCTTAGTCCTTACTGTTAATTTCTTTGCATACTAATTTTTGTTATTACCACTGTTAATACATTTTATGCTTGCCTAGTAACAAACCAAATTGGGTGAGGATATATTAAGTTTGCCTTTACTACCTGGTTTGGTGCTTTTTCTTTTGATATTGCCCTTTAGGTACTAAGTATTACTTTCAGTGATTTTTTAGGATATTTTATGTTTGTTCAATCAACCTGGTGTGTCAAGGGTGCTGAAGTTTTTAAGAAGGTCAAGGCAAACAACAGAAAACCGATCCTATCCAGCAGCTCCTACTGGGGTAGTGCTACATAATTAATGTAATGACTATACTTTAGGCACAGGTTTGCTTTAAGCAACAAGGGAAATTCATAATTGTATACCATTTATAACTCCCAGAGCAAACTTTTTCAGAACACTAAAAAAAACACTAATCAACAATTAAAATCACCGCAAAGCTACTAAAACTAAACAGCAAAGACTGCAACATGTTAAAGTCTTAAAGCCTTCCTAGTTTACTAAATCTAAATTTTTGGCAGTGATCAGTGCTGTGCAAGCCCCCTCTCTCTAAAGTTGGCCATTGATCAATTGAAATTCAGCTTATTCAGCAGGGACATACCAAATTTCGATCAGTGTGTGGCTGACCCTTTCTTTTAGGGACACGCTGCAAGGGTTTTGATGACCAGTGGCGGCAGCCAACTGACTGCAGCCACTGATCAGTGAGGGAGTCATACTGTCAGAATACAATGTGTCGGGGGATTTTTTTTTGTTCAGCCCACTGGCTGAACAAGAAACGACTAATGCCCCGTACACACAGTCGGACTTTGTTCGGACATTCCGACAACAAAATCCTAGGATTTTTTCTGACGGATGTTGGCTCAAACTTGTCTTGCATACACACGGTCACACAAAGTTGTCGGAAAATCCGATCGTTCTGAACGCGGTGACGTAAAACACGTACGTCGAGACTATAAACGGGGCAGTGGCCAATAGCTTTCATCCCTTTATTTATTCTGAGCATGCGTGGCACTTTGTCCATCGGATTTGTGTACACACGATCGGAATTTCCGACAACGGATTTTGTTGTCGGAAAATTTTATCTCCTGCTGTCCAACTTTGTGTGTCGGAAAATGCGATGGAAAATGTGTGATGGAGCCTACACAAGGTCGGAATTTCCGACAACAAAGTCCTATCACACATTTTCCGTCGGAAAATCCGACCGTGTGTACGGGGCATAACAGTGTATGACCACCAGCTTAAGAGGCAGCAAGGAGCCTGCAGGGGGTCTTAAATACTTGCATAAATACCTGGCTAAGCAACTAGTGTTCCCAAAACATCAGATTATCAGCAACAAGGCAACTTTAACTGGAATATACTGCAGTTTCATACTGATTATACGTGAATAGTAGATGCCCGATGACAAAAACAAGGAAGGGGGAGTGTAAGTTAGATGAACCTTTCTGCAGTGTCAGATGGAGGGGCTTACCATGCATGTATATCCCAATAATGATCTTTAATTTGGGCCTTTTTGGTCTGTTAAATATATCACCAAATGTGTTTTATTATATATATCTAATAAAATAAACCCACTGACCCTAGCAGAGATACAGTACTGTCCTGTGTCCAGTGCACACCTTTGTGAACCAGAAAACACCTCTCCCCTTTGTGTCAAGATTAGGAGAGGGGGAGGTGTTTAATATTCCTAACTTATATCCTGTCCTAGGGTGACAATTTTGCTTCTCAATGAATACTGTTTAGTGAAAGAGTGTTGTCACACTAGGACAGAAAATGTGTTACTGACAGGATTACTAGGTGAAAACATAGGGAGAAAAGCAAGAAAAAAATAAAACTAATGCAGCCACAATATCTAAGCACTGGTAAGCTACAGTATATTACCTGTTTAGTTCTTGGGTTTAGATCCACTTCAGATCAGGGTCAAACATTACCATAGAAAACTTTTCTTTTAAAACCTGCTTTTCCATGGAATTGTTTCTTAATTCATTTCTGCAAAGACATCCATTCCACCTTTATATTTTTATATATATATATATATATATATATATATATATATATATATATATATATATATATATATATACAGTGGGGGAAATAATTATTTGATCCACTACAGAAGTTAACCCACTTACAAAAAAAGAAGGGTCTATAATTGTTATCATAGGTGTGTTTTAAATGATAGAGACAGAATATCAACCAATAATCCAGGAAAAACACATGATACAAATGTTTTGAATTGAGTTGCAGTTCAGTGAGTAAACTAAGTATTTGTTCCTCTTCCAACCAACAATAATTCTGGCTCCCACACACTGGCTACAGTATGTGCTCATGTGGTACACAGATTGGTCCTGTCAATTTAAAAAGGTGCTCCTAACGACAACTCTTTATGTGTATAAAAGACACCTGTCAACAGAATCTCTTTCTTCCATGCAAAACTCGCCATCATTGGCAAGACCAAAGAGCTGTCAAAGGACGTCAGGGACAAGATTGCACGAGGCTGGAATTGGCTCCAAGATCATCAGCAAGAAGCTTGGTGAGAAGGAGACAACTGTTGGAATAAATATTTGCAAATGGAAGAAATACAAAATAACCATCAATCGCCCTCGGTCCGGAGCTCCATGCAAGATTTCGCCTCATGGGGTAAGGATGATCATGAGAAAAGTGAGGGATCAGCCCAGAACTACACAGGAGGAGCTTGTGAATGATCTCAAGGCAGTTGAGACCACAGTCACCAAACAAACCAATGGTAACACAATACACCGCTATGAATTGAAATCTTGCAGCGCGTGCCAGGTTCCGCTCTGCAAGAAGGCACATGTACAGGCCCATCTGAAGTTTGCCAATGAACATCTAAATGATCCAGAGAAGGACTGGGAGAAAGTGCGGTGGTCAGAGGAGATCAAAACTGAGCTCTTTGGCATTAACTCGACTAGCCGAGTTTGGAGGAAGAAAAAGGCTTACTATGACCCTAAGAACATCATCCCTACAGTCAAGCATGGAGGTAGAAACATTATGCTTTGGGGATGTTTCTCTGCTAAAGGTACAGGCCGACTTTGCCGCTTTGGAGGCCACTGAATGGGGCCATGTATTGTAATATCTTGGATGAGAACCTTCTTTCCTCGGCCAGAACACTGAAGATGGGTCGTAGATGGGTCTTCCAGCATGACAATGACCCAAAACATACCACCAAGGCAACAAAGGAGTGGCTCAAGAAGAAGCACATTAAGGTCATGGAGTGGCCTAGCCAGTCTCAAGACCTTAATCCTACAGAAAATTTATGGAGGGAGCTTAAACTTTGAGTTGCCAAGGGACAGCAAATAAACCTTAAGGATTTAGAGAAGATCTGTCAAAAAGAGTGGATCAAAATCCCTCCTGAGATGTGTGCAAACCTGGTAACCAACTACGTCTTACCTTACGTTTAAGAAACATACTACCTCTGTGCTTGCCAACAAGGGTTTCTCCACCAAGTACTAAGTCATGTTTTGCTTGGGGATCAATTACTTATTTTACTCACTGAACTGCAACTCAATTTATAATATTTGTATCATGTGTTTTTTCTGGATTTTTGGTTGATATTCCATCTCTATCATTTAAAATATACCTATGATAAAAATTATAGACCCTTCATTAGTTTGTGAGTGGGCAAACTTACAAAATCTTTAGGGGATGAATTAATTATTTTCCCCACTGTATGTATATATGTATGTATTTTGTTTATAAGCTACATAAATATATTTTGAAAGGTGTAGACTTTCATGGGAGTAGGAGTGCTGGCCAGACTCCAGACTTTTTGTATTCTGGAGCTATAACAGCACCCAACACATAGCTGTGAGTGTGAAAGCAAATTTTCACCCCTGCATTTTTTTGTTTCTGTTCAATCCCTTGTCCTTTTAGGCAGGATAATGAAAGTGCTGCAGTAAGCAGGGTCAAGTAGGATATGCCAGTGAGAAACGTGAAAATGAGACTATAGGCTGTGATTATGGGCTCTAATGTGAGATGAATCCTTTCTAATCACATGATATGAACTAATGTCACCGTTTATTATAAAACAACAAAGTGTACAGCTACAGGAGGAGCAGAATGGATGACAGCTGCATTTTTAAATGTTTTGTTTAAGAGGCTACACAGTGATCGATGTAAAAAAAAAAAAAAAAAAGGCAAGTTTCAACTTTAGAATTAGTAAGTGTATTTAGTTGATTTTAATACAAGGTTTCCTATCTTTAAATATCCTTTATCATTAAAATGAGTTCTAATTCCTACTTGATATTTAGCATAAAGCCTAATAGAGAGACTAACAAACAAACCTTGAAGTTTCCACTCTTTTACATCATGCAATTTACTGCTCTCTCAAAAGCTCATGCTTCTCCCTTGTTATCCTGACATCAGTTTGGTATGATATACTGTCACTACTGCTGGTGGACTCATCAGAGATCTCCTCTGTGGAAGCAAATCCGATCATGTGCACTCCACCATTCATCTTTGGACTGTATGCTTTTAAATTTACCTACCCATGTATACTCAGATATAACAGATGTCTTTACTGTTGCAACAAATTTATTTCATATAGTGTGTGTGAAGCAATACACTGGGCATAATAGTATAGGGCTGCTTTCACACTGAAGTGCTGTGGTTTACCCACAGTGTACATGCAGCTTTCCTGCGGGTTTGCTGTGCTTAGCCATAGACTTCTATTATATCCTGCGGGTTTGGTTCACTTTCTGAATGCAGGAGTTCTAGTGTGCATTCAGAAAGTGCACCACACCTGCAGGATATAACAGAGGTCTATGGAAAAGCGCAGCCAACCCAGGAAGGGTGCAGATGCACTGCGCTGCACCCATGGTGCAGGTAAACCGCGGCACATCAGTGTGAAAGCAGCCTTATAGGGGGCTCAGAACAGTAAGGGTTCATTTAAATTTGTAGTTTGGGGGAGTGGTAAATCCCCATAGTTAAGACTTGTTCCAGCTGCACTGGTCAGGGGTGTACACATGTCGCAGCCACAGCAGGAGTTATACACCCTGTGATGGGTGTAGCACCTGCCAAGCGTGACCCATTCAAGTGAATGAGGCCACTCTGCAAATGCCCTGCAACCTTGTGCAGTATAGCAAACAAGGGGTTAAAGCAGGCAGTGTTGTGTTGCTTTCTCACCACCTGCTTTAACCCCTTGGACCCTGCAGAAGCATGCAGTTGTAGGGAGTTTGCAGAGTGGCCCCATTTACTTGAATGAATTGCGTTTGACAGCACCAACCAACAGTTGGTTTATATTCTACTGCAGCATGTGTACACCTTTGGCTGCTGTCTCAGCTGCTGAAGGAGGTAGGGATTGGGGGCGGTAAATCTGTGACTCAACCTCAAGGTTTTACCACCTCCCAACTTATGTGTTTATGAGCCCTAAGAGTTCTGCTGTAACTAAGGGCTTATTCACCAGTGCAGCATGCACTGCTGCTGCTCTGAAAAGTGATCCGAGTGTGTTTGACAGATGGTGAGGAGGCGATATGTTACCTCCTCACCACCTGATTTAAACCCATGATTGCCATGCACACATGACTATAACACGGTAGTATGACAATTAGAGATTTAAATCAGGTGTGAGGAGGGGACTCTGGATGACACTGTGCCCGGTGATCTTTTACTTCTCTCATGTTGTTCAGGTAGATCTCCACCTCTTTAAAGTTGCCTACCCCTGATATAGTGCATACCAATGGTACTAGTACTTGCCTCTTATATTTGCAAGTGTTTGTAGTATGCTACATGTTCTGATGTTCACTTGTATGTGAAGCATTATAAAATGTAAAAAAAAAAAAGTAAAAATAAAGTGATGCTTCAGTTACAGGTAAAGTGGTGCTCTGTGTCTTAATTCACTAGGGGTTTCTAGCTGCAGGATCTTTCCATATTATTCCATGATCTGTTCCAGCGCACACGCTACAATCTGATTGTATAATTCAAACAAGAGCTAAATGTGCTACTAACCCAAAATCCTATATGAATAGGATGAGATCAAGCCACCAGTGCCTGGACTCTCGTGGTACTTTCCGTTTTTTGCCAATTCAGTAAAGAAGTGGGAATCTGGCACCAAAGTATCTTGAGTTTAAAGGAATCATTTTTTTTCTCCATCAAGACATAAAAAGGAATAAATTCCTGGTAAAATATTGATGCGTTTCAACCTGAAAACTGAAATGCATACATTTTTTACCAGGAATTGATTCCCTTTTATGTCTTGATAGAGAAATAAAATTATTCTTTTAAACTCAAGATACTTTGGTGCCAGACTCTCACTTCTTCACGTCTTCACTAGGGATCAGCCGAACACCCCCCTGTTCGGTTCGCACTAGAACATGCGAACAGGAAAAAAGTTTGTTCGAACACGCGAACACCGTTAAAGTCTATGGGACACGAACATGAATAATCAAAAGTGCTAATTTTATAGGCTTATATGCAAGTTATTGTCATAAAAAGTGTTTGGGGGCCTGGGTCCTGCCCCAGGGGACATGGATCAATGAAAAAAAAAAAAGTTTTAAAAACGGCCGTTTTTCAGGAGCAGTGATTTTAATAATGCTTAAAGTCAAACAATAAAAGTGTAATATCCCTTTAAATTTTGTAGCTGGGGGGTGTCTATAGTATGCCTGTAAAGGGGCGCATGTTTCCTGTGTTTAGAACAGTCTGACAGCAAAATGACATTTTGAAGGAAAAAATCCATTTAAAACTACTCGCGGCTATTGCATTGCCGGTCCGACAATACACATAGAAGTTCATTGATAAAAACGGCATGGGAATTCCCCACAGGGGAACCCCGAACCAAAATTTAAAAAAAAAAATGACGTGGGGGTCCCCCTAAATTCCATACCAGGCCCTTCAGGTCTGGTATGGATATTAAGGGGAACCCCGGCCAAAAATTTTTTTAAAAATGACGTGGGGGTCCCCCTAAATTCCATACCAGACCCTTCAGGTCTGGTACGGATTTTAAGGGGAACCCCCGCCAAAAAAAAAAAAAACGGCGTGGAGTCCCCCCAAAAATCCATACCAGACCCTTATCCGAGCACGCAACCTGGCAGGCAGCCCCCCCCCTCCTGAACCGTACCAGGCCACATGCCCTCAACATTGGGAGGATGCTTTGGGGTAGCCCCCCAAAACACCTTGTCCCCATGTTGATGAGGACAAGGGCCTCATCCCCACAACCCTGGCTGGTAGTTGTGGGGATCTGCGGGCAGGGGGCTTATCGTAATCTGGAAGCCCCCTTTAACAAGGGGACTCCCAGATCCCGGCCCTCCCCCCTGTGTGAAATGGAAACCCCTACCATTTCACAAAAAAACTGTCAAAAATGTTAAAAATGACAAGAGACAGTTTTTGACAATTCCTTTATTTAAATGCTTCTTCTTTCTTCTATCTTCCTTCATCTTCCTCTTCTGGTTCTTCTGGCTCTACTGGTTCTTCCTCCGGCGTTCTCGTCCAGCATCTCCTCTGCGGCATCTTCTATCTTCTTCTCCTCGGGCCGCTCCACACCCATGGCATGGGGGGAGGCTCCCGCTCTTCTCTTTATCTTCTTCTCTTCTTCTTTTCTTCTCTTCTCTTCTTCATTTTCTTCTCCGGGCTGCTCGGCATCCATGTTGGCATGGAGGGAGGCTCCCGCTGTGTGACGGAGTCTCCTCGTCTGACGGTTCTACAATAACTGGGGGCGGGGCCACCCGGTGACCCCGCCCTCCTCTGACGCACGGTGACTTGACAGGACTTCCCTGTGACATCACGGGGAATGCCACAGGGAAGTTCCAACATGTCCCGTGCGTCAGAGGGGGGTGGGGTCACCGGGTGGCCCCGCCCCCTGTTATTTAAGAACTGTCAGACGAGGAGACGCCGTCACACAGAGGGAGCCTCCCTCCATGCCAGCATGGATGCGGAGCGGCCCGGAGAAGAAAATGAAGAAGAGAAGAAAAGAAGAAGAGAAGAAGATGAAGAAGAAGATGAAGAAGAGCGGGAGCCTCCCCCCATGCCATGGGTGCGGAGCGGCCTGAGGAGAAGAAGATAGAAGACGCCGCGGAGGAGATGCTGGACGAGAACGCCGGAGGAAGAACCAGAAGAACCAGAAGAAGAAGAAGATGAAGGAAGATAGAAGAAAGAAGAAGCATTTAAATAAAGGAATTGTCAAAAACTGTCTCTTGTCATTTTTAACATTTTTGACAGTTTTTTAGTGAAATGGTAGGGGTAAGTACCCCCTTACCATTTCACACAGGGGGGGGCCGGGATCTGGGGGTCCCCTTGTTAAAGGGGGCTTCCAGATTCCGATAAGCCCCCTGCCCGCAGACCCCCACAATCACCGGCCAGGGTTGTGGGGATGAGGCCCTTGTCTTCATCAACATGTGGACAAGGTGTTTTGGGGGGCTACTTCAAAGCACCCTCCCAATGTTGAGGGCATGTGGCCTGGTATGGTTCAGGAGGGGGGGCCACACTCTCGCCCCCCCTCTTTTCCTGTGGCCTGCCAGGTTGCATGCTCGGATAAGGGTCTGGTATGGATTTTTGGGGGGACCCCACGCCATTTTTTTGGGGGGCGGGGTTGCCCTTAAAATCCATACCAGACCTGAAGGGTCTGATATGGAATTTAGGGGGACCCCCACATAATTTTTTTTTTACATTTTGGCCAGGGTTCCCCTTAATATCCATACCAGACCTGAAGGGCCTGGTATGGAATTGAGGGGGACCCCCACGTCATTTTTTTTTTTAAATTTTGGTTCGGGGTTCCCCTGTGGGGAATTCCCATTCCCGTTTTTATCAATGAACTTCTATGTGTTTTGTCAGACCGGCAATGCAATAGCCGCGAGTAGTTTTGAATGGGTTTTTTCCTTCGAAATGTCATTTTGCTGTCAGACTGTTCTAAACATGGGAAACATGCGCCCCTTTACAGGCATACTATAGACACCCCCCAGGTACGAAATTTAAAGGGATATTACACTTTTATTGTTTGACTTTAAGCATTATTAAAATCACTGCTCCTAAAAAAACGGCCGTTTTTAAAAAAAATTTTTGCATTGATCCATGTCCCCTGGGGCAGGACCCAGGTCCCCAAACACTTTTTATGACAATAACTTGCATATAAGCCTTTAAAATTAGCACTTTTGATTTCTCCCATAGACTTTTAAAGGGTGTTCCGCGGCATTCGAATTTGCCGCGAACACCCCAAATTGTTCGCTGTTGGGCAAACTTGCGAACAGCCAATGTTTGATTCGAACATGAGTTCGACTCGAACTCGAAGCTCATCCCTAGTCTTCACTGATTGTATAATCCTCCTTAGATTTTTTAAGAATTACATTGTACAAGAGCCTACCTTATTGTATATAAACAGGACATTGTACAGACTGCATATTTACTGCTTTGTCGGAATTTGACATAATTTCACGTTAAAGCTCAATCCCAGGTATGATCTGTATTGCATATTTACATTGGTCCTGCTTGGCACAATGTGAATATGCATTACTCATACCTGATGGACCGAGGAACCTGCATCCACAGAAGATTAGGAATTAAAGCGGAACTCCACCGCCCACAGGGAATAGATCACAGAGGGGTTCCAAGAAAGAAATAAACCTCCATAGTGTAAAATCTGACCCCTGAAAGGCGCGCTCCCTACCTGTTAAAATCAGGTACCCGCTCCCCCTTCCAAAAAAAAAAAAATGTTCCAAATGTGGCAGTGGAGGGGGGAGGAGGAGGAATAGTGGAACTTCCCTTTTTGGGTGAAGTTCTGCTTTTCTGCTTTAAGTCCTGCTGGATCACTTCAGATTTGCAGGTATAGCTATGTAAAACATCAAAAATAGGTGTCTATAATCCAGTAATACACCATCTCATCCTGCTCTGCACATGCTCAGTTGTTCTACATTTTTAGACACTGCCGAGTTTGTAGAGGCCGATCTGCTGACAGCCTTAAAGTTGTTGTTACCCAAAGGTGTATATTCACTGGCAGCCCCTCTCCTGTATACAGTGATAACACACGTTGTAAGTGTCTTTTTTTAAATAGTGCCTCGAAATAACCTTTTACTGTTATGTTCAGGCCGGTCACGTGACTCCCAGCGGCTCTGCTACTCTGATCCCCTGACTGCAGCTGGAGGAGCTGAGCTCTCCCTCTGACGTCAGCCAGGAGTCACATGACTGCTGTGCTGGCCGCTTGGCTCTTCCCGCTGTAGCCCTGGATCGTAGTAGCAGAGCAGCTGGGAGTCACGTGACCTGCCTGAAGATAACAGTAAAAAGGTATTTAGAGGCACTGTTTTAAAAAAACACTTACAGTGTGTGTTATCGCTGTATACAAGAGGGGGGCTGCCAGTGACATTTTAATAAATTGTATACTAACAGCGGCAGGGGGAAAGGGGGACAGAGACAGCTCACACAGACACTTACACAGAGCTGACAGGCGGGAGGGGAGGGGGAGAGAGGACAGAGGAGAACACAGGAGCACAGAGGAGAGCTGCAGATGACGGAAGCACGTAAACTGACCACGGTGTCAGGGCTCAGCAGCCATAATAAACTGTAGTCAGTTTACAGAGGGGAGGGCAGAAACTGGCAGGATCAGCCAGGTATTTTACAGCTTCCAGAGGGGCAGGTTAGATAGCACAAACACTGTGCTGTTTAACGAGCTATAAAGGAACAGGATTTCTCTTCTTTTTTTTAGGGTTACAAACACTTTAAAGTGTTAAACCCTCCTATCCTTTACAGCCAAGTAAGCTGCTTCTGTATGATCTGCCATTGCCATGGTACTGCACATGACAGTTATGACACCAGCCATTTGAAGGTTTGACAGTTTGGTTGAGGACACAAGCAAATGTGACAGTTAGCATTCCCAGCATTGCCAGCATTCAAGGAATTTAAAAGTTTTTTGAAATTGTTAAATCGATGGGTTTAGCTTTATGATATACTGCTGTTCAGCGGCTCTAGGCTTCAGCAAAATGGCCGCCTCCAGCAAGAAGAAACAGGAGTAATGCTGGAGCCAATTTACAACACACACTAATTTTCGCAGCATAATTATTAATGTGGAATGTACTGTATATTTCCTCCTAAAGAACATTTTTTTTTAATCAAAGTGTCATGGGTAAAGTTCTGCTTTAAGAATGTTTTCAGAAAAAAAAGTGTTAATAGTTTACTTTTATCAATTATTAAACTGGAAAGTTAATAAAGTTTGAAGAGAAGTTCAAATCAAATCAATATTTGGTGTGATCGTCCTTTGCCTTCAAAACAGCATCAATTCTTCTCGGTATACTTGCACACAGTTTTTGCAGGAACTTGGCAGGTAGGTTGTTCCAAACATCTCGGAGAACTAACCACAGATCTTCTGTTGATATAGACTACCCCAAATCCTTCTGTCTTTTCATGTAATCCCAGACAGACTCCATGATGTTGAGATCAGGGGCTCGGTCAGGGCCAAACCCTCACATCCAGGACTCCTTGTTCTTCTTCACGCTGCAGATAGTTCTAGTTAGAAGACATTGGCTGTATGTTTGGGGTCATTGCCCTGCTGCATAATAAATTATGGGCCAATCATACGCTTCCCTGATGGTATGGCATGATGCATAAGTATCTACTTGTATTTCTCAGCATTTTGGACACCATTGATCCTGACCAAATCTCCAAGTCTATATGCAGAAATGCAGCCCCAAACTTGCAAGGAATCTTCACCATGCTTCACTCTCGTCTGCAGACACTGATTATTGTACCACTCTCCAGTGTTTTAACCTACATATCAAATTGATTATCATTAGCGCCTGCTTGGTATTATTGGTAAATCATACACCTGACTCTAATCCTACAAAACCCCTGACTTTGTGCAAGTGTACAAAGTGTGTAAGAGTAAGAATTAATGGTGGTTTAAAGCTAAAAAGTAGTCACTCCAAATATTGATTTGATTTATATTTGCCTTTGCACTTTGTTAATTGATTAAAATAAACAATAAAAGTATATATTTTTGAAGGCACTTACTTTAGTGGGTGTTTTTGTATTAAGGGTAGTTTGGTTTATTTCATTTAGGGGCATATTTATTAGGCAGTGTTTGATATTTACTAAAGATTGACTGTGTGTGAATGTACCTTGTGAATGTGTTTTAATATACAGCCATTAATTCCCCACCTATGAATGTTTTGCAAATACCTCATTCATTGTTTTCTAAAAATCCCCCTTAGTGTTTTTTGTATTTGTTTTTTCCCATTTATTTGTGTACTTGATAATTATATGTGTAGAGTTACTTTAATGCCTCGTTTACCTGTGCAAAACCTGTGTTTGCCCACATGGGGTTGCTCGGAACACCATGCAGTCCCATTCATGTCAATTGGGATGCAGCAGCTACTTGGACACAGCCACTGCTCTTAATTCAACAGTTGTGCGGATGCAGTTGCATGGCCCAATTGCACATTGGTTGAATCACTGTGTGGGCAAACATGGTCTTCTCACAGTACATTGTAGTGTACAATGTACATTGCTGTATGCCCATGTAAAGAGGCCTAACTAGTTTATCTAATTTTTTTTTCACCATTTTTTAAATTCTGTTAATGAAAGACTAATAAGAGGTTGGGTTTTGTTTGGCACAAAACCAAGTCTCTAAAGAATCTCTAAACCAAAAACAAAATTGACACTTACCAGTTCTCAGATTAGGGGTGTGCATTAGTATTTTTTGGGGGGCTTTTTATTTTCTATTTTTAATGTAATGCTGCCAATAGCACACTTCCTGTTGAATGATGGCTACATTTATGCCATAACTGTATCTTTGGGGCAGGAATGGTTGTCACCCAGGCTGATCTTCAAATATAAACAACAAATTGTGAATACTAGTGAGAAACACAACCCAAAAGTTCAAACTTTTCTAGGAAAAAAAAACTTAGTGAATCAGTGTGTGTGTGAGAGAATCAAACAGTTCTCTTCACAAATCCCTCTGTGTAATTTTTTTTAACCATTATTTAGTTTTTCTCTGCATATAGGGCTATGGCTCAAGACGGTAGAGGAGTTGAAGCTGATGGAGGATCTGGTATTGATGGTAACATAAATGAGAGGTGTACTCGAAAAAATGGACTTTAGGGACCATGTTTGTTTTTCTCTGAGAAAGGTAAAGCCTAGTACACAAGGGCCAAATGTCGGGTGGCATCGGGCAGTTTAATAGAAGCTGTCCGACATTTAGGCCCGTGTGTACTGCAGCCAGTCGTAGTGTGTACTAGACTTAACAGCTTAAGGACCAGCCGCCGTCATCATACTGCGGCAGGTTGGCTCTCCTGGGCGAATCGCCATAGATGTACGTCGGGCCGCGTTAAGACTGATAGGGGGCGTGCATGCGCCGCCGGAGGTGCGCGCACACCTGCAGAGCGATGCCGGTGTCGATGCACGTGGCTGACGGCCACCCGGAATCACTCCACAAAGAGAGGAGGAGAAAGATCACTGTTCCTAATCACTACGAACAGACGATCACTCTCAGCTCCCCTGTCAGAACGGGGATCTGTCTGTTTACATTGACAGATCCCCGTTCTGACAGGGGAGCTGAGAGTGATCGTCTGTTCGTAGTGATTAGGAACAGTGATCTTTCTCCTCCTCCAGTCAGTTAGAAACACCTCCCAGGAAACACATTTAACCCCTTAATCGCACCCTAGTTTTAACCCCTTCCCTGCCAGTGACATTTACACAGTAATCAGTGCATTTTTATAGCACTGATCACTGTATACATGTCAATGGTCTCAAAAATGTGTCAAAAGTGTCCGATGTGTCCGCCAAAATGTCGCATGTCCCGCTAAAAATCGCAAATTGCCACCAAAACATAAAAATGCCATAAATCTATCCCCTATTTTGTAGACGCTATAACTTTTGCGCAAACAAATCAATATACGCTTATTGCGGGTTTTTTTTACCAAAAATATGTAGAAGAATACATATTGGCCTAAACTGATGAAGAAATTAGGGTTTTTTTTGGATATTTATCCCCTTCCCGCCGAGCGTATGCAGATTTGCGTACTCGGCTTTCAGGGGTTATACCGGTATGATGCCCACAGTTGCAGGCATTATCCCAGTACTGTTTTTTAGAGCTGGCGATCAGCTTTCCAGGGATAACAACTGATGTGGCTAAAAGCCGCTCGGCTGTTATACCGAAGGAGCAGGAGGGGACGTCCCCCCTCCCGCCACCTCCCGCCGCTCTTACCGGGCCTCCCGTTCCACCGGGAGGCCTAATCAACAATCCGCCACCTCCGGCGGTTAGGGACAGACTGGAACAAAGCCATAAGCGGCTACATTCCAGTCTCCTAATTGTAAACACGGAAAGCGACGTCATAACGTCACTTCCCGTTTACTCGGCTGCCAATGGCGCCGGTTTTAAAAAAATATACAGTATTCCAAATCGCCAAAAATGGCGATCTGAATACTTTGAAGTGCAAAGGAGGGATCGGGGGTCTTTTAGAGCCCCGATCCCTCCAAAAAAGAGTACCTGTCACCACCTATTACTGTTACAAGGGATGTCTACATTCCTTGTGACAGCAATAAAAGTGATCAATTTTTCTTTCTTTTTAAACACAATTTATTAATATAAAAATAAATAAAATAAATAAGAAAAAACATTTTTAAAGCGCCCCCATCACTGCGAGCTCGCGCAGCAAAGAAAACGCATACGGAACGAAAACTAAAACGGTGTTCAAATCACACATGTGAGGTATCACCGCGATCGCCAGAGCGAGAGCAATAATTCTAGCACTAGACCTCCTCTGTAACTCTAACCTGGTAACCGTAAAAAAAATGTAATGCATCGCCTTTGGAGATTTTTAGGTACTGTAGTTTGTCGCCATTCCACGAGTGCATGCAATTATAAAGCATGACATGTTTGGTATCTATTTACTCAGCATAACATCATCTTTCACATTATACAAAAAAATTGGGCTAACTTTACTGTTTGGTAAGCAGTTCCTGCTTGTGTGATTCGCTCACCATTTTTCCCAGAAGTCTGCACTAAGATACAAGTCAGATTTCAGGCATCCCCTGCAACAAAAATGTAATTTTTGGTGAGATAATTCCAATAGGAAATCACAGCTAAAGGGATGCATGCCCAGCAGCTTTCATCATTAGTGCCCTGCAGGTGCACAGCTGATTGATTATTATGAAACCACTTACATACAGATTCACTTTCCATACGGACACAGACAAACACACACAGGGATTTCTTCAGAATAACAAAAGGGAGGAATCTGCAACAAAGTTTGCTAAAATACTTGCTAAAATACTTGTAATGTACATAGATGTACATAGATGTAATGTACTTAGAGGGGAATGTTTTTTCTCAACAAAAGTGAAGTTATGCTTTAAGGCTGTCTTTGATGTAGGTCCTACTGGTTGATGGAGACTATCTGTCCCACCCATGTAACAAGCCAGCATTACCCCCCCCCCCCTTATTTTTATTTTTCCTGCTTTTTCCCTACCCTTCCTTCTTTATTTAGCTTTCTCTTTCTCTTTTCTCCCCATTTGTCTTCTTTCTCTGTTCATATAAAAATTTTGGCAGTCTGCTTATGTGCAGTGGGTACACTCATGGTATGTTCTCACTATGCTGGGACTGCTAGCCAGGGCGTCTTTATGGTCCCCTAGGTTAATATTTGACTATTTATGTTCCCCCTCTTTGAGACGGGATGGAATCAACGTTGGCTATTTGCACATTTTTGTTCCTTGTCTAGTCTAACTATATTATTCATTACATTCCTTTGATTTACAGTGCCTTGAAAAAGTATTCACATTTTGTCATGTTACAACCAAAAATGTAAATGTATTTTATTGGGATTTTATGTGATAGACCAACACAAAGTGGCATATAGTTAGTGAAGTGGTAGGAAAATGCTAAATGGTTTTCAAAATTTTTACAAATAAGTATTTGAAAAGTGTGGCGTGCATTTGTATTCAGCCACGTTTACTCTGATACCCCTAACTAAAATCTAGTGAAACCAATTGCCTCCAGAAGTCACCTAATTAGTAAATAGACTCCACCTGTGTGTAATTTGATCTCCGTATAAATACTGCTGTTCTATGAAGCCCTCCGAGGTTTGTTAGAGAACCTTAGTGAACAAACAGCATCATGAAGGCCAAGGAACACACCAGGCAGGTCAGGGATAAAGTTGTGGAGAAGTTTAAAGCAGGGTTAGGTTATAAAAAATATCTCAAGCTTTGAACATCTCACGGAGCACTCTTCAATCCATCATCCGAAAATGGAAAGAGTATGGCACAACTGCAAACCTACCAAGACACCTAACGGGTGACCCTGCCCCCCTCTGACATCACAGGGAATGCCACAAGGAAGTTCCCGTTAAGTCCCCGTGTGTCAGAGGGGGGAGGGGTCACCGTTATTTAAGAACCGTCAGAAGACGAGAAGCGTCACACAGCGGGAGCCTCCCATCATGGTGGATGCGGAGCGGCCCGAGAAGAAGAAGGTAAGAAGATGCCGTGGAGGAAGATGCCGGACGAGAACACCGGAGGAAGAACCAGAAGAACCAGGAGAAGAAGAAGTTGGAGGAAGAAACCGAAGGAAGATAGAAGAAAGAAGAATCATTTAAATAAAGGAATTGTCAAAAACTGTCTCTTGTAATTTTTAACATTTTTGACACTTTTTTTGTGAAATGGTAGGGGTACTTTTGTACCCCCTTACCATTTCACACAGGGGAAAGGGCCAGGATCTGGGGGTCCCCTTGTTAAAGGGGGCTTCCAGATTCCGATAAGCCCCCCGCCCGCAGGCCCCCACAACCACCGGGCAAGGGTTGTGGGGATGAGGCCCTTGTCCCCATCAACATGGGGATAAGGTGTTTTGGGGTGCTACCCCAAAGCACCTTCCCAATGTTGAGGGCATGTGGCCTGGTACAGTTCAGGAGGGGGGGCTACTCTCTCATCCCCCCTCTTTTCCTGCGGCCTGCCAGGTTGCGTGCTCAGATAAGGAACTGGTATGGATTTTTGGGGGGACCCCACGCCATTTTTTTTTTTTTTTTTGGCACGGGGTTCCCCTCAAAATCCATACCAGACCTGAAGAGTCTGGTATAGATTTTGAGGGGGACCCCACGCCATTTAAAAAAAAAAAATTTGGCCGGGGTTTCCCTTAATATCCATACTAGACCTGAAGGGCCTGGTGTGTAATTTAGGGGAACCCCCCACGTCATTTTTTTTAAATTTTGGTTCGGGGTTCCCCTGTGGAGAATTCCCATGCCGTGTTTATCAATGAACTTTTATGTGTATTGTCGGACTGGCAATTCATGAATAGCAGTAGTTTTAAGTGACTTTTTTCCTTTGAAATGTCAATTTGCTGTCAGACTGTTCTAAACACGGGAAACATGCGCCCCTTTACAGGCATAATATAGACACCCCCAGGTACGAAATTTAAAAGAATATTACACTTTTATTGTTTCACTTTAAGCATTATTCAAATCACTGCTCCTGAAAAAACTGCCGTTTTTAAAACTTTTTTTTGCATTGATCCATGTCCCCTGGGGCAGGACCCGGGTCCCCAAACACTTTTTATGACAATACCATGCATATAAGCCTTTAAAATTAGCACTTTTGATTTCTCCCATAGACTTTTAAAGGGTGTTCCGCGGCTTTCGAAATTGCCGCGAACACCCCAAATTGTTCGCTGTTCGAAGCTCATCCCTAATCCCCACCATAAAATATGGTGGTGGCAGCATGATGTTGTGGGGATGCTTTTCTTCAACAGGGACAGGAAAGCTGGTCAGAGTTGATGGGAAGATGAATGGAGCCAAATACAGGGCAATCTTAGAAAACCTGTTAGAGTCTGCAAAAGACTTGAGACTGTGGCGGAGGTTCACCTTCCAGCAGGACAATGACCCTAAACATTATTATTACTATTATTATTATTATTATACGAGATTTATATAGCGCCAACAGTTTACGCAGCGCTTTACAATGTATAAGGGGGACAACACAATTACAGTACAGTTCAATACAAAAGGTACAGGAGGGCCCTGCTCATAGAGCTTACATTCTAAAGGGAGGGGGGTGGTGGTACAAAAGGTAATAGCTGCAAAGAATGATTTGATGGGGGTAAACATACAGCCAGAGCTACAATGGAATGGTTTAGATCAGGGATCTCCAAACTATGGCCCTCCAGCTGTTGCAGAACTACACGTCCCATGAGGGAATGTAAAACTCTGGCATTCACAGACATGACTAGGCATGATGGGAATTGTATTTCCAGAACAACTGGAGGGCCATAGTTTGGAGACCCCTGGTTTAGATCAAGCCATATCCATGTGTTAGAATGGCCCAGTCAAAGTCCAGACCTAAATCCAATTGAGAATCTGTGGCAAGACTTGAAAATTGCTGTTCACAGATGCTCTCCATCTGACAGAGCCTGAGCTATTTTACATAGAAGAACGGGCAAAAATGTCACTCTCTAGATGTGCAAAGCTAGTAGACACATCCCTAAAAAGACTTGCAGCTGTAATTGCAGCAAAAGGTGGTTCTACAAAGTATTGACTCAAGTATTGAGTGGGGCTGAATACAAATGCACATCACACTTTTCACATATTTATTTGTAAAAAATGTTGAAAACCATTTATAATTTTCCTAGCACTTCACAATTATGCGCCACTTTGTGTTGATCTATCACATAAAATACCAATAAAATACATTTTCATTTTTGGTTGTAACATGACAAAATGTGGAAAGTTTCAAGGGGTATGAATACTGCTTCAAGGCACTGTATATCATAGCTATGGATATCAGACATTGTTGGAGACTTTTTCTACCTATGGCTAGGTTTTTTTGTGTCTTGTCACCTGCATAATCTGGAAACTGCCTTCTTTCCTTGAATAAAAATTTGGAAAAGAAACCCACAAATACAATGATCATGGAATTGTTTTTACTTTGTCATTACATATTGTATACATTTCCATTCCTCTGCCTCCCTATTTCCATGTACTATTACTATCTAGTCCTGCACTGATGGAGCCATAGGCGATTTCCAGTTAAAGGGTATTAAATCCCTGCATTCAAAAAATGAGGCAACAAAGATCTTCCCGCTGTGTTCCCATTGAGAGATGAGAAGCATGCAACTATACCAATAGAGGGTCATCCTGTAAAAACTGCTGTGTAATTTGACCAATTAAGCTGTAAATCTCCATCCAGATGGTTTTATTATTGGGCAGTCCCACCATATGTGCAAAAAGGTCCATTTCAAGCTACACTCCTCCAGTAGTTTACTGACACAGATGGATAAAAACTAGTCAACTTCTAAGCGCCGCTATATTATCTCGAAAAGAGTTTAAAGCAAGATTCCTGGGCTCTGGAACTGATAGAGGACGTGTATGCAAGCTTAGTTATTTTCTCCATCACAATTTCCGGCAGAGTCTTACCCAATTCCCTCTCCCAGTCCTTGTTATATTAAGGAACTAGTGGTTTGTACTAGGCTAAAGTTTTTTTTCGTTCAACAAAAAACTGACAGCTCAGGTCAGAGCCGCTGTTAGTCCAGTTTAGTCCTGTTTAGCTAAATTAAGGAAAAGGACCTCCAAGGTAGTATTCTCAGGAATACTACCAGTTCATCGAGCCACACCAGAAAGGCAGAGGGAGATTAGGGAAGTAAACAACTGGCTGAAGAGCTGGTGTAGTACAGAGGGGTTTGGATTCCTGGAGGACTGGGCCGACTTCTCAGTCGATAACCGGTAGTGCAGATCAGCTGGAAATGAAGATGGCCAAGAACTTAGAGGGGTTTTTAAACTAGACGATGGGGGGGAGGGTTCAGAGGTAGAGATAGTCAGCGCGAAACATATTCCAGAGGGTAGTATTGGTGGCATTAGTGGTGGGTTGACCAAAGCACATAAACCCAAGGTAAGTATAGTAGCAAGTCCTAGTTGCAATCTCGGAACACCCAATAAGAGTACAATATGCGACTGGTCTGAACTACATGGCATATTCACCAATGCCAGGAGCCTGGCGGACAAGATGGGTGAACTAGAGATACTGTTGTACGAGGAGGATTTGGATTTTGTGGGAATTTCAGAGACCCGGTTCAACAGCTCTCATGATTGGCTGGCAAACATTCAAGGGTATACCCTTTATTTGCAAGGATAGAGAGGGGAAGAAAGGGGGAGGGGTATGCCTATATATCAAGAATAATGTACAAGTGAATGTGAGAGATGACATCACTAAGGGAGCTAGGGAGGAGATGGAATCCTTATGGGTAGAGCTCAAAAGGGATGAAGCTAAGGGGAAAATAATACTGGGAGTATGCTATATGCCCCCTAACCTGAGGGAGGAAGGGGAGACAGATCTCCTATCACAACTTGGATGGGAAGTGTTATCATAATGGGGGATTTTAACTATCCAGACATGGGCAGAGGGAACCACGCATTCATCTAAGGTTCACCAGTTCCTAAATGTCTTGCAGGAAAATTTTATGGTCAGAAGGTAGACGCACCAACTATAAATAAAGCGTCACTGGATCTACTAATTACCAACAATACAGACCTGATCATGGATGTGGAAATACGGGGCAATTTAGGTGACAGCGATCACAGGTCAATTGGCTTCAGTATAAATCACACAAATAGGAAACATAAGGGGAATACAAAGACACTGAATTTCAAAAGAGCCAACTTCCCTAAACCTCGAGCCTTGCTAGAAGGCATAAATTGGGATAAAATCTTAGGAACAAAGAACACGGAGGAGAGATGGGTTTGCTTTAAGAGCATATTAAATAAGGGCATTAGCCAATGTATCCCATTAGGTAATAAATTTAAAAGAGCGAGAAAAAGTCCTGGGTGGCTTAACTCCAATGTAAAAATGCAAATAAAAGCAAAGGAGAGGGCCTTCAAATATACAGGGTTGAGGGTTCATCATCAGCATTCAGACTTTATAAAGAATACAACAAGAAATGTAAGGGTGCGATAAGGATGGCTAAGATAGAACATGAAAGACACATAGCGGAAGAGAGCAAAAAAACCCCCAAGAAATTCTTTAAGTATGTAAACAGTAAAAAAAGGGAGCATAGACCGCAAAAATATGAATGCAATCTATACGCTGGGGGGGAATCTCTGGTGGAATCTAGGATGGAAAACGACCTGGGGGTCCTAGTAGATGATAGGCTCAACAATGACATGCAATGCCAAGCTGCTGCTAACAAAGCAAACAGAATATTGGCATGCATTAAAAAGGGGATCAACTCCAGAGATAAAACGATAATTCTCCCGCTCTACAAGACTCTGGTCCGGCCGCACCTAGAGTATGCTGTCCAGTTCTGGGCACCAGTCCTCAGAATGGATGTACTGGAAATGGAGAGAGTACAAAGAAGGGCAACTAAGCTAATAAAGGGTCTGGAGGATATTAGTTATGAGAAAAGGTTGCGAGTACTGAACTTATATCTCTCTGGAGAAGGGACGCTTGAGAGGGGGATATGGTTTCAATATAAAAATACCATACTGGTGACCCCACAATAGGGATAAAACTTTTTCGCAGAAGGGAGTTTTACAAAACTTGTGGCCACTCATTAAAATTAGAAGAAAAGAGGTTTAACCTTAAACTACGTAGAGGGTTCTTTACTGTTAGAGCGGCAAGGGTGCGGAATTCCCGTTCACAAGCAGTGGTCTCAGCGGGGAGCATCGATAGTTTCAAGAAACTATTAGATAAGCACCTGATAGACCGCAACATACAGGGATATACAATGTAATACTGACATATAATCACACACATGGGTTGGACTTGATGGACTTGTGTCTTTTTTCAACCTCGCCTACTATGTAACTATGTAACATTGTAAGTTGGGGGACGCCCCACAGATGCTCAATAGGGTTTAGGTCTGGAGACATGCTTGGCCAGTCAATCACCTTTACCTTCTGTTTTAGCAAGGCTGTTGTCGCCTTGGAGGTGATTTGGGGTTGTTATGTTGGAATACTGCCCTGGGGCCCAGTCTCCAAAAGGGAGGGGAACATGCTCTGCTTCAGTAAGTCACAGTAAATGTTGGCATTCATGGTTTCCTCAATGAACTGTAGCTCCCCAGTGCCGGAAGCACTTATGTGGCCCCAGACCATGACACACCACCACCATGCTTGATTGTAGGCAAGACACACTTGTCTTCCTACTCCTCACCAGGTTGCTGCCACACACGCTTGACACCATCTGAACCAAATAGGTTTATCTTGATCTCATCAGACCACAGGACATGGTTCCAGTAATCCATGTCCTTAGTCTGCTTGTCTTCAGAAAACTGTTTGCGGGCTTTCTTGTGCATCATCTTTAGAAGAGGCTTCCTTCTCGGACAACAGCCATGCAGACCAATTTGATGCAGTGTGCGGCGTATGGTCTGAGCACTGACAGGTTGACCCCACCCGTTTCAACCTCTGCAGCAATGCTGGCAGCACTCATACGTCTATTTCCCAAAGACAACCTCTAGATATGATGCTGAGCATGTGCACTCAACTTCTTTGGTCGACCATGGCGAGGCCTGTTCTGAGTGGAACCTGTCCTGTTTAACCTCTGTATGGTCTTTTCCACCATGCTGCAGCTCAGTTTCAGGGTTTTGGCAATATTCCTATAGCCTAGCTCATTCTTATGTAGAGCAACAATTATTTTTTTCAGATCCTCAGAGAGTTCTTTGCCATGAGGTGCCATGTTGAACTTCCAGTGACAAGTATGAGAAACTTCATATAAGTGACCTTGTAACACTAACGAGTCACCTGACACCGAGGAGGGAAATTGGCTAATTGGGCCCAATTTGGACATTTTCACTAGGGGTATACTCACTTTTGTTGCCAGTGGTTTGGACCTTAATGGCTACGTGTTGAGTTATTTTGAGGGGACAGCAAATTGGCACTGTTATACAAGCTGTACACTCACTACTATACATTGTAGCAAAGTGTCATTTCTTCCATGTTGTCACATGAAAAGATATAATAAAATATTTACAAAAATGTGAGGGGTGTACTCACTTTTGTGAGATACTGTATACATACACACATTAGTAGTCACAAGTTATTTGGTGAGTGAGCATGGATAAAGTAAAAGGGAATAAGCCACTGAGGAGCTGTGTGTGTGTTGAGTTTGGGATGGGTCACAGCTACACATGATGCTGCACTTATAGAGACTTTGCGAAAAAAATCCTGGATTATAGTCACTGTATACAAGTTTTCTGTATATGAACTTTGTTATCGAATCCTCTAATGTGCAAAATGGGGGGAAATGAGTGTGTAATGCACAGAATGTAGGAGTCAGGAGTAGGGATGAGCCCACAATTCAAGTCCAACGCAAGCTCGCTCGCATCTTGCAGTGCATTGACGACTGATGATTGGCCAAAGCATGCACCTGACCCGCATGCTTTAGGCAATCACTGCATTCTCTGCTGTGAGAGCCATAACTGGCCAATGGCAGTGTGCCAATCATGGCTCAGGGGGACTAAATCCACGCCCCATACTATATAAGGCTGCTTACATAGCGGCCGTGTATAGTGTGTGAATGGAGATAGATTGTGCTAGATTAGGCATGCAGGTTAGTTAGTGGAGTGCAGACAGTGTATTTATATATATATATATATATATATATATATATATATATACTCTGCTTTTAGTGTAGACTAGAAATTCAATGTGGACTCTATATTCAGTCAGTGCAGGCAGTGTAGTATATATAACACAGTGTATTGAAGTTGTTAAGGGGAACCCCATGCCAAAATATTTTAAAAAATGGTGTGGGGTCCCCCTTCAAAATCTATACCAGGCCCTTCAGGTCTTTTTTTCTTTTTTGATCAAGATCAGCGGTGATGGGAAGATCGTCCAAATGTTCTCCTACCAGCCTGGCATGCAGCTTCTCACAGGCATAAACTGTGGTGTGACACAGGAACTCAGATTCAGCTATTCCGCACTTTAGTCCCTCCCTAGTAGTTTATAATCTGACATTCAACCAGACCTCTAACTACCTGTTGGATGCCTAACCTTGATAGCCTATGTTTGCTATCGAGCCCTAAGTTAAAACTTTAAAACTAGCTATATGATCCCAGACCAGAATAGACAGGGTTAGCTAAAATTACAGGAACTGCATATAACTAAAATACCAAGAGCTGCATATAAACTGTATTGCAATAAACAGATTCACCAACTAATATACTGGAAGGTGACCACTACATACATACAGTAGCATGGACATTTAGGTATCTGGCACTCTGCATGTAAAATAAAAACAACAGAACAGAGATAAGTCTGTCACAAGGATTTAGATGCAAGAAGCTATTAAGCTATGGACAGCTGCTGTTAAATTATTAGTCATAGGAATGTTTGCTGAATAATCTCTGCTTCTGGTCTGGGTGCAAATACAACAGCAGTAATTCCATGGACAGAACACGTGGCTGAGACTTTCCCTTTCTCTCCACTTCCTCCTTCTGTGGTTTTAAAGCAAGCCTAATGGAGACAGGATGTGCTAATACATAATTATTCATAAGCAGATCCCTACAAATGCATTGTTTAGTAGGGTGACCAGACATCCCCAGTTTACAGGGACAGACCCTGTTTTTAAGGGGCTGTCCCAGTTTTAAAAGTGTTCCTGGATGTGTCCCTGCATGCTCTATAGAGTCCTGGTGGTGTCCTCATGTACTGGCAGCCTCTGTACTGCCCCATCATCAGATCACAGATACCCTGATATTTCCTATGTATGAACTGGACAATCCCATTCACATAGAGGGATACAATGTATTACACTGACAGCTCAGATGCCATGGCAAAAGCCCTGACCTTCCATTCAGCAGGCACTTCCACTTTTGCTTCTCTCTTTAGTTCTGAGAGATGGACTTCAGTGCAACCAGCCTGCCAGTAGATGGATCAAAATTCGTCCAGTTCCTGCTAGACTGTCTGAATTTCGATCTGTATATGGACAGCTTAAGTAGGCAAAATTTTTTACTCATATTCCACTTCTAACTTTTCCTAAGACCAATGGCAGACTAGCAATCGTGTTGCTGGCAGTAAATTATTAGCAATTATTCTGCTAAAAATAGAACATTTGCTGCTTCTACAGTGTTGCTCCCTTACTGTCTGAAACAATTTTGAATGTTTCTCACCAGTGAGGGAATAGCAGCACAGCAATGGCAGGATCAGCTAGACAGGGAGCAAAAAAAGCAGGCTGGTGCACACCTGGTAATCTCGGTGCTGCAAAGTTGCATATAGCAACAGAATCATAAGTGTAATATAGTACTTACCCTATCCAAATACAAGAAAAAATCATTTTAGATGGTGTTCAAATGTAATTATCCAGTTCTTCTGGCTCTGCAGGAGGTTGCAAAAGAGATAAGCAATTTGGAATAATTTCACCCTACATTGCACCTGTCATGATAGAATTAGGAGACCCCCATTGTTAAGTGCTAGTTCCCTTGCTGATATGTTGATTATCTGGCTTAAAGCGGAGTTACATTCGTTTTTCTGTTTATTAAAAGTCAGCAGCTACAAAAAGTGTAGATGCTGACTTGTAATAAACACACACTCACCTGTCCCACAAACCAGTGATGCGGCTGCCTGAAGCCTCGGTTCTCTCCCCCTGCCTCTCCCTGGCGCCAGCATCACTAGTGTGGGCACCCGGCAGTGACAGCTTGCATGCACAAGTGGCTCTGCACGTCCTGAATGATGTCCTGAATGACTGAGCAATCTTCTGGGACATGTCTGTGACATGTCCCAGAAGATTACAGGGAGGGAGGGAGAGAGGAAGAGTCACCTAGGCGGCCTGAGCAGAAATGGGAGCTGGGTACCTTGCAAAACTAGGTACCCCCCCAAAAAAAGGACATGTCAAATGTGGCACGTCAGGGGGTTAGGAGTCCTTAAAGCAGAAGTCCCACTTTTGGGTGGAACTCCACTATAAACACTTTCTGAATCACTGACTAGTATAGAGAAAAGGAATTGCAACACTTTTCACTTTTTTATGGCATACTTAGTCCAGGTCTATAATCAGTACTGAGACCAGACACGGCCAGGAAATTCTCATTTTTCAGAAGGAGGCTAGCAATGACAGTCTTGCAAACTCTTCCCATTACAAAAATAATTTGAAAGTCAGTGTGTTACAAAAGATCTAAACCAAATACCACAAAATATAATATATTGCAGCTTGCAAATACTTAGTCTTTTATCAAGATTTTTTCGCCTGTAACACACTTACTGTCCAAGATGTTTTCTTTTATTTTCCCCTAGTGATCCTCTCAGTAACACAACTTACTATCCTAGAGTGACAATGCTCATTTACTTTAATGCTTCTATGAAGGAACAGCATTGTCACCAGTGGATAAGACTACATAACACCTACCCCTTTTGTATTCCACATTACATAGGGGATGTGTTTTGCTGTCCACAGAGAGAGTGCTGGGAACATTTTAACGGATAAAGTAGGATATACTGTACACATTCAGTTTCTTTTTTTTGCTCAACCAGTAGGTTGAATTAAAAAACTGATAGATCCCCCGCATCAAAATAGACGACGCGTGATGCAAGGATCTCTCCCACTTTTCTATTGTATTCTGACAGCGGGGGCTCCTCCCTCCATCAGAATACACAGATCAGTGCTGCAGCTACTGGCTGCAAATGCTGATTGAATGCTGTTTTTTCACAATGCCCGTTCAACAGAAGTTGGTAGTTAAATATTAAATTTTCTAACCAATTCCAAATTTTCGGAACGGTTTGAATTTGGATCGGCTGAAAAATGATCGATTCAAATTCTGTGTGCAAAATAGCTAGTTGTTATGGAGCGGGCGGGAAGCCAGCCACTGCATCCTTAACAATAGATGGCTCATCAGCTCTCAGCAGGTTTTTCCTGCTTAAAGCTGAAAATTAAACCAAAAAATGCTAGCCATAGAAAAAAAACAAAAAAAAAAAAAAACAGCGTGGGTTTCCCCCAATCAATACCAGGGCCATTGGTTCTGATTTTAATGGGAACCCCACGCCAAAATAAAAAAACTTTGTGGGGTCCTCCCAAAGTCCATACTAGACCCTTATCCGAGCATGCAGCCCGGCAAACCCTGAAAGGGGGGGAAGAGTGAACGAGCCCCCCCCCCTGAACCATGCCAGGCCACATTTCCTCAACATGCCCCCCCACCCCAAAGCATCTTGTCCCCATGTTGATGGGGACAAGGGCCTCTTCCCCACAAGCCTGAGCTGTGGTTGTGGGGGTCTACCGGTGGGGGGCTTATCAAAAACTGGAAGCCCCCTTTAACAAGGGCCCCCAGATTCTGCCCCCCCATGTGAATGAGTACTACCCATTTACTAAAAAAGTGTAAAAAGTGAATAAAGACAGTACACAAGTTTTTGACGAGTCCTTTATTAAAAAATCAGAAACAATGTCCCCGATGTAGATCCATTGTCAATCACAACACCTGCCACAGCGGATCCCAAATTTCTTAAATAGCTAAGGAGGGGAGTCACCCGATGAAGTCAGTGGGCGACCCCACCCCCTTGTGGTGTCACCGACTGGGTCAATGACATCACAAGGTGTGGGATCACCCACTGACATCATCGGGTGACCCTTCTTTATTTTGGCATGGGGTTCCCCTTAAAACCTCAAAGGGCCTGGTATGGATTGGGGGGCCCATGCTGTTTCTTTTCTGAATTTTCTATTGTCACCATTTTTACCTTTCAGCTCTCAGAGGGGATGATTCATCGGTTGTTAGGGATGCGGAGGCCAGCTTCCCGGCCCGCTCCTTAACAACTAGCTATTCTTCACACAGAATTTGAATTGGTCAATCATTTTCCAAACGATCCGAATTTGAATTGTTCTGAAAATTTGGAATTCGTTAGAAAATGAATAAACAAAACAAAATTAAATTAATTTCAACAAAATTCGTTACTATTTCATTCAGAGTTTTGGATACATCCAAATGTCCGAACAACCCAAAATTCGTCTGAATTTACATTCAGACCGATATTATTGCACATGTCTACTTAGCTTTCCTTTTCTAATTAATGTTTATGAGGGGGCTGGGGATGTATGTTTATCATAATAATTACTGTTTGTGCAGGCAGATCTTCATTATCAGCAATCTAGATATTTACACTGTCTTACCAAAGGATTAAAGCTATCAGACCATGGGTTGTACATGATATCGTAAAATACCTTTAGTCCATTGTGTTCCTGTGTCCCTAAATAAGCACATTGCAAGTTATTCTGAACAATACAAACTGCTTGTAAAGCCCTGTGTATAATCCAGCTTCAAAGAAACAACTAAAAGGGTTGGAGATTTTAAATTTATGTTGAAGTAAGCTAGGTGTTAGGTATAAATAGGAGCACATAGAAAACATATGGTGGGTGGGTTTACTTCTCAAATTTGGTTGCAAAAATGAAAATACACTCTGATATAATTTATTTATTTGACTCTGAATTTTTTTTCTAGAGCAGCTGGTGATAACGTTTCTTCTCTTCTATATTATCTGCAGCAGTATGGCTTACAGAAAGCTATAGTAACGAGTGCTCTCTACATACAGGTTGTTCTGTTACTTTTTGTGTCTGAAGCTGGACCACACAAATGTCTTCAAATGCTTTTTCAGGGCCTTATTTTACATGTCCTTCTTCATACCAGTGCCTTAATAACTAAATATTTTTAAGCTTTTAAAAATATTTCCTTCTCACTTATAAGACCTTTTATTTTACATGGGGAAATATAGGCATTCTTAAATAAGTTACGTTCAGTTTGTTCTTTTTGATAACGTGATCCCTAGGTTGGATCCAGCTTATCTCCCTAAGGTGTTCTCTTCTTCCCATAAGAAGCAATAAGTCATTGTTTCTTCCTTCTGCCGAACTCACATATGTCCAAAGAAGAAGAAGAATTGTTTTTGTTAGGAGTTAGATGTTTTGTTCTGTCTGTAAACAATTAAAATGATTGTAAAGTCAAAAGGTTTTTTTATCTTAATGCATTCTATGCAATAAGATAAAAAACCTTCTGTGTGCAGCAGCCCCCCCTCAGCCCCCCTAATACTTCCCAGAGCCCCATCTCTGTCCAGTGATGTCCACGAGTGTTTTGGCTGTCCAAGACTCTCCCTCCTGATTGGCTGAGAAACAGCAGCGGAGCCATTGGCTCCTGCTGCTGTCAATAAAACTCAGCCAATCAGGAGAGAGAGTGGGCGGGGTCGGCCATGGCTCCGTGTATGAATGGACACAGGGGCTGTGACTCGACTCGAATGCCCCTATAGCAAGCTGCTAGCTGTGGGGGCACTCAACAGGAGGGAGGGGCCAGGAGCAGCAAAGAGGGACCCGAGAAGAGGAAGGTCTGGGCTGCTCTGTGCAAATCCACTGCTCAGGGCAGGTAAGTATAACAGGTTTGTTATTTTTATAGAAAAAAAAAACAAGACAAATTAACCTATAAGTCTTATGCCCCTTACACACGGTCGGATTTTCCGACGGAAAATGTGTGATAGGACCTTGTCGGAAATTCCGACCGTGTGTAGGCTCCATCACACATTTTCCATCGCACAAAGTTTGAGAGCAGGATATAAAATTTTCCGACAACAAAATCCGTTGTCGGAAATTCCAATCGTGTGTACACAAATCCGACGGACAAAGTGCCACGCATGCTCAGAATAAATAAAGAGATGAAAGCTATTGGCCACTGCCCCGTTTATAGTCCCGACGTACGTGTTTTACGTCACCGCGTTTAGAACGATCGGATTTTCCGACAACTTTGTATGACCGTGTGTATGCAAGACAAGTTTGAGCCAATATCCGTCGGAAAAAATCCTAGGATTTTGTTGTCGGAATGTCCAAACAAAGTCCGACCGTGTGTACGGGGCATTATTGTTCTAGTTTTGTTTACTGTGAGAAGCCTAAGGAAAAGACTACCAATATGACTCATGATGCCATGCATAATCAATGACCAAAGTTACACCATTCAGCTATAGCATTTGCGACTTATTAGACAGACTCTGCTAATAAAGCCATTGAATGAATCTACAGGGCATTATTGTAATTTGGTACCTCCACTTTCATGAGAAAAAATATATAATATAGCTTTTACAATTGCAACTCAAGTCATTTCACCCAGAGGGGAATGTTTTTTCTCAACAAAAGTGGAGTTACTTTTTAAAGTTTTGCATGTCGTTATCTCATCTTTTATTTTTGTTATTTTGCTTTTGTCTCATGTGGATGTCCTGCTGATAATTACAGATATTGTAAGTCCTAATAAATCAGATAGAGTTTCTTTGTTCATGTCAGGGATTATATTTCTAAGGTAAAAACACTGACATGAATGAGATAAAACTGTTTTTATAATTTGATTTAATTAGTTAATTGCTCTTTCCATTTTTGGGAATCAATGATTTAGTCCCTGTTAGGCTGCATCAATAAAATCCTTTATCATTTTCATATATGGAAAATCTTCTTACAGGTATTCCAAAAATCTTTTAATTTACGACATTTAAGTTAATGTGTTTTTTAATTTGCCTGGTTTTGGACTTTCCAAAAAAGTTGGTTCGTTTCCAGGTTACATTTGATGAGATGTTGAAAAACGACATTCTATATATGAACAAGAAAACCCCTTTTGACATATCATGCATGTCAAAACCTTTTGTAACTCATACTTCAAAGAATGTTATTTGTTAACATTGTTTAATATTGTATATAATATATATAAAGTGTAACTTAAAGTACGGTGCTAAGTGCCCAACCCATAAGGATTTTATTTCTCTCAATATTATCTTTTATTTCTGTAATTGATTTCGAATATGAAACTGCTTGTTAAGATGTGCTAAGATGTGATATGCTTACAAACATTTTTCTCTTTGTAGTATAATAACATTTTATCTGCTGTAATTCATATAAATAAAAACAGCATTTATACTTACAAAAAAGTAAGGTTTTTACTAGTAAACATTGGAAACTTTGGGGGCTCTTTAAATGCTCAAGTAATAAAACTGTGGTGAAATGGGATTATTAACCGCATCTTGCCTTTTGTTTTATGCACAGAGGGGAAGGAACATCTTTGGTGTGACTATTCAGGAGGATTCCCAGAAATGTGTTTAGTTGTAGGAAATAACATATAGTTATGGCTGTCCAGGTAATCATAGACTCATGGCCTGTTTCCATGCATGCTGTCATTTTTTATTGATAAAATGTATCTGTATATCATTTTATGGTTTAAGACATTTATATTTCTATTTTTAACCACTTCAATACAGGGCACTTTACCCCCTTCCTGCCCAGGCCAATTTTCAGCTTTCAGCGCTGTCGCTGTTTAAATGACAATTGCGCGGTCATGCCACGCATTACCCAAACACGCTGTACCAAAATTTTTATCATTTTCTTCCCACAAATAGAGCTTTCTTTTGGTGGTAATTGATCACCTCTGCGGTTTTTCGTTTTTGCTAAACAACCGAAAATTTAGAAAAAAAAAGTTTAAAAAAAAAGATTTTCTTCGTTTTTGTTACAAAATTTTGTAAATAAGTATCCTTCACTGATGGGCACTGATGAGGCTGCACTGCTGGGCACTGATAAGGTGGCACTGATGAGCACGGATGAGGTGGCACCAAGGAGGTGGCACTGATGAGGTGGCACTGATGGGCACTTATATGCGACTCTGATGGGCACTGATAGCCGGCACTGATATGTAGCACTGATGGGCACTCATAGGTGGCACAGGTGGGCACTAAATCAATAGTAATCAATGGAAAGAAAGTCTTCTATATTTTTTTAAGAAACCCCCGGACCATTAATTAAAAAGGTTTAAAAAAAACCCATTAATATCTACATTTACACATTTAATGTATGTTATTTGTCCATAAAAGCCTTCTACATGCTCTGAGACTGCTGCTGGGTGCAGCCATCTTGGATATGATGTTGGCAACCCCCACAGAATCAGAGCTATCAATGAAATAACACTCTATAGCAGCATTTTTCAACTTGTAAAGCATGGAGGAGCCCTTTAAATAATGTACAGGTCATGGGAACCCTTGGGCAGAAATAAAACTAGATGGTTTAAATGGAAGTGTTCCTTTACACGGTCATCAAAAAAAAGCTCTCTTACATAAGTGGTTGGTGTAAAATTTCCCTTGTCATTGGGGGTCCATGGGAGAAGGCTCCATTTATATTGGTGGCCAATGGAAATATTGGTGGCAGGGGCGGACTGACCATTCGGTCGATCGGACGCCGACCGAGGGCCCGCAGCCAGTAGGGGGCCCGGGAGACATGCTCGTCGGATCTAGGGGTATGCTGCTGGGCGTGCTGCGGACCTGCGGTGGAGCCGTTCTGCCGACTGCCGCGGGGGGGGGTGCGGGGGGATGAGGCGGGCATCTCCTCTTTTAGTTTGGGATGCAGTGAGGGGAGTGGGAGGCGGCGATCAGCAGCTCTATGGTGCTTGCAGCATCTCCCGGGGACTTGTATTTCTCCTCCAGATTGTAGAGTGGAAAGGGGAGGGGCCTCTGACCCGGGCAGCTACAAGTTTCACTCTCTGCTTGTACACTGATGCCGACTGCTGCCCGGGTCAGAGGCCCCTCCCCTATCCACTGTACAGAATCAGAAGGAGGACTACAAGCCCCAGTGAGATCCACAGGCACCATAGAACTGCCGATCGCCACCTCCCCCTTGGGTTGGAGCTGCACAGCCAGGTACAGGGGAACCTCTGGGGGGGTTAAGTCTGGGGACCCTGATGTATGGGGGGCTCTCTGGGGACCCTGATGTATGGGGGGGGGCTCTCTGGGGACCCTGATGTATGGGGGGCTCTCTGGGGACCCTGATGTATGGGGGGGCTCTCTGGGGACCCTGATGTACGGGGGGCTCTCTGGGGACCCTGATGTATGGGGGGGCTCTCTGGGGACCCTGATGTATGGGGGGGGCTCTCTGGGGACCCTGATGTATGGGGGGCTCTCTGGGGACCCTGATGTATGGGAGGCTCTCTGGGGACCCTGATTTATGGGGGGCTCTCTGGGGACCCTGATTTATGGGGGGGCTCTCTGGGGACCCTGATGTATGGGGGGGCTCTCTGGGGACCCTGATGTACGGGGGGCTCTCTGGGGACCCTGATGTATGGGGGGGCTCTCTGGGGACCCTGATGTATGGGGGGGGCTCTCTGGGGACCCTGATGTATGGGGGGCTCTCTGGGGACCCTGATGTATGGGAGGCTCTCTGGGGACCCTGATTTATGGGGGGCTCTCTGGGGACCCTGATTTATGGGGGGGCTCTCTGGGGACCCTGATGTATGGGGGGGCTCTCTGGGGACCCTGATGTACGGGGGGCTCTCTGGGGACCCTGATGTATGGGGGGGCTCTCTGGGGACCCTGATGTATGGGGGGGGCTCTCTGGGGACCCTGATGTATGGGGGGCTCTCTGGGGACCCTGATGTATGGGAGGCTCTCTGGGGACCCTGATTTATGGGGGGCTCTCTGGGGACCCTGATTTATGGGGGGGCTCTCTGGGGACCCTGATGTATGGGGGGGCTCTCTGGGGACCCTGATGTAAGGAGGAGGCTCTCTGGGGACCCTAATGTAAGGACGAGGCTCTCTGGGGACCCTGATGTATGGGGGAATGCTCTCTGGGGACCCTGATGTATGGGGGGAGGCTCTCTGGGGACCCTGATGTATGGGGGGCTCTCTGGGGACCCTGATGTAAGGACGAGGCTCTCTGGGGACCCTAATGTAAGGACGAGGCTCTCTGGGGACCCTGATGTAAGGAGGAGGCTCTCTGGGGACCCTGATGTTTGGGGGGGCTCTCTGGAGACCCTGATGTATGGGGGGGCTCTCTGGGGACCCTGATGTATGGGGGGGCTCTCTGGGGACCCTGATGTATGGGGGGGCTCTCTGGGGACCCTGATGTACGGGGGGCTCTCTGGGGACCCTGATGTATGGGGGGGCTCTCTGGGGACCCTGATGTATGGGGGGGCTCTCTGGGGACCCTGATGTATGGGGGGCTCTCTGGGGACCCTGATGTATGGGGGGCTCTCTGGGGACCCTGATTTATGGGGGGGGCTCTCTGGGGACCCTGATGTATGGGGGGGGCTCTCTGGGGACCCTGATGTATGGGGGGAGGCTCTCTGGGGACCCTGATGTAAGGAGGAGGCTCTCTGGGGACCCTAATGTAAGGACGAGGCTCTCTGGGGACCCTGATGTATGGGGGGCTCTCTGGGGACCCTGATGTAAGGACGAGGCTCTCTGGGGACCCTAATGTAAGGACGAGGCTCTCTGGGGACCCTAATGTAAGGAGGAGGCTCTCTGGGGACCCTGATGTTTGGGGGGGCTCTCTGGAGACCCTGATGTATGGGGGGGCTCTCTGGGGACCCTGATGTATGGGGGGGCTCTCTGGGGACCCTGATGTATGGGGGGGGCTCTCTGGGGACCCTGATGTATGGGGGGGCTCTCTGGGGACCCTGATGTATGGGGGGCTTTCTGGGGACCCAGATCTATGGGGGGCTCTCTGGGACCCTGATGTATAGGGGGGCTCTCTGGGGAGTTGACCCTGATGTATGTGGGGCTCTCTGGAGACCCTGATGTATGGGGGGGCTCTCTGGAGACCTTGATGTATGGGGGGGCTCTCTGGGGACCTTGATGTATGGGGGGGCTCTCTGGGGACCTTGATGTATGGGGGGGGCTCTCTGGGGACCTTGATGTATGGGGGGGCTCTCTGGGGACCCTGATGTAAGGGGGGTTTCTCTGGGGACCCTGATGTAAGGGGGGGGCTCTCTGGGGACCTTGATGTAAGGAGGGGGCTCTCTGGGGACCCTGATGTAAGGAGGGGGCTCTCTGGGGACCCTGATGTAAGGAGGGGACTCTCTGGGAACCCTGATGTAAGGAGGAGGCTCTCTGGGGACCCTGATGTAAGGAGGAGGCTCTCTGGGGACCCTGATGTTTGGGGGGGCTCTCTGGAGACCCTGATGTATGGGGGGGCTCTCTGGGGACCCTGATGTATGGGGGGGCTCTCTGGGGACCCAGATCTATGGGGGGCTCTCTGGGGACCCAGATCTATGGGGGGCTCTCTGGGGACCCAGATCTATGGGGGGCTCTCTGGGACCCTGATGCATGGGGGGGCTCTCTGGGGAGTGGACCCTGATGTATGTGGGGCTCTCTGGAGACCTTGATGTATGGGGGGGCTCTCTGGGGACCTTGATGTAAGGGGGGCTCTCTGAAGACCTTGATGTAAGGGGGGGCTCTCTGAAGACCTTGATGTAAGGGGGGCTCTCTGGGGACCCTGATGTATGGGGGATTTCTCTGGGGACCCTGATGTAAGGAGGGGGCTCTCTGGGGACCTTGATGTAAGGAGGGGTCTCTCTGGGGACCCTGATGTAAGGAGGGGGCTCTCTGGGGACCCTGATGTAAGGAGGAGGCTCTCTGGGGACCCTGATGTAAGGAGGAGGCTCTCTGGGGACCCTGATGTAAGGAGGAGGCTCTCTGGGGACCCTGATGTAAGGGGAGGCTCTCTGGGGACCCTGATGTAAGGGGAGGCTCTCTGGGGACCCTGATGTAAGGAGGAGGCTCTCTGGGGACCCTGATGTAAGGGGAGGTTCTCTGGGGACCCTGATGTAAGGGGAGGCTCTCTGGGGACCCTGATGTAAGGGGAGGCTCTCTGGGGACCCTGATGTAAGGGGAGGCTCTCTGGGGACCCTGATGTAAGGGGAGGCTCTCTGGGGACCCTGATGTAAGGGGAGGCTCTCTGGGGACCCTGATGTAAGGGGAGGCTCTCTGGGGACCCTGATGTAAGGGGAGGCTCTCTGGGGACTTGTTTACATAGGCAGACCACAGTTCTGCCTCTGTTGGAAACGATCGTCGGGGCCTGGCGGACATGGGGTCCTCCGGACCTGCTGGTTAGCTCTCGGTGTGTCCAATCACAGCGGCAGCAGGTCAAACAGCATGCAGACCCGCAAGTGCAGAATCAAGTACCTGTACATGATTCTGCTCACAGGAGACGCAGCCCTGCAGTAAATGTATGTGGTTAAAGTGAGTTTATTTTTCTTTAATCTTTAAACATTTATTTTGAACATGAAGTAGAGAAATTCTGTGACCAATGCATGTAATGTAGCAGTGCAATATATACGTGGGGCTTTGTGAGGGTGTGGCTTGTGTGTGGGTGGGTGGGGACTAAGGGGGCCCCATGAGCCCCTATTGCCCGGGGGCCCCATGAGTTGTCAGTCCGCCCCTGATTGGTGGTCATTGTGGTGTCCCCTTTTAATGATAATCACTGGTCCCAAGTCTTTGGCTCTGCCATGTGATTTTGGCCATGGAACTACACAAGCACTGTGAAATACTGCTCAAGAAACACCTAGCAACCTCTAGAGGAACCCTAGTTTTATACAGAACCTTTGTTGAGAAAGGCTGCTTTATAGTATTCTACTGCTCTTCTCTACTGGCAACTGCTTAAAAAGGTTATGTAATATTTATTAGAACTGAAGGACCCATCACAGGCACTCATCAAGTGCTGACTGTTTACCCTTTCCGCCCCAGTTCTCTATTCAAAGAAGCTGTACTGCAGCTTCCTACAAATGAGAAGCAATCTTTGAATGGAAGACAGAGAAATTAAAGGTCTGCCTCCTACATTCATAGATTGTTTTTCATTCATAGAAGCCATAGTAGGGTGGGTATAACCAGCCCTCTTAATGAGTGACTGTGACAGGTCCCTTGGCTCTATTAACACCTGTAGCACTAGAAGATTACCACTGCAAGGGTATGGGGGAATCAGAGAATGAAAGATTTTAACTAAATCTGCTGCCATCAGCACAACGGACACTTCTCATTCCTTGTGCTGATTAAAAAAAAAAAAAATTAACGTGGATCTTCACTGTATCTAAACACCACAAACCAAAAACACTATTTCATTAATTTTTAATATTCAAAGCAAACTCCCCATCTATCCATGTCTTCATAATTTATTTAGTTGAGAAATCACTTTGAAAAACACCCCCTAGTGGCCATCATGAGTAAGGGCAAATGATTCATGTTGCATTTACTTCCTGAAATCCATCTGCATATAGCTCAAGCATGCAATCAGGATAGTGTGCTGAGCTAAGAAAACCCCTCCTCCTCTCCTGGAGACTTCTGGGATGTATGACATAATTTGCCTAAGCAACCAGGAGGTAACTGAAGAAATGTAAAAAAAAATTTAAAACAAGCAAAATTGATATAATTTTCTATCTATTAATGCTAGCAGCACGAGGATTCAAAATAATCACTGTTGATTTGGAGAGCTTTAAGCCCTATAAGCTTTAAGCAACAACTTTCAGCATGTATAAATAGGAACTATATGCTTGCAGTAGCATAGAACAAGTGTTTGGAATAAAGCAAAGCTGTGCTTTAAGTGAAAGTCTAAAGCTTTTTTGGTACAAAAAAAGTTTATTTAGTAACAGGTTTGTAAACATTTGAGGTAAATTAACATTTACATCAACTTGTCCTTACAGAATTTAATACACAAGGCACTTCTTTAAAGACAGCACTTAAAACAATATTGCTGCTTTCTTCATGATTACAAATCCCTGACTGCCCAGAAAACCATTTCCTTTTAATATGAGGTTTTGTAATGAAAAGACAAACATCTTTTAAGCAACGATAAACCTCTTTGAAAGCTTTCAGCTGCAACACAAACCATTATTTGTGAATCAAGTTATATTCTCGAAAATATAGTCGTCTTCATAATGATGCAGATGGGCTGAAGAAAATAATATACCATAACAAATTCTTAAACATAGAAAAATTAATAATATTGCAATACATTTTAAATGTGTGCTTTTTTTCAGAGATAACAGGCCCCATTATGAGATTGCCAGAAAGAAGAGTTGTCCTTGCTGCCCCATAGCTACCGGTCAATTTCTCCCTTTCGTGGTTAGGGTAGATAAGGATATGAAATAAGGATGATCATAACTATGAGAAAATAAAGGCAACTAATCCATCAGAAACATATAACTAAGGCCCCATAATCTTGACTGCAGTAGGTGGTTGGCATTGGCACAGAATTTAAAATGATATATTTTAAACAATTTGCAAAGAAAAATAGTCTATCTGAGGTGAGAGAAAATACAGATGTTAAGATTTGGACTGTGACGCATGGATAACAAGTTGGTATCCTTCTAGTTTTATCCATCATGCAACTGAAACCCTATTGAAGTGGATTTCATTCTAGTTCTTTGAAGGGGTGATTATTTATGTCATGGGTTAGAACACAGGACTAAAACTTCCTAAATGAAGTAAGATCACAGGTGTATACTTTTGCCAAAAGCCTCATTTTGTCTACAAGGAGTTGATTTAAGAGAGATTTATCTCTTTATAAAGGAGTAAAAGATATGAAGACCCAGTTTGAATAAATCCACATACCAGTGCGGCACACCATTAAAGTTGAAAGAACAGTTCAGATGTTTTAAAATGTGTTTTTTACATGCAGCATGTGGTGGAAGAGCGCAATCAAACATTCAAAGGCACACTAGTACACATGGGCCGAATGTCAGGAGACATCGGCCGGTTCAAAAAAAAAAGCCCGACATTTGGCCCGCGTGTATGTCAGCCGGTCCGACAGTAGCCGGCTGACATAGTCTGTCGGACAAGCATGCTGAAAAACCAGCAGCTGATTGGGTCCCGATCAGCACTGGCAGACAATGGCTGAGAGCGCTGACCGAAATGTTTTAGTGGCGGGCCATCCCCGTAAGAACACAGCAGCTCACTGTGTTCTAGGCTTTAGAGTGCCTTAACAATGCAGGGACATCCTTCTAAAACAGTTTATTACCAGAGTCTAGATCCCCAGTTTTCAGTGCATATCAGAACATACTCTACCTGTGTTGGTTGTAATCACCCTGTCAACTTAAGGTGGCCATACATGGATCAGTCTTTTTCCATCAGCCAGTGCACTGGTCGAAAAAAGTAAAATGAATTTCCCCACACAAGTGAATCCTCCACGTTGTGTTACTGTATTCTGACAGTGGGGTCTCATCCACTCTCAGAATACACTGATCAGCGCTGCAGTCAACTGGCTGCAGTGCTACTCAAACAAAAAATTTTCAACAGGCTAATTCGTGAGAAGTCAACCATTAGATAGATTTTTCACAAATGGGATTGGCCATAGATGGATCAAAATTTGGTTATTACCTGCTGAACTGGTTGAATGTTGATTCATCTATGGCCAGTTTAAAAGCTTGAACTCCAGGATAAGTAAATATTGTCTAAATACAGCAGGCATGTGCATTCTTACTTTATGCAGTGTTTATATTTCTATATTTCAGATCTGTGCAGTAATGCAGCAATAAATCATTTCCTTTGTGCAGGAACCTTCTGCAATAAAAACGGTTACTGCTGCCCTCTTGTACAGGGTGACTGGACTTCTATCATCCCATGTCGTTTTTTGCAGGCAGCCTGTAGTTGGAGGACCTGCTGCATATCTCCCACAGCTCTACTCTCTGAACATGCTACATACAGTACAGCGTTGCTCTCCCCACCCTTTTTACAATGTAATTCTGACTTTGCAAAGACATTTGGTACACTCAAAGTGGATTTATGTCCTTTGTGGCTTTTGAGGAATCAATTTAAAATTAAGGTTTTTGTGCCTGGAGTTCAACTTAAAGTGATACTAAAGTTATGCTTTTTTAAGTTAAAAATAACAAACATGTTATAATTACCTGCTCTGTGCAGTGGTTTTGCACAGAGCAGCCCCGATCCTCTTCTTCTCGGGTCCCTCTTTGGTGCTCCTGTCGAGTGCCCCCACAGCAAGCAGCTTGCTATGGGGGCACCCGAACCAAGCCACAGCTCCCTGTGTCCATTCAGACATGGAGCCATGGCCTGGCCCCGTCCCACCCCATTTCTCTCCTCATTGGCTGACTGACTTTGATTAACAGCAGCAGGAGCCAATGGTGCCATGCTGCTCTCCCAGCCAATGAGGAGGCAGCCAAGACACTCCTACAACACTCCTACAACATTCCTTGCTGGATCTAGATGGGGCATTAGGCAAGTATTAGAGGGGCTGGGGGGGCTGTTGCACACAGAAGGCTTTTTATCCTAATGCATAAAATGCATTAAGATAAAAACCTTCTGCCTCTACAATCACTTTAAAAGTTCACCACACACATTATAATCTGACTGCTTTAAATCTACCAACAACTATGTAGTACAAAGGTTTCCCCGATTAGATTCAAATTAATTGAATAGTTTAGGTGAGCATTTACCAAACATTTAGAGTTTTGGTCATTTTAAAGGGTATTGTACGGTGATAATTTAAATTGTATGGGCCTCTTCACACCTATGCATCATCACATGTCAACAGAGGTACACAGATTTACCACTGATTTAACTGGTGCCAGATCAGATCTGTGCGGTCCGTTGTGTGTGGTTTCCATTTTTGGATGTATCAATAAGCAGTAGAAGGCTTATTGATGACAAGGGCAATACATGAAAATGCATGTTTGTTTATAATATCAGAGATCTGTCCATAACTGCAGCTATTCACTCCGTGTGTAGCTAGCTGCAAACAGCAGCGGCCGCTGCCAGCCTGTTATTAGTTAAAAAAGGAGTTCCACCCAAAAGTGGAACTTCTGCTTTAAGGACTCCTGACCCCCTGACATGTTACATTTGGTATGTCATTTTTTTGGGGGTGAGCGGGTATTTAGTTTTGACAGGTACCCAGCTCCCACTTCCGCTCATAGCGCCATAGTGCTGAGCGGAAGTTCTCCTCTCCCCCTCCCTCCCTGAAATCTTCTGGGACAGGTCACAAGTCCCAGAAGATTGCCCGGCAATTCAGAACGCGCAACGCGACTCGAACATACGCAGTGCATACCCGGCTGTGAAGCCGTAAGCTGTCACAGCTGGGTGCCCACACTTACAATGCCAACGTCACGGAGAGGAGAAGAAGGGAAGCGAGGCTTCGGGCGGCCGCATTGCTGGACCGTGGGATAGGTTAGTGTCTGTTTATTAAAAGTCAGCAGCTACACTTTTTGTAGCTGCTGAATTGTAATAAACACAGAAATGGGTGGAACTCCGCTTTAAAATAGGCTGAGCGGCCACTGCTATTCACATACCCCAGTCATTTCAGCTGCAAGAATCTGCTGATTCTTGCCACTGGAATCCGCAGGCTGCATGTAACAGATGACTAAAAGGCTGTTTCAAATCCCCATGCTTGTTCCAGGTCATAGAATCAAAATGTTGGAGCTAGTGACAGTCAGGCAACTAGAATGATCAGAAAAAGGTCACAATGTTTCTATGGGTACAGGATTCCTTTAGGGATGTTTAAAACAGCAGAATTTCACCCAAACACAGTTCGGGCTTTGAGGTTATTATAGTTCTGCTGGGCCAACATAAAAAGCTGTCCGTTTCCATCTGATGCAATAGGATCACCATCTGTATGTTTTTGACGGATTGGATCGGAAGGCGGCGGGTGTCAGCAGACATGTGTCCGCTGACCTCCTCTGCTCCATAGAAGAGACTGGAGGGTCCGATCAGGTCCGCCTGAAAAACTGACAGGGGGGACCTCATCGGATAGCCCATGTGAAAGGTGAAAAGTAACTGTTTAGCGACCTTGCAGCAGATAATGAGAAGGTTTGCAAATACCTAATTCCTTCCATCTGTAAAAATCTAATCAAAAAGTAATACTTCACAGCTGAAATCTGGTTATTTAGTAACAGCTGAATATTTTAGTGATTGCATTTTTATAACCTGTTTTTTTCTTCTAAAAATCCCTAGAGAGAGCTTTAAATTCAGTGAAACATCTAGGTAATATGTTTCTTTGAAAACTATTTTAAGGTGCAATCGACATAATAAAAATACATAGGACAGAAATGAAATACATGCAATAATATTGTTGGAGGATTATAGTTTGAGGACTTGATCTGCTAAATAATTTGTGTGTATAGTGCAATCTTATAGTATTTTTTATGCTTTATAAGCTAAACAGATACTGGATCAAGGGCAATGTTAATTCTATCATATCTACTAAATAGCTGTCAAGCAAAATTAGGAATATTATTATTTATACTATATATATATATATATATATATATATATATATATATATATATATATATATAAAGAAACATTGCCAGTAGACACAGTCCCCAAAATATAATCCACTGGACCAATTACTACTTTGATATATTGGGTACTTTTGATATTGTACCTAGAAAAATAAAACTACAGGAAAATAAAACATATAGCAAAAAAAAATTTCAACTTATGGTGCAACAAATTTGTTTTGGTTGTTTTGTGTGCTTAAAGTACTGTCTAAATTGGAAGAGGTCTGTTTTTAGGCATTTAATTTTAGCATTGACACATTTTAAAAGAAATACTTTTTCATTTATCTTACCAATGTAAACAGCAAAATCTGTACCTTTTTTTCAGATGTGCAAATTTAAAATCAATTAAATATAAACTTTTAAACATATCACAATATTACTGGTGCAAATAAAGCTTAAACATTTTAAAAATTAAATCTTAATTTCAGAAGTGAATAAACAAAAAAATAGTATATTTTATTTTATACAGGACCAATATTTTTCTTTCCTCCTAATCAGGTGTCCAGTCCTGTTAGTGATTTTTTCTTAGAAAATCAAATAAAAGATGTATTATTTTAATTTGTGTAAGTCTGTATGTGCACATAGTAAAAAAATATAAATTTGTTTAAAATGATTTTAATGTTTTTCTATTATTGAATATGTTTGCTTGATTGTAGTGAAGATAAGTGTTCCTTGTAAACGTGCTCCTTAATTAAGGTAAAATACTGAATATTAATTACATTGGAAATTAATTATACAGAAGCACATTTTTGTAAATATAGCCTTATGAAATAATTGTTTGCAAAATGTATATAACAGAACTGACCTGACCTGATTAAAAATAGTCAAGAACAAAAATATGCTTATTGGAAATAAGTTAAATGCATGCATATTTTTGGTAAATGTATATTTGCAAAATTATTTGATTTGTAGAAAAATGTATTAAACAAAATTAAACTGACTGAAATTTTTAAATAGTTGGGAACATAAATGTGATGTCTTTAATTTTTTAAGTGCAACTCTTTCTATGATTTCATTTAAAAAACCATTTTACCATTTGGTAAGTGATTTCTGAAAGGTTTGACAGATCAGCAAATCTGTGTTTTCTTCAAATAATTAATCTACTCACAGGGAAATGTAGAACAAAGCGTATTTTGATACAAACACAAGTACATAGGTCTGACAAGCCTTTAGTAAATCACCCCTTTGGTAAAATAAGGTAGATATGGTTAAACAGCCCACCTATACACACAGCCTGAAGGATATTTTTTTAAATGTTTGAGAGTCTTATCTAAAAGTAACATCAGCCTCCATTGTGTATTAAAGACAACTTATCTGAAAAAAAAACTTGACAGTAATTTCTATCCAGGGCCAGAAATCTACCTTAAAAATGTTTATTGATACATTATTTGTTTCTTTATTTAGAAGACATCCATTTTCAGTATAGCAATGTATATATGAATATAAATTTTGTCTTCGGTTGCTACAAGCTCTATATATATTAATACTAGCAGCATTGGTAGCTATGTCTTCTGAACAGTATTCTGCCACAAAGATCATTCAAATTCTATAAGACATCTCAATGGCACTAAGATATAATTTTAAAAAATCTGATTGATGGAGGGTGTACTGTGGCAGATTATGTAATTTCATTGTAACAAAAAGCATTGTTTAGAATTATGCCTTACACTTTCTGTATCGTACTGCTGTTACCAAACTATTAACATAAAGCTGTGAGTTGTAGATCTTCCTTTTTATGATATCTATAAAAACAATGCAATAAGATGACAGACTGTTCGACAAAACACCCTGGACTCATTTAAAAACATATAACCAAGTCTGTTTTAAATCTATTCATTGAGAGTGGTTGTAGTTCTTTCCTTGTGTTACATACTAGTACTTATTAGCTCAATAAATTAGTTAGCACTATGCTTAGACTTTTTTTTTAGATTCATTCAATTTACTTTTTTATATGTACTTTATTTTGTTTTGTATTTTTAAAATGTTCATTTTCAAATTAGTCTTTTAGCCTCCTAATTTGATTAGATATCAAGATGCTTATCAAGTACTTGTTGCTAGAGTACAGTTAATGAAAAAAATTGAGTACACTTTTGAACAAAATGACACATGAAATTTACTGTTGTATACATTAAATGATATTGCAAAATAAAAAAAAGCATTATAATAGGATGTGCATATCTTGTATGTAAACATGTTGATGTATTAGGTCAATCAATACATTCAAGTTAACAAAAATAATAAACATCCCTATAAGATTAGCTTTTTTGTGTACTCAAGAAAGTCAGGATTGATGTCTATTTATCATAAGAGGATGATTTTCATACAATTCATTTTTTCAGTATCATAAAAATGTTTTGTTTTTTTTCCAGATTTACATTACCAGTCTATGAATCTTATATATCCTGATAAAAATTAATAAAGTTAATAGGTGACAGCATACAAGATATATGCCAGTTGTAATTCATAATTATGTTTTAAAGATAATAAATCTATTTTGGATGAGTACATTAAAATAGTATATGATTATTGTTCTTATATGCCCCTTTTGCAACATTTTTTACAATTTTTATTCAATGTAGCTTTACAATAAAAACTTCATTGCAGTATTAATTAAAATACTTAAGGCTGATTTACTAAAGGTTTGCCAGGTGTCTTTAATTTTCATTTTAACCTTAGTAAAACAGCCAATGAAAAGCTTACCTGGTAATATTTCATAAATTTACAACTGAGGAGTAACAGGAAATGTGACAAATGACCCCAAGTTTTATGTGTTTGTGGAAATTTACTGCTCATATTTCCATTTGTGCTTTAAAATACATACAGCCAACAAAGTGTTAAATTTACATCTCGGACATGTAATAAAGTGGAAAATTATGTACAGTTGTTAAACTATGTAAACTATGTTGTATTAAGAGTGGCAGAGTATCCCTGAAATGTTGCAGATTGTCCTGCTGACTTAAAATATGTGTTAGTCCAACTCAAACAGAAAAAAAAAGCAAAGTTCACATCCTATTGTTAATTCAGCAACACTAACACAAGACAACCTAGTAAAACTGTTTTCTTCCTAATCTTGGTGTTTGAATAATGAAGATGTGTTTATGTTCAATATTTCAAAAAAACCCAACTGAATATCAGTTAAGCATATATAATTACTTTTAGTTTTGTCTTTGCCCCTTTTAAATGCCATTTAAGTGCTATGAAAGTGAAAGGAGAAAATAGTTGCCCTCAGTATTATTTGATTAATTATAATCCATGTTTAGCTGTACAGAAAGAATTAATGGTAAACCTTTTTTCCTGCCCATTTATACTTTTCACCCTGTTCCCTATTTTATACGTTTGAAGGCTATGTGCAATATGTCATATATCATACCCATATTATTAGCAGTTATCTTCCAGTGTATGGAGGACACTGAACTGGGGAAAAGTTAAATCTAGTTGCTATGGGTTACTAAACATCATTACCAATGGCAGTGCTTAAAAAATATTAAAATGACTGTGAATTTTTAAATATATTTAAATTAGATGTAAACCCTGACTGAAGGACATTTATTTTTGCTCTGTGCTGCGAATCATAAACTATTGTCATACTGATTTAATAAAATAACTGTCTTCACATTTTTCCAGCCTCTGTTGCATCTCAGTGCTGTTGAATTTTGGATTCACAGTATATCTCCAGGATTCACGAGCCAAGAAACTTAGCAGGATCTCCTTCAGAAATAAGGAATAACCTATAATGCTGTGCCCCTGCCCATGGTCAGCAGAGTCACAAGACCCGATAATATGAAAAAATGGATAACCTTGCCCCCATTCTATAAATGGATGGACTCAAAGAAGCCGTATTGTAAGTATAGGCCCATTCACACCCATGTGATGTGGCAATGGGCAGATCTATGTTCCCAATGGCGATACAATACTTCCTACACTTTGTTTTTGACATGAGCCTGCTTATTAGCCGTACAAGTAGCCACTTTGGAAACCACGGTTTCCCCCAATTTGATTTGCTGCAGAGTTCAGGAACTTTAAGCTAGCAAGATTTGTGAAATTGTTCACTAACCAAAGTCAAGCAGATTCATTCATCCCCACTGCTTCTTTGCTGCAACATCCTGTCTAATTGCAATCCAACAGTAGTTTCATAGCATTTCTCAGGATGTGTTTCCTAGTGGTGACAACAGTGGACCTTACTCACATAATGTTTGTTGAAACAGACACTTGTCTCCTTTGGAAGCTCATATGATAGGATGACAATGCTTGGGAAACAGGGACAAAGCGACCCTATAACAGGATATGGCTGAACATGGCAGGATCACCAGGTTCTAGTATACTGACTGGTGCAGAGGTAAAAATACTAAAAAAGATTTTTGAATTATATTAACATGTTAACCATATGGTTAACATATACCTGATGTAGCATGGTTTTAAGTAGTAATATTGTATGGTAGTCTGTTAATTAAAAAGCGGGGGCGGGGGGACTTTTTAATCAGTCATTTTCATAATAACTTTTGTTCACAATACTCACATGGGGGCATTAAAAAATCAGTAGTTGATTGGTTAAATGATAAAATCTACCACTAGGTTATTATTAAGGGTTTAGCTAAGCAACAAGCATCTGGATATTCAATTTTTTTCAAATTCTAAAGAGAGCATTACCTATTCTTATGGCATTTAAAAGACGGCAAACAAGACAGCATTATCTTATACACAAACAGAAATGAGTGGGCTCGGCATGTTTTTATATTTCATCTTATACACAGATAAATGACATTACTGTGAGGACATGTTTACAAAGCACACTATCACCTAATGAATTAAAAATCACTTTGTTATGCTGTGTGTCTTTTAAACATTAAGGTATAAGCCAACTTAGTACTGACTGTACATTGCATTTACCATGTAGCCAGTGAAAGGGCTACTTATATAGCAAAGTTGTGCCTTAACTGATGTAGAATGGAACAAAAAGATCATTTTTAAGCCCTCCTATACAACACATGACTTGTTGCACTCATTTATATCCATCTCACTGTTTACTCTTCAGGTAGTTTAATTTTCTCTCCTCATCCTCGAGGCTTAATATTTGGTGTTCATTTTGATTTTGTTCTGTGAATTGTTTTTGCTGCAGTTAAGAAAGGCAAATGATCAGCTATCCACTTGAAAATTCTAACGCCTAATTTCTAAAACAACAAAATGCTACCTACAACTCACAGTGTGCAATAACAGCAAACTTCGGTCTAAGGATAACAAGATTAAGAACTGCTTTTGCCACCTTAATTGTTGTTGTTTCTTTAGCTCTTGTTTAATTTTCATGTGATAGTTTTTGAGACTCAATCAGTGGCAAAGGAGGCTAAACAACCACCAGTGACACTCAAGAAGTCATCATAGTATTGTTCTTGTTTCATGGTTCTCTTTCATACTTCTTTCTTATCATATATCCAGTGAATTCCTCCACTGTTAGCTTTGGTTCTCTCTTTGTTGGTATCTCCATTGCTACACAGCTAAGTCATCTGACCTAGCTCTGCTACTACTTGATTTGCTTGCCCTGCTGAGCCTCCTCGTGTCTATCAACACGGGAGGCTGATGCATCTCTACAGTGGTTGTGGCTGGTATGTCATCCACTTCTGCTCTTGAATTGGTTCCACTTCCTGATACCATTGGTGCCTCGCATGCCTCTTCATTTCTTACACTGCTTGGAGCAGAAGTTGTTGCACTGCATGCACTGGCAATACTGGATCCAGGCTTTCTTTCTCTCTCCACTGCCAGGTTGGCCCAGTTCTGTTCATTAGCTAATGTATGATGATCAAGATGGCCACTGAAGTAGGATGGGTCAAGAGGCTCTTCTGTTAGTGATGTCATCTTAAAATCAGACATGGGTGACCTAGCGTATACATGTTGCATGGTCGGAGGGGCAGCAGCTGCATCAGTATAATATGGCGGGAAAGCCATATTTGGCGGAGCAGTTCGTGGCAGTGGACTAGGAGGATCTGCTTTATTGCAAGCAGGGTCCGGAATATATCTGTTAGTCATACCTTGCTTGAGTTTCTTCCACCCCAGATGATATATCTCTAACATATTCAGCAAAAGAGACACGCAAGCCACTACAAGCATAAATATAATGAAAATGGTCTTTTCTGTCGGTCTGGAAATGAAACAATCCACAGTGTTGGGGCAGGGCCAACGGTTACAACGGTAGAGGGGCTTCAGCTCAAAACCATACAGGAAATACTGCCCTACGATAAAGCCAATCTCAAACAGAGTTTTGAAAATAATGTTGAAGACATAAGTGCGGAGGAGTGCTCCTCCTATTCTTATCTTACCCCTTTCATCTCTGATTGGGGGTTTCTCCTTCTTCTCAACACCCTTTCTGAGGAGTAGTTCCTTCTCATCATTATCTTTAATGCACTTCTTTAGCTCCTCTTCCTTCTCTTTTTTCTTTTCCTCCATCCGCACAATGTGCAGGACATGGCCCAGGTAAATGAGGGTGGGTGTAGAGACAAAAATAATTTGGAGTACCCAGAATCTAATGTGAGAAATTGGAAAGGCTTTGTCATAGCAGACATTTTCACAACCCGGTTGCTGGGTGTTGCAAGTAAAGTCAGACTGTTCATCCCCCCACACTTCTTCTGCTGCTGCTCCTAAAACCAATATTCTGAAGATAAATAAAACGGTCAACCAGACCTTTCCAATAACAGTTGAGTGTTCTTGTGCATTTTCTAATAGTCTTCCCAGAAAACTCCAGTCACCCATTGTTTCTGCTTTCTATCCTGAAAAATCAATAGGTAGATATAGAAAAAGTCAGTTATATAAATGTAAAAACAATTCAACTATTTATTTGAGGAGTTATGAAAAAAGTGAAGGCAATATATTTGAATGTCTTTTGTAGATCTTGTATCTTTACAAGGACATCCTGCCCAGCCTCATTGCTAGGGCATTGCTAAGACACTCCCAGCCATTACTACTCACACTTGCCATCAAAGGAGCTTTCCAACTACCAAACATGCATGGTTCACTATCTCCTCTGTCATAGTATCGCTGAGCTCAGAGCCTCTGCAGTAGGGAAGTTAAAGTGCATGTAAGGGGGTCTGAATTGGCTGAGAGTGTCAACATCCTAGCAACAAGACAGGACATGATTATGCCATCTCTGGGGTTTTTTCAGTCAGGCTTCAGAAGATAGGTAAATGGCCTACACCTAAAGCAAGAGCATTATGTAACTTTGGTCAAAGCTACACAGTTTGTTTTTATTGATAGGTGCCCCTTATGTGCATAGGCAGTTTTTTGGTAAAGGTGAACTAACCCTTTAAAAGCCTTGTGCTATTCTGATAATCATTATTGTCTTAGTGTCTATTTCTTAAGCAGCATTTACACAGGAGGCTTAAACAAACTTGTAACATTTTAACTCATGAATCTAAACCATCTGAAAGAGCAATGTTAGTGTAAGGTAAAACATATTATTTGACCACTGAACCCCCTGAAATGACAGCCTTTCAGAGATATCTGTATGAAGACGTATAGAGTTTTCTGGATAGACAATTGGAAGCAGAATTTTTTTTTATGAACTGCTGTTACTGCTACAGATACTTGTTGATGTTAAGGGCCTTGACAATTTAATTATCAATTCAAATGAACCATGATTATTGCATCCATGGATCTGGTTGTTGGGCAAAACCGTTAATCGGATGTTTTATGCAAACTGCTTTTCATAAATGTTTATATATTAAATATGACAATGCATGTGCATACTATCAATATTATTTAAACAAAGTAATAAGTTAATAAATACCATGTTTGCCAACTGCAAATGTAGGACATACAAATCAGAAGATTAATTATATCATGGATGACCAAACATTTAAGAACAGCACTGATGGGCGCCTATATTTTACATGATATACTTATAAATTGTCATTTTGGAATTATTCTATATTTTAAAGAAAAGGCATGATACAGTACAGTATAAGAATGGAAGTACATTATCATGAAGGGCATATGGCAGCCAATCACTTGCTGTTTTTCTAATATTCCATCAAAGATGCACTAAAATATGAAAATTTGTGCCCAAACTAAATAATTTAAACTTTAACAAACATGCAATACCCTAAATTAATAAATGAACGTAGTATTGTTAAGAAAATTTGAGTATGTTCAAACTATAAATGGTTAAATTCTAAATTCCAGAAAGTCATATGAAAATGTTATCTTTTTCAGAAGTTAGGAATTGTAGCAGCCGGGTGCAAATAATATTCACTTTAAATACCCAATCATGTGCACAGGAAGTTACAAAATCAGGAATTTTGTTTGCACATTTGACCAGCGTATTCATAGTTGAATCTTATTCACTAAAATTAAGTACTGTAAAGCGTTGCACAAACTGTTGGTGCTATTTACAGTAAATCATGTATAACCATATAATACTAAAAAAAATAATTGAATGTCTACTCTACAAAGTAGATGTTCTTTACTCTTTGGGTAAATCAAAGCACCATCAATTTACACAGAATTTTTCATATACAGTATACAAAAATGAGTACACCCTTCACATTTTTGCAAATATTTTATTATAGCTTTTCATGTGACAGCACTGAAGAAATGACACTTTGCTACAATGTAAAGTAGTGAGTGTACAGCTTGTATAGCAGTGTAAATTTGCTGTCCCCTCATAATAACTCAACACACAGCCATTAATGTCTAAACTGCTGGCAACTAAAGTGAGTACACCCCCTAAGTGAATATGTCCAAATTGGGCCCAAAGTGTCACTATTTTGTGTGGCCACCATTATTTTACAGCACTGCCTTAACCCTATTGGGCATGGAGTACACTAGAGCTTCACAGGTTGCCACTGGAGTCCTCTTCCACTCCTCCATTACGACATCACGAAGCTGGTGGATGTTAGAAACCTTGTGCTCCTCCACCTTCCGTTTAAGGATGCCCCACAGATGCTCAATAAGGTTTAGGTCTGGAGACATGCTTGGCCAGTCCATCACCTTTACCCTCAGCTTCATTAGCAACGCAGTGGTCGTCTTGGAGGTGTATTTGGGAACGATATCATGTTGGAATAGTGCCCTTCGGCCAAGTCTCCAAAGGGAGGGGATCAGGCTCTGCTTCAGTATGTCACAGTACATGTTGGCATTCATGGTTCCCTCAATGAACTGTAGCTCCCCAGTGCCGGCAGCACTCATGCAGCCCCAGACCATGACACTCCAACCACCATGCTTGACTGTAGGCAAGACACACTTGTTTTTGTACTCCTCACCTGGTTTCCTCCACACACGCTTGACACAATCTGAACCAAATAAGTTTATCATCAGACCACAGGACATGGTTCCAGTAATCCGTGTCCTTTTTTTTAAAAGTTTTATTTATCGATTTTGCAATAACAAGTACAAAACAGTAGCAACAAAGGCCCGATGGGCCACATACTAAATAACTATATACACTTCTTCAGCATTTGGCTCCTTGTACGACCCCAAAACCCTTACCTAGTGATAAAGTAACAAGATATAAGACCATTTACATAATATAGAATTTGAATGAGAGAGTAAATATCTCTTTGGCTCCAGCAATATCTATCCCCTTCTTGTGATATACTTGCACTAGTGACATGCATTTAAATGAACGGGCCCCCTGATCTTCCAATATTGAAAAACAAGCAAATTATCTACGTCTCCAGTTCAGTATCAACTCATATGATAGATCTTACTATATATCCATCCCAAGAATAACCACTTAATTGGACACTGTAGTTGCGTTATGCATACAACTACCCCACACCTTATCAAATTTCTGTGGTATGCCCCTGCTAGTGTAAGTAGCCTTGTAAAAGGGGGGCGGCCTTGTTAGCCAGAGCTTTCCATTCTGGAATAGATGGAGGGGTAGACTAGCATAATAAATTAGGATTGTCAGCAAAGTACGTGCCACTCCTTTTGGAGCTAGGGTGTCAACCAGTCCCAAGAGACACACCTCCACCGTTGGCTGTATATGAATGTTGGTGACCCCCCGCCAAAATGTTGGATGGCCACACAATTCCAGAATACATGTAAGAAATCTGCAGTGGGGGAAGTACACCACCAGCAACAAGGGTAGGGAACATTTTAGCCAATCTTGCTGGAGTAAGGTATATGCAAAGTAAAAAATTAAATTGGATGAACTGATCCCTGGCTGACACCAGTCTAGTAAAATTAATATCCCATATATCGCCCCAGTCGTCCCCATCCGTCTGGGGGAACATTGCCTCCCATGCCGCTCTACATCATGAGAGGAGCTCGCCAGCCACTGTAAACAAATGTTTGTATACAGTAGACAGGACCTAGTGTCTTCTCTGAGTAAAGATTCCAGATCACTCATTTGTAGTCTAATACTGGTGTCTCCAAATTGGGCGGTGTACGCATCTCTAAACTGCAAATAACGAAACAAATGAGTGTTAGGAATATGAAATTTTGTTTTCAGAGTATCAAACTGTAGGAGTTTCCCATTACCCACTATATCTTTCATCGTCTTAATACCATATTTAGTCCAAATGATTGAATCAGGATACTCAAAGAAGTGTGTCAGGTTGGGATTCTTCCATAGTGGTGTGTGAGGGGAAATCGCTGAATCACTATTCATCTTATTAGCCACTACCCATGCCCTACCAGTTGCACGCATGGATACTGTAACATTACACAGTGCCCTATTTCCACGTAGCAATAGGTGTGTCAGTGCCTCATAAGAGCCGACAATAGCTGTCTCCAGTGTATTAGCAGTATCATCCTCAGGAAGACTAAACCACCTATGGGCGAAGACCAGTTGACCTGCTAACAAGTACCTATAGAGATCAGGGACCGCCAGCCCTCCTTGTTTCCACTGCAGTTGCAACACCCAGAGCTTGATCCCAAGGGGGCCGCCCCTGCCACAGGAAAGTTGTCACGAGCTCATCAATTTTCTTGAATATATATTTCAGTATCCAGACAGGTAAGTTCCGAAATATATACAGAAATAAAGGTAAAAATTTCATCTTCAATAAATTCACCCTGCCAATGAATGTTAAAGGTAAATTCTGCCATGCCTGTAGCCTTTTTTTAACAAAAGTGGAGTGACATTCAATGTAATAAAATCTGACACAGAAGTGAAAATGTGCAGCCCCAGATATTTGATCACCTGTACCTGTTGCAAAGGGCAGTCGGCGGGAACCCTACAATTGGGGGAAAGTGTCCTGAGTGGGAGAATCTGGGATTTCCCCCAATTGACTTTCAGGCCCGAGAATTGTGCAAAGGAATTTAAGATGTCCAAAACAGCCGACAGGGAATTATCAGAGTCACGCAAGAAAAGAACCATGCCATCTGCATATAGAGACGTTTTTTCGTTCAAGCTACCTATAGTTATCCCTGTGTAATCAATGTCCTTAGTCTGCTTGTCTTCAGCAAACTGTTTGCAGGCTTGCTTGTGCATCATCTTTAGAAGAGGCTTCCTTCTGGGAGGATAGCCATGCAGACCAATTTGATGCAGTGTGCGGCGTATGGTCTGAGCACTGACAGGTTGGCCCCCCACCCCTTCAACCTCTGCAGCAATGCTGGCAGCACTCATACGTCTATTTCCCAAAGACAACCTCAGGATATGACGCTGAGCGCGTGCACTCAACATCTTTGGTCGACCATGGCGAGGCCTGTTCTGAGTGGAACTTGTCCTGTTAAACCGCTGTATTCTCTTGACCACCGTGCTGCAGCTCAGTTTCAGGGTCTTGGCAATCTTCTTATAGCCTAGGCCATCTTTATGTAGAGCAACAATTTTTTTCAGATCCTCAGAGAGTTCTTTGCCATAAGATGCCATGTTGAACTTCCAGTGACCAGTATGAGAGAGTGAGAGCGATAACACCGAATTTAACACACCTGCTCCTTATTCACACCTGAGACCTTGTAACACTAATGAGTCACATGACACTGGGGAGGGAAAATGGTTGATTGGGCCCAATTTGAACATTTTCACTTAGGGGTGTATTCACTTTTATTGCCAATGGTTTAGACATTAATGGCTGCATGTTGAGTTATTTTGAGGGGACAGCAAATTTACACTGTTATACAAGCTGTACACTCACTACTTTACATTGTAGCAAAGTGTAATTTCTTCAGTGTTGTCACATGAAAAGATATAAGAAAATATTTACAAAAATGTGAGGGGTGTACTCACTTTTGTGAGATACTGTAATATTGTACATTCACAACCCTATGATTTGACCTAATTCTCTGACAGCATTGTTTTTGGCCATGCCACTATGTCATGACAATATGAAACTTATATATGAAACTGTATGCACATGTAGTTGTTTTTTCACAAATTGAACAGGCTCTTGTTAAAATGAATACAATATTCAGATTATCTTCCTCTTAGTCAGTTGGGAAGGATGCCTAAAGCCTGGTAAATACTATAAATTATTTTTGTCGTTCAACCCAGCAGGCTTAAAGAAAAACCCTGACAGATAGCTGTACTAACACAAGTGATGTTAGTACAGTGTTCTCCTCCATTGTGCTATTGTGTTCTTACACGAGCCCCCCCCCCCCCCCGCCAGAACACACTGGTCAGTGCTGGCAGCCATTGGCTGCCCGCGCTGACTTGATGCTGATCGGATGCTGGATTTCCAGCATGCCCCTTTGACAGAAGCTGGTCATGAGACCGGCTTCTGTCAGACAGGGAGCTGTAGACATGGGCCGAAAATGTTGGCCAGTTCCTGCCAAACCAACCAAATTTTGTCCCTCATGTACCCGGCATTATAGAAGAACTAGGATGTGGCAAACTTTGCCTTTAAATTATTGTCCTTAACCAGTGACTGTGATTTTTAAGTAAACCTTGTAGCCTTTGTAAACTTTTTTAAATGAAAAATTTTGTTTAAGAGCGGGTACCACCAGAGAAACCTGTTCTATGAACTTCTCTGAATAAATTTACTTTGTTCTTAACTTTGGGCATGACTTCTAAGTTAAGCTCTACTCACCTGTGTACACCCTGTCCAATAAGAGTGTCAGGTAAGGGCACTGAGGTGATCTCACTGGTCAGACAGATGATAGGTGGTGGGGTTTAGTTGTTAAAGTCCAGCTAAGTAACAAAGTAAGAAGTCCACAAAAAAAGGAATTTCTGGATATTAAAGGTGATATCAGCCACCTCGTGGTATGAGCTCTTGGATAATACTTTTAATTTCAAATTGATTTAAATATATTTTTTAACACATTTGTTCAAAGCTGCCATTACTGGTCTGCTTCTGCAAATTAGTCCTTAATATACCTGGCTTTGGTGAGTGACATACCCAAAAAAAGCTGCAGCAAATGAAAGGTGGCAAAAGTCAGAATTCTATTTTCAAAAACATTTTTCTGTGAGAAAAAAAAAGACATGTTGCAAAAGTTACCACTCATACAATCCATAAAAGTTATAAAAAGAAGATGCAACATTAAGATGACAATGGGACACATTCACATTAAACAAATACCAAACATACCGGGCTTGGTCCCTTTTCCCTACTTCCACCTAGACCCAAGTAATGAGGCCGACCAAGTGGTAGCTTGAGCCTGATGCCTATGGATGTTCTTACTGTATTTTTGTACATTTATTTGTTTCATATCCGTGATGTTTCATATCCGTGATTACCTGTGGACGATAGTTACTTTCGTCTATTGAAATGCCTTTATTGTAGTACTATGTATATTACTGTCCACGTGACATGTTTTCAATAAAACGTTATTCTTAAAAAACAAAAAAAAACAAAAAACAAATATTTTGCCCACTGGTAGCCAGCCAAAAACTCGAGCATTTAAAAGGACAACTCAGGATCTGGCTCCCCTCTAACAGTCAAAGCCCCCTCCCGGGAGAGGAAGGAGTTGCAACAACAGATGGGCCATAGGAGCCTATCGGTGTAGCCACCATTCCCAGGCTTTACTAGCCTTTGTTAAGTGTTCTCTCCTCTCCTCTGTAGCCAGTGCTGGCTGACACAGGGGACATGAAGTAACCAGACCGGAGCCGCCAGAAAATAGATAAGTATGCAGATCTTTCTTATATTTGTTAAGTTTTGCCTGAAATTCCACTTTAAAGGAATATGGAAAACAATATGGAATATGTCTTAGCATAATTTTGATAATAACAAAACAATTTTGGCTTAAATTTTAAATAGGTGGTATAGTGTATTTTTTGTAAGTACATATTTTGAGTTATTTCAGTATTTAACTCAAGGCTAAAATGTAGACTGCAAGATGAGCCACTAGAGGCCGGATAGATTAGCTACTACACATGATCTGCCTATAGGCTTAAAGTGATACTAAAGGAAAAAAAAATATTTAAAAAAACTAACAAACATGTTATACTTCCTGCTCTGCGCAGTGGTTTTGCACAGAGCAGCCCAGATCCTGTTCTTCTCAGGTCCCTTGACAGCGCTCATGGCCCCTCCACCTTGCTGAGTACCCCCATAGCAAGCCGCTTGCTGTGGGGGCACTCATGTGAGCCGGCTTTCTGCGTCAATAAGACACATAAAGCGTGGCTCAGCCCTGCCCCCCCCCAATCCCACCTCACTGGCTGTGATTGACAGCAGCTTCCTCTGCTGCATCTCAGCCAATCAGGAGGGAGAAACCCAGGATTGAGATTGGGCTTAGGTAAGTATTATGGGGAGCTGAGAGGGGAGCTGCACATTGAAGGTTTTTTTTACCATCATGCATAGCATGCACGAAGGTAAAAAACCTTCAGCCTTTACAGCCACTTTAACAGCTTTTGAGATCTGAATCAGACACAAAGGAGTACATTGTCTTCAATAAGTTAGCCAACACATAGACTTTCATTGTGAATGGTGCATCAAAGTATAACCATTGTGGAGCATTGCAGTGCAAGGGGGTAGCACCTGCATATGCATAGGCCAATATGGTTGGCCCCATGTACACTATACATAAAAATAAATGTTAAACAAGAAATATTACCACAAATAGTATAGATATGATTATATGATCATGTTGATATCTCCTAATTATATATCTAAAGAATCATTGAAAACACTATACTTTCTCTTTTATTGTTTTTCTAGAAATCAAATCAAAACATGCATCATCTGCCTGTTCTCACTAGGACATCATCTGCCTGTTCTCACTAAAATGTTGTAAGATTACCAAATACAAATAAAGATTTTGACTGCACAACCCAACTGATTGTCACACAGAATGTTAGATTATGTACAATACAATGCCTGATTCCAGTGATATCTAATAAAAATTTCCACCTCAAGAAAACGCTTCCAATAATAAAATAGGATCCAAAACTCTATATTTTGTTCTATATAAAATGAGGCTCACCAGACATATTCTTGAAATTTAGCATATTACATATGACATCATTTACATGACCACTGTATGTAAAGTGAATCGGTAAACTCACTCCCTGTTTACGCCCATCCAGAAGTCGGTAAAGACTAAATATGTTGGCATGTGGATGGGCATAAACAAGGAGTGAGTTTATTGATTCACTGTACATACGGGGGTCATGTGAATTATGTCATATGTGATATGCTAAGTTTCAATAATTTGTCTGGTGAGTCTCATTTTATATGGAATAAAATATAGAGTTTTGGATTTTATTATACTGTTGGAAGTGTTTTTTTCCTTGTATGTCATGAGCCTATTATCACACTGAAAGAGGAGTTCAGAATGAGAAGTGTTGTTGAGGAGAATCAAAACTGGTCCGGATGCTGTTGTAAAGCACTTTTGCCTGAAATATGAGTGGCAATCTGATTTGGTTAGTTACACTGTATTGGTTATAGTCACTGAAGGCACCATTGGTGATATATCTTTAAAGTGGAAAGAAGCCACAGGAGTGGACCTTGTGTTTATAAAATTACTTCAAAGTTTCTTGGGACTAAATGCTCTGGACTCTTATGATTTACCTAAAAAATATTTTTTTCACTTTGAGTACAGTGAACTTCTTTATTTTGTACATTTTTTTCATATAAATTATTTTAGTTTATTTGTTTATGTTTTTCACAATGCTACTAGTGTTTTAAACACTATATTGTTTGATTATTTTATGATATGTGGATATATGAAGTAATATATGATTTATGTAGATATATGAATTTGTGTTATGTGCGTAGTCATGCTGGAACAGGAGCTGTTCCCACAAAGTAGGAAGCATGTAATTTTCCAAAATGTATTGGTATGCTGACGCCTTAAGAGTTCCCTTCACTGGACCTAAGGGGCCAGGCCCAACCCCTGAAAAACAACCCTACAACATAATCCCCCCTCCACCAAATGATTTGGACCAGTGCACAAAGCAAGGTCCATAAAGACATGGATAAGTGCCTTTGGAGTAGAGTAACTTGACTGGCCTGCAACCATCATATCATGACCTCAACCCGATAGAACATCTTTGGGATGAATTAGAGTGAAGACTGCGAGCCAGGCCTTCTCGTCCGCATCAGTGCCTGACCTCACAAATGCGCTTCTGGAAGAATGGTCAAACATTCCCATAGACACACTAAACCTTTGGAAACCCTTCCCAGAAGAGTTGAATCTGTTATCGCTGCAAAGGGTGGATCAACTCAATATTGAACCCTACAGACTAAGACTGGGATGCCATTAAAGTTCATGTGCGTGTACAGGCAGACGTTCCAATACTTTTGATAATATAGTGTATTTTCCGCTCACTTGTCCCTGTTTCTGGTCTGATGTATATAAAGACCTCTATAAAGAAATGTACTGTTTAGTTGTCAGAAGTGTTTTTCTGCAATAAACCTTATATACAACTTCTAAATTATGAATGTGTTCCTTTGAAAAGGCACTATGAAGAAAAAGTAGTGGTGAAAAAAAATCACATGTGGGTTCAACCAATAATTTTTTGTATTTTTCTTCATGGTCCACATAACTTGATGCAGCGCAGGGGTATGACCTTTGTCTACATACCTTTTACTAAAAGGGATGCCACTTTCTCATCTCAGGGAGTTGGGAGGTATGCATGAGAGAGATAAGAAATGAAAATGGTAACAAAAAAGCTGAATTATTAATGTAAAGTAAAACATATCTCAGATTACACATAACAGAAATAACAAAATGATGGCAATAGTACTAGGTATATTCAGCTGTAATGAAGCTCTTTCTGTCGACCTAAAGATCAGATTATCTAATAAATTATTGGCCAGATACATTTTTTTTTTCCTGCCATAAATTACCCTACTATCTTTTTTTGTGGTTCTTGCCCTGTCTGATAGGTAATGTTAAAACGTATCTAAACCTAAAATTTAAATATATTAAATTACAGCAACCAATTTAACAGATTAGGTAATCCACTAAATGACCTGACAGGGAATAACGGCAATTTGCAGTTTTCTTAACCAGTGCAAAATTAGAAGAATTAATGCAACATAGGTTCAGGATGGCAAAGAGCATACATACGCTGAGGAATAATACAAAACAAATTATGAAAGCTGCACAAACATGGACTGTTCACAACAATGTCTCTGAGGTTCAATCAGGGTAATGTGACTGCATAGTATAATCACTATAGCTATAACAACAGAGAGTCTAGCTGAGAATGACTACTTAAGTAAAACAGTTTAGAACACAAACAACTACTTGTGATTTACCCAATAAACAGCAATCCCCAATCAGTGAGGTCCAGGGTAGCTCTGGTAACAAAGGCGAACAGCTGGAGGGATCCAAAGCACAAGGGTAAAGAGCTACTGCATTGGAACCAGAGTACTCTGGTAGCAAATGGGGAGAGACTCTCCTGTGTATCTGGGTCTTCCAAGAAGCTGTATGCTATTAGGCTCCCACTTGGCTGCCTGAATGCCCATTATGGCAGTAGAGAGCGACTCACCTGGCAGCGGATCACTTGCCTAGCTACCATTGCCTCATCAAGTGTGCCCTCTCTGAGTTGCTGGATAAAGGAAAGCTAAGGAATCTATCTTTATTTTTTCTGGGGGTGGCAGTCTTGGTGGTCTGATCATGGGACTGTACTGCCACAACAAACTTGGTAAAGTGGTCCACCATCACTAGAATGTGATGGCATGCAACTTCTGACATGTTGAGTGTAAGAAAGTCAATGGTCAGTACTTCCAGTGGAGCAGATGTGTACCAAGTTAGAGGTGGAATTCGGTCCCTAACACCTTTCCACAGAATCACAGTATCTACAGATGTGTTCACCTAGCTGGAACAAACCCACACAGATGGCTTGATTCTTGAGCTAGGTATGTTTTGTGGACATTCTAGTGTTCCAGTTCAATGTGGTATTTCGTGCCACAAAGAGGGCCCAGGCCCTTGATAATATGACCTGTCAGGTCACTGACGAGTCATGGGGGAACATTATTCTGTGGTACATGTATGTCGGTCCAGGATAAAGACATCTGTCTTGGCTCCCTCTGCTGCGCTATTCAGGGTCAAATGTGTCATAAGGGTAGGCTTGGTGCTTTCCCCCTTTTAGTGCACCTTTCAGGAGGATGCAGAGGTGACGCCAGGCTTCCGCATGGGTCACTTTCTGGTAAATTCGGTAGCAGGCACACATTGTGGATGGATGGGGGGCTATGTGGGGAATTTTTTGTTTATGTTTGGGGGTGTCTCCCCCTCCCCACCTGTGAACCTTGCCCATTGGCTTTTTGCCACACTCTCCTGTGAGAGGTGTGGAAGGCTCCCCAGGAGACCCAGGTATATGTTAGGCTGGACGGTGGTGGAGGTCGATGTGCATAACTGGGACAGCACCCATGGAGGGAATGTGCATGTATAGAGATTCTCTGTAAGTAGGTTGCCTTTCAGGAACATGGCGCTTTGGATTTATGAAAGATCTAGGCCTTGTGGGTCCTGATGCTGTTTCTTTTTTTAATTATACATTTAAGGGCTGTTGGTATATAATTTCTTTATACCCTCCTACCTGGGGTGCCGTTGGGAAACATCTATTTATGTGAATTTGACTGGATTGATCTGGGTTTTATAAAAACAAATCTAATCTAATCTAAACTGTTTTGTTAGATATGGTATATTATATATAACCCATTTTGGTCACATCATAAGAGGAATGTTTTTTAATACCTGTACGTGCTTCTTTTGCCCTATAGTCTCCCCACAAGCAAGTGCATCTTGTTTGGCCCCCTCCTGTCAGAACAGATCCAAGGGCTACATCATGATAGGAGTAGATTTGTTTTAGGTCTTTTTACCACATTTTATGGGTTCGAGTAACTGCCCCTGCTACTTCCATTTGAGATGGTCCTTGGGATTATGTCACATACACCTCTTAGAGCTATGTTCAAAATGTTTGTTTTATAATCACATTATCACATCAGTAAGTCATATTTGCGAAGTATGTATACAATGCATCTTACTGAGTTAATGTAAGTTAATGTAAGTTCCTTAAAATGTATTTTATATCTTTAGAACCTGGCTATATGAGAGATTTTTCCTGGTCCTGAGTAAGCAATATATCCGCGAAACACATTGACCTCTGAGAACATATGTCCAAAATTGTTTATCTATTTAATTATGTGTATTTTTTTATTACTACTTCTATATTACAAAATTATAGGTATTGTTAACATTTAATATGTAACAATAAATATTTATTTTTAACCTTTAAATGCTGCTATAGCTTCCTTGGTAGCACATATAAAAAAGTTATATATTGGAACCCACCATTTTGTAATTTTAAAAATAAGACATTTTTGGTGGCAGACATCCTAGGTGGAACTCCCCAATCTAGGATATACTTGTGTTTTACTATATATGTTTTTTCCTTTGTGTTTTTTTAAATTGATGATTCCAGTGGCTGGAATAATTTACTAAAACCATACATTTACTACACAGGTGGGAGCACAAGGTGATAATGGTGGTAGAGTAACAGAGTTAACTTGGCGGAACAAAACAGTATTTGGACAAACACAATCTGAGTTAGGCACACTCTCTAAAACACACATTTTTTATTGATCAGTCAAAATTCACCCACTCAAAACAAACATGGAGCAAAAAGCCCCAGGTCACAAGAAAGATGGAAGTATACCCTTAACAGGAAGATAATTTTCAGATTATTTATCTCACTCCTGTCACACTTTCTGCTGAGGAGATGGATTTAGTTAAGTTTGGAGTTAACTACCCAGATAGCAGGAAATTGTGCTGCAAGTTTGAAAATGACTTGCTAAGCTATTGCTAGACTTGCCAAGCTTCACAAGTTTGTTGCACAATGGCAGCAAGTCACATTGCATGACTCCAGACATAGGTGTGCCCAGCCTATTGCATTAGGGTGTGCACCCTAAAGCTCAAATACACATATGTGTGTCTACATATATATGACCCATATATAATGCATCCAGTTATTCAGACCTTTTATGCGTTACCGAAAAGGCACAAAAATATACATGACCCTTCAGGTAGACCTATTGTATCAGGCATAAATAGTCTTACACAGAACGCTAGAAAACCAATTGATGACTATTGAAGGGAACCCGTTGAAGATTTACATTCTTACCTTAAAGACACTATCCATCTACTTACCATTTGAATAATCTTTTTCACCACTATTCTAGCTTCTATTGACGTTGAGACACTATACTCAAGTATACCACACAATAAAGGTTTAGATGTCATTGCAGGATTTCTAAGGGGAAAAAAAAGTGTAGCATTTGAGGAGTATACCCCCTTTGTGATTGACCTTTTATGTTTTCTTTTGACACACAATTTTTTAATTTTTTTTTTATTTGATGGCTCCCACTACCTCCAGGCATAGGGCATGGTGATGTGAACAACATGTGCCCCATTATATGCCAATCTGTACTTGTGGGGGTAAAAGCAAACACTTTTATCCTGTTAGGGATCAGGAGTGCGTTGCACTCAGAATGCAGGGATTAGGACTGCGTTGCGCTCTGAATACAGGGATCAGTAATGCGTTGCGCTCAGAATGCAGGGATCAGGAGTGCGTTGTGCTGAGAATGCAGGTATCAGGAGTGTATTGCACTGAGAATGCAGGGATCAGGAGTGCGTTGCACTGAGAATGCAGGGATCAGGAGGAAGGGTCTGGTCAAATACTTGTGCCATGTCAATTTGTGATGCAGGTATAATGACGATATGTTCATATTTTAAAATGGCACTAAAGAAGTGTTGACAAAATTTGCTGAGGTACTCAATCATAATGACTTAAGTGTAATGCTTACCTTAAACTTTCATGAGACCTCATTAGCATTTTTTAATTTATACATTAAAAAAGACAAGGATGGTAGGTGAAAAACTTGTCTGTTTAAAAAATCTACAGCCAGTAATACGCTGTTCCATAGTAACAGCGCATATCTGCGGCACATTATTAAAGCCATCCCCACTAGACAATACTTACAGTAACTCACAAAAGTAAGTACACCCCTCCCATTTTTGTCAATATTTTATTATATCTTTTCATGTGACAAGACTGAAAAAATGACACTTTGCTACAATGTAAAGTAGTGAAAGTACAGCTTGTATAACAGTGTACATTTGCTGTCCCCTCAAAATAACCCAACACACAGCCATTAATGGCAACAAAAGTGAGTACACTCCTAAGTGAAAATGTCCAAATTGGGCCCAAAGTGTAAATATTTTGTGTGGCCACCATTATTTTCCAGCACTGCCTTAACCCTATTGGGCATGGAGTTCACCAGAGCTTCACAGGTTGCCACTGGAGTCCTCTTCCACTCCTCCATGACAATATCACAGAGCTGGTGGATGTTAGAGACCTTGCGCTCCTCCACCTTCCATTTAAGGATGCTCCACGGATGCTCAATAGGGTTTAGGTCTGAAGACAAGCTTGGCCAGTCCATCATCTTTACTCTCAGCTTCTTTAGCAAGGCAGTGGTCATGTTGGAATACTGCCCTGCGGACCAGTCTCCGAAGGAAGGGGATCATGCTCTGCTTCAGTATGTCACAGTACCAGTGCTGCCAACCTACCAAGCTGAAATTTACTGGCGCAACACCCAAAATTTACTGGCACAGCTACGTTTTTACTTGGATTTCAAAAAGTTCCAAAATTGCAGTTTTTAGTGCAAATTTTGGTATTTAATCTACAAACAACTACAATATACAGTTAGTAATGTGATTTCAAGTAGATCTGAAAGCAAAAAAACATTGTTTTATATAGCAAGGCAGGCTATTATAACCCATCAGTTTTTTGTCACCTTTGTCCACACACAGACAGCCTTTGCCCCCCCAAAGAGACTGCATTTGCCCCCACAGATAGACACAGCCTTTGCCCCCGACAGAAAAAGAGCCTTAGGCTGCAGTGCTCAGCAAACAGACTGCTACCCCCTCCCGGATCAGGGAAGACAAGATTTGGCACATATGAAAACGACTGACTCTGACAGCACTTCAGCAGTGCAACACAGATGACTTCCATGAAAGTGACAGTCACCAGGCAGGCCTGGTCCCCAGCAGCCCACTCTACCACAAGAGGGAAAGAATGAGCACACAATGAAGCTGAATTTGACTTGCAGCAGACAGCACAGATGATAAATAACTCACCTCCTACAGTGACAGTCTCTCTCCACCTCGGCCCAGGGCTTTGTTTTGAGCTGTATCTCCACCTGAGAGCTTTGAGTCTGCAGGCTTGCCTTGCTTGTGTGCCTGGTCTGTTCATTGCCGTGGATGATCCGACATTCTCCGTCCCTCAGACAGCATAATAGTCTGCCTGCCACTTACTGTCTTCACCATGAAGTCCCCTCCGCTCTACCCACTTGGCTGATGGTGCAGGTAGGGGCACAGTGCTGTGGTGATGGGAATTCCTGACTCCTCACAGGCTCCATCATTTCCAGGCAGAGACAGGTCCGACCTCCTTCTCCTCCGCGCTGTCACTGTGGCGACATAAATGAAAACGGGCGGAGCGCGGCGCCTGACATTCAAAAATGGCGCCAGGTGGCGCCATCACTTCACTGCGCATGCGCCCGCCCTGTTGAGCATGTACAAGATTTCCCGAGCTCGGCCGGCTTCAGAATGGCGCATGCGCTGTCGTCCAGTAGCCATCTTTTTTACGGGCACAGTTGCCCGTAACGGACATTTACGGGCGGGCCAAAAACGGGCTGAAATTTACGGGCTGCCCGTAAATTAACGGACAGTTGGCAACACTGCACAGTACATGTTGGCTTTCATGGTTCCCTCAATGAACTGTGGCTCCCCAGTGCCGGCATCACTCATGCAGTCCTAGACCATGACACTCCCACCACTATGCTTACTGTTGGCGAGACACACTTGTCTTTGTACTGCTCACCTGGTTTCCGCCACACATGCTTGACACCATCTGAACCAAATAAGTTTATCTTGGTCTCATTAGACCACAGGACATGGTTCCAGTAATCCATGTCCTTAGTCTGCTTGTCTTTAGCAAACTGTTTGCAGGCTTTTTTGTCCATCATCTTTAGAAGAGGCTTCCTTCTGGGATGACAGCCATGCAGCCCAATTTGATGCAGTGTGCGTTGTATGGTCTGATCACTGACAGGCTGACCCCCCACTCCTTCAAGCTCTGCAGCAATGCTGGCAGCACTCATACGTCTATTCCCCAAAGACAACCTCCTAATATGACGCTGAGCATTCAACTTCTTTGGTCGACCATAGCGAGGCCTGTTCTGAGTGGAACCTGTCCTGTTAAACTGCTGTATGGTCTTGGCCACCGTGCTGCAGCTCAGTTTCAGGGTCTTGGCTTAAAGCCTAGGCTGGGGGTCAGCAACCCATCAATTCCGGGCTACCTGTCAACTGCAGACAGGTGACAGGTAGACCGTGAACAGGTTCCTGCGTCACAGACCCCCACCTTCTATGTTCCGGTCCTTTCTCCCTCCCAGTCTCAAGCCTTCTGCGTGGCTCTGCCACACCTTCTGTGTACTGCTCCTTCTCAGTCCCTCCCGCCCCCAGCCTCCGCTGTGATCAGTGAACAACGGAGACCGGGAGGAAGCACAGCTCAGGACGGAGGGCGGGAGGAGGAGCTGTCCATACAAACTTTTTATGTTTAACCGCAGGTGATTGGTTGCTAGGACAAAAGGTGTTCTTAAGTAACCAATCACCAGCTTACTAATATGAAAAGTCACCCTGCCAGCTCCGCCCCTCTGTCCAGAACTGTGCTGCCTCCCAGTCTCCGCTTCGGAAACAGGTAGGAGACTACTATGCGAGGCAGAGATTACTGCTATGGGGAAAGGGGGCAGAAGACACCACTGTGTGTGTGTGTGTGTGTGTGTGTGTGTGTGTGTGTGTGTGTGTGTGTGTGGGGGGGGAGTGATGTGAAGGGGGCAGAGGACACTGTTATGGGCAGGGTCACTTCCACAGCAGTGTCCTCTACCACCTGTCACATCACCCTCCACCTCCCCTCAAACCCTGCATTCTGAGCCTAACATACTGCTAATCCCTGCATTCTTAACCTAACATACTCCTGATCCCTGCATTCTGAACACAACAGGCTCCTGATCCCTGCATTCTCAGCGCAATGCACTCCTTATCCCTGCATTCTCTGCACAACGCACTCCCGATCCCTGCTTTCTGAGCGCAAAGCACTCCTGATCCCTGCATTCTCAGCGCAATGCACTCCTAACCCTTGCATTCTGAGCGCAGCGCATTCCTGATCCCTGTATTCTGAACGCAACGCACTCCTGAACCCTATATTCTGAGCGCAACGTACTCCTGAAACCTATATTCAGAGCGAAACGCCCCCCGAATCCTGCATTCTGAGCGTAACGCACTACCAAATCCTACATTCTGAGTGCAACGCACTCCCGAACCCTGCATTCTGAGCGTAACACACTCTTGAACCTTACATTCTGATCGCAACGCACTCCCGAACCCTGCATTCTAAGCGCAACGCACTTCTGAACCCTGCATTCTGAGTGTAGCCCACTCCTGATCCTTGCATTCTGAGCACAACGCACTCCTGATCCTTGCATTCTAAACACAACGCACTCCTGAACCCTGCATTCTGAGTGCAATGCTCTCCCGAACCCTGCATTCTGAGTTTAACATACTCTTGAACCCTGCATTCTGAGCGCAACGAACTTCTGAACCCTGCATTCTGAGCACAGATCACTTCTGATCCCTGCATTCTCTGCACAACGCACTCCTAAACCCTACACTGTCTTGTACTACTTATTTTTGTTAAATGAAAATCATTAAAAAAAAAGGGGGTCGGTCTTACTCTTTTTTTTTTCGGGGGGGGACACTATGCCTGGTGATCTTTGACTTCATCAGTGTTGTTCAAGTAGATCTCCATCCCTCAAAGGTTGCCCACCCCTGGCCTAGACCATCTTTATGTAGAGCAACAATTCTTTTTTCCGATCCTCAGAGAGTTCTTTGCCATGAGGTGCCAGGTTGTACTTCCAGTGACCAGTATGAGAGAGTGAGAGCGATAACACCAAATTTAACACACCTGCTCCCCATTCACACCTGAGACCTTGTAACACTAACGAGTCACATGACACTGGGAAGGAAAAAATGTCCAATTTGCACATTTTCACTTAGGGGTATACTCACTTTTGTTGCCAGCAGTTTAGTCATTAATGGCTGTGTGTTGAGTTATTTTGAGGGGACAGCAAATTTACACAATTTTATATACACACATTTATACAAGCTGTACACTCACTACTTTACATTGTAGCAAAGTGTAATTTCTTCAGTGTGTGAAATTACATGTGAGGGGTGTACTCACTTTTGTGAGATACTGTATGTATAAAGAGAAATTGCACAGACAAAGAGGAATTGGAGTATGAAGCAAGGTTACTTTGTAACCACTTCATTAGTAGACAATATAGTAATAGTTCCATAAAAAGTGCTTATCAACGGGCCAAAAATACCCCCGAGATTTATTGCTCTATCAGGGGACAATATTATACGTCCAATTACTAAATACACCAATTAAGCATATATGACCCATAAAGCATTCAAGAAACACTGGCATCTCGAACAGTCCAATTATTTGATATTTTGTTGAAGAAAGACCTCATTTTACATTTCGTAAAAAAAAAAAAAAATCTATCTGGGATATGCTATATTCTAGTCATTATCAGAGAGGGGGCCTTGTGACCTCTGCAAATTTATTCTTTTTGGGACAAAGAAAAGGTTATTGCCAATAACTCACTATAATATAACTCTGACGTTTTGAATATATAGAAAAACAAAGCGTTCCTTTATTTGCTGACTCACCATTCAAGGTGTGATCCAGATAATCATAAATGAAGATACTAATAGCAGGCAAGGTGAAGATAGACCCCACCTAAGAGTAATTACCACGGACCAAGCAGCCTAAATTTAGGATCTTTAATACACATTTCAAAATGATACAAGGAAAACTAGATTAAAATTCCACCCCACACCCCAGCTATAGAATTTGGGCCCTTTCACACTGACGTGTCCGTGTAGGGCTCCGCTTAGTTTAGCGGGGGATCACTCTGTCGATCCCCGCTGAGCAGGCAGATGACAGGTCGGTCTCTGCACACTGTGCAGGGACCGACCTGTCAGAGCGCCGCCCTCCTCTATGGGGGATCGGATAAAGACGCACCTTAGAGTCTGTTTTCATCCGATCCGATGACGGATGGAAAAGTAGGGTTTTCCTCCATCACACTTTAGCAGATTGGAGTGGGTCGGATGTCAGCGGACATGTCACCGCTGACATCCTTCACTCCATAGACCTTTATGAAGCGACCGTTCAGGTCCGCCTAAAAAACTGACAGGCGGACCTGAACGGTCCACCCGTGTGAAAGGGGCCTTAAAAGAGACAATATTGTCTATAGTCAATGCAGCTGCTTCATTCAAACCACTCATTCATACACATTTCACATACATAGCCCCTTGGCTGGTATATTAGCTTGGTAAGTGTGATGAGAGGACCACTAGGAGTAAGACCATCAGGGATTGTGAAAAAATTCCAAGTGAAGATCATGAAGTTGTTGCCCTGGTCCAAAGATGACACAGGTACTAGTGTAAGTGTATGTCTCCAAGAGTGACACTTGCAAGGGGAAATCCAAAAGGCACCTTATTGCAGACAGCAGACATTAAAGTTACTGTTCAGTAATCTCCATGGTCTAGGATCCCACTATGCAAAGCATAACTAAAAAGGCAAACACTGAATAAAGAAATTGTGATGATATCCTAATAGGTGTTTATAACACAGTTCTCAGTATTGCCAATGGTTGCCACAGGACAAGGTATGTCTAACTGTTGCGCATAACCATCAAAGTTCGCTGAAAGCTAAGAAAATGAAGTTATAAATGGATCAAAGACCTGCTGGTCCACTCACCAAACCTGGGACAATGTACTCTCACATCCATAGTGGCCCAGAGTAGCTGGCTCTCTTATACAGGCGTTGTGCAGAAAGTCCAAGAGAGGCGGGGGTCATGTCTGGAATCCTAATCAGGATTGGAGTGTTCACCGCTGGTCAGGTCTGATCTTGTAAGGAAGTGATTCAGCATACATTTTCCAAGATGGACACCAAAATATTCAGGGAGACCATTGAGCATGTGCAGGCAAGCAGATTGCATCAAGCATGACGGCAGAGTGTCACTCACGTGGTGTCGTGACAGCCGACATGTTTCGCCCAATCAGCATGAGCTTATTCAGGGACCCTTCCTTTTGGGACCTTCGCATGTTGGAGGTGTACACATTGCAAATTCATCAGTTCTAGGAGGGAGGTAGTTTTACCTAACTCCATGAGACTTTACAGCATTTTGTGAATTGTGAGACCTTGCGAATTGTTGACTTACTCACATGTGATGCATTTTATGTGGATAAAACTAAATGCATGTGCTGGCAAAGAATAGGGGATCATATGTATGAAATATCTAATGGTAATTTAGAAAGTCCCATTGCAAGGCATTTTGGGGCACACAATGCATATTCTACTGACACTTAAAAACCATCCAAAACAACAGAGCCAAGAGGTACAAGTTCAAGAAAAGGGACTGTGTTGAGTCTGTTTTGATTTTTTTTTTGCCAAATTCTGTCTGCAGTACTTCATTTTGCCGTACACACTTGGAAATATTCAAAAACATTTGCGGACATTTTCATCAAATAGCTCCAAAACGTATACACCATAATCTACTATTTTATAGTGTTTATTCCATACATTATAAATTGTATACTATACTGTGTTCAGTATTATTCAAATGCTGCTGTCAGACTTATTCACCTTGCCAGCTGCTCGGCGGCCGATGCCTCTTGCTGCCAATTCCTCCACTGGCTTCTGCTCACCCAGTAAATAAAATTCAAAAACCTAACAGCAACATGCAAAGCCATTCACAACTCTACCCCAAGCTACATTACTAACCTCATCTCCAGACATCACTAAAACCATCCTCTCTACTCCTCCCAATATTTCTTGCTCTCTAGTTTCATTGTTACCTTCTCCCATGCTCACTTCCTGGACTTCTGCAGAGTTTTTCCTTACCTCTGAAACTTCCTACCCCAATCTGTCCACCTGTCTGCTACTCTTTCCACCTTCAGGCGATCCTTGAAAAATCATTCCTTTAGAGAAGCCTATCCAGCCCTCATGATTTACTTTCTCCATCAGTGCAACCCTCACAGTTAATGCCTTTTGCTTCACTTGCATCTCTCTTTAGATTGTAAGTTCCTACAAGTAGGGTTGTCCTAGCAATCCTGTATTGAATTGTATTGCAACTGTACTGTCTCCCTTTATTTTGTAAAGTAACATGCAAACTGTTGGCTCTATAAAAATCTTGTATAACATTTTTATTATTACTAACTCTCGGTGGAGCTGCTGGTTTAAGCGGGCTGTTACCTTCACTCTCGATACCTCTGTTTCACCGGCACCGGGTCTAGGGTTCCGTTGAGTTTACCTCTGGACGATATAAGCACCAACACTTGAGTACGTTTTCAATGCTTTATTGAACCAAGTAACGAAGGAAGTAGCAGGAAAGAGGCAGGGGGGAAACTGCAGGGGAAGCTCAAATACCTTTCTTTAGGTTCCTTCAGAACATCCTTTAAGGTTGAATACTGTAAATGAATGCAATCCCCTTTTTGTGGGACACAATCTCTGCTCGCCTGGATAGGCCTCTCTCACTTGCCTAGCAGCCAGTACGCAGCACGAACAAAAGTCTCTGCCACAGACTTGCTTGAAATAAACCCGTACGATCCTCTGCCACAGGATGTATTGGTTTGCGATGAACGTCAGACAGAGTACTTGGACCTTTAAGCCAACCCGGCAGTACTATGCGGTAGGATCACTTTAGGATACGTCCTCCAGCCGCGTCACCAGGCCCCTCTCCAGACCAGCACTCTGCATGATCCTTCCATGACGGGTCCTCCCCTGGAATCTCCTCGGTTGTCCAGCTTCCTCCCTCTGGATAGACAGCTCAGGACCATTCCTCAGCTGCTGCGGTAAGCCCCAGACAGGCTTCTGGGCCCACCCACGCGCCGCAGCGACATGGGCCTCCGGAACGGAGGACCACGAGGTGGTACTCTAACACATACCTGTCGGCCAGGAGGGCCAGCAGGTGGCTGAAAACGAACCCCTAAACATGGCGTCTGTCCCACAAATACCCTCTCCCAGAATGCATCTCGGAAGACCACCCCCACCGAGCTGCCCCCGGGACAGAGGAGCACCCATCTGCCTCAACACGTTGCCTTTCCAACATCCGCCGATGGTGACAACGACAACCACCAGCACAATGTGGAACCACACGCAACGTCAGCCAAGCTGGAACAGAGGCAAATCTAACTTCCTATAATGAGCAATTCACTAAATTTACCTATCAGATGGTAGATCACAAATCTACCAGCACTACACATGTTTGCAGTAATGTTTTCTAGCAGCTCTCAGAATTAAAAAAGAGCAAATTTGCCCAGGGTTTGATTTGGTAAGGTTTTAGCAAATCTTGTTCAAATTTGCAAACCCAACTTAGAGGCAAATCGAAGTCTATGAGAGACACATCTAATAGGGATAATAGACAAACCCACATAATGGGGGGAAGGTTTTTTTGTGCAGCTTCAAGGACAATATTGAAAATACACAAATGCTAACATTGGGGGGCGGGGGGTGCCCTAAAACTGCACGTGAGGTTATGAAACAGTACCATTTTCATGGATCATCTCAGTAACACCTTATATTGGCAGAGCATATTTGGCTGTGGAATCATTTTTTTTCCTTTTACAATTAGCTTGGCTTACATCCAGCATTAGTACACCAATCTGGTTAATTTTAGTTTAAAAAAAAAAGCCTTTTTATTACGTAGATTTGCCGCAACACATGCTTTTTCCAGCAATCATGAGACCTGCTTTGACTAGAAGATAGAAATTGGCCATTCGTTTGCTGTGGCTATCCCTGTACTTGCTAATGAAAAACTGTCCTACTGCTGGCCAAATCTCTTTCAATCTGAAGAGACTTTTTTGGTTTTGGTGCATTCTCAGGCATTAGGATTCATTGGAGCAAATCCCTGCTATTCCTGTAAGGCCCCTTGACTATGCCAACTGCTATTGGTGCCCCGCTCAAATACTTTGAGATTGAGATACATGGTAACCTCTACCAGCACATTAGCAACAATTTACCAATCCAAAAGTGCACAGCCTGCAAAGCCCTTCCGCTAACACTGGTGGGAGAATGAACCTAATCAATTGCTATTTTTATCCAAATTCCCATATTTCTTATGGAATACCCTCATCCCCAGCCCTATGTTTCTGAACTAACGGGAAAAACTGGACTGAATGTCTTGACCATTATCTTCCTCTTATTATCTCTTCTAAAGACAGGTTCATACAAAAAAAAATTCTACATAGGGCCTATTACACAACATCACCAATGACTCTCACTAATGATTCTGTTTTGTTTATTACTAGAGCTAAGTGTTATAGATGTGAACTGGGGCCTGGATCCTTTATTCAACTGGTGTGGACCTGTACTCCCCTCCAAACTTTTAGGCAAGGGGTAACAAATACTATCAATGAAGTAGGGGGGTCTAAGGTTGGGAATTACCCTTTAGTCATGCTTTTAGGAATTGTGAGATTTTATTTGGATGAAAACTCCCCACTCCCTCCACTCTACAGACATGGCAAACTGCTATCAACAAGCCCCTCCCTCTTTATAAGCTCGCCTACACTGGTCAGAATTGACAACTTAAATTTGACAGGATCTGTTTAACTGTGTAAATTCCAGTTTCTCTGATCTGGCCTCTCTCTCTGCACCCATCTCCCCCCCTCCTTATTTGCCTGTCAAGTCCTAGAACCACAAACTCCAATAACTAAACCCCTCTCTTTATTGTATACCAGAGACTACCTTCTTTTCTTTTTAATTTCCACTCCCCTCTTCTCTCCCTCTCCCTCAAATGCATGCACACCTAAGGATACATTCTTGGCATTGTGCTAGTTTGCCAGGATTAATGATTCCTGTGCGCATGTGCAGGAGTCACCCCATTCTCACCAGTCAATCAAGAGGCCAAAAAACTCGGGACGTGGAAGAAAGCAAGAAAATATCAATGGCTGGCGAGAGCTCCGATAGTTGTATCGCTGGAACAGAGGTGAGGATTCTGCATACTTTAGTTCCACTTTAAAATATGACCATATCAACATAAAGTAAAATTTGAAAAACACAAAAAAAAAAGCACCCCAAATACAGGCAGTCCCCAAGTTACGAACACCCGTGTTATAAACGACCCCTACTTACGAACGGCCTCAAATGCCGGCCACGTGTTCCACGCTGGTCCTGGATACCTCCGGATACATCCCATACTGCAGTACTACATGTACTGCATGGGCAGAAGAGCCCCAGATAACATAACAAGCGCCCGGAACATCCCACATCCATGCACAGGCGGACGTTACACTTACAAATGCAGGGTTCCAACCGGAAGTTACACTTACAAATGCAGTGTCGACTTACGAACAACTTCGACTTACGAACAAACCTACAGTCCCTATTGTGTTCGTAACTCGGAGACTTCCTGTACCACCCCTGAAACAAAAGCCAGCTTTTTTCAAAGGTAAACCTTGCCAAAAAAAACTAAAAAATGCCCTATTAACATAAAACAAAAATCAAAACCAAAATACCCTCCAAAATAAATTAGAACCCCAAAATATCATTCCCTGAAGATAAAGACAACATTTTTTTCAAGCATATCCCTGAAACAAAAGCCAACAAGTTTTTCAAATATATTAATAGTAAAAAAGCGAGGTCAGGACCCTTAAAAAATGACCGGGGAAGTTGGTCACAAGTAATAGAGAGAAAGCAAACATTAAATACATTCTTCTCCTCAGTGTATACAAAGGAAAATGAGGGGTATAATAAACAAGACAGTAATGCTAATAACAGTATATTAAATGCACCCTTGTAACTGACAGAGACCAGTTTAAAAAAAAAAAAAAAGACTAGAAATATTTACTGTGAACAAACCTCCAGGATAAGATGGTTTACACATGAGAGCCCTCAAAAAACTTAGCCATGCTATAGCCAGACCATTATTCCTAATTTTTAAGGAAAGTTGATTGACTTGAACGGTACCAGCTGATTGGTGAAAAGTCAACGTAATATTCAAAAAAGGGCCAAGATATATACCTGGGAATTACAGAACAGTCAGCCTAACATAAATAGAATGTAAACTATTGGATGGGATGATAAGGGACCACAATCCAAGAATTTGCTGATGAAAATAGCATTATTAGTATCACTATTAACCAAGAGTAAACAGCCTTTTAACATTCTTTGAGGAGGTAAGTTGTAATTTAGTTAGAGAAAGGCCGGTGGACACAGCTAAGGCATTTGATAGTTTGATACAGTATCCAATAAATGCTTATTTGCAAATTAAGGTTTTTTGGCTTTGATGATACTGTATGTACCTGGACAGAAAACTTGTTACACAATTGTGTCCAGAGGGTGGTGATAAATGGCATACTTTCTGAATGATCTGGAATTATAAGCAGGGTACCCTAGGGCTCTGTTCTGGGACCAATTCTGTTTAATTAGTTTATAAATAATATACAGTGGAGAAAATAATTATTTGATCCTTGAAGATTTTGTAAGTTTGCCCACTTACAAAGAAATGAAGGGTCTATAATTTTTATCATAGGTGTGTTTCAAACGATAGAGACAGAATATCAACCAAAAATCCAGAAAAAAACACATAATACAAATGTTAGAAAATGTATGGAGGGAGCTAAAACTTTGAGTCGCCAAGAGACAGCCAAGAAACCTTAAGGATTTAGAGAGGACAAAAATCCCTCCTGAGATGTGTGCAAACCTGTTTACTGACTACAAGAAATGTCTTACCAACAAGGTGTGTTTGAGTTTGATCATTCAGCTGCTTAACTTAACACTTTCCGCAGTGCACACAGGAGGAGAGGGGCAGGAGGAGAAGGAGCAGATCAGCTCTCTCCTGTCCTGTCCTGTCCGTGGGAGGGATGAGGGAGTGGGAACTGTCAGTGCAGGCTCTGAGCTGTATGAGAGAGATGCTCTCAGCTCAGAGTCCTGCTGATGGGTTCTAATAGGCGGCATTGATGAGTACTGATAAGTGGCACTGATGGGCAATGATAAGGGGCATTGATGAGCACTGGTAAGTGGCACTGATAGGGGGCATTGATGAGCACTGATATGTGGCACTGATAGGCAGCACTGATGGGAACTGATAGGTGGCATTGATGAGCACTGATATGTGGCACTGATAGACAGCACTGATGGGCATTGATTGGCAGCACTGATGAGCACTGGTAGGCGGCATTGACGAGCACTGTTAGGTGGCACTGATAGGTGGCATTGATGAGCACTGATAGGCGGCACTTATGGGCACTAATAGGCAGCATTAATGGGCACTGATAGACAGCACAGATGGGCACTGATAAGTAGCACTGATAAGTACTGATAGGCAGCACTGATGAGCACAGATAGGCGGCACTGATAGGCAGCACTGATGGGTACTGATAGGCAGCACTGATGATCAGGGCACTGATCATCAGTGCCCTGATTATCAGTGTAAACAATGTACTGACTGTAATGTACTGCAGTCTTGCGGGTTAAAGGCTTTCCTTTCCTCAGTCACATTGTGGGAAGAAAGGATCACATGGTAAAGGGCCGCTGTGGTTAGCCCTTTACCGTGATCTGTGTTCAGCTGTGTCACAGAGCATGCTGGATGTGCACCCCAGGCAGAGGAGGCAGGGTTCTGGGAGGATGTCCATGGACACCTTCCCAGAACTGGAAGCCCAGGGCTTGGATGGAAAAGGGGGGGGGGTGTTAGGGGGGCCCTTCATAGTTTCTTGCACCGGGGGCCCTGAAGGATCTAGTTACACCTCTGCAAAGGTACATAGGTTATTATACACTATTTTGAAAATAGTGACACCAAGCCTGAAGGTGAACAAAAATCCAAAGTTGTCACTGGAACAGAAATGGAGGGGGCATCTTTTCCAGTAACAACCTTATGAAAAAGGATTTCCTTCATTTTGGGAGATTTCCTTTCACTTCTTGTGCCTCTGAGACAGAGATAAGAAGCAAGGAATATCTCCCCATAGGGACACAGACAGGAAAAAAAAAAATATAAGACATTTTACCCATCACCTCTATCTAAAACTAAAAAAGTCTCTGGATATTTATCAAACTAAAATGTGTTATTTCCAGTGGACAAGTGGCCCTTGAACTTTGTCGTGTTTGAAGAAATAGGTAAATGTTTGCTACTAGATTTTTTTTATCAAAAGGTACAGATTTTTTTTGTTTGTTAGTATTATTACATATGATAATATTGGAGTTTTTGATTAAATACATATTAATAGTGACATATCCCTGTGCAGTTTTCAGCTTTCCCTTATCACACTTAACACAATGGGTTTGATTTACTAAACCTGGAGAATGCAAAATCTAGTGCAGCTGTGCATGGTAACCAATCAGCTTCTTCAGGTTGTTCAGTTAAAGTGATTGTAAAGGCAGAAGGTATATTATCTTAATTTATTCTATGCATAAAGATAAAAAAAACCTTTTGTGTGCTGCAGCCCCCCTAATACTTACCTGAGCCTATCTCTATCCAGCAATGTTGCAGAAGAGACTCGGCTGCCTGGGACTCCCCTCCTCATTGACTGAGACAGCAGCGGAGTGCCATTGGCTCCCACTGCTGTCAATCAAAGTCAGTGAGCCCATGAGGAGAGAGAGGGGGCAGGGACTAGTTGCAGCTCCTTGTCTGAATGGATACACGAAGCTTCAGCTCGGTTTGGGTGCCCCCATAGTAAGCTGCTTGCTGTGGGGTCACTCAACAGGAGGGAGGGGCCAGGAGAGTCGAAGAGGGACCTGCAAAGAGGAGGATCTGGGCTGCTCTGTGTAAAACCATTTCACAGAGCGGGTAAGTATAACATGTTTGTTATTTTTAAGCAGCAGAAAAAAACAAGACTTTAGTATCACTTTGAGTTTTGACAAAAAAACTGGAAGCTGATTAGTTTCTATGCAGAGCTGCACCAGATTTTGCACTCTCCAGTTTTAGTAAATCAACCCCTTATGGCTGTTCTGTGCCACTCCTTATATAGTGAGGGGGTTGGCTTAACCAACAGCCCTTTTATTGGCCCCTCATAGCCTGATGGCAATAATTCAAAGGTTGTGCAGTGCATGGAGGTTTTAAAACATTTTCCTGAGTGAATCTGCACATAAATAGACAGGACTGCCAATCATGTACTCCCAGGATTCCCTTTGAACCCATGGTAGTGGCAAACCTGAACCTCCTACCTACTCAGCACATGTCCTCCTGGAGAATTTTGTGAGATGTAATGGCAGGCATTTACTTACTTAAGGAGTATTTTTTTATGTTGGCTCGGCAAGCTATGTTTTTTTCTCTACACATACCCAATCAAGCTCATGTATACTGTACATGTATTTTTTTTCTCTAATTTTATTTTCTATATTTTACTTAAACATGGCTTTCCTGGACCAGCATTAAAATTGCATTAAGTCACAAAATAATTTGTATTCTGTGTTACATAGTTACATAATAGGTGAGGTTGAAAAAAGACACAAGTCCATCAAGTCCAACCTATGTGTGTGATTATATGTCAGTATTACATTGTATATCCCTGTATGTTGCGGTCGTTCAGGTGCTTATCTAATAGCTTCTTGAAACTATCAATGTCCCCAGCTGAGACCACCACCTGTGGAAGGGAATTCCACATCCTTGCCGCTCTTACAGTAAAGAACCCTCTACGTAGTTTAAGGTTAAACCTCTTTTCTTCTAATTTTCATGAGTGGCCACGAGTCTTGTTAAACTCCCTTCCGCAAAAGATTTTTATCCCTATTGTGGGGTCACCAGTATGGTATTTGTGTGTTGAAATCATATCCCCTCTCAAGCGTCTCTTCTCCAGAGAGAATAAGTTCAGTACTCGCAACCTTTCCTCGTAACTAATATCCTCCAGACCCTTTATTAGCTTTGTTGCCCTTCTTTGTACTCGCTCCATTTCCAGTACATCCTTCCTGAGGACTGGTGCCCAGAACTGGACAGCATACTCTAGGTGCGGCCGGACCAGAGTCTTGTAGTGCGGGAGAATTATCATTTTATCTCTGGAATTAATCCCCTTTTTAAAGCATGCCAATATTCTGTTTGCTTTGTTAGCAGCAGCTTGGCATTGCATGCCATTGCTGAGCCTATCATCTACTAGGACCCCCAGGTCCTTTTCCATCCAAATTCTCCCAGAGGTTCTCCCCCCAGTGTATAATTGCATTCATATTTTTGCCAACCAAATGCATTATTTTACATTTTTCTACATTGAACCTGATTTGCCATGTAGTTGCCCACCCCATTAATTTGTTCAGATCTTTTTGCAAGGTTTCCACATCCTGCGGAGAAGTTATTGCTCTGCTTAGCTTAGTATCATCCGCAAATACAGATATTATACTGTTTATCCCATCCTCCAGGTCATTTATGAACAAATTAAACAGGATTGGTCCCAGCACAGAACCCTCGGAGACCCCACTACCCACCCCTGACCACTCCGAGTACTCCCAACGAGTGTTGATTCTTAACTTGTAACATGTCAAATGTCCAGCCTTCTACACATTCCCCTGGGGTAAAAACCCTAGAACAGTATAAGAACAACTTATCAATATATTACCAGTTACAAAAAATAAATTATTGTCCTGCTTTATAATACTGAAAAAAGATGAATTCGGTTTTCTATATGTAAAATTCTATAGATACAACTCAAGTACACCTGAACTCCTAATTATGCTTTTACCATTAGATGCCTTCCAGACATAATTACCACTCCACAATCATGAAATGTAAACACCAGTTTTTTAAAATGATCTGAAGCACCAACAGAGAATCTCTCAAAGTACATTGTGGAATCCCAAAAGTCCACCTTGTGACCAACATGAAAGTCTGTTTTCAGTGCCCCAGGATGCAGTGTCTCTGAGCCAAGGACAAGAAGCGAAGAAAATCTCCCCACAACACAAAAAAATAAATGAAAACGTGTTTTAACAATCACATATTTTATATGAAACTGAAAAATTGTCTCTAGATATGTGTCAAACTAAAATATGTTAATCCCATGTCCAAGTGGCTTTAACCTTTGTTGTGTCCATTTAAAGAATGGCATCGAAGCAGGCTTGGACATCCATCCCCACAAGTAGCTGCTTGGTGTGTGGCTACATGTGAACACCGATGGCTGTAATTACTTTGTACAGGCTGAGCAGCCACCACTATTCGCATACACCTGACATTCTAGACACAAGAATCTGCTGATTCTTGTCACTGGAATCTGGTGTATGGAGGTAATCACCAGTGTGAAGGAGGACTTAGGTAAATGATTGTTACTAGATTTTATATTGAAGGTGCAGATTGTGTTTGTTAGTAGTATTATTATATAGTATAATGTTGATATTTTTGAATAAATACATATTGATATCAACATTTCATTTACAAGAAAAAATTAGAATTTGGACTTATAAATAATACTGATTTCAGTTAAGTGGGTAACTGCAACTGAACAAGCGTCAGTAATTGGGAGCTTTCATCAAAGACATTACTGTAATGCCGCGTACACATGATCGGATTTTCCGATGGGAAATGTTCGATGGGAACTCGTTGTCGGAAACTCCAACCGTGTGTAGGCTCCATCGGACATTTTCTGTCGGAATTTCCGACAAACAAAATTTGAGATCTGGATCTCAAATTTTCCAACAACAAATCCGTTGTCGTAAATTCCGATCATGTGTACACAATTCCGATGCACAAAGTTCCACGCATGCTCGGAATCAACCGGAAGAGTTGCACTGGCTATTGAACTTCATTTTTCTTGGCTCCTCGTACGTGTTGTACGTCACCGCGTTCTTTACTATTGGAATTTCCAACAAGATTTGTGTGACGGTGTGTATGCAAGACAAGTTTGAGCCAACATCGGTCGGAAAAAAATCATGGATTTTGTTATCGGAATTTGCGATCGTGTGTATGCAGCATAACACTTTTCAAACTGCAATGTGAGTTTGATGAATACCATAGGACTCCTATCAATGTACTCTATATAAAACCCATTTAAACTGCTGCATGCTTTGGATGTGCTCCCTCAAAGTGCAGCAAATGTAATGCAGATATGTAAATTGTACCAGTGGGTTCAATGGTAGAGCAGGAAAGCAATCATGTTTGTATACCCACATATTAAAAGAATGCAGGCTGCAGTATGAGTGTGGATCAACCCTGCAACCTGTATCAAGTTTACGTAGATACAGAGAGAGGTGAGAATCCACTCCTTTGACATTTGTGCATGTAAATTCTTAGTACAAACATACTCACACAAAGAAAATATGCAATGACACAGAATTAAGCATAATTTGCAACAAATAAACAATGTAGAGGTACATAACAAGTGCGTAAAATTGTTATCACAAGATATTTTCCAACGTTTAGAAAATCTAAAGATTTTTAGTATATACTAGTGCTAGGCAAAGTTTGTAAAATGATTGTACCAGCTCTGGGACATATAAAAACCATCTGAGGATGGGCAGATATCCTACAGCCCAACATTCTGAAGGAGATATCTCATCATGGACACCCTTAGGCTCCATTCACACCTGGGCGTTTTGGGATTGTGGCAGAATAGCTGCGATTCTGTCCGCAATCTCAAAATGCACTACAATCCCAAAAACGCAGGTTCAGGTGCCATTTTTTTTCAAAACTGCATGGCATAAAGCTTGTCGCCCAAAAGAAGCTCCTTTTTGGGCAACAAGCTTCAAGGGAGGAAATTTGCCATGACTGCCGCTCAATAAATCACACGATTGCGGCAAAACTGCAATGCCTTTTAGCTGCCATTGAAAAGAATGGCACCTGAACCTGTGTTTTTTTTATTGTAGTGCTGTTTGAGATCGCAGGCTGCTGCAATCCCAAAATGCCAAGGTGTGAATGGAGCCTTAAGCCTATTACACACTAGTAGTTTTTTTTTCATTCAACCCAGCAGGGCTGAATGAAAAAAATCTGACAGCTCCACAGGAGCCGCTGTACTAACTATGCAATATTAGTACAGCAATCTCCCCTGCTGTGCTATTGTGTTCTGACAGAGGGACGGCCCCCGCCAACGCTTTCAGCCATTGGCTGAGAGCACTGATCGGGAGCTGATCGGCAGATGTATTTGGTCATGCCCCATGGACAGAAGCTTGCCGAACTGCCGGCTTCTGTCAGTCCGGCTGCAGTACACACGGGCCGAATGTGAGCCTGTTTCTATTGAATGGACTGATGCCGCCCGACATTCTGCCTGTGTGTACTCAACTCGCAATTGTACTGCAGACCTAATTGAGGCCCAATTATTCTGCATTAGTTAGCCTATATGCTGTGCATTTTTTCAGTTGATATTTGTCTCATCTCTTAAAGTTAAATGGATAGTTCATTTAACTGCAAGGAAACCACAATCACAAGAGCTTTGGGTAGAGTAGAGGTAAATTCCCTATTATTTTTTTTTTTTTGCTGGGGAGATTTCCCTTCACTTCCTGTCTTGCAGACACAACAGGAAGTGAGAACACATGGCTGAAAACTGAGAGGAATTGTCATCTTAGACAGTTGTCACCACAACATTTGTCCCATTTGGATGATTCCTCTTACCACTTGCTTTCATGACAACTCTGAAATGTAGGATTTCCCCTTACTTTCTGCCTCGGGTTTCAGTGGCTACCAGGATAAATGAAGGGACAATTCTACCCAGGGTGATCACAGACCCTATTCTATCCAAAACTAAGAAAAAAAAATGTGCCTTAATTCTTTCTCTGATACTGATGTATGTCATATTTTGGCGGCGGTGTAGGCTTTTACATACACTCCCATCTACAGTAGCAGCAATGTGTGTAAATCTGACATTCTTCCCTCTGTTTTCACCTGGTGATATGGACAGTAACACAATTCCTGTATTAGAGTGCCCCCATGGGGCACAGCAGACAGCAGCTTTTTCAGTCTGGGTGGGGGTGGGGGTGGGGGAATTAAACGTATTAGCAGATTTAAGTACACTAACAAATTGAAGCCAAGCCCTGGCTCACACTGTATAATCAGTTACAGGAAACTGTTTATTTTACCCTTTTTGGATATGGGTTTTACTTTAAAAAAATACAATTTGATTATTGTAAGCACCCCTGACAGTGTTAAATGGCAAGCCTCATCTCTGTAACTGTTGGAGAGCTTGTGCTTTTGAAAAACAGCAGACTTTCTGGCTGGATCAACAGTTGAAAATATAAGAAATCAAGCCTAAAAAAAAAAGGAATGCAGCCCTCAGCCTAAGAATTGGTAAGCTGCAAAATAATAAATGTTTGCTTTTGGGTTTAACACCCCTTTAAAGCATATCTAAATCAAAAAGTATTGTGATCAGGTCTGTGGGAGCTACCCTATCGATCTGTCTAATCCTAAAAGTAAACTTGAATTAAAGACCACTGCTCCTTTTTGCCTCTTAATATTTTTTTTTTTTTCGCAGTGGGTGGGGTTGGGAGGGAGTTGCATTTTGCTTACTATTTGGCATCATTGGAACTTTGACATCCAAGGGCTAATTGACAAACCCCTTTAGGAGCAAAGCTTAGTGAATAAGGCCAATATGTGTTTAATTTCAATACCCAAACGTGAAAGAAAATGAAATATATATATATATATATATATATATATATATATATATATATATATATATATATATATATATATATATATATATATATATATATATATATATTACTTGCTTCAATATGATTGGATGTTTGATGTGAACCTCCACTCACATCCACTTGCTAAGCCAAGTGAACATTCACTTTTCTAAGTGAAAATTCTCACCTGCAGACAATGAACTCCATTTAGGTCCTTTATGATAAACCTGACATATCCTTTATTTGCAGTTGTATTTGGCATTGTGATTAACTGATGTTTCTGCTGTTTCTGTTATTTTGGTGTCCGTTTATGAAGCAGTGATCAGCGGTGATCCCGAGGATCACCGCTGATCACAGTCCATAAACAGTTTATGAAACAGTGATAATCGGGGGAGAACATGTTTGAACTTGTTCTCCCTCCGATTATCTCTACACACGGAGAATCCTCATTGAATGACACAGAAACGGCCAGTTTATGAAGCGGTGATCTCACCGCTTCACTGGCGATCTGTGTCAGAATTCACACTCCCAGGTTCACCAGCTCAGAGGTGGTGAATCGGGGAGTGAAGAGGAAATCTGGGGGGATCTGAGGGGGAAGGAGGAAGTTTTTTAACTTCCTTATGCCTCGTTCAGACCCCCCAACACTGTAAGCATGTCCCCCTGTCATATTTATGTGTATACATATTTATACATATATACATATAATGTGTATATGTATATATATATCATGTGTGTGTATATACATGTATATATAGTGTGTGTGTGTGTATACATATGTGTATAATGTAGGGGGACACATTATTTTATTAACATTAATCCACGCGCCGTTGAGCGGTGATAATTTATCACTGCTTGATAAACTGACATTTGGTACTATAATCTCGTAAAGTCTCACGAGATTCCAGTATCAGGGGCCGTTCTCCACTATTTGAAGCATTTGTAGATCTCTTCACTCCTCCAAAGGTGAAGCGATCTACACCGCTTCATAAACTGCACACAGAGGAGAAAAATCTTCACTGTGAATGCTGGAGAACGAAGCAGTGAATAGATTTCACTGCTTCATAAACGGACACCACATTTTAAGTATCATAATTGAAAAAATAGCAAATTGTGAATTTGCTGAGAACCCTAAAAAGAAATAATATTTGATTTAATGAAGAATATTTGATGACAGATTGTATATACTCTGACATTAAAACTACAATTTTGTATATACCTCAAAACTGGGAAAGACAGAGATGACATGATTGACAAGAGGGACTGACACATTGCAGAAACAATTATTCTGGACAAAACTCAAATCTCCATCAAGTCTCATGGGATCTCCAAACATTTTTAGAATCAAAAAGAAATAAGAAACAAAAATGTCAATATGTGAGCAAAATACATATTTCTGCTTGTACAGGCACCAGCACAAGATCAGCACAAACCATCTAAAAATAGTGTTACTAACAATACCCAAATGTTACAGAAAGAGACTAGATTATTGCTAAGGACCACTTTGTATTAGCAACAGTAACAGAATCATTTTCAGGACTGACTGTAGCCTAATATTACCACCATGTAAAAGTTTTTGGTAGCTGTGCAGTATATCTATGAATATAAAAGTTTATATCAGACTTACAAAACAGACAGATGCAGAGAAGGACAGGGGGATCTAGACAGGAAGGAGGGACAGTTGGCAGCTGTAGAGTAATGTTAGGAATAGCTCCGAAGACCTGACAGTTTGGGTTCTACAATTTGGAAATTTGACATGAAAAATGAATTTAAAAAAATGTATGTAGTAGATGTACATTGTTATTATTTTTTTATTATTATTATTATTACTACTATTGCTACTACTAATTATTATTATTAATTGGTATTCTTATAATTATAAGATGATGATAATAATAATAATCATGTATGCCCAGAGTTTCCTTCTTTAAAACTATCAGGATATTTTAGGTATATGTGTTTATTTTGCATTCGTAGTACTTATATAAATGCATATGACTCTGGTGCAGAATGTCACCTATTATGTAACTTCTGTGTATGTCTCTACTTTGTACCACTATCTCTTACCTCATTTTGTCTATGTATCATTTTTGATATGCACGGTTTACATAATAAATATATTTTTGTCTGACTAAATCAAAATAATTAACAACAACAATATACCCAAACAAGAAACACGATTGAAAACAATTCTTATGACTGCCTATATAAATATACAAGACCCGAATATTTGACAGCCAATCACAATAGAGTATATTAGATCCAATCATTATAATAATAATAAAAAAATAGATTTTTTTTTTATCCTTTTTCGTTGATGGTGAATTTTACACAATTAAATCTCATGTAAAGTATTGTGGAGTACCACATCTAGAGACAGTTAATTCTTTAAATATATGGAAACAAAGTAAATGTTATAATAAACCTCTCCTGATTATTTATAAATCTAGTTTAAATGTATCATTCCGATCACTGGAATTTCTCATATGACAATTTTTTTTTTATAAATTAGAGAAGAACTGCTGATCCCTACAGACTCTATTAATCCCTGCTCCCCAATGTATTATTACAATATTAAAGTGACTGTCCTTTGGGAATATGTGAAGGACTTTGCTCCTCTGTGGAAGCAATGTAATGACAGGTTAGCACTAGGAGTGTGACCTAGAGGCTGACACTTACCTATGGCACAATGCAGGAGGTCGGGGCTGCTGTGGGGAGAATGGAGCATTAATAGAGCAGACTGTCAGATGCTCACATTCCAGCAGACACCTCACTTCTCTACAGCACAGACACACACTGTTTTCATAAGGCTCTCCACTTTTGTTATCACAGTCATCAGAGTTTTAAAGAAGAAGTTTACACATGTACAGCATTTGGAGTGCTCAATCCCTTAATTAACTAATTCAATTATTAAAGATGCAAACTTTCCCAACCCCTTTTCTGGAGTATTAGAATTCGGAAACATGGTTCTAAAGTCCAGAGAAACCACAAAATAGAAAACAATGACATTCTTACATTTTAAACAATGATTTTTTTCCTGACACACTTGAGTAGTAAAGTCGATTGTACAATTGTAGGATCTATAGATAGTTATCAGGTTTTAGGAGTGTTATTGGAAGCACTTATGGAGGGCTTGGCTTTTGAACCCTTTGGAAAAGTTACAAGTGTGCAAACAATGAACTAATAATATTATAATAATCATTAGAGTCCAGTATCTCCTAATCACCCATCAGGTCAGATCTGACTGCTGTGCACATACACAGATATAAGAGGTTATTTACTAATGATCGGTCAAGCTAGCCTGTATTCACTCCTAATATCCAATCTGCTTCAGAGAAAAATGATATTTCTATTTCTACTAAATCAAATTAAGTGTTTGAAGGGTGACAGTATCGCCTAGGCTAGGGAGAGAATGGCTCATTTTATGTTTACATACCCCAGTGTATAGATATGAAACTGTATTGTTTATAATGGCAATTCTATGAGAACATTGCACAAACCCTGTATTTACTTAGTATAAAATTATCGGATATAGACCCCTAGGTTAAATCGGTTACATATGTTATTTAAAGGTATGAAACAAAATAAAAATATAACATTTAAGTACAGTTATTTTTTAGTTCATTAGCCACTTCTATTTCGTCTTCTTTCATACCCCTGAATACCGAATCAACAACAAGTTTAGAAAAGGTTGGAGAGCAGTGAACACACACTGGACGATTTGTAACAGATTATTTCTTTTCATAACATGGAGCACACAATTGTGTTATATGGTTTTATACATCAATGTGTACATGATCATTTTATTGGAGTTTTCCAATAGTCTGCGAAAATTGTTAACATCTCCTGGTTTACCTATCATTCTATGTTCCTCTAATACAGGAATTTTCTCTGATCACAGTCACATACCATCCTACAAATAGATGGGTACAGTGCAGCACCCAGCCCCATTATTGTGGGATTATTATTGCCCAGGGCTGTATAGGAATATTTGGGTGCTCTCAGACTAGCAGCAGCCCATGAAATATATGAATGTGGTTACATCAACAACAAATGTATGTAGCAAATCCCCCCTGCTTTACATGTCTGTGTGCCACCTCTGGGACATGCTTATCTCAGCAAGTCTAGAAGTGCTGAACCAGGGGAAATAGTGCCAGGTCAACGGATGCCTACAGAGCTGGGGGCAAATCAGACATCGGAGCACAATTACTCATTTGTACTCTTCATACTGCTTTTTATTTATTCCTGCTGTAGATATAATACTCTGCTATCTATAGGTACCTATCCATAGGGATTATGAAGTACACACTTTACACTTGTGGATTATTTCATTGACATAATAGTGCAAATGTAATGCAACAGGTCTGATCAAAAACCCATAATAATTGTATTACATTTCTGATGTAAATACACATTTGTGCATAATATAATATACCTAATAACTAAACATGTAGATATATGCATATCTGTATAACTGCCTGTCAGTCTATCTATCTGTCTGTCTGTCTGCCTATCTATCTATCTATCTATCTATCTATCTATCTATCTATCTATCTATCTATCTATCTATCTATCTATCTATCTATCTATCTATCTATTTACATCCTTTGTGTATACGCATGTCCTATTTTTTTTTTTTTTTTTTTTGCATATACCATGTCTTTTTGAATGTATAGCTATGAGTATGTTCTGTTTATGTTTATGTTTATCTATCTATCTATCTATCTATCTATCTATCTATCTATCTATCTATCTATCTATCTATCTATCTATCTATCTATCTATCTATCTATCTATCTATCTATCTCTCGATCTGTATGTTTACATCCCTTGTCCATACCCATGTCCTATTTTTTAATATATTTGTTTGCATATACCATGTCTTTTTGAATGTATAGTTATAGGCTGGCCACACATTATACAATTTTCTTGTACAATTTTCCTTTATATTTACCAAAACCATATAATATGAGGTCAGACCTAAATACTTTAGTTTTTTTATGCAATCAGGCAGGCCCTTGCACTACATAATAAAGGTAAATCTAAAGCAGATCGAACAAGAAAATTGTATAATGTATGTGTTGTGTGTTTTATATGTAATATACATATGTGCATTATGTGTGTAAATACATACAAATTGAACTAAAGATCAAGGCATCCAATGAATTCCTATGAGGTGTGCTAGGGTTACAATGTGTCCCCATCTGTCACTATAGAGTGAGGCTGACATGTCTATAGAAGTGGCTGGAAATCCAGCAGCAGACAGCACAGTCTGTACACTTTGGCTTCCCCTGCCTGCAGCCCCATGTCAGCCCAGCAAGCTCTGCAAAGTAGATGACATGGATTGTGCCATGATCAGATCTGTAATGTAGTGCCTGTCTAGTACAGACATTGCCTCTGGAGCAAGGTGCCAGAGATTTGCGCTCCTCGGAGGTCTGCTCAGCTCTGATCTCAGGTAGACATATGAAGAACACAGCCCTCCCACTCGCTCTTCTCCCAGCCAGCTTACCAAACAGTCCTGACCGCAGCCAGCCAACTCTACTCATAGATCTCCTCCTCTGAGCATTTGGCAGCAGCCAAGATGGGGGGAAAGACGTGGCAGAGAAGTGCTTCTAGATGGCAGACGTGTCTTAATGTTGACCATGGGATTCCATAGAGTCCAGGGTCTCCTCTTCATCCATCTCTGCTGTCACATTCTGTGAGCATGCATGGTTGAACCCATCAAGTTAGCAGCAGGCTGGGCTGGGCCACGCCCCTCTGTGCCACTTGGTAAACCTCGTCCCTGTCCCAGTTGGGTGCAGCCAGCCTGATGTGTGTGTGATGTGTGTGTGATAAGTGTGATGTGTGTGTGATAAGTGTGATCTGTGTGTGATAAGTGTGATCTGTGTGTGATATGTGTGTGATGTGTGTGATCTGTGTGTGATAAGTGTGATCTGTGTGTGATATGTGTGTGATCTGTGTGATTTGTGTGTGCTAAGTGTGATCTGTGTGTGATCTGTGTGTGATAAGTGTGATCTGTGTGTGATATGTGTGTGATAAGTGTGATCTGTGTGTGATTTGTGTGTGATAAGTGTGATCTGTGTGTGATAAGTGTGATCTGTGTGTGATATGTGTGTGATCTGTGTGATTTGTGTGTGCTAAGTGTGATCTGTGTGTGATCTGTGTGTGATAAGTGTGATCTGTGTGTGATATGTGTGTGATAAGTGTGATCTGTGTGTGATTTGTGTGTGATAAGTGTGATCTGTGTGTGATAAGTGTGATCTGTGTGTGATATGTGTGTGATAAGTGTGATCTGTGTGTGATATGTGTGTGATAAGTGTGATCTGTGTGTGATTTGTGTGTGATAAGTGTGATCTGTGTGTGATCTGTGTGTGATAAGTGTGATCTGTGTGTGATCTGTGTGTGATATGTGTGTGATAAGTGTGATATGTGTGTGATAAGTGTGATCTGTGTGTGATCTGTGTGTGATAAGTGTGATCTGTGTGTGATAAGTGTGATATGTTTGTGTGATCTGTGTGTGATCTGTGTGTGATAAGTGTGATCTGTGTGTGATCTGTGTGTGATATGTGTGTGATAAGTGTGATCTGTGTGTGATATGTGTGTGATAAGTGTGATCTGTGTGTGATTTGTGTGTGATAAGTGTGATCTGTGTGTGATCTGTGTGTGATAAGTGTGATCTGTGTGTGATCTGTGTGTGATATGTGTGTGATAAGTGTGATATGTGTGTGATAAGTGTGATCTGTGTGTGATCTGTGTGTGATAAGTGTGATCTGTGTGTGATAAGTGTGATATGTTTGTGTGATCTGTGTGTGATCTGTGTGTGATAAGTGTGATCTGTGTGTGATCTGTGTGTGATATGTGTGTGATAAGTGTGATCTGTGTGTGATAAGTGTGATATGTGTGTGATAAGTATGATCTGTGTGTGATATGTGTGTGATCTGTGTGTGATAAGTGTGATCTGTGTGTGATATGTGTGTGATAAGTGTGATGTGTGTTATCTGTGTGATGTGTGTGTGATGTGTCTGATATGTTTGATGTGTCTGATATGTGTGCTGTGTGTGTTATCTGTGTGATGTGTGTGTGATGTGCCTGATATATGTGATGTGTCTGACATGTGTGATCTGTATAATGTGTGTTATCTGTGTAATGTGTGTGATCTGTGTAATATGTGTGATCTGTGTAATGTGTGTTATCTGTGTAATGTGTGTTATCTGTGTGATCTGTGTAATGTGTGTGATGTGTATGATCTGTGTGGGATGTGTGTTATATATGTGTGATCTGTGTGATGTGTGTTATCTGTGTGCTGTGTGTTATCTGTGTGTGATGTGTGTTATCTGTGTGATGTGTGTGTGTTGTGTGTTCTTTGTGATATATGTGTGTGATGTGTGTGATCTGTGTTGTGTGTTCTATGTGATATATGTGTGTGATGTGTGTGATCTGTGTTGTGTGTTCTATGTGATATATGTGTGTGATGTGTGTGATCTGTGTTGTGTGATATATGAGTGTGATCTGTGTTGTGTGTTCTTTGTGATATATGTGTGTGATGTGTGTGATCTGTGTTGTGTGTTCTATGTGATATGTGATATGTATGATATGTGTGTGATCTGTGTGATGTGTGTGATCTGTGTGATATGTGTGATCTGTGTGATCTGTGTGATGTGTGTGATCTGTGTGCACATCACATCACACCGACCCTCTATTCTCCCATTCATGGGAAATCAACAGGCCATATAATTCCAGCCAGGTCTGATGACACATAATCCTTGCATCAATACATGATGGGGTGTAGTCTATACATGGCTATATTATGGATGCTTTACTAGTAAACTGTAAGTATTATGCCGCGTACACACAATCGGACATTCCGACAACAAATGTTCGATGGGAGCTTGTTGTCGGAAATTCCATCCGTGTGTAGACTCCATGGGACATTTTTTGTTGGAGTTTCCGACAACAAAAATTTGGGAGCTGGTTCTCAAATTTTCCGACAACAAAGTCTGTTGTTGGAAATTCCGATCGTGTGTACACAATTCCAACGCACAAAATTCCACGCATGCCCGGAATCAAGCAGAAGAGCCGCACTGGCTATTGAACTTCATTTTTCTCGGCTCGTCGTACGTGTTTTACGTCACCGCGTTCTTGACGATTGGAATTTCCGACAACATTTGTGCGACCGTGTGTATGCAAGACAAGTTTGAGCCAACATCCATTGGAAATAAATCATAGGATTTCGTTGTCGGAATGTCCGATCATGTGTACGCGGCATTAAAGTGAAATCAGAGTAGAAGAATTGATGTGCTACAGGGTTGCCTCATGGTGGCCATACACGCTTTGATAAATGATCGTTTTCCTTTAAAAGTCAGTTTTGATCTATAGCTGCAAGATACAGTTGTAAGTTATTAATCTCATCTGTATTTTCACCATGCAATCCCATATTCAGATCTATAAAAAATACGATGGCATTCCTGAACAAAGCGCACCAATCAATGCAAGAGAATCAATCATTTTACACCCTGCCCAATCGACTCAGTTTGATCAAATCCAATCCAAATAGATTGGAAGGAAAATCATGGCTATTTGATTGTTTGCAGATTGAATCAATCAAAAATACAATGGTATTCATGAACAAAGCGCACCGATCAATTCAATAGAATCAATGATTTTACACCCTGCCCAATTGACTCAGTTTGATTAAATTCAATCCAAATAAACTGGATAGAAAGTTATGACTATTCGATTTTTTGCAGATTGAATTGATTAAAAATACAATGGTATTCACGAACAAAGCATTTTGGTGCAGCGATCAATACAATACAATCAATTATTTTCCTCCTTACCCAAGCGACTCAGTTTGCTCAAATCCAATTTAAATCGATTGGAAGGGAAGTTATGGCTATTCGATTGTTTGCAGATTGAATTGTTTTGATCAAGTTGCACATCTATTGATTAATAAAATCAAAGCTTGGCATGCATGGCCACTGGAGATGAGACAAACATACCTGGCTTTGGTTCAAGGAGTAATTAGCAAACATTACTAAAGTTCGGGTGCTTAACCCCATTGAATAAAGAGGAGCTCCAGTCTCCCCCTAAAAAATTAAAAGTCAGCAGCTACAAATACTGTAGATACTGAATTTTATTATAAGGACACTTACCTGCCCAGGGATCCAGCAATGTCGGCATTCAAGCCGATTCTTCGATCGGTTTCAGGTGCAGACGCTGGCATCTTACCCCCCCTAGCAGTATTCCCGAGTCTGGCTCGGGGTGGATTTTCAATACCAAAAGCGGTATCCCCGAGCCAGACTCGGGATCGCATCGCAGGATCCTTGTAGAGGTTACTTACCTTGTCCCCTGGTTCCTGCGATGTCTCTCCGCTGTGATCTGCGACCCGCCGTGTCTCGCTCGATTCACAGTGCCGAGCTCCATTCCCTGCGAGCGTTGCGACGCACGGGGACGGAGTTTGGCGCCAAATTCAAAAAGTGAAACACACAGTACAGATACAGTACACTGTAATCTTACAGATCACAGTACTGTATCAAATAATTACACACCCCCTTTGTCCCTAGTGGTCTGCCCAGTGTCCTGCATGCAGTTTTATACTATAAAAACTGTTCTTTCTGGCTGGAAACTGGAGATTGTCCATAGCAACCAAAAAATGTCCGTTTACATCAAAAGTGTTATTAGACCAGCTAGAAAACAGCGATAATAAATTAGAATCACTTGCAGAATTGAGCGATAGTGATTTGTGGGGAAATCTGTCACCAAACACTAAAAGTAACGAAAGCGACAATTCTGCAACTGAGCAAATGTCAGTGTTTTTGATTTGATTACATTATTGAATGATTTTTCATTATTATTATATTATTATTTGTTATAATTATTTATAGTTATTTATTATATTAGAATTTTTGATTTAGTTTTTCAAACTTTATCATACCCGGGATATCTACTAGACTCTGGTTTGGACAGATATAAGTGAATTATTCCTAAGAATTACAGGCCTATAATATAAAACGCCAAATTTCTGTGCAAAATAATTGTACCGCTTTCAGCACCTAAAATCTGAAATAATCATACCACCAGGGAGGTTAAACACGGGAAAACAGCTGTAAAGCCAGTTTTCTACTGCACATGTGTGAGCTTTGTGAATGGTCCCGCCATCTCCTGGGACCTGTGTGTCCCAGAATGCTCCAGGGGGGAAGGAAGAGGGGCCGAAGATTCTCGTAGATCGCTGCTATGATCTGAGCCAGAGGTGGGAGCGAGTACCTGTCCAAACCAGGTACCCGCTCCCCCCCCCCAAAAAAAAGTGCCAAATGTGACAGTGGAGGGGGGGAGAGGGTGCTGACAAGCAGAGCTTACCCTTTTGGGTGGAGCTACACTTTAAAAAATAGTAATGGCCAGGAATTTCATGGGGGGCTGGACAACACTGTATCTTGGCCTAGGCCAACAAGGCCCAGGCCTAGGATGGCACTTTGCAGGGGGAGTGCGTCAAAAATCCACCCCCACACAAAAAAACATTCTCCTCGCAGGGTCCAGGAGGCAAACCAATCTGGCGCCCCCATAAAGCGACCACACCACTGCCGGTATGATAATACCGGCCGGCGGTCGGTGACCAGCCTGACATTCAGACAGACCAGCGGCCGCACTTAATACAACTGGCGCCCATCAATACTAGTAAGTGTGGCAGTGGCAGCAGGTCTCAGTAGCCTAATGCACTGCCTACCCTCCTCTGCGGCATCCTTGGGAGGAAGTTACAATATGTAATGTAGCTTTCTCCCAGGACTGTTTGCATCAATAGCACGGAGAAGAGTGGAAGAGAGGAGGGAAGCCCCCAGGTATGGCAGCTGAGGGTATTTTTTTCTTTGCATTCTCACTGATAACTCTGAAGAGGGCATTTAGGTGGTTTCCTTCTTGCTTGATGTCACATGACCACCATCAAATGGAACATTACTTGGGCAGATCCCCATCCCCGATGTTCCTCCTTGGATAAGTGGCTCCAACAGCCAAGAGTGGCACCTGTGTGGTCAGATCAGCATTGTATGTCCAATAATACACAAATATGGATTTAGCCCAACCCTATCTGCTGGCCCAATGTGATGTCATTTAGGGGTATTTTAGAAGGTGAATATGAACACTTTCACCACTGGAAGTGCCTTTTGTTATCACTTAGCACTGGTATTTGTTCTGACATCAGTTTGAGGTGTTTCAGCGATCATTTAGAATTCATTGACAGGTGCACTTGACCTTCTTCTGACCTGCGTTTACCTGTGCTTCATGCAGATTTTGCAATACAATAGACTAGAAATGAAAAGTAGGCACTTGGTGTCCACTTTTAATGTACAGAGAGGAAGAGGTGGAGCTCTAAGAGAAAAAGGTGCCTAAGCCTAAAGAGGAAGGGGTGTGGTTTACAGATGACAGAGCGGGTCTTAAACAGGCAGGGGTGTGGCCCTGACAGGAAGGTGTAGGTCATATTTAAATTAAGGGGTGCACGAGTTTAGTCAAGCCTAGGGCAGCACAAAACCCAAATACACCACATAGTTACATAGTGGGGGAGATTGAAAAAAGACACAAGTCCATCCAGTCCAACCTGTGTCTGTGCTTATATATTAATAATACATTGTGTACCCCTGTATGTTGTGGTCGTTAAGGTGCCCATCTAATAGTTTTTTTAATTTATCGATGCTCTCTGCTGATACCACTGCTTGTGGAAGAGAATTCCACATCCTTACAGCTCTTACAGTAAAGAAGCCTCTACGCAGTTTAAGATTAAACTGCTTCTCTTCTAATTTTAGTGAATGGATGCGTGTCTTTTTAACTTCCCTTTCACTAAAACGTTTTTCCCTATGCTAGGGTCACCAGTATGGTATTTGTACATTGATATCATATCCCCTCTCAAGCGTCTCCTCTCCAGAGAGAACAAGTTCAGTGCGTGTAATCTTTCCTCATAGCTGAGGTCCTCCAGTCCCTTTATTAGCTTTGTTGCCCTTCTCTGGACTCTCTCCAGTTCTAGCACATCCATCCTGAGGACTGGAGCCCAGAACTGGACGGCATACTCCAGGTGCGGAAGGACCAGAGTGTCCACTGGGGCTAGATACTTCCCTGGGTACCAAAGCAAAAAACATTTTTATGTTCAGTTTGGAGGGGTGCATCGGCCCAGATACCACCCCCCACGTGAATGAGTAAAAGGCACATTGGTATCATTCTTAAAAAAAGGTAAATAGTAAATAAAGACACTTAACCCCTTTCATGAAGGAGGGTAAAAGAAATCTTAAAGCGTTAGTAAACCGCAAACAAAAAAAACACCCACAAAAATCTTCTCCCTACAAAGTAAGATCATAATGTGCTAGTGTGCATCACATACTAGCACATTATGAAAGACTTACCTTAAAAAGAAGCCCTGCAGCTGTGCGCTTTCACCGCTGTCAGGGCTTCTACCTTCACCCAGTCTTTCTTCCGAGTTCGCGACCTCTGCCCATTTGAATGGCCAAGCCATGATGACATCACTCCTGTCACGACAGCATGCCGTCCATTGAGAGCGATATGATGTCACCGCCGCTGCTAAAGTAAATATCTGCTAAACGGTACGCGTTTAGGAGATATTTACTGAACCTACAGGTAAGCCTTATTATAGGCTTACCTTATAGGCTTACCTGTAGGTGTAAATCAGTAAAAGGACTTTACTACCGCTTTAATGCCTGCACCCAGTTTTGCAACTACGGCTTGTGTTAGTAAAACTGTACATATCAACTGTACATCTGTAGGGAAAGGCTTGCCTATAAATGAGATTACTCCTCTTGACGGACTTCTGTGCACAGGCTAATACATGTTCCCTTTCGTGTTTGCATAAATTGGGCACTGCCTAAAGCACATTCACATGCACATGCGCCCTCGCACATTGTAGTGCCCACCGACACTCACATGCACCTGTGACAGATGTTGGCATCAAATGGGCTATTTAAACTATTTTAAACTTTAAATTTCAGCCTCCTGTGTATCCTGTGACCCTGTGATTCTGTATCCAGATTCTAGTTGCTGACGCAGCTTGTCTGACCACTCTCTGAACTCCACCTGCACTGACTTTGGCTTGTCCCCTGACCTCTGCTTCTGTCTGCTCCATTGGCTCTTGCTTTACTGATTGCTTCCATCCTGTACCCGATCCATCTTGTCAGTGTATGACCCAGCCTGCTTGACTCTGCTACTCTGCCTGCTGTTGCCAGTACCAGCTGCCCACCTGCTCACCTGCTTGCTGGAGCAGTCTGATGAGTTCTCCTGCCCAGCGTGGACATCTGCCCTACTGCTAGTAAGACTTGCAGGCACTGAAGACCCGTGGGAAAAATGGCTCGGGTGATTCCCAATCAAGTCAATCAAACACGTTGAATTTTTTTTTCTCAGTCAGTGTATTGCTCTATCCACTGTGCTGGCTGAATGAAAACAGTTGTTGCATACAGTATGAGTGCATATACCCTGTGTGATGTGCTGTACCTTATGCTGTATATGCTAAGCCATTCTAGCATGTAAAAATCTGCACTCCACAAGTAAAAACAGTCTATGGCTAGCTTCACTGGCAGGATCACCAAGTGAAAATAAAGGAATAAAAGGAATAAAGCCTGATAAAGAAAACAAGTGCAGTCACCACATCTCAAGCTGGTTCCTGCTGAACTGATCACATAGTATAGTTCCTATACTATTGATCGACTTTTCATGATCAGGCTTATTAGAAAATGTTGTTTTTATTAGTGCATTCAGCCTGCGGCTCTGATCAGTGTATTCTGGCAGTAGAGTAGTCCCGCTGTCAAAATACAGTGACACAGCGGAAAGGAGTCCCTTATCCACCTCGAATGTGTGGATGGGGGAATCGGTTCAGTTTTTTTTTTTTCGTTCAACCAGCTGTATGGGCAAATTAAGAACTGGTAAATTGCAATATATAATTTTTTTTTCTTGAGTACAGCTGTGCTTTAAAGTGTAACTAAAGGCAAAACTTTCTGGATGGAGTGGAGAGGAATTAGAACATCTGTTAGATTTTTATTGCTGTCTGTGGCACCATTAAGGAGATTCACCCTCTCTATTTTTCTTGTTTATAATTACCATTGAAAGTGAAAGTAAAAGAAAATCCCAAAATTTAGATTGCCCCCCACAAAAGTAATAGAGAGGAAATCTTCCAATAGGGACACTAGTTCTGGTGATGGGGGGCAAGGAATTCCCTTAATTTGCAGGGATTTAGTCTTGCTTCCTTTTTTTGGCTTTGGGATGTGAAGGAAAATCTCCCCAATGGGACACAGATAGCAAAAAATAAACTGACAGGGGTTATAACTCTCCCTTACTCTATTCAAAGTGGAAAAAAAGGTTTCGTCTTTAGTTCTACTTTAAGCCACATGCCAGTTACTTATATCTCTCAGATACTCTATTGATGAGTTTTCTGTGCTGAGTTCCTGGGTCTGCGCATTTGTTGTGGCCATTAGAAGGTCCTACTTTTCCTGTTGCACTTTGTATTTATTTCAAATTATGAAGTATGCAACAGGAAGTGCTAGAATACAGATAAGTGGGTGTTAGTAGGGTTGGGAAATGTGATAGACTTAACAGGGACAGAGGCTTTTGGAGGGGACTGAATGCAAGCTTCTTACCCACTGACTATGAGCCCTGGTATTTAAGGGAATACTGCTCTTTGGAAGGTGTATACCTAGGGGATCCCTGGAGTGGCCTAGTTCTTGGGGTAACTATAGCCATATTCACTGATCTCATGTTCCAGAGCTTGGGAAGCAGCTTCTTAGCGGAGATACCCAGTCAGGGTGTCTGGTGTCCGTCACATTTGGTTGGCAGCGGTGGGATGCTTCCTGAAGTCTCGGACATCCAAACCTTCACCGGGATCCAAGATAGCAGACTTCAATAACCCCAGCGGAGATATGGACTTGTCATCAGAGTTCCCGGGGCTGCTGCGGATCATCCTTTTAGCATACCCCAGGACAGTGTCTGCGGATGAATACCTGGAGCTCAGGCAGCAGATTTGGGTAGGGCTCTGGATTGGAGCCCTCCAGGTCACTGGTATGCATCAGGGCAAGTGCTTTCCAAGCCCAGAACAATGGGCCAGTGACCAACGGGAGTTGCAGATGGCATTCCTGGGAGAGTGGCCCCTGGAGCAATGGGTGACTGAGTTAGACAGGCTGATCCAGCAGGAGATAGAGCTGGACAATCGATATATGGCTCTGCAATGGCACACAGAGCAGGAATATTTAGGAGAGACAACAGAATGCTCTCCGGAGGGATATGACTTTGGCTGCCCTGGATTGCTGTGGGAGAGCCTTATAAATGTTTTTGTGTTTGGCGATGAAGGGGAACCTACCCTTGAGGACCTGCAAGAATGCAGTGAGACTATGCTTTGTCTTGTAGGGGTCTCAGAGCTTAAACCTGATTTGGAATATTTGCTAAGGGAAGAACAGCACCTGGAAAGGACATACAGGGAACTGCTAGAACACGTTCAGCAGTATGCCCCAGAATTGGCAGCGGAAACTCCAGAGATTGCTGTCATCCCCAAAGCTGAAGCACTGACAACCAGACAGAGGGTCCAAGACCTCTGCCCCACAATCGCGGCAGTTCCAGAGGCCCAGGGTGAGAAGCTGGTGGTCACTCCCCAGCAGCAGTTCAAAGACTTGGGAGAAGAGGTGGTCATCCTCCCTCTCCAGCTACAGATTACAGAAAATATGGAGTTAATTGAATTTTCATTAAAGGATGTAACATTTACTGAAATGCCAACTGAATTGCTAACAACAAGGCGGAATTCTGCTAGCCTCTGCCCAGAACCGGTAACATCTTCTGGTTTTCAGTGACAGGAGATGGTGATCCTCTATCCCCAGACACCAGTTTCAGAAACTGGGGGTTTAATAGACTTTTCGGTTTACTTCTCAGCAGAACAGCTGGAATCAGGGAATAACATAACTGAGCTCTGCCCAGCACCAACAGCAGCTTCAGGCAGCCGGCCTTTCTCCCACACCACTGACAAGGACATGGGATTTCCTGGCAGCAGCATCTGTAGAGTTATAGGAAACTTCTCCAGCTGAAGCGATGACAACTGGACAGAGGGTCCAAGACCTCTGCCCCACACCCGCGACTGTTCCCGGAGGTCCAGGGTGAGAAGGTAGCGATCACTGGTGGCTGGTGGAAAAATCTTTTGGTGGGGCGGCAAACAGTAAGCCACCACAACAACTCCCCTGTCGGTCAGTTAGTCGGTAGCACTTACCCCATCACCGGAGACTTCCCCCTGCTCAGCGGCCTCCCATTCTCCTGCTCTCCATCACCGACAGCTTCCCCTGCTCGGCAGCCTCCCGCTCTACTGCTCTCCGCGGCGGCAGTGGCTTCCCGTTTCCTCCGTCCTCCTCCGCGGCCAATCGGAAGTCTTCTCTTTTCGGACAATCGGAAAACAGGTCTCACACACCCTTCTGATTGGCCGGATTGAGGATCATTGTTTCAACAGCGAATATTAAATCTCTGTTGTAACACACCTGGGTGGGCTCCAGGTCGAATGCTCTGCGACCCAAGCCCACTCTATATTGAAGCCTATTAGAGCCTCTGGCTCTAATCAGGTGCTTCAAAAAATCCCCTGCCATTGTAATTCATGCGCCCGGTTACCCAAAAGGGGCTGGAAGCATTAATAGGGGGTGGCCGCGGTGGCAATGGATAGATTCATGCTATGCATGAATCTATCCATTATGCATATAGGGGGGTGGCGTGAGAGAGGGGGTGCACCTAATGGACGGGCAGCCACTGGTGGCGACCACTCCCCAGCAGCAGATCATGATCAAAAGGGAGAAGGGAGAGGAGGTTGTTGTCCTCCCCAACAGCCAGCTAGAGTGGAGGAAACTGTCTTCCCTCCCCAACAGTTAGCCAGAGTTGCTGGACAGTCGACCCCTCTGCCCAGCAACTGAAGTGCTGACAGACAGACAGAGAGTCAATGACCTCTGCCCCACACCTACTGATGACAACTATTCCTTGAAGCTAAGAATGGAGATCATGTGGACTGGCTATGTGAGTTCACTCTGCCCAACTAATGCATGTCCAGACCAGGTGGAGGTCTGGGATCTTGTTAGTTGACTTTTGATGGGGGAGAAATGTAATGGGCTTTGAAGGTCCATTGTTCTGTCGATTACAGCAGATTATCGGATAATGCCTCAGACGATCTGCACATGCGCAGTAGTGACGTCACTCCAGCTGATCATGATGTCAACACTGCACATGCAGATCATAGGAAGAATTATTTGATGATCAGCAAAGCATAGATGCAGAATCTCATCATCAGATTCTGCCTCGCTCTCTCGTAAAATCCATGACTTCCGCCCAAAATCCACCGTCTTCCACCTGTGACGTCATCGGTGAAGTCTCACGCAGAGTGAGCGAGGCAGAATCTGATGATCAGATTCTGCCTGCACGCTTTGCTGATTGTCAGATAATGCCTCAGACGATCTGCGCATGCGCAGTAGTGACGTCATGCCAGCTGATCAGCAGATCAGCTGGAGTGACGTCACTACTGCGCATGTGCAGATCATAGGAGGCATTATCCGACGATCTTCAGTAATTGACAGAACACCGGCACTGTAACCTGGACCATCAGAGCGCAAGCACCGATGATGTCCTTGCGCAAGTTTATGAGATATTCACAGTACCTACAGGTAAGCCTTATTATAGGCTTACCTGTAGGCACAAGTGGTAGTACAGAGTTTACTACCACTTTAAGTGGTTAAATGAATAAATAAATAAGGCAGTGGGTTTACCCCTTCCCTTTAATACCAAAAATAACAAAATGGCTTTGGATATACTTTAAAGGGTAATTCCACTTTCATGAGAAAAAAATAACAATTAAAAAAATATAAAATAGCATATACAATTGCAAAAAAAATTACTTTTCCTTTTCAATCTGCAGCTCTGCAGTTTTCTGTAAAATGCAATGCAATATGGCTACCCGGAGGTGTTCCGTACACAGAATGTATACAGAACACCCCCCAGACATGTCATTTCCTGCTTGTGTGATTGGCTCAATGATTTTCCCAGAAGTCTGTCCTAAGATACAAGTCAGATTTTTGGCATCCACTGCAACAAAAATTTTATTTTTGGTGAGATACTCGCAATAGGAAATCACATCTAAAGGGATGCAGACCCTGCAATTTTCCTGATTAGAGCTCTACAGGTGCAGCAACTGGTTGATAATTAGATTCACTCCCATTAGATTCACTTACTAGATGGACACAGACAAACACACAGGGATTTGTTCAAAATAACAAAAGGTTGGAATCTGCAACAAAATGTGTTCAAATCCTTTTAATGTACATGGATCACCCAAAGGGGAATTTTTTTTCACAACGAAAGTGGAGTTACTCTCTAAGTTGTCTATTGTGCCCTATAAGTGTCACTATAAGTGTGCAAGGACTGTGCCATATGTGTACAGTCCAGGGGTGTCAAACTCAATTTCATTAACCACTTAAGGACCGAGTCTCTTTCTGAGATTTGGTCTCTACAAGTTAAAAAGTTTTTTTTTGCTAGAAAATTAATTAGAACCCCCAAACATTTTATATATATATATATATATATATATATATATATATATATATATATATATATATATATATTTCTAATACCCTAGAGAGTAAAATGGCAGTCGCAATACTTTCTGTCACACCGTATTTGCGCAGCGGTCCTACAAGCGCACTTTTTTTATAACAGTAAAGTTAGTCCAATTATTTTTTATACTGTGAAAGATAATGTTACGCCGAGTAAATTGATACCCAACATGTCATGCTTCAAAATTGCACCTGCTTATGGAATGGCGACAAACTTTTACCCTTAAAAATCTCCATAGGTGACGTTTAAAAAATTCTACAGGTAGAGGGCACCGGAGCCGATAAAAGTGATCTCCTGGCGAATCTGCCGCAGAGACCACTTATCCACTTTATCTGAAAGCGGACCACCTGCTGAAGAAGAGGATACCAGGATTATGGTAGCGAGCTGCTGCCATAACGATATTCCTCTCCAACGTACCGACATATAACGACGGCGGGCGGTCCGTAAGTGGCTGCATTGTCTTTATGGTTGCCTTCAAAGAGTAATGCCCTGTACACACGACCAGTTTTGCCGTCGGAATAAACTCCGAAGGTTTTTTTCAGACGGAACTAAGATGGAATTCCGCTCAAGTGGTCTTGCATACACACAGCCACACCAAAGTCCGACCGTCCAGAACGTGGTGACGTACAACACTTACGACAGGACTAGAAAAAGGACGTTCAATAGCCAGTAGCCAATAGCTTCCGTCTCGTACTTGCTTCAGAGCATACGTAGTTTTTGGTCTGTCAGAACAGCATACAGACGAGCGGTTTTGCCGATAGGAACTGGTTGCGTTGGAAATATTTAGAACATGTTCTATTTCTAGGTCCGCCAGAATTTTCGAAAAAAATGAGTCCGATGAGGCGTACACACGATCAGAATAGATGACGAAAAGCTTCCGTCTGACTTTTTCTGTCAGACATTCCGCTCGTGTGTACGCGGCGTTAGACTATATAAATTTACCCAAGGTTTTTTGTCTGAGAGAATAGGTGCAGGAACTCAACCGCACCCTCCCCCCCATGATCTGCATTAAGCGGTGGGTGTGGCCAAATTGCAGTGGGAGGATCTTAAAGGGGCAATAAATACCAGGAGTGCATTATGTGCGTAGTTCAGGGGTGCCCTATGTACAGATTGCAGCGTTCAGGGGTGCACTAACTACAGAGTGTAGTTTTGGGGTTCCCTATGCACTGAGTGCAGAGTTCAGGGGTGTGCTGTATACAGAGTGTAGGGTTGAGGAGTGTGCTACATATAGAGTGCAGGATTTAGGGTTATGCTATGCACAATATGCAGGGTTCAGCTCTCTTGGGTGTCCACATCCTTTTTCCACCCTTCCTCGCCTCTTCATCATTCTCCCCCCCCCCAAAAGTTTACTCGCATCTCACCTACTAGACATGTGCAGAACCAAAAAATTTGTTTCATTTCGATTCGTTATTTACATAAATTTGCTTAGTTACATTAGTTTAATCCATTTAATTTGTTTAATTTATTCATATTCAAATCGATTCGAATTTTCGGAATTCGAAAAGTTTTCGAATCAATTTCGAATAGTTCTCAAATTCGAATAGTTTTCGAATCAATTTCGAACAGCTTTCAAATTTGAATAGATTTCAAATCAATTTTCAAAGTTTTAAAATACAAAAAGTTTTTGAATTTGAATTTGAAACGTATTTGAATAGTTTTCGATTTGAATAGTTTTCCATATTCCAAAGAGAATAAAATAGAATAGAAAATAAAGGAATAGAATAGAAAAAAAAAATAAAATAGAAAAGAAAAGAACAGAAAATAAAAGAATAGAATATAATGCAATAGAAATGAATAGAATAGAATAGAATAAAAAAAGAGTAGCATAAAATATAAAGAATATAAGCATCTAATGAAATTAGAATACAAAAGAATAGAATAGAAAATAATGTAATTCAAAAAACATTAGAATAAAATAGAAATAATATAACCATTTCCCAAAATTCAAAAAGAATCAATTCAAATTTGAATAGAATAGAAAACAACAGAATAGTATAGAAAAAACGTAGAAAAGAATAGAAAGAATATACCGTATATACTCGAGTATAAGTCGAGTTTTTCAGCACATTTTTTTGTGCTGAAAGTGCCCCCCTCGACTTATACTCGAGTCAAGCACTTTTCTGCAGCAAAAAATGTAATTTTCCGAACCAACTTTGGGGCCCCGTATCTCAGGGCCACTTAGTGCTAGGAACCCCAAGAACCCCAAATTTGGTGTGCAAACCCAGTGGAACTGGTACCACAACATATCCAAAGCTGAAGTTCCTAGCACTAAGTAGCCCTGAGATACGGGGCCCCAAATCCGGTTTGGAAAATGTCATTCTTTGCTGCAGAAAAGTGCTTGACATTTTCTGAACTGATTTTTGGGGCCCTGTATCTCGGGGCCACTTGGTGCTAGAAACCCCAGCTTTGGAAATCTTATGGTGCTAGTTCCACTGGGTTTGCATACCAAATTTGGGGTTCTTAGCACTAAGTGGCCCCGAGATACGGTCAACTGTGTCCTTCTGCAGCAATGTCATTTCGGGACCCTTTGGGTTCAGAGACCCCAAATTTTGGCTGCAGCTAGGGGGCATCTAGGAACCCTTAACTACAGAGTTTGAAGTTCAGGGGACCTATGGCTGAAAATGGGCACAGTGAGGCTGCAAATGGGCACAGTGATGCTGCAAATGGGCATTGTTGACCCTCTTTTCCACTTACAGTAGCTGTGCATTTCTCACCATCGTCTTATACTCGGGTCAATACGTTTTTCTCATTTTTTTGTGGTAAATTAGGGCCTCGACTTATACTCGGAACAACTTATACTCGAGTATATATGGTAACCATCTTCCTATTCTAATCTAATCTATTCAAATTTAAAATGATTCTATTTGAATTTTGGGAAATGGTTATATTCTTTCTATTCTATTCTATTCTATTGTTTTTAAATTATATTCTTTTTCTATCCGTTTATTCTATTCTATTCTTTTCTATTCAAATTTGAATGTATTCCATTCGAATTTCGGAAGATGGTTATATTCTTTCCATTCTATTCTGTTGTTTTTTTCTATACTATTCTGTTATTTTCTACTCTATTCTAATCTATTCTTTTCTTTTCTATTCAAATTCGAATTATTCTATTTGAATTTTGGGAAATGGTTATATTGTTTCTAGTCTATTTTTTTTTAATTCTATTCTTTTATTTACTCTATCCTTTTCTCTTCTACTATAGTCTATTCTATTTTTTTTATTCTATTCTTTTCTTTTAAAAATAGAAAGAATTCGAATTTCAAATAGAATAAATTTGAATACATAAAAAAAGGATTTATTTTCTTCTTTTTTTTATTCTATTCTATGCTATTTGGTTCTATTCTATTCTGTTCTTTTATTTTCTATTTTGTTCTGTTTTACTATATTATATTATATTCTTTTATTTTCTGTTATTTTTTTTTCTATTCTATTACACGTTTTTCTATTTTATTCCTTTATTTTCTGTTCTATTTTATTCTCTTTGGAACTTGGAAAACTTTTTGAATTCGAAAACGTTTCAAATTTGAATACTTTTCATATTTATTCGTATTCGGGTTTCGTACAAATTTTTTTTTTCATTATTTTGGATTCATTTAAATTCTGTACTATTGTATTTCGGATATATCCGAATTTTCAAAAAACAAAAATTTGTCCAAATTTTAATTTGGAACGAAACTAACTGCAAACGTCTATCACCTACCCGACCCGTCTCTAGGTACTCCTGGCAGTGTAGGTGGCTCGGCCCCTCTCTCTCATTTATAGGAAGATCATTGGTTGAAATCTGTGCAATCGGGCAGAGATAAGGATCACAGTGCAGCTTACCACGTGATGCCCAATCCCACACTGCACCTGCCATCTGATTCTTCCTTGTCCCTGCCATGAGTGCAGGGCAGGCATGGATCTGTGAGAGTTTCCACCACGTTCCAGCTGAAAAAAAGCCCTGGGTGCAAGGTAGGGTTGGTATCTTTTCTTCAAGCCTAAGCCGAACATTTTTGCAGCATGCAACAATTTTTTATTGTAGTACAGTATACAAAACAAATGAAAAACAAAATGTAGTACAAATAGATGTAAATCCTGTATAACCTTTTTGAAAATTGTGGTGCACCAAAATGCACGGTATTTTATTACCATATATTTTGCCGCAGGTGAATGAGCGCATAAGCAAGGTGTGGAGTTGTGCCATTAAGAGTTAATGGCACCGCTGTACACCTGAAAAAGGGCTGTGTGTGTTTGTGCATTGCAGGAATGTACAAAATTCTGCACACGTTGCTGCAATGCAAAAATGTCCACCTAGGGCAGGGGTAATAAATTTGAATTCAAGCAGGTCCGAATTGCCCTCTAATATAACATAAAAGTAGGCTAATCACAACCATATTTCAAGTAATAGAAAATAAAACCACCCTACGTCAGGTGTCCCCATCAGTGTTCCTCCTTACATCAGGTGCCCATCAGAGTCCCCCTTACAGCTGGTGTCCCCATCAGAGTCTTCCTTACATCAGGTGTCCCCATCAGAGTCGTCCTTACATCAGGTGCCCACATCAGAGTCCCCCTTGCAGCTGGTGTCCGCATCAGAGTCTCTCTTAAATTAGGTGCCCTCATCAGAGTCCCCCTTACAGCTGGTGTCCCCATCAGAGTCCCCTAAATTAGATGCCCCCATCAGAGTCCCTCTTATTTCAGGTGCCCCCATCAGAGTCCCTCTTATTTCAGGTGCCCCCATCAAAGCCCCTCTTACGTCAGGTGCCCTCACCAGAGTCAGCTCTTACATCAGGTCCCCCTATCAAAGTCCCCCCTTAAATATGTGCCCCCATCAGAGCCCCTCTTACATCAGGTGCCCCCATCAGAGCCCTTCTTACATCAGACACCCCCTCAGTGTCTCTCTTACATCAGGTGCCCACATCAGAGTCCCTCATTACATTAGGTTCCCCCATTAGAGTCCCTCTTACATCAGGTGCCCCCATTAGAGTCCCTCTTACATCAGGTGCCCCATCAAAGTCTGTCTTACATCAGGGGCCCCATCAGATTCTCTCTTACATCAAACACCCCCATCAGAGTCCCTCTTAGATCAGGTGCCCCATCAGAGTCCTCCCTACATTAGCTGTCCCCATCAGAGTCCCCTCTTACATTAGGTGTCCCCATCAGAGTCCCCCCTTACATTAGGTGCCCCCATCAGAGTCTCCTCTTACATCAGGTTCCCCCATCAGAGTCCCCCCTTACATCAGGTGCCCCCTTTAGAGTCCCCCTTACATCAGGTGCCCCATCAGAGTCCCTCTACACATCACAGTCCTGTTACATCAGGTACTTCCAGGTGTTCCTCCACACATCAAAGTCCCCCTCCATAGAGACCTCCATTAGAGAGAGACAGAAAGACCCCCCTTAAAGCGACCCATACAGGTGGCAACCCTAATGCAAGGGCCACATAAAATGGCCTGCAAGGCCGGATTCGGCCCGCGCGACTTGTGTTTGACACGTGGTGTATACCGTGAGCAGGATCAGGTTCTATTGCCAACACCTACTGTTCAGCATGTAGTGGCCATGCACATCTTCCAATGCGGTGCACTATGTATGTCATAGATATTTCTCTTGTGTGTGTCTGTCATCTAATATTGGGAGCTTGTTGACAGAAAGACAGTGCAGAGTGCCTCTCCGGTCAGTGTGATGATGTTCATTTATTATGTAGTTGGTGTGTGTGACAGGAAGCATGGGGAATATTCTCAAGGAGAACTCAGGCAGCAATAAATATCTGATGTAGGTTTTAACCCGTCCTCACACTATCCAGAACCAAAAACATACCTTGGAATTGTCCCTCTTTTGGAACCAAATCCCTTTTCCCCCTTTCCTTCTCAGTTGTCCCTTATTTTGGACAGATATGTAGACCTCTTTAATAAATACAATATTTAACTACCAACACTACACTAAGACCCCATTCACACAGGGGCAACACGACTTGCAGGTCGCCTCACCAAGGCGACCTGCACACGACTGCCCGGGCGACTTGCAAAACGACTTCTGTATAGAAGTCTATGCAAGTCGCCCCAAGTCGCCCCCGAAGTCGTACAGGAACCTTTTTCTAAGTCGGAGCGACTTGCGTCGCTCCCCTTAGAACGGTTCCATAGCACAGAACGGGAGGCGACTTGTCAGGCGACTAGGTCGCCTGACAAGTCGTTCCTGTGTGAACAGGGTCTTATCCTTACACAAACGTTTTTATTATCACATTATTGCTTTAAAAAGTATAGGGGATGAATGTGATGAATAAAGCACTTTTGGGTTTAGCCAATCATTTTTTGCTTTTTAATAATTCTTCAGCGGCCACATAACTCATGGTGTGGCAGGGGTCCTTTGCCTACGCCCTTTGTGCCAAATGGTTTCCTTCTTTTCCATCTTAGAAATTTGGTATGGCAAAAATATTTTTTTTGTCTGGAGCTATGCTTTCAGACATCTTATAATAATCTGATAAAGGTATCCCTATAAAGCAGGTTTTCAACTAATACTACATGTAACCCAGTGGGTACATCTTTTGTGTTCAGGCAGCTATTGCTCAGCTTTGCCAGTAGAGAGAACTGGATTGTGAGTGAAGAAAGAGCTTCTCCACTAAGAGAAAGGCATTTGCATGATTAAATTACTGTATATACTCGAGTATAGGCAAACCCGAATATAAGCCGAGGCACCTGTAATTTTTACAGTCTATTGACTGGAATGGTACCAGCTGATTGGAGAAAAGCCAATGTAGCACCAATATTTAAAAAGGGCCCCAAAAACATCCCTGGGAATTACAGACCAGTTAGCCTAACATCAATAGTATGTAAACTCTTGGAGGGGATGATAAGGGACTATATACAAGATTTTAGTAATAAGAATGATATCATTAGCAGTAATCAGCATGGATTCATGAAGAATCGTTCTTGCCAAACCAATCTATTAACCTTCTATGAGGAGGTGAGTTGCCATCTAGATAAAGGAAGGCCCGTAGACGTGGTGTATCTGGATTTTGCAAAAGCATTTGACACAGTTCCCCATAAACGTTTACTGTACAAAATAAGGTGCGTTGGCATGGACCATAGGGTGAGTACATGGATTGAAAACTGGCTACAATGGTGAGTTCAGAGGGTGGTGATAAATGGGGAGTACTCGTAATGGTCAGGGGTGGGTAGTGGGGTCCCCCAGGGTTCTGTGCTGGGACCAATCCTATTTAATTTGTTCATAAACGACCTGGAGGATGGGATAAACAGTTCCATCTCTGTATTTGCAGACGATACTAAGCTAAGCAGGGCAATAACTGTAAAATGGGAAAAATGTAAAATAATGCATTTGGTTGGCAAAAATATGAATGCAATCTATACACTGGGGGGAGAACCTCTGGGGGAATCTAGGATGGAAAAGGACTTGGGGGTCCTAGTGGATGATAGGCTCAGCAATGGCATGCAATGCCAAGCTGCTGCTAATAAAGCAAACAGAATATTGGCATGCATTAAAAGGGGGATCAACTGCAGAGATAAAACGATAATTCTCCCGCTCTACAAGACTCTGGTCCGGCCGCACCTGGAGTATGCTGTCCAGTTCTAGGCACCAGTCCTCAGGAGGGACGTACTGGAAATGGAGCGAGTACAAAGAAGGGCAACAAAGCTAATAAAGGGTCTGGAGGATCTTAGTTATGAGGAAAGGTTGCGAGCACTGAACTTATTCTCTTTGGAGAAGAGACGCTTGAGAGGGGATATGATTTCAATTTACAAATACTGTACTGGTGACCCCACAATAGGGATAAAACTTTTTCGCAGAAGAGAGTTTAATAAGACTCGTGGCCACTCATTACAATTAGAAGAAAAGAGGTTTAACCTTAAACTACGTAGAGGGTTCTTTACTGTAAGAGCGGCAAGGATGTGGAATTCCCTTCCACAGGCGGTGGTCTCAGCGGGGAGCATTGATAGCTTCAAGAAACTATTAGATAATCACCTGAATGACCGCAATATACAGGGATATGTAATGTAATACTGACACATAATCACACACATAGGTTGGACTTGATGGACTTGTGTCTTTTTTCAACCTCACCTACTATGTAACTATGTAACTATGTAACCTAATTTTACCACAAAAAAACTGGGAAAACTTATTGACTTGAGTATAAGCCTATCAGTGCCCATGACATGCAGCCTACCAGTGCCCATCATGTACAGCCTATCAGTGCCCATGACATGCAGCCTGCCAGTGCCCATCATGTACAGCCTATCAGTGCCCATGACATGCAGCCTGCCAGTGCCCATCATGTACAGTCTATCAGTGCCCATGACATGCAGCCTGCCAGTGCCCATCGTGTACAGCCTATCAGTGCCCATGACATGCAGCCTACCAGTGCCCATCATATACAGCCTATCAGTGCCCATGACATGCAGGCTGCCAGTGCCCATCATGTACAGCCTATCAGTGCCCATGACATGCAGCCTGCCAGTGCCCATCATGTACAGCCTATCAGTGCCCATGACATGCAGCCTGCCAGTACCCATCAAGTACAGCCTATCAGTGCCCATGAAATACGGCCTGCCAGTGCCCATCATGTACAGCCTATCGGTGCCCATGACATGCGGCCTGCCAGTGCCCATCATGTACATCCTGCCAGTGCCCATCATGTACAGCCTACCAGTGCCCATCAGCCTACTAGGGCCTGGTAATGTAATATCACAATGTCACGCTGTGTGTCAGAGCTGGATCTGAATCGCAGTGCAGCCACTGTAACAATATCCCGCCTCCTATGACACACGGCACAATGATTCCTAGCATTGGATCAGTGTGCCGTCTATCTCAAGAAGCAGTCTAGGAGGCGGGACATCGTTACATCGCCTGCACGACGATTCAGATCTCTGACACACAGCATGAGATCACTCTACCAGGCACTAGGGAGGCTGCATCTCTTGACACTTGTGAGAAAAGCAGGAGGGAAGGGAAACTGACAGGGGCGCCGGGCGGATACATGTGCGGCACCCAGCGGGATGGCCCCGTCCGTTTTTCGGCTCCATTTATGGGACATTTTTTTCTTAAGTGGGACCCTCACTCGAGTATAAGCCGAGGGGGTGGGGGGTTTCAGCCCAAAAAATGTGCTGAAAAACTCGACTTATATACGGTAAGTGGAAGGGAAGTTATCTGTCTCCTTATCATTCAGGATCAGGCCATTCTGTTTTCAGTACCACCATAACAAGTATAAACATATTTTTACCTAATTGTTTATACTGTTTAATAATCTAAATTGCCCTGTTAGGTTTTCATGAACACCAGACTACACCCCCCCCCCCCCCCCCTCAGTATTTCCCTTGGAGGAAATTCAGTTCCAAGAAACTTATATTACTATTAGCTTAATTCACAATGGATGCTTTCTGCCTCACAAAAATATGTCCATGCTACGTTTTTAATCAAAAACAGTGAAAATGAATTATATACAGGCATACCCCACTTTTAAGTACACAATGGGGTTTATTTACTAAAGCTAGACAGTGTAAAATCAGACTCACTTCTGCATAGAAACCAATAGAAACCAATGAGCTTCCAGGTTTTATCACCAAAGCTTAATTGAACAAGCTGGGGTTAGAAGCTCATTGGTTTCTATGCAGAAGTGAGCCTGATTTTGCACTTTTTAGCTTTAGTAAATAAACCCCATTGTGTACTTAAAAGTGGGATATGCCTGTATATACCAAAGTGCATATATAGCAAAATTCACAGTAGCAAAACAATTACATCTAATTAATTCAGTGTTCAATACAAAAATGTAATGATCGAATATATATAATATTCCATGCACAAAGAAAATATAAAAAATATAAAAGATAATAAAATTAAAATGTCATAAAAAGAAAAAAAAAAAAAAAAGTCCAATAGCAGTCCTCTTTAAACAACGAAAAAAATTTGATATTCCCAGGGATGTCCTAATTAAGAAAAAAAATCTGTAAGGTATCCACCACCATATGTGTCGCATCAGACCCGCTCCCATCAGGTGGAAACTCACCAAATTAATTTATCTACCACAAAACATACATTGGGGCAGGGGCGTTGCTAGGGGGTGGCTATTGGGCCTATAGGGTTATTAAGGAATCTTTGAACAACTGGGTCTGATGCGACACGAAAAGGCTGGTGGATACCTTACGGTGTTTTTTCTTAATTAGGACATCACTGGGAATATCATAAAAAAAATTTGCTGTTTAACCGCTTGCCAACCAGCCGTCGTCATTATACTGCGGCAGCTCGGCACGGTCCCCCGAGCTGGCGTAGCTATACATCGGCTCCTTTAAGCGGGATAGCAAGCGCGCGCGCGCGCACACCCACTGCACTGGGGGGGTGCCGATGCTCGTGGCCGACGGTCGCAATGACCGCCAGCCACGAGTGACTGCGGGCACGAGAGGCAGAACAAATACCTGTTCTGTTCTGTGAGGAGAGATAGATCGTGAGTTTCTAATAGCTAGGAACCACGATCTGTCATCCTCTCTAGTCAGTTTCCTCCCTCTACAGTTAGAACACACAGTCAGGGAACACAGTTAACCCCTTGATCGCCCCCTAGTGTTAACCCCTTCCCTGCCAGTGACATTTATACAGTAATCAGTGAATTTTTATACTGATACTGATCGCTGTATAATTGTCAGTCACCCCAAAAATGTGTCAAAAGTGTCTGATGTGTCCACCATAATGTTGCAGTCATGCTAAAAATCACCGATCGCCACCATTACTAGTAAAAAAAAAATAATAATAATAAAAATGCCATAAATCTATCCCCTGTTTTGTAGACGCTATTACTTTTGTGCAAACCAATCAATATACGCTTATTGCGATTTTTATTACCAAAAATATGTAGAAGAATACATATCGGCCTAAATTGAGAAAAAATTGGCTTTTTTAATAACAAAATTGGGGGTATTTATTATAGCAAAAAGTACAAATATTGTTTTTTTTTTTTAAATTGTCGCGTTTTTTTGTTTATAGCGCAAAAAATAAAAATAGCAGTGTTGATCAAATACCACCAAAAGAAAGCTCTATTTGTGGGGAAAAAAGGACATCAATTTTGTTTGGGTATAGCATCGCAAGACCGCGCAATTGTCAGTTAAAGTGACACAGTGCCGTATTGCCAAAAATGCTCTTGTCATTGAGCAGCCAAATCTTCCGGGGCTGAAGTGGTTAAAGAGGACTGCTATTGGACTCTTGTTTTGTTTTTCTTTTTATGACATTTTAAGTTTATTATTTTTTATATTTTTTATATTTTCTTTGCACATGGAATATATATATATATATATATATATATATATATATATATATATATATATATATATATATATATATATATATATATATATATATATATTCGATCATTACATTTTTGTATTGAACACTGAATTAATTAGGTGTTATTATTGCACTACTGTGAATTTTGCTATATATGCACTTTGGTATATATATTTAATTTTCACTGGTTTTGATATTTATGGTTGTAAGTGTAAGTAGCAGCATTGCTTGTAATTTTTATTTATTATTTATTATGTGGAGCACGGGAGATCACTATTATATACATGCAGCATTTTTGGTCAGTTGAACAGCGAGCAAAATGCAGTATTTTACGCAGTCCCAAAATGCACCTAAATGTGTACGTGATAAAACACTTTATGCATAGATGCTGTGATAACATAACCTTAGCTTTATCCAGGTATTTACACGCACCCTAAAATTCAGTAATCAAGTGTTCAGAATTTTCAAATGACAGGTACACTTTAAATACTTTTGGAGTCATTGACCTGGAACAAGTACTCAGGTCAGGAGTTCTAACTTTTCCCTGATTTCAGTTGTGTTTGCATTTCTACTTAAAGTTAAACAATCTAATTGTAATTGTAGAAGAGGTAACTGAAGGATACTAATCATGCTAGTTTTGCCCTGGGCATGTAAGCTTCAATAACCTCTGGTGAAAAAATTATTTTGGAAAGTATTCAAGAAATGAATGATGAGAAATATGAGTTTATGTATGCTATCCACCAATCTGCAATGAATTCTTCTGTTCTATATGTATGCCAAAATCTCTTTACCACTGTACCCTGTACTAACTTCCTTAAATAAATTAATTCTACCATTGGAAAAATATTTTATTTTATAATAGGGAGAGGAAAGCCTATTGAATAAAAAAAGTTATTTTTATATTCAACTCCTGGAATAGATCATTTACACGTTCATGTTAAAAATCACAATGAAGTCAGTCTGGTTAGACTTTAGAAAAGTTAAAGTGTTTGATACATGTAATATTTTCAATGATTTTCAGTGAATAACAGAGAAAGGAAAAGTATTTAAAAAATTTATTGAAACTAAAACATACAAAAAAAATGTAGTTTTATGTTTTGACATTTGCACTTGCAGTGCGCCCTCTAGTGATCTATTGCTGAAAAAACAGCTGATTGCATATTCTAACTGGATTACAATTCAGAAGCACCTTTAAAAAAAAAGATATGAGAGTCCAAGCACTGTATTGTGGTCATTGTTGTTTTAGAGTTTATCCAACAAAAGAAATATTTAAACTGTGCAGGCCAACTCTAAGCATCCACGTCCCGCAGGCACAAATCCATGGTCTGTTGAGCACATAATTGCAAAAGAAGCATATCCCATAACTTCCTTCTCCCCTTTTTACAAAATGAAATTAAAAATAAAGGCACTTCACACTTTGGATGCAAAGTTTCACGTTCAGTCTTTGGTAAAGAAGTATTATCTCCTTTACGGGTCAGTTTCCTCTATAGCAGCAAACATTTGCAAGGCAGCATTTTAAATTCATGTCCACTGCTACTCCTTAGAAACGTAATGTTAGGCAACATTCATCTAATTCTCTTCATCCTGGCAATTTAGGATTAGTGCAAGTCATTTAAAAAACACAAGAACATTTATAGACTAATTACTGGTTTGTATAGGAAATACAGAATACTAAGTCAATGAAAATACAATTTCATGGTGAACACTGCTTTTTTTTCAGTCTATCGCTTGTCCCTCATCATCGTACATCTACTTATTTCATTTTTATTTAGTGGCAGTGCTTTTATTAGCAAAAGAAAATTCCCCACCTTAAGGCTGGATTCACACCTATGCATTTTTAGTGCTTTTTGCATTTTGCAGATTTGCACTACAGTCCATTTAACATTGTTTCCTATGGAACACGTTCTGTAGTGCAAATCTGTAAAATGCAAAAAGCACTAAAAATGCATAGGTGTAAATCCAGCCTAACACACATAGAAAACTGTGCTGGATGAAATTTAAAGAGTTAAAGTATTCCAAGTTCATCAGCCTTCAGCTATTCATATACATGATGTGATCGCCACCCATTATGGATACATAATGGATTATGGAGACAACCCCCTACCTGACCGATCTTGGGAAGGATGAGAACAATTTTCCAAAATAAATTTTGATTCAAGGTGTTTTCTTTTTTTCCTGAGCTTAAGCCAGCAACAGGAAATGTCGTAAAAAGTCAGCTGAAACAATTCAACGTGCTTAACTTAAGAGACATCTATTACAAAAAATAATGTATTCTGAAATAAATTAATCTTAGCGTTTAATATATTAGTTCCTTTTTTCATTTTCTATGTTTATTTTCATGTTTTTATCCACAATTACACAGAGACAAAGTTGTACCAACAAATAGGTCAATGAGAGGGGTGGACACAGCGGTCGTGGGAGCGGCACGCTGCGCGCCCCGCAGGGGGCGTCTAACCCGGAAGAGGCAGGATGACGTACATGAATGTGATCCTGCCTGTCCGTGCCACCGCAGTAAATGGACTGTGGCTGGGCAAAAAGCGGTTAAACAGCTGCAGCAGCTTTTTCTTTATATACTAAGAGTATCTCTTTAATGATCAGGTCAAAAATTTAGCAGCATCAGCTAACTTGACATCAATGCTAAGGAACATACTGTATTTATAAAGCAACAGATGTTACATTCTCCAAGCATTCACAGGTGTTTAACCATTCACTAATTTAAAACATATTCTCCAGGAAGATGATTCACTGGCAGTGAATATTTGACGAATGTCAGATTTACTGCTTTATAAATATGCCCCTATTATTATTTTGCATACCTAAATTATTTTTCATCCTATTTGGTATGCTGTTAAAAAAAAAACGCACTGTTTTGTTTTTTTAATTATTATAATCTGAGAAATGTACAAAAATTTCATAAATTGTTTTTTTTTTTCTTTATGTTTAAAAATATCTAATTCTTAATTTTTTTTTTATGGAACTGCAAATTCTGCTGCAGCCTGAAGGTGGCAGTGTCAGTCATCTGCAGGCTAAAGGCTTTTTTTTTTAAAGAAGCTTTTGAGCCTGCATTTAATCATGGTCACATTATCGGAAACCAACCACTCCGATGGTTACTGAGGACCCGAGATGTCGGTGACAACAAGGATTGATAGCTGGCAGATACACAATGTCTCAGCTGCTGGCCCCCAAAGGCACTTTCCCTGGATAGTTGGGATATTTATTCACAGATTTCGGGTGGGAAAGGGTTATACTATGTTAAAGTGGAGTTCCGCCTAATTTTTTTTTTTTTAAAGTCAGCAGCTACAAATACTGTAGCTGTTGACTTTTAATATAACGACACTTACCTGTCCAGGGCGCCCGCGATGTCGGCACCCAAAGCCAATCTATCCCTCGGCTGTCGGGTGCTGCCTCCACCATCTTCGGTGGGGGAATCAGGATTATTGTGCATGCGCGCCTCGCGCTGCGCTATCCCACTGGTCCCTGCTGTGTTCTGGGAGTCGTGTGTCTCCCAGAAGACAGCAGGGGGGGGGGGGGACAGAAAGTGGCGTAGATACCCGTGGGTGGCTCGGGTATCTATGCCCGGAAGTGGGAGCAAAATACCTGTATTAGACAGGTATCTGCTCCCCCCTGAAAGGTGCCAAATGTGACACCGGAGGGGGGGAGGAACTGGAAAAGCGGAAGTTCAATTTTTGGGTGGAACTCCGCTTTAATAAAAGGTGACCATTGTCAGCACTTTGGCAGTGTTGTAGTTTATAATTTTGGACAGCTTTATAACATTACTATCTGCATTTATCAGAATACAATATTTTTTGTGTTAGTGGTCATTTATGGAACATCTTCCCAACCATGATCTCATGTCTATGGAGAGTCTTAGACATTCCATATTGTATGACAGGACAGAGGAAAACTTTATTTTGTTATAAAAAAAAAAAAAAAAGTACTGTGTCTCTTTTGCTTGCACAGGCTCTTTGAAGATCTATTGCACCTAACACGTCATGTCCAAATGTAGACACAGCATTTGTGTAGCCACACCAGGCCTTACAAGGAACCCCTGAGGACAGCAATGAGACCTGCCATTACTGACCTGTTTTTCTAAAGTTATGGGCTCTGGGTCTGTTATTCCAATTCTGATTTCCCTACTTAGTGAAGTCTGAAAATCAGACTTTTTAGCCTTCGCTGGCTACATGGTCGCTCCACATTTGTGAATCACTAGGTGGTGTAACCGCAATCACAATGACACCCCCAAAATCTGCAACAGTAAAAATCAGTAAGTCAGTAATGACAGCTGCCTCATTTCCATGCTCACAGTTTCCCTTTAAAAGCCTTAATCAGGTTAAATGTTTTCACTAAAGGAAACCTTTCTTCACAGAAGCATGAAGACTGCCAAGGTTAAACTCCTTCTAAAATGCTAGTTGTCTGGCTGTTATGCTGACCTTTAGCTTCAGTACTTTCTAAGTCCCAGATTTGGAACAAGTATATAGCTCAGCAAATTCCGAGCAAAGTCAGCTGTCCTTATCTGCATGCACATTCCAATTAAATGACTTGCAGCATTGGAACCGGAGGGCCCAGCTTGACAGCCAGGCAGCCAGCATTTTCAGAATAAGAAGCCAATAAAGGCCAATAAAAATGTTCTCTCAGGAAAGGTCTCCTGTGTGACGGTTATGTCAAGCCAAGTAAAAAAAATGAAATTTGGATTTCAAGTTAAAAGTGGAGTTATTCTTCCAAATACATTCAATAATTGTACAAAATCAGTCAGAATTTGTTTTCATTGTTAACACACAACGACAAATCTTGTAACATAAATAGCAACAAAAAAAAATGATAACATAAAATAAAACAAACACCAAAACATAAAGACATAATATAAAACACTACTGAATTTTAGTCAAAGATGTGCTACTTTAAATTATTCAGAATTCCACCAATGTGTAAACCAATATTTCTAAATTTGCAAAGATACTTTGTAAATTCGCAAAAGCCATCCACCTTACACAGATATCTAAGGATGTTTCTGTGTTAAATTTCTGTCATTCCTAAATATTCAGATCTAGGATATACCGGTAATTCAATGTATTGTATATAGCAATCCTTCTGCCTTAGGTTTGAAAAAGGGCAGTTAAGGCTGAAGGGTAAACTAAACATTCATTCGATCGATTATTGTTCCTTCTGCTCATTTAGCATATTCTGCTTCTCTTCTTTGCCACTTATGTGGTTGGTGTGTTTCCTGGCATTCTTCCTGGCTCTTCTCATGGATGCCTGAATGATGAGATAGCACAACTCTGCCACATTTAGGACCATACAAATGCCAGACACGATGATCATGAAGATGGTAAATACAGTCTTTTCAGTAGGCCTCGAAATAAAACAATCGACCACATTCGGGCAAGGCCAGTTGTCACACTTGACAAGACGTTGCATATGGAAGCCAGTGTAGAGGAAGTAGAAGAGATACATGAAAGTAGCCTCAAACAGCACCCTAAACAGGATGCTGATGGTGTAGGTCCACCAAAGTGTACCTTCTATCCGAAATTTCTGCTCTCTTAAATCCTCCAAATCCTTCTCATCAGATTTATCAGCCTTACCAGACTGCATCTTTTTTTGCAGTTTTCTTTTTTTCCCATGTCTCAAGTAAGCCACATGCATGGCAACCAACAGTGCCGGGGTAGCCACAAAGATGAGTTGGAGGCACCAAAGCCTGATGTGAGACACTGGAAAGTGGTGGTCATAGCACACATTTTTGCACCCAGGTTGTAATGTATTGCAGGTGAAATCTGACTGCTCGTCACCCCAGACACTCTCCGCAGCCACCACCAGAATCATAATTCGGAATATGAACAGGACAGAGAGCCATATCTTGCCAATGCTTGTAGAATGTTTGTTGACCCCTCCAATGACTTCGTAAAGGGTTCCCCAATCCATGCTGTCCGATGAACGTTTCTGGAAGACAAAATGCCAACATTTTTAAAAAAAGCCATAATGATATTGGACAAACTATCATAAAACAAACACTCTTCACCAATAATGAAGTAGAAAAGATAGCAAATGGATCTTCTCTTTAAAAAAATGCTAACAATCAAACTACAAACATATTTTGAAATCATACTAAAAGACTAACATATTTTGTTATTAAAAAAAAAAGTTCAAACAGATAAACTCACATTTTCATCTACCTAACAGGAAAACTGTACTTGGTGTATTGTAACAACTTGGGCGACTTAGCAAGAAGATTGGTTACATGTGTATATAGTCCCTATTGATAGATGTAAAATTAAATATATAGAGTGCCCTCTAGTGGTGATATTATGTACATAAAAAAACTAGTGAATCCTACTGTTATCTATTTGAATGTTCACAGACAATAGTAGAATCAATTACTACTACTTATTATTTCTAGATTGATTATTTTATGAGGAAAGAAATTAACAATTAAAAACAGAGGGACTAGAAGCAAGTGGGGAAAATGGAAGGAATAACTGTTAGAACATATATTACAATGAGCCAAAAAATGCCTTCTTTTTTTTATAATATATGTATGTCAGAAAGTTCCTCTCATTTTGTTGTTCACAAAAAAACTACTCTATGTTTTTATTATCTCTTTTATTCTCTTAACATTTTTTGCTGATTTCTTTTCTTTTTTATTATTATTATGGATTCATTCAATGGACACATTTCTCCATCATAGGTGGTAAGAGTGCACTACATCTTTCACACTCACCTAATACTGAATGAAAGGAACTTTGGAGTTTTTTTCATATAAAATGATGTATCCTAACCTATGCCTCTCACACTAATTTCGACATGAAAGTGCCTTGTAAAAATGGAAAATTGTGCTGACTTTTAATTGCAAAAGATGGAAAAACATGTATAAGCATTCTAAAGCACTATAATCATTGATGTTAGGAAATGATTGGACGTGTGGGCAAAATCTGATCATAAAAACACCTTTCCAGTGAAAGATCATTACATTACACAAATGCTTTGATTGCCCAAGAGTGCACAGTGCACATTTAGGAGGAAGGACTGGAGTAACCTGATATATCTCAGCAATCAACTAAGAAAAGAACACTTGATTGCTGTTTGCCCTAAAAAACAGCTTGTTGTAGAGTGAAGAACTTCTTGTTCCCATAGGGGTCATCGCCTGACCTGACCTGAATTGGCTACACTAAAGCCAGCCCTAGATGGTTGGAATCTCGGCTAGTTCAGCAGGGACTGGCTGAGATTCGAACCATGTATGGGCAGGCAGAATGTACCCAAGTTGATCAATCAATCAACTTGGGTACAACCAGCCTGTCGGATTTTACATGAGAAAATTGCTAGCAACTATTGTAGCCGATAGCAATAATCACTGTGTTCTCCCAGTGGGGATGGCTTCCCCCGCCAGGAGAACACAATGGCTCCAGGGGAGGGATTCCCCCATCAACACTGACTGTGTTGATGGTGGAATCGAGCGATTTTCTTTCCTGCAACCTGTGGTTGCAGGAAAGAAAAACGCTCCGTCTATGGTCGGCTTAAAAGAGGACCATCCTATGATACCCATACATAGCTCGAATTAGCCCTGTCAGCACCACCAATTATAACAAACATTGACTGGAAAGTTTAAGGAGCCATGTGGTAAATTTGACAGCCAAACAGGGAATGCATACTATCAGATACAGGTGATATTCGAATATCCTAAGGCTGGCCATACACGGTTTGAATGCTAAACTAGCCGAGATTCAAATCGTTAATGGGCAGGCTGAATGTACTATTGACTTGGGTACAACCAGCCTACCTGATTCTCTTGTGATTATCGCTAGCAGCTGCTATATAATCACTGTCTACTCCCGGGGGGAATGGCTTCCCCTGCCCCCCTGCCAGGAGAACACAATGGCTCGGCAGGAGAGATTCCCATCAGCACTGTCTGTGTTAATGGGAGAATCGTGCAAATTTCTTTTCAAAGAAATTTGCACCATGTATGGCCAGCAGGGGAGATTCCTCCATCCACCCTATTTAGCAAAGTGGAGGAATCTATTGCACTCATTACTATTCCCTATGTTCAGCCCACTGAGTACCTTAACAAACCCCTGGAACACAGATGTGTTATTTTCAAACCACTTGTGACATCCATTTTAAAGCAAATTTATACCAGATCAAAGGTTATCTCAGTGTTTTTCATTAACCAAAGTATACTTTGTAACTTTATTTTATCAGCAAAAAGGAATAGTGTTTATTTCTCTGGAGGAATGCCCGATATTGATACATACAGGATAACAGAAATGACCTATCTTGATTCTCAGGAAAAATATCTTTGACTAAAAAAGTCTTTTTGGGTAGTGAGGAACAATTAAAACTCCTTTACTGCTATCCAGGGTGCCATTAAAGAGATGTCCCCTACACTTCCTGCCCTGGCAACAATGGTTTCAGCGGACAGGAAGTGGGAAAAATCTGCAACAGAGACACAGGCAGAAATAAAATTCTGTCAGGGGTTCTAGCCTCCCTTTACACTACTAAAGAAAAGCATTTTTCCCTCACTTCCTGGTTGGTGAACCTAATGTCAGCAGGACAGGAAGTGAGGGGAAATGACTCTATTTAAAGGATAAGTTCACGTGTGGGACATGTTGCACCCATATTTACCGTGTAGCATGTAACATGCTTGAGCACCTCCACCCCCTCACCCCCCCTCCCTGTGACAGCGAGCGGGGGACCTTCTTCCCCGCAGCTGCTGTCCCATTTTAACATCCATGAATGAAGAAACTACAAGTCCCATCTTGCACTGTGGCAGACAGCTTGTAGTTGTCTATAAACTACGAGAATGCTGATAAGTGTCTTTAAAGACTGTTGATATTTCCTCCAGCTTTCTCATAGAAAACCCATACAGAGGTACAGGCAGAATACTGGAGAAAGTGTCTGTAGGAGCCTGACACCGCGCATGCAATCCACTTATCACAGGTGCAATCCTGGGGGGGGGTAAAAAATATTAAATGTACTTTTTTTAGTGGCTTGACATGATCTTCCCAAATCCATTAAAAGTGATTATGTGTTTGTTTATGCCATTATAGAAATGGTAACATAAGTTGTGGTAAAGCACTCTGTAAACTGAGGTTTTCAAGGATCCCCTTTGATTGTCTTGAATGGAACCAGACAGAGAAGTAAATAAAGCTGTGCCATTCAGCACTTTTCTGAGTGTCCTGCAATGCAGCACTGTAATAGCAATGGGTCCAATGGCAAACAATGGATTCTCTTGTGTCCACGCTTGTTGCCTGCCTTAGAAGTTCTGTAAAATATGTCTGCTGTGAATGATCCTGAACTCGTGACAGAGCCATATATGTTCCAAACCAATTGAAATGCAATACAGTTTCAGTTTTTCATTTAACTATTAAAAATGTAAATAACTAGTCACACCGAGCCTTTCATGCGGCATAGACAGAAAAGCCTGTCAATGAATGTCTGAGTATGGTGGGCACATAGTGCTGGGTTGGCAAGTCCAAGGGTCAGGTAAGAGCTTGCCTACACAAATAACTAGACGAGCTTCACATCTCCCAGGCTTACTATACTCTGCTGAACTTTGCTGTGTGTACTTTTTACTCTCTTGTATAACCTGAAAAGTAAATTTGAGTCAGTGGAGATAACACTCAATCCCTGTCACTCTTATCATCTTGAAACTTTTTCTTTTTTACAAGTAATGTTTATGAATTTAACTAAGTCACTGAGTCAACATAGAGTATAAAAACAGTGCACTTAAAGCGGAGTTTCACCCAAAAATGGAACTTCCGCTTTAAGGAAAGACTCTCAATTCTTTGTTTCCAAAATACTAAGAGATACAAAACTTGGCCTATTGGGATTGATTTACCAAAGGCAAGTAGGCTGTTCACTTTGCAATTCCCTTAGGTTGGTGAGTAAGGTGAAAATTCCCTTTGCATAGGATACCCAATTGTGTGAAAGGAAATTAAAAGAAAACAGCAGGGTTGAGTTAGACTCCTTTTCAAACGGAGGGGCTTGAAAACTGGCTATAAAAAGGTGAGCTCTTTTGCGGCGCTTTTCAGGTGCTTTTGAGGAGTTAGCGGTGCACTTTTTTGAAAATCATGTGACTCAAAAAACTGCTGCAAGAACCATTTTGAGGCGCTTTTGAAGAGCATTTCAATCGCTTTTCAGGCGCTTCCCGTTCATTTCAATGAAGAGGGGCGCTTTTGAGGCTCTTTTTTAAGCTCTCCAAACATGCCCCAAAAATGCTGCTTGCAGGAGTTTTTTCACCTCCCTGCCAGCGCACCACCCCAGTGGGAAAGCAACCATTGATTTTAATGGTAAGGAAGTTTTTGTGAGCTTTTCAGGAGCTTTTTTTAACACAAAAGCACTTGAAAAACTCCTCAGTGTGAAATGGGTCTTACTAAAACTGGAGTGCAAAATTGGGTGCAGCTGTGCATGGTAGCCAATCGGCTTCTAACTTCAGTTTGCTCAATTAGACTCCTTTCACACTGAAGGTGCTTTACAGGCATTTTAGCGCTAACAAATAGCACATTTAAAGTGCCTGTAAACTGCCTCCCCTTTCTCCCCAGAGTGAAAGCCCGAGTGCTTTCAATCTGGGGCGGAGCGTTTGCAGGACGGAAGAAAAAGTCCTGCAAGCAGCATCTTTGGGGCGGTGCGGGAGCAGTGTATACACCACTTCTAAACCGCCCCTGTCATTGAAATCAATGGGCAGCGCTGCTGAAGAACCTGCAAAGCGATTCGGCAGTGGCGCTTTTCGGGCACTTTTAACCCTTGTTAACCCCTTCTTTGGGGTTAAAAGCTCCCAACTCCCGCCCACGCAGTGCAGGTAAAGCGCCACTAAAACAAGCGGCGCTTTACCACCCCAGTGTAAAAGGGCTCCTAAACTTTGACGGTTAAACCTAGAAGCTGATTTTGCAATCTCCAGCTTTAGTAAATCAACCCCTATATGTCTGCTTGTACATGACTGGATGATAGAAGCCAGCAGAACTTCACCTCATTCACTAAGCTACAGGAAAAATCTCTTGTAAGGTAAAAATACCCTTAAAAAATGAACAGCCTTTTTACTTTTAATAAATCAACCAAAATGTCTCACAGTGCCAGTATTGCCTATGACCACCAATCAGATTAAAACCTGCAATGGAAAAATGATGGCAGGGGTGGAGCTTTTAATTGGATTGGTGGCTATAGTGCAATCCTGATATAGATACCTCTATGGACAATATGGCTTAATCGCACCCCCATTTGCCCATTTGCACCCATCATTTCATGATGCACCAAAATAACAGGTTTTAATGTCTGTCATAACAATGATGGGATATCCCACTACCACTTATACAACCTTTCTTCATCTAAGGACCTCTGCTCCCTTTGAAAGAGCAGCAATCTGTATGCAGCCATCTGACTTGCCCTTCTGCTGAGTCAGACCAATAATAACTTAGCAATCAGCAGTGAGCTTGATTCCAGTCATCATCACTCCGGACATAAATTATATTCTCATTGTGATGAAGAATTTTGGCACACAATGACCCGCAGCTTATGCTCTAAATTGTGGATCTTTTCAACTCTGCTTTCTTCTGTAACTTCAGCTGCCTGCTAACAGGACGCAGCACAAAGCTTGGTGCTTGTGCTTTCTACAGCCTATAAACCAGGGATATGCAATTAGCGGACCTCCAACTGTTGCAGAACTACAAGTCCCATGAGGATAGCAAGACTCTGACAGCCACAAGCATGACCCCCAGAGGCAGAGGCATCATGGGACTTGTAGTTTTGCAACAGCTGGAGGTCCGCTAATTGCATATCCCTGCTATAAACTCTAGTGGTTGCAAGACTTAAACTGGTAAAGTGTTTGTAAAGGCTGAAGGTTTTTACCTTTATACATTTACATTTATACCTTTTTAGCAGCCCCCCTAATACTTACCTGAGCCCAAGCTTCCTCCAGCGATGTGCACAAGAGCCTTGGCTCTCCGAGGACTCTTCCTCCTCATTGGTTATGACAGCAGCGGGAGCCATTATCACAGCCAGTGAGCCAATGAGGAGAGAGAGGGGGTGGGCCAAGCCACAGCTCTGTGTGTGAATGGACACACTGAGCCACTGGTCGGGGGCGAGCCTGCTTGGGGGCACTCAGCAGGAATGAGGGACCAGGAGCACTGGCAGTGGACCTGAGAAGAAGAGGATCCGGGCTGCTCTGTGCAAAAACACTGCACAAAGCAGGTGAGTATAACATGTTTGTTATTTTAAAAAATGAAAACATTGACTTTAATATCACTTTAACGTTATCCTTTTAGCAAGCAGTTAGAGTGGGATTGTCTTCCAGAGTTCAGAAATTTGGGGAGATTTAGCCCCGGTTCACACAGGGGCGGCACGACTTGCAGGTCGCCTCAGCGAGGCGACCTGCAAACGACTTCTGCGGCGACTTGCAAAACGACTTCTGTATAGAAGTCTATGCAAGTCATCCCAAGTCGCCCCCAAAGTCTTACAGGAACCTTTTTCTAAGTCGGAGCAACTTGCGCCGCTCCTATTAGAACGGTTCCATTGTACAGAACGGGAGGCGACTTGTCAGGCGGCTAGGTCGCCTGACAAGTCGCCCCTGTGTGAACCGGGTCTTACTGGTGCACAAAGAATCTGGTGCAGCTGTGCAGCAGCTGTTTAAAGTAACCAATCAGTTCCTAGCTTTGATTGTCAAAGCTTAATTGAACAAACTGAAGTTAGAAGTTGATTGGTTACTCTGAACAACTGTACCAGATTTAGTATATCTCCCCCATTGTGTCGTGGCATAGAACAGGGGTCTCCAAACTTTCTAAACAAAGGGTCAATTTACTATCCTTCAGGGCTGGCCAATGGGAGTGGAAAATGCCCCGGCATCAGGCATCAGTGGAAGTAGACAGTGGTCAGTGAGAATAAAAAAATGACATAGTGCTTGTGGTCAGTAGGAAGAGGAATAGTTCTCCATCATTGGTATCAGTAGAAGGAATAGTGCCCCATTGTTGATGTCAGTGGGAGGAATAGTGTCTCATTTCAGTGAGAGGAATACTGCCCAAAGGGCTGGATAAAGACGAGCCAAAGGCTGCATACAGCCCGCGTGCCACAGTTTGGAAGCCACTAGCATATAACGCTGTGCGTAGCTATACACTAAAATCTGTACCTCATTTGTGTATCATACAAGTCCAGGGTGATGTAAAGTGTGTGGACTACTTAACATACACTGTGCTTAGTTAAATATGCCTAAATATGTAACATATAACACAAAGTCATACATTGGATGCAAAGGAAACAAAGAGTATAGTAGGCAGTAAACAAAACTGTTAACTAAGCTTGAATATGTAACATATAAATACTACAAGGTAATATGTAGGATGAAAAGGAAACAAAAAGTATAGTAAACAAAACTGTAACATAAGCCTAAATATGTGAAATATAAGTAACACAAAGTAATATGTAGGATGCAAAAAATGCAAGAGAAACAGAAAGTACAGTAAACAAAGCTTTTAAAAAGCCTGAGTAAGTAACATATATCACAAAGTAATACTGCATGTAGGATGCAAATGAAAAACGTATTTGAAACAAAACTGTAAAATATGCCTGAATATGTAATATATAAGATGCAAAAGAAACAAAAAGTATAATATACAAAGCTTTAAAAAGCTTGAATATGCAAATCATATGACACAAATTAACTTAGCATGAAAATGGAAAAGTGTATAGCAAACAGAAAACAAAAGTGTGGTGTACTAATTCAGGCTATTGTGTCCTGTGTTATATAACAGCACTCTGTAGAACATTACTAAATATGTACTAAAGATCAAAACGTAATATGTAGTATACAAGAAAAGTCATCTATACAATCTAAAATTCATAGATGTGTTTCATGTTTAATGACGGTGACACCCGGTGAGTAACAGTAACTGGTCACAGCCAGGTAAGATTTAGAACCAGCTTTTCATCCTACATAAAGAGGGTGTAATTAATGTCATACAGGAGACATCACTCTGTGTTCCTTTGTAGGAATAGCGTAGCACTTTTATATATATGAGGTGTGACGACAAACATCCAATAAACAATTTATCCAGGAAGTGGATATAAAGACTTGCTAATGAAGAGCTGGCTTTACTAGTTGTTTTATTAAAGGTGTTTACAAAGCTGCATCCCCAAAACAGTTGGACACCTCACCTGCCATAGTGTGCCTGGTGTGAAACCATCAAAAAAAAGTTCTGTGTGATGCCGAGGCTGGATTATGACAACAAGACAAATTAGCTTCCACCCATCAATCAGTATTTCATTTTTATTCCCTAATCTGCAGCAGGAAATTGGGCCATGGACTATTTCTGGTTACTAAGGACAATGCCTCCACTTAATTTGCCATACATTTCTTAAATAAACCTCTGACTGATCCTGCTTACGTTCTTATTATTGCTTTAGCAATAAATAAAGTTACAACGGTGATTTTTAACATGGTTTTATATAAACACTACAACATCCTTTGTGACTGCGTTGGCGACTGCAGAAAAAGTCAATGGGAACAAGGTTTCTGAGAGTGACTGCAACCCGTGTCACAAGTCAAAAATCACCCATGTAGCTGGGGCATGAAGTAACATCACAACCTTGGGAGTCCAATGTTTTTTCACCAACTACTGGGCAATGTTTGGCTCCCTGGGGACCTTTAGCTAGCCAAAGCTTGTTACCATTGCTGGGTTCATGACTGCTTTGGCGGAGAGCACACTTCACACTAGGACATTCTAGATCAGTCTTTCTCAACCTTTTCAACACAGAGGAACCCTTAAAATAGCTTTCTGGTCTCAGGGAACCCCTGCTAAAAGTTACTATATCTACAACTATATCTACATAATACATTAGTGTGATATTCAGTGGGAAGAATGCTTCCTACATTTGTCGACATTGGGAAGACTTACCCCCTTACAGATAGCTAAAAAGATCAATGGTGTCAGTGGGAACTTATCTGAGAGGCAGAAATTGGTTGTTGCTCAAGGAACCCATTGCAACCTCTGGATGAACCCTAGGGTTCCATTGAGCCCTGGTTGAAAAACCTTGTTCTAGATGCGGTGTAGTTATAGTACAATATTATGCTTTTGCATAACTAAAGCCCAAATGTTTTTTTTCATTTTGGTTAGAGTTGGAGAGGGTTAGAACCCCATCATTTTTTTGCCATCTTTGATTTATTGGGGAGATTTCCCCTCATTTACTGTCCTATAGCCCCAACAGGCAGTAAGAAGAAATCACTCCAAATTGTGGAAAATCTTTCATTGTCAACAGGGTCACCAGAACTAGTGTCTCCATTGGAAGATAAAGTTCTGGGGACAACTCAAAATTTGGGATTTTCTTTTGCTTTGATAATGGTCATCTGGAGAAAAAGAGTGGGAGAGAGGGTGAATCTCCCTAAAGGAGACATCGACATCTATTAAACCTAGAAGGTGTTCTGACTTCTCTCCAGTCTATCCAAAACTAAAAAAACTTAAAAAAAGGGATTTGCCTTTAGTTAAACATTAAATTAGAGTGTCTACATAATTGTCAACCACATCATGTCCCATTTCTATCTGACTGCTCAGGGATTTGCATTGGGTGTGTGTAGAAATGCTACTACTTGTACCTCCAAGACAGCTGGAATGTTACACATTGTCTAACATCTACACAGTTGGTGTAATGATGGTGACTACCAGTGATTTCACCAACACTCAGCCACACTGGCCATACACGTAACAATAGCTGAACACAGACTTCATTTTTTCAGTAAAAAGTGATCATTCATCTCAACAAAGGAAAAGATTGTTCAGTTGAATGTAGTGTGATTTCCCAGCTTTCTTAGCTGGCTGTATTCAGACTGGGCAGCAAGGACCACTACTCTAAGACTGGCTTTGTGCTATCTACGTGAGACAGTCTTCTTCTTATTATCATATAAAATATACCTATTATGACAGAAATATGAAGGTGCAATTGCTGACCTTCTTCTAAAGATGCTTCTTTTCTAGCGGTTATGTTGACCTTCATTCTTCAATCAGCGCTGAGTCACTGACTTGGAACAACTATGCAGATCAGTAAAGTCAGAGAAAAGTTCCTATCTATATACTTGTTCTGGGGCATTAACTCAGGAATGATTAATGTAAAGCTGGCCATACAATGAACAAATTTGAGTTGTTTCCTGATGAACCAGCAAATTTGGCTCAGTGAGTGGCCCTAATCATTTTGACAAAAGTCAATCATTCAATTGACGTTTGTCAGAGAAGCCTGTGGGAAAAATATCATCCAAACAGCAGCTGCATCCAGTCAGATGCAGCCGCTGTGCAGGTATTCTGACAACTTCTATCAGAATACACTAGCCCATCAGGAGGTTTCATCTACGCACACTGTTTAGTGTGAATGGGGGAATCTATGATTTCTTTTGTTCAGCCTATATAACTAACAGTGTTGGGCCAGCTTTAGAAGGTCTTCGTGACAACTGGCATTTTCACTCAGGAGGGATAAGCAGCCTCCATGTTTCCTTTTATGAGAGACTACCTGCTAATGCCAATACACGGAGTGTGCAAACTTTTGCACACCAACGTCTTTAAAGAATCACAGTCCTTACCATACATATAAAGCTTCTAATCCTACAAATCCATTGAATGCTTTAAATCTCTTAATAAAGAATCAACTTCCAGCAAATAGCAACACACTTGCTACAATTCATCTGTATGTAACTAAAACATATTCTCATTCACCAGTCTTTTACATAATGAATTTATATTTACGGTATGTTCGAATTCTGTTCCCTGACAAAAAATACCAGTTTTGTACAATCAAACCGAAATGTAGTAATCTATCAGGGGCGTACTGATAACTCATGGGGCCCCCGGGCAATAGGAGATTATGGGGCCCCCAGGCAATCAGAGATTATGGGGCCACACAGTATACACACACAGTATACAATCACACAGTATACAGATACATGGATACACAGACAGATGTAAAAAAACACAGATTTATACATACTGTCCCTGGTTTTACTGAGGCTGGCAACCCTGATGGGGCCCCTTAATGGCCCAGGGCCCTCGGGCAGTGCCCGAGTGGCTCAATGGTCAGTCCGCCCCTGTAATCTACTGTATATAAAGGAACTGTTGGATGGCCATGCAATGCACAAGACTGCCACACAGTGCAAAAATAAGTATGGAATGTTAATGATTACACTAGATGGCCTTGGAAGATGGGTCTCACAAGTGATGGGCACGTCATAACTTTTTTTTTTCGATCTCTGCGTCTCTCTGCTGATGAAGCAGAGATGGATATATGATAACCCATTTCTTCTCTGTAGGCACCAATAAGGAGCTTACACAACAAGAACCAGAAGAGTAGATGCAACATTTCCGCCTTGTCATGCATGTCCAACACAACAAAAACAAGTCCCCAGAATATAGGCTATAGGTTTGAGATTCCCCCAAGAAAAATAAAGGATTGATTGAAAAAATTAGATCTCACTATCCTGGAATGGGTAGATCCATGTGACCTGAATAAGCTGGCACATTATAATCAAGGTGTGTCGACATCCACCCTAATGAGAGCTATAGTTTTTTAATGAGTGTTTCTGCTGTGTTGAAACATGTATAAGGATCAGCACTCCAACAGAATCACGCTGTAGAGACGTATGCTGTTTACATCCATGGTCTTTAGCTGCTATTCCATGGGTTTTTGGCTGTTGGTAAATTTAATCCCAGGCTGGCTTTCTCTATCTCAAGAGTCAAGATATCCCCATTGGGAACCCCTTTGCTGCCCAAACATTTCTTATATTACAGAGCTAAATGGTGGTTCCATGTTCTCCAAAGGATTCTGCACTACCTAAAATAAATTCACTTGGCATCCGGGTGTGAGAGGGTATCATCTTTGTTGTGGCCTTGTTAGAGGGGTGAAGATCCATACCACTGTGCAGAAATCTTTCCAATAGAGTTCTGGTAAATTTCAGAAGACGGCCGCTAATTCAATGCACCACTGTCCACCTAAAACTGAAATATCAGTTTTGGGTGGACTTGGCCTTTAATGACATTCTAGCCCAGTCAGATAACTATGTATTGTCATCTTTACAAAAATCTTTAGATTTATGGGCAGACAATTGTTTAGATTGGGCAGATTTGGGCAGAAAAACTTAGGTTAGATTCATGAAAACGATCATCAGAATACCAGAACATTACTGTCATTAACAGTATATGACAGTGATGGCGAACTACATTTCCCATGATGCTCATGCACTCTGCAGTGTAGTGGAGCATCATGGGAAATATAGTTCCAAAACATCTGGTGTGCCAAGGTTCGCCATCACTGGTATATGATATTGTCTGAAGGGAAATAAAGACAGGCCAAACGCAAGAGTAAATTGGTCAGTTCAGCAGGACTGGCTGACGTTTGACCCATGTGTGCAGCTGTCTGTTCCATAGAGGCCAGTCTCACATCCGACTTCTGTTAAACGGGCATGCTGGAAAACCAGCATCCAACCTGTATCTGATCAGCACTTGTGTGTGGGGGGGGGGGGCAGTCTCCCTGTCAGAATACAATAGTACAGTGGAAGAAATCGCTGCACTAACATCGCTGGGTTAAATGAATAAGCAAGTTCTAGTATGTACCCAGCTTAAGCAATAAAGAGAGCTTTTGCGCAAGGGTTGTGAGCAGCATAGTGGCCTAGTGGTTGGCACTACTGCTTTTCAGCACTGGGGTCCTTGGTTTGAACCCTGGAAAGGACACTATCTGCATAGAGTTTGCATGTTCTCCCTTTGCTTGTGTGGGTTTTCTCTGAGTACTCCAGGTTCCTCCAAGATTCCAAAGACATTCTGGTAGGTAAATTGTCTCTAATGTATGTTAGATAGGAACCTTAGAATGTAAGACTGATGTGAATGTCTGGTATGTTATGCTCTGCATAATGTGTCACTATATAAATACCTTTAATAAATAAATAATTGAAAAATGTGTCTTTGGCCACTTTACAAAATCTGTACCAGAGTTTAAAGAGAGCCTGTCATTTTGCTTCATGTTATATTGATAGAGTCCCATACTAACTCGTTATACCTTATATCTTACCTTTCCTGCACTTCCCACCATTCCATCAGAGGCATCACAAGTCACTTGGGCTTCCAGCAGCATATGATCTCCCTCCAAGATGCAATGTGCAAACCTAAACCACCTATTGCCTGGCACATGATAACAACTTCATTAACCCTGTGTAAGCTCCAAAAGCATCTGACATGGAGCTTACACAGGGATGGGACTCACAGCTCTGATGTAGGGGCAGGTGGGAAAGGTGAAGGTGAGAATAAGGCCCCTTACACACTGGGGCGGTTTGCAGGTGCTATTGCGCTAATAATAGCGCCTGCAAACCGACCCGAAACAGCCGCTGCTGTCTCTCCAGTGTGCCCCGAGGGCTTTCACACTGGAGCGGTGCGCTAGCAGGACGGGAAAAAAAGTCCTGCTAGCAGAATCTTCGGAGCGGGGAAGGAGAGGTGTATACACCGCTCCTTCACTGCTCCTGCCCATTGAAATCAATGGGACAGCGCGGCTATACTGCCGGCAAAGCGCCTCTGCAGAGGCACTTTGCGGTGGTTTTTAACCCTTTCTCGGCCGCTAGCGGGGGGTCAAATCACCCCGCTAGAGGCTGAATACCGACGGTAAAGCGCTGCTAACAATAGCGGCGCTTTACCGCCGACGCCGTCCCCGCCCCACTGTGAAAGGGGTCTAAGTGGGTGAAGGGTGGCTTTTCAAGACTTTCCAATATTTAGAGCCACTTGGGCAACCCCTGTGCAAAGTGACAAAGCCTTTTTAACATACCCTTAATCATGGCAATCTCCCTTCTGTGGGTGACTGCAGACATGGCTAGCGAACAATTATTAAGGCAATCAGATATTTAAAAGGTTAGAGGTCCAATTGTTATCAGTTTCCCTCAAGTTTAACTACCCTAGGCTGAGTGTTCAAGTTCATGAACTTGTCAGCCAAATATTGTTTCTAAAGCTAGATACACATTATACAATTGTTGCTGTTCAATTTGCTTTAGATTTACCTTCAACTATGTAGTGCAAGGGCCTGCCTGAATGCACACAATTTGAAAAATGTATAGTGTGTAGCCAGCTTTAGTCAGGCCGTGCATTATGCAAATGTATTTTCTCTGCTGCAGCACTATTGTGTTATGCTCATGGGAAGCTCAGAGATCCTTCCCCACTGCAGAATACAATGATCACTGATGGCTGCTATATATGCATTGACTTCAGTACAACCAGCCTGCCCATAGACAGATCAACGATTCTGCCAGTTCCTGCTGAACCAGCCCAATTTCGATCTGTCTATGGCCGCCTTAAGGGTGGTTGTATTCGGTTCACATGTCCAACAGCCTTCTTAAGTTTTTGGCCAACTTCAAATTACCTATAAACATGCAAAATAGAGAGGAGAAACCACCATGGGGAAGGTATGTCTCCAATATATGTTGCCAACATCCCTTAAATTAGTACCCCCTGAAGGTTGCTGTATGTGCTGTATGAGAAGCAACCTTCATGTCCTTCATTAGCTCTCCATGAGCTTGGTATCATAACTTGTATCATGTATCATGTATCATATATTCTTATGGTGATGTCTGCACCATGTTTTTAATACTTTAATAATTTTTTTTTTTATGTTTTAAGATAAATGTCCATTATAGTTTGCCCTTAAAGTCCCATAGTACTGGGGGGGGGGGGGGGGGGGATACTTTTTCTTTATACTATAAACATGCAATGATTTCCAGATGCTGCTGACCGCAGTCAGAGTGGTCAAAGATCCTCATGTGTATGTTTTATTTGTGTGCGGGAAACATCCCCAGCTGACCATTTTTTGGAGATATAGCGGTTTGCTGTGTTGGATATTTTTGTCCAAACACTGTTAAGACCGCCAAGATTAACTGAGAGTTTTCATGAGATATTGCAGATTGCTGTGCTGTATATTTTTGACCAAGCACTTTTGATTCCCCCAAGATATGCCAAAATAGGTAATTACAAATGCGTATTTAAAAAAAAAATGGGGAGATTTACTAAACCTTGTGCACACAGAATCTGGTGCAGCTGTGCATAATAACCAATCAGCTTCTAACTTCAGCTTGTTCAATTAAGTTTTCACAATAAGGCCCCCTTCACACGAAGTGGAATCCGTCCAAGCAGATCCGCCTGCTTACCAGGGGATCTCTCCGCTGATCCCTCCTGAGCCGGCGGATGACAGGTCCATGTCTGCTCCGATATGCAAAGTGGACACGGACACAGTCTGCTGTAATCTATGGGGTGTTCGGATGGAAACGGACTGCATGTCTGTGAACGTATCCCCATTATCTGTTTTTAGCGGACTGGATCAAAAAAGATACCGGCGGGTGACAGCGGACACATCCACCGTCCACTGACATCCACCTCCCCATAGAGAAAAATAGGTGGTCCGATCGGGTCTGAATGAACAGGCGGACCCGATCAGTCTGCTGGTGTAAAAGGGCCTAAGAAGAGAAGCTGATTGGTTACTATGCACAGCTGTACCAGATTGGAGTGTTTTCATAAAGCTCTGCCATTGTGCCTGCATGTCTGACATTGCTTGGGTGACTAGGGTCAGTTTACTCTATATTTAAAATGCTTTTATTATACTAACTTGTTTTTCCAGATCAGTTGCCCTTTCAAAGCACTATGGTTTGTAATTTATAGTTAATATTTCCATGTTAACATACAACCATTAGAACTACTTCAATAGATTGGTCAAATTAACTGTCCTGATGTAAAAATAAACAGCCTGTTCGCACCCAGATAACCACCTTCAACAATTACCTGGGTGCAACACACATCAATTTGCTCTGCACGTGAGGTAAAACAACGTGCTGTATAATGGTGCCTATAGACAACTATAGGTGGTATAGACTATAGATTACATTTACGCATCCCCAGGCATCTACAACCTCTAGGGAGGACCTAAACGTGGTTGGGCAACCATGCAAGTTTGGCCTAAACACAAGGGACAAGGAAGACCCACTGCGGCCACCTCCATGTGATGGTTTACCAAGTGATAACCAATGTTTTCCAACATATCCAACCCTGAATGAGCCTCAGCCCGTAGTGTCTACAAATGACTCAGATATTAGATTCCACTTGATGTGGTGTCTATATTTACTACAAAGATGAAACATCAATTTAAAGATTAAACTTCCCTATCTGAAAGAAGAATCCAAATCCTATTTGGTTTCATTTATAAAAACATCTGCAATAATGTCCGTCTGTGTTATATAACAGCTACAAATCAGAATCACACATGCACTAGGAAGAGTAGTTGAGGGTGAGATTCACACTGTCTCCCAGACTGTAAATTAGGAGAAATTTACATTTTTGAGTTCTCAATGAAATAGAAATTGAGAAGAAATCTTCCAATGGGGACACTTGTTCTGGTGACAACTATCAGAGAAAAGATTTCCTTCATTTTCTCACCTTCTCGCATTTCCTGTTTTGTTTCTAACACAGTAACTAAAGGAAACTCTCCAGAATGGCACAGAGACAGGAAAAACTTAACGGCTGACCTCATACTCTATCCAAAATTAGAGAACAGTTTTGGCTTTGGATATATCTTAAAAGTTAGCTTGCTTTGACTTCAAATATCCATTCAGGTTCAAGGGAATGTAAAAAAATAAAGACATTTCTGATGAACCTGTTTGGGTATTTCACAAAAAACACACTAGGACACCTGTTCTCAACCTGTTTGCACCGAAGGAACATTTAAAATAATTTCTCAAGGAAGCTTTCTAAAATGATTCCACCTAAAACTCATGGCATAACAACATGAACAGAAATAAACTGCCCCCCTAAATCGCCTCGTTTCATTAGATATCACTATAGACAGATCAGCCCACCAATACCCCCTTGTCAAGAAACGCCTTACAAGGTACTTTGGTGTCCTACAAAACCCTGGTTGAGAAAGGATGGACTAGGATGACATTCACTCCTTAAACTGCTGTAAAGACTAACAAAGCTGGGTACACACGGATCGAAATTCCTGTTAAACCGTCCGAATTTCATCTGTGAGTAACACTCGGTTCACACTGCCGCAACTTAGGATCCGACTTGTGACACCCCAAGTTGCATAACATGTGAAATTCCATGTTAGTAAATGAGTAAATTACTACTATAAGTCCCTCTGACTTTAGAAAAGGTCCCTGTACTACTTCAAGGCGACTTCTATCCAACGTGTGCCTATAGACTTCAGCGGAAGTTGCCTTCAAGTCGGATCCTCATCTCTATTAATATGATTTGGATCTGACATTAGAGGAAGATTACCCAGGAATTCCCTGAAAGTCGCATCAAAGTAGTACTCCTGCCTGGCAAAGTCGCACCTTAACTCGGGCGACTTTCAGATCATTAGAATCTGATTAGATACCCTACAGCAGTAAAGACAGAACTCATTCTAAACACCTACAAACAAGACCCAACCAGCATATGTGCTGCCAATGCGATAGGAATAATAGTCTGTTACCTGTCTAGTCTCCATGCCCTGTGGTAGAATCACGGTGAGTGACCATACATTACAGATTTGGTCCTTATCCCTCTCTTTCCTTTAAATGAATCGGCACATGTAACTATGTAACATGTGTAATATAATTATAAGCTTACATCATGTGTTCATAAAAGGTAACATTCTGCTCACTTCCCTTGTTTTGAACATTGGATAATATTTTTCAGCTGAGGAAACATTGTTTGCTTCCATTCTTCAGTGATTCATTGTTATGTACAGCAATGGATTATTCACTCACACCTGGACACAGGTATAGAACATTTCTATGTCACTCATGTCATAAGACATCTACATACACTGCAATGGAATGAGGAAGACAGGAGGACACTTACCTGATCTCAGGAGCCTACAGGTGAGTGATGTGAGGTCCCCAGGGAAGTGGGTACCTCCAGTCCTGATTGTCCACCTGTGTGTCAGTACAGATCCCAGATCCCAGATCACACCTCCACCACCACCTCCTCCTTCTCTCTATAGAACGTTCTGTACACTCACAACACACAGCTATTTATCATCGCCTGGCTCCGCCCACAACCCCCTCCCGGTCTCTGCACTCCTATACACCCGACAATACTTTCTATTCTTTTCACCGGAGAAGGAAATGGAATCGAATGTTGTACACATTGTCCGAGGGAGAGGGAATGTCAGAAGATCCACATACCGGAGTCCTGGAGCCGGAGCGGCGCTATGGGCAGAGTGATAGGGGGGCGCCCGACTATAGGGGGCACGATCTTATGGCCGCCTCTGGGGGGCGCTCGGCGGATTATGTCATTCCAGAGATCGTTTCTCTAGTGGAGTCATCACATAGTAAATGAGCACAGCCCCCCCAAAATAAGGATTTCAAATGTAAATCGGATCTCTAACTCGAAGTAAAGCAATAAAAAATGACGTGTCTGCTGAATAGCTATTTTATTCCGACCTGCTTTTGCTAAAAATATAGAAATGGTATTTGTTGGTGCAGATTTTATATTTTTTTATATAGAGAGAAATAAATAGCATACTGTATGCTGCTGTGCCTATACCAGGAGATTGAAATATACAAGGCTCTCACATCACATCCCCATTATTAGTCCATTTTATCAGTCCAGTTTTATTTCTCACAAATTTCAGTAAAAAAATTTTGTTACAGTGTGCAAAATGTGCAAAGTGTGCAAAATCACCACCATCTTTATGTTATCATTGAATGATATGCAATCACAAGCTACCTGCATAAAGATCAGTGCAAAATCAGCTCACTGACATAATATATATATATATATATATATATATATATATATATATATATATATATACATTATATATAATATCAGTGAGCTAATTTTGCACTGATCTTTATGCAGGTAGCTTGTGATTGCAAAGGGTCACTCTGATGGGGACACCTGATGCAAACGGGGCACTTTGATGGGGACACTCTGATGGGGACACTAGATGCAAGAGGGCACTCTAATGGGGACACATGATGTAAAGAGGGACTCTAGCGAGGACCCGTGATATAAGGGGTTACACTGATGGGGACACTTTTAAGTTTACTGAATGAATAAGCATTGACGTGCGAAACGTGTTAACTAGCTGTCCCGGAGCTGTGTTTTTGTCTTTTTACCTGTAGGGATTTGATCAATAAAGAAGCTTGCTTTTGTACTTCAGTGTGCCGCTACTACTATCTTCTATGTTCATTCATTGCAGTTGCGGACTGAGCTGGCACCCAGTTACCTTCAGTGATTGTGGATCTCATGTGGTGTGTACCCTGTGTGCTCTTTTGCACTACTGTCTTAGGGCCAGTTCACACCATAGAAATGCAGTCTGGATGCGTTCCAGATGCTTTTCTGCATGCATGTTTTTGACGCATTCCAGTGTGTTTTTGATGCGTTTTTGATGCAGTCCAGTGCATTTTTCTCCCTCTTTTTTCTTAACCTTAAATAAGGACTTTTGTGTTCCAGTGCATTTTTGGTGCGTTTAGGTGTGTCCCAGTATGTTTTTGATGCATTTGACAGCATTCCAGTAGAGTCCAGTGCAGGGAAAAGGCAGCATGTTCTACTTTTTTGTTCTGGAACACACTGGAACTGCAAGCACTGGTGGGAACTATGCCATTGAAAACCATATAACATACCATACTCCATGCATTTTTGATGCAGAAAAAAAACGCACTGGACTGCATGTGGTGTGAACTGGTCCTTATAGTATTTGTGAACCCTTACCTTACCTTACTAGCTAATTATTTAAAACCCCCCAAACATTATATATTGTCTGAATGCCAAGGCCCTGGAGAAAAAAAATGGTCATTGTTGCAATTTTTTATGTCACACTATTTTTGCGTAGCGATTTATCAAACACACATTTTCCACAAACGATACTCTTTAATGAATTTTAGTGCACACAAGCACAATATAATAGCCATGGAGATAGAAGTAGCGGCACTCCAACAAGTTTACTGAATGAATAAACACTGATGTGCGAAACGTGTTTACTAGCTGTCCTGGAGCTGTGTAGGGATTTGATCAATAAAGAAGTTTGCTTTTGTACTTCAGAGTGCCGCTACTACTATCTTCTATGTTCATTCATTGCAGTTGCGGACTGAGCTGGCACCCAGTTACCTTCAGTGATTGTGGATCTCATGTGGTGTGTACCCTGTGTGCTCTTTACCTGGACAATATAATACCCAATTGTTTTGTAAGATATAAAATGTGATGTTATATTGAGTAAGTAGATGCCAAACATGTCATGCTTTAAAATTGTGCATGCCTGTGGAATTGCAACAAACTACAGTACCTAAAAGTCTTGATAGGCAATGTTTTTAAACTCTGTACAGGTTACCAGTTTAGGGTTAGGTCTAGCACTAGAATTATTGCAGCAATATTTCACATGTGCGAGACCTACATCTGTGTACGAATTTGCACGTGAGCATGGGAGGGACAGGGGCGCATAAATATATATATGTTTTTATTTCATTCACATTTTGTGGCACTGTCTCAAAAAAAAAAAAAAATTTGATCAACTTATTGCTATCTCAATGGTTGAATAACATCCCTTGTGATACCATGGGCAGTGATAGGTACTCTTTACTATTAGACCCCAGATCTCTCCTCTGCCCTCAAAAGCATCTGATCCAACTGGGATCGATTTGATCAGATGCTTTACAAGACGGTAACAGCTTGTAAACAACAAACCAAAACAGTAAGTGACAAAATCTTCATTGCTTCCAGTTTCATGAACCATAGAGATGATCAGAGAACTGACGTTCCTCCTTTATCTCTATAGTGTGTTGATCTGTGAGTTAGGGCCCTTTACACTGATCGTTTTTTTTTAACAGTTTTTGAGATAAAAAAAGCATAAGAAAAATGCATCCCTTTAAATCCTGTGAAACTCTTTACACCAGTCAGTTGCATTTTTTGGCTGCATCCACACTGCTCTGTTGTTTTTTTTCACTCAAAAACAGATTTAAAGGGATGCATTATGCATTTTTACAACGACGCAGTGAGAAAGCGGGCAAAAAGGCAACTGACCGGTGTGAAGAGTTACAAAGGATTTAAGGGATGCATTTTTCATGCATTTTTCCTCAGTTTTTTTTTTTTTTAACTGAAAAGTTGATCAAAAAATGAACACTGTGAATGGGCCCTAAAGGTGGTTAGTCAGGCATGGACTTAATTGCTATCATAATTAAATATGTATATGAATGCTGCCTAATTTTTAAGGACCATTATCAACTGTCAATGCCAAGACCTTCTTAAGGTGGCAGAGTATTGTAAGGCGTATAACAATTTATCTTCTCTTGACTTTCCATTTGAAAGTGGTCTTAAAGCGGAACTTCACCCAAAAGGGGAAGTTCCACTGTTCCTGTTGCCCCCCCCCCTAAGTTTTGAGAGGTACCCATTCCCTCTCTTGTTTGGATCGCCTAGGCGATCCGAGTGGAAGTCCCCCCCCTCCCCGCAGTCTTCTGGGATACTTTCACAGGTCCCAGAAGACTGCGGGGCCATTAACAAAAAGCCGCTTGACTCACACATGCAGTGAGCAGCCGGCTGTGAAGCCACAAGCTGTCACAGCTGGGTGCCCACAGTTAAGATGGCAGCACTGGAAACCGAAGACTGGTGGGAAAAGGGCTAAGGATAGCACAACGCTGGATCGTGGGACAGGTGAGTGTCTGTTTATTAAAAGTCAGAAGGTACAGCTTTTGTAGCTGCTGACTTTTAATTTTCAGCGATATGACCTGAGCTCCTCTTTAAAAGGCAGCATTTTTAATTGGTAAATGGAAAGGTAAATTTAACATTGTTGCATTAGTTAATTGAACCCCATCTTACAAAGAATTAAAAAGCTGCTGTATTATTGATGGAGAAAAGACAATCTGGTCCTGCAACAGGCTTAATACTTGTGCATAATAATGATAATAATTGGAATATTTCCCATTCTGGCTACTGTGACAACTCCCATAGCTGGTGAGTATTGCAATGACTAAATTTATGGAGAAGATTTTATTACATCAGACTGTTACAACCAGCTTGTAAGTGGCAGAAAGGCTGCAGACAGCAGGCCTCATAACGCCCTTTCATGCCATTATTCCATATTTTCTAGATGATTTTAAAGTCATTAAAGCAATAAAACTTTCACATTACTTTTCACTTCCCATTATTTCGCCCAAGGCAATAGGAGACGTGAGAGGGGGAAGTCTGATCCACAATAACACATATACCTATCTGCCTATCTCTGAAAACCTTTTGTTTTCTATTCAGCATAATTTTATTGAGCCTGAATAATACTGGGAAGCTCATCTAATGGAGTCGCATCTAATGCACACATTATATGGTAAATCCTCACACTACGTGCAGATATCCAAGTATGCAACAGGACAATAGGATGTACTGGTGGAAGATAGCACGTTTCAGATGCGAACCATGTCTCATGGGTGTATACCAAAATTTCCTTAAAAGGAATTATAGTCTCTTTGTTTTTGGTTGGTTTTAATTGGTTTAGTAAAAGTAACCTTAAAGACTGATTGATTCCCTCTGAACTGCCACTGAAGGATTTTGGAAATCTTATACACAGACTTTGTGACAGTTAGCTAGTTATGCCGTCCCCTCCCCATGTGTCAGCTTTCAGGCCTAGTGACAAAGCCACTCGGTGAGTGGACACTGAATCATAAAAGGTAAGTTGAGTGTCATGTGTACTCCATACTCAGAAGTAGCAGGTTTTCTGCTGGGCTGAAGAAATGTAGTGGGGCTGTGGGGGTCTCCGTTAAGGTCCAACTCTGAGCAAATGAAAAAAAAGTATCCCTTGCAGTGCAACAGCCGCACTGCAAGGCTTAACCACTTAAGGACCGAGCCTCTTTCTGAGATTTGTTCTTTACAAGTTAAAAACATTTTTTTTTGCTAAAAAATTACTTAGAACCCCCAAACATTATACATTTTGTTTCTAACACCCTAGAGAATAAAATGACGGTCGTTGCAATACTTTCTGCCACACCGTATTTGCGCAGCGGTCTTACAAGCGCACTTTTTTTGGAAAAAATACACTTTTTTGAATTAAAAAAATAAGACAACAGTAAAGTCAGCCCATTTTTTTTATACTGTGAAAGATAATGCTATGCCGAGTAAATTGATACCCAACATGTCACGCTTCAAAATTGCGCCCGGTCGTGGAATGGCAACATACTTTTACCCTTAAAAATCTCCATAGGCGACGTTTAAAAAATTCTACAGGTTGCATGTTTTGAGTTACAGAGGAGGTCTAGGGCTAGAATTATTGCTCTCGCTCTACCGATCGCGGCGATACCTCACATGTGTAGTTTGTACACCGTTTTCATATGCGGGTGCTACTCCCGTATGCGTTTACGCAAGCTCGTCTTATTTATTTTACCTTTTATTTTTTTATTTTTACAGTTTTTATTTTTTTAATGTTGTCACTTTTATTCCTATTACAAGGAATGTAAACATCCCTTGTAATAGAAAAAAAGCATGACAGGACCTCTTAAATATGAGATCTGGGGTCAAAAAGACCTCAGATCTCATATTTACACTAAAATGCAATAAAATAAAAAAAATTGTCATTTAAAAAAATAATTAAGATTCATTTAAGAGCTATGGGCGGAAGTGACGTTTTGACATCGCTTCCGCCCTGCATTGTTATGGAAACGGGTGGGGGCCATCTTCCCCTCACTCGTCTCCATCCCCAGCAAAGGTGAAGATCCGATCGCCTCCGCCACTGCCAGTGGCTCTGGTAAGCGGCGGAGGGCACCGGAGCGCGGCGGAAAGGGGGGGCCCCTCTCCCACCACCGATAAAAGTGATCTTGCGGCGAATCCGCCGCAGAGACCACTTTTATTTAAAAAGCGGACCACTCACTGAAGAAGAGGATACTGGGTTATGGTGCTGCTGCCGTAACAACGATATTCCTCTTCAAACAGCTGACGTAAAACGACGATGAGAAGTCCGGAAGTGGTAAAGTAATTGTAATCGCTTATTTATTTTTTTTAATAACAAATATGTTATACTTACCTACTCTGTGCAATAGTTTTGCACAGAGCAGCCCTGATCCTATTCTTCTTGGGTACACCACCAGCACCCTGGCTCCCTCACCCACTGAGTGCCCACCATAGTAAGCTGCTTGATTTTGGACCACTCCTGCGGGTTCCTGAGCTGGTTCTGTGTGTCCATAGACACACAGAGCATGGTTTGGCCCTGCCCCCTCCCTCCTCAGTGGCTGGTATTGACAACAGTGGGACCCAATGACTCCCATCGCTATCCCTGAGCCCATGAGGAGGGAGAGAGAGGAGAGAGCCGCTGCTCTGATGCACATCGCTGGTTCGAGATCGGGCTCAGGTAAGTTTAAGAGGGGGCTGGGGGGGAGCTGTACTCAGTACTCAAGACTGCATGAAGGTAAAAAAAAAACTTCAGCCTGTAGAACCATTTTAGTTCCTTATTTATATCTTGGGGAACAATTTACGGAGATTTACTTAGCCCTGCACTGGACATCAAGGGACATTTCACCACCAAATCATGGAAGAGTGCCACTTGACAGAGGAGAGAAGGACCAGGTAAGTAAAACTATTTCTATTTTCCTCTAGATCAGGGGTCTAGAGGAAACTATGGCCCTCCAGTTGTTCAGGAACTACAATTCCCATAATGCCTAGTCATGTCTGTAAATGTCATAGTTTTACAATGCCTTATGGGACGTGTAGTTCCACATCAGCTGGAGGGCCGTAGTTTGGATATTCCTGCTCTAGATAAAAGAAGGTATTAACCCTTGAAGTGAGGGCGCTGCACCACGACAAGGTATTCTTTTTTTTATTTGCCAGGAGTTGGGGTTTAGGCTTGGTTCATACTAGTGGGACTTGTCATGTGACTTTATGTGTGTAAGTAGCATGACAAGTCACACTAGTGTGAAAACCCATTCATTTCAGTGGCACCTGTTCCAATCTACGAGACTAAAGTCACAGCATCTTTAAAAAAAAAGGTTCCTGCGACTTTCTTGAGACTTGAATGCCATAGAGTGTAATAAGTCGCACTGCAAAGTCGTACTGGAAAATGCACGACTTTAGAGTCGCACTAGTGTGAACTGATCCTTAAGGTAGGTGCTGCTGATATTTTAGACTGCCTGTCTCCAAGCTTAAAAGTTGCTTTGCTAAACCTGGGGCAATCTGAGCTGAATAATTCATCCACAATTAAATGGGCTATGCTCATGCTGTGTATATAAAATACACAGCTTATCTCTGCTGATGTATAAAAAAGTCACAGTTCATTGGAAATAGGTTAATGTATCTCTTAGTAACATCAAACTCTAAGTTAAAAGGACACTAAACTATATGCCTTTTCTCTAAATATGATCCATACACATCCACAACTTAATGACCCTAATGTAATCTATTTTTCATGAAACTTTTTATTACCGTGATGCACAGTTCAGTTGCGTTTCCACAAAATCCCTTACTTATGGCTTGCACACTCTCATTCTCTATGTGCAAATTGCAAAAGTCAAATTCCTTGCAGTTTGAAATGAAGGACAGGTGCCCCTCACAGATCACTGATAATCAGGCTGCGTGCAGAAGTGTTCAACGGTGGCATCATGAGCACCGATATGTTTTAGTCTATATTTTGTCATGAAACCTAAAGTCACAGCTTTTACCTGCATGTTGTGGCTCTCACTCCTTTTCTTCCAATATTTTAATAAAGCGCATAGTACGGCACTACCCTAAACCATGGATGCTGCAGGATAGACTATAACTGGTTTCTATTAATATAGTACACATTGCCTTAAAATTAACCAGTGGCCAGGCTATGGACATTTAAATATTTACATACCGTATATATATTATATATATTTAAAAAGTTAACAAGCAGTAAATAAGCTTAATAAATAATAATGTTTTAAAGATCCTCCACTAACCCACTAATACTCAGCTTGACAACACCCCCCATTGCTCCTTCCTCCATCACAGTTTGCGTTGGTTGGTGTAGGACGTTAAAATAAACAACCTAAATCCCACAGCTTGAGACAATACTTGGGGCTAGCAATTGACTGCTAGACCCAAGCAATGTCACATGGAAGAAGGTTATATATACCCCCTATACCCAGGAGTACTATGTCTTATTGCCAGCTGCAACAGTATTTGAAGGGGTGGAAAGTAGGCTTTGCAAAAACACTGTGACTTTGCCCTGGCAGTATCTCTTTTAAACAAGCCCTCACTGACCTCTGCAGCTTAAAGCATTATGGAGCAATTAATCCTCAAAATGTATAACAGAGACATTGAAGATGGTTTCTAGCAAATTTTTTCAGCCCCTTTATCTCACTCTGCTCAGACAGAAGCAGTCATTCGATGGGGTTGAGTTACTAATGGAAAATAGACTGTGCACTTTGCAAGTGCAGTTGCTCCAGAGCTTAGTAAATAAGGTACTTCACTTTACAATGAAAACCCAATCATATGCAAGGAAAATTAAAAAAGCAGCATTTTTGCTTACACATAATTGAATGATGAAAGTCAGTGGAGCTTCCCCTCATTTACTAAGCTCTGGATCAACTGTCACCAAACTGTCACCAAACTTCAGCCCTTTGCTTGCCTTTATCCAGCGCTCGGGGCACTATTCCACTCACTGATACCAACAAGGGGGCACACTTCCTTCCACTGACACCAACAGTGAGGAACCATTCCTCTCATTGACACCAAAAATGGGGCATTTTCCTCCCACTGACACCAGCAATGGGGCATAATTCCTCCCACTGATAATAACAAGTAGGTACTATTCCTCCCACTAATACCAATGATGGGGCACTATTCCTCCTTGTACTGACTACAGGCACCATGCATTTTTTTTACTCCCACTGACTCTGGGACATTTTTTCTTTCCACTGGCCACTTCAACCCCCCCCCCCCCCCCAAAGTCTGATGGACAGTAAAGCCGTCCTTTGTTTAGAAAGTTTGGAGACTACACTTGCAAAGTGCGCAGTCTATATGCTTTTAGTAAATCAACCCCAATGTCTCTAGCTATGATGTTAGAAAGGAAGTGAGCGGAACCTTCCTCACAATCTCCCCAGGCTTCTTTCTCTTAGTCTTCTATACTCAGACCAGGAAGTTGAAAAGCTCCAATGATGCATCTGAATGGCATAGGCAACTGAGGACCAGGAACTGCTGGGGAACCAGTTACCTAATATTTATCTTCAAAATTATAGTTTTTTTTTTGCAATTTGTTGCATTTTTAGCTATGTTGTGAACCACCCATAGGACTGTGAATGTTTATCTTGAGGTTTTAACTTTTTGCTCAGCCCATCACATAAACTGCTTTGTCTGAATAGAACTTCATTGTTAGAGTTTCCATACACTTTCAATTAGAATATACTGATCAAAAAATAAAAAATACAGCATCTAAGGTAGTAATATTAGCAAAAAAATTATTTTCTTTATATGCAGTTCGAAAATGTGTGGTGTATCTAAGCCCTAACACAGAAAAGCAGTGTTTTGGTCAAGGACACAAAGCTGATGCCATTATAGCCTACAATTACAGCACTATAATTGTATTCTGAGTAGAATATAAAGACCTGTCTGCTAGTGAGAACATTTTAACTCAGGTTGGCAGTGCCATCTTCTAATAGGTCTTATCCTGTTAAAACCCAACTCGTCTAAGTGGGCCTCTTGTCCCTTGCTGTGCAGTCCCACAACAGTGAAAGACTTTCCAGGTTATGTCCATCCATTCAATCCTTCGTTTGTCTTGTCTACAGAAAATCTCAGTAATCTGTTATGAAGCCAGGTGATCGAATGTCTCTTCCTGTGGTTCCTGGTTATTATACTGCAGCCAAAAACCTGTGATGCGGTCACAATTATCTGCTTGAACTGTTTCTCCCGCACCATTCACAAAGACCTCACTGTTTTGCTGGCTCCCTTCTTACCTAGTTGAGCCAGGGACCTTTCATGTGAAGGATATTGGTTTGCTACTGTAAAAACAAAATATCTGTGAAGATGAAAACAACCTGTATAGTCATGACACCAGATAAATACAATGTAGTCAGCACACCATACTTTGGTTAAGAAAAATTATTTAGAGGATAATGGTCCATTAAGCTCTTTAAGTCTTGCTCAAAATACACTTAAGAGGGCATGAGCCAAGATATATATAATGCCTGATAAATGTAATGTGTTGTTCCTCCAACAGAAGGCCATAGAGGATGCATTTGTTCCATTCAACCAGCATGTTAAAAAAAAATTATTTGGATGCCCCATCAACACACTCGACGGTTGATGGGGGAATCCCTTCCGTGGAACTATTGTATTCTTCAGTGGGGAGAGTTCCCTGCCTTCAGAATACAATGAGCACCACTGCCAGCTATAGCCAGTGGCACTGATCATGTGAAAAAAAACGACAGGCTGGTGGTACAAAAGTCGATCAAGAGACTAATTTCTGTACAACCAGCCTGCCCATAAATGGATTGAAATCCCATTGGTCCCTGCTGAACTGCTCGAATTTCGATCCATTTATGGCTGACTTTATAGTCATATTGCCATCATTTTTAATACACTGGTATCATTTACACTGGTAGATTTTCATACAAACTTTCGAATTAAAAATCAGTACATTCAATAATGCCATCAGAAAAGTGATGAATGTCAATATATTTGCTTTTAACATTTGATTTTGGAATTAACAGAATTTCCTGAAAAAATGTTCCATCCTGCGCCCTTGATTTTTTCATCATTATGGAAGAAAACGATTGTCATTTTGACCCCGTTAACTATTAAAAAAACCATCTCTACAACTAGATACTTTGTACCTAGTTGTAGAGAAGAAAGTTTTTCAGGGAATGAAATGTATGTTATAAAACTGTATAGGAACTTTTTTGTACTTAAATTTAATAATAAAAGGTATTGAAAAAAAAAAACTATTAAAAAAATCAAACAAATGTTCTGAAAATTAACATTTTTAAATGAAATTCTACTGGTGTATGGCAAACTTAGCTGCAATTATATTATCACCTTACAGAAAATCTGAAACGGAACCAACAAGATGTAAAAATAAATTTAAATTAAAAAAATACACTTCTGCTGCATATTGTGATATGTCAGTATATTATTCATGCAGACATGTAAAATTACGGTAAGGTGTACATGATAACCAGACTAATTATTATGAGCTGCTGGGCCTTTTGAGGACAGCAGATTTGTTTGAGGTTCAACTGGCAGAAGAGATCTTAGAGCTTTTTCAAGGTTGCTTTGGCATATGTATGTGAACTAGGTATTGTGGTCAAATACATAATATACAGCCACCCTTATGCCCCGTACACACGGTCGGATTTTCCGATGGAAAATGTGTGATAGGACCTTGTAGTGTGAAATTCCGACCGTGTGTGGGCTCCATCACACATTTTCCATCGGATTTTCCGACACACAAAGTTTGAGAGCAGGATATAAAATTTTCCGACAACGAAAATCCGTTGTCGGAAATTCCGATCGTGTGTACACAAATCCGACGGACAAAGTGCCACACATGCTCAGAATAAATAAAGAGATGAAAGCTATTGGCCACTGCCCCGTTTATAGTCCCAACGTACGTGTTTTACGTCACCACGTTTAGAACGATCGGATTTTCCGACAACTTTGTGTGACCGTGTGTATGCAAGACAAGTTTGAGCCAACATCCGTCGGAAAAAATCCTAGGATTTTGTTGTCGGAATGTCCGAACAAAGTCCGACCGTGTGTACGGGGCATTATAGCGTAATGCCACCTATTTCATTGTTATATTTTAAGGCAGATAAATCAAAAGTTTGCAATTATTGTTACTTTATTATATTATTATTGTTACTTACCTGTCTGCTTACAGCAAACATGAGCTGACAATTATTGAGTGATCAAAGATTTTGTAAATTTTCTACATGATTGCCATGTTGTCTACGTAGAGTAGTCTACAGATGCCCAAGACTGAATGATACAAATCCCAATTTTTAACAATTTTTTGTAAAAAGTATTAGGAAATGTTGAGTGTTAAAAACTCCCACTGTTTATCCATCCTATGGATTTTGGAATGTCCATAATAAAACCTATTCTGCCAAATTTCTTCCCACTTCATCCAACCAGATCCCTAACGCCATAAAAAAAATCTATTTTCTTAGCATGTCTTGTTCAATATGTATTTCTAAAATGCAGACTGAACCTACAGAATGAGACTGGTTCCCTATCTGTATTGTCAGATTAAAGCCATTGAACTTCATTAGCCCTATCATTTCTTCATCGGTTTATGTACTGCACCTCTCAGTTACTAGCTTGAACAGGAAATGTTACATGTGGCATGTATTGATTAATGAGGCACAAAGAACATGTTGCGCCTAGGTCAGGTCATTGTGTGAATGTAGTGTGCTTGGTCATTAGGAGGAGAGGCTGCATATTATTATTATTACGCATAGTTCCAGGCCAGATAGACACTGGCCTATTTAGTATGAAAAATAGAAAATGTATATTATACATATATTATGTCCTTATAAGCAACACATAGCAATATTCATAAAGCCTATTTGTGATATACAGTGATTTATTTCTCACTTCGGCAGGTTAGAATATTAGTGCTGCCTGTTCAGGCTTCCTAAGGGGGATGAAGGAGGACAAGGGCAGGTGTCAGGTCACACACACACGACAATTTGGGGTGCAAATGCAGTCCCTGTATGAAACCATTGCAAATGTTATTAGAATTCAAATAGCTGTGATTACTGACATTATAACAGATTCCATCATTCATGCTAAGGATAGTGGATGGACAAATCCCCTGCTGGGGGTATTGTATGCTAACACCCAGTGCCAGTTGGTGTTAAGCCAGCAATTTTCCACCCAGCTCCTTTGATTTTAAATTGCAGAATGTCAGGTGGGAGGGTGCCCACAGAGCCACTGACTAAGCACATTTTGGCCAGTTTATTAGGAACTGGACAAAAAGTTGTTCAGTTTATGACCAACTTTAAAATCCCATAAAGTCAAGCACCTGTTGATGGTCCTTTTTGTGTTTATTGAGTTATCAACACATAGACAACTATAGTGCAGAAAACAAGTTACCCCACCCACCCTCCTTTATTTAGGGACAGAATAGTAGAAGATTCGGCTGTAAAATGAAACTCAACAAAATCCAATGCCTCTTCTATTTGTAGACAGTTTGAAGACAGTTGCACACCAGAATAGCTGATTAAAAAAAGCATTGTTCTTTTTATGGCCATCATGCAGTGAAAAGTAAAACTAGTTATCAAGTAACTCAGAGGAGTGATAATGGCTCCTTTCCACAATAGAACTTCATTAAACGTATACAGGAAAGCCTTGCAATTGGGTTTATGGTATTTAAATGTGTTGACACTGAAATCTAAGGCAATAGATAAACAAGGTCAGACGTTGATCCCATAGAATGTAAAAGGATTTAAATATTCTGTGTATTTAAACGGTCGCTGAAACACAATGGAGGTCAACAGAAAATGTGACTGAGTACAATAACAAAGGAGGTGTCCGATGTAAGTAAGATTGGATGGTAAAGTGACAAGTCTGCCTTTTGTAATGGCTTTCTTTAATAAACACTTCCTAATTAATTGTGAAAGTGTCTTCACGGTGGGGTGTCACTTGTGTTGTAAAGATTATTTTGAATACATTCTTTCACCTTTAGCTGAAAACTGGATAGCATCTGTCAATAGGAGACTATTCTCTTAGGCATGCAGACCCTTTAATCTGCAAATACTAGATGTTCGTGACTTAATCCTACCATTCCAAATACCTGGATACATTTCAGATAAATACATTTGAATATTCAACCAGATATTTTGTACTCTAAAAATACAGATTGCACAAATATGGCAATTTTTTTGCACATGACATATCATTGTCATGTTGACCTGCTAATCGGAAAGCATATGGACATTTTGGGAGTCCATTTCATATTGATTGATCAGATTGTGCAGATATTCTTGGCAGGTTCAGGAACTATAGAGGACCACACTTGGGCAGATATGTTTAGGCTGTTACAAGGCAGTGGCCCATATATAAAACATTCATCTCATAAACACACATGATCACAGTGGTGTGGCCCAAGAACTATATTATAAGGTTGATCAGTCATTTGAGGAGGGCATAAGAGTGAGAAGTTGTTTTATAATGACAAGAAGTGGGGGAATCAGGAAAAGAAACTAATCTCATGGACCTGAACTCATCGGAGTTCAAAATTGATGGGTGTGAATCTGCACTTCTATAGTCTGCTATGTGCATAATAAAACTACAATGACACAGGGAGTGTTCTTATCATAGAATACATTATGATAACACGGGACTTTTGCCGTTACGGGAAATAGGACATTTTCCTTAGACATTGCCACAATAAGGTTTTCAATTTCATAAGACAAGTATCTCAAGGGTCCAGATAACACTAAAATCTGTTACGTTGATAAACAGAATTTGTTGACAAAGTCAAGGGTTGGCTTTCTCCCCCTGCTTCAACTTCTCAAGGTCACGTACGCACAGGCTGAATATCGGCCGAAATCATCCGCCATAGTAGAAACCGGCCTACATTTGTGTGTACAGCTGCCTGACAGAAACGAATCGTGAAAACTAGCATGCTTGGAAACCAGCATCCAACTGGCATCTGATCAGCCATCACAGCCAATGGCTGGGAGCGCTGACAAATGTGTTCTGGCCGGGGAGGGGTCAGAAAAAAATAGCACAGCGGGGAGATCATCGCACTAACATTGCTTGTGTTAGTACAGTGATCTGTCAGTTTTTTTTTCATTCAGCCCACTAGGTTAAACAAAAAAAAAAACTTATAGTATGTACCAGGCTTAATGCTTGTGCCTGTGATGGGTCTTAGTGTCAATTATGGAGTTGCAGGAGGGGATAAACCAAATGTTGGTAAAACAATTCTACCTTACATTGTTTTTAAAAAGGTGAACTTAAGCTGGCTATAGACGGGTCGAATCTCAGACGGTACAGCAGAAACCGGCCAAGATTTGAACCATATATGGGCAGGCTGTATGTACCCAAAAGTGGTTGATCGGTTTTACATATGATTATCACCAGTGTCTGTTCTAGCTGCTAGCAATAATACCTATGTTCTCCTGGCGGGGACAGCTTCCGCCCGCCTCCTCATTGGCGGAACACAATGGCTCTGTGAGATGGGTTCCCTCATCAACACTGTCTGTGCTTGCAGGAAAGAAGTTTGTACCATCTATGGCCCTGTTTAAATAGCATACCTCAAAGAGCAAAGCTTTACTGTAACATTAGCGGTCAACCAAAACTTGCTTAAAGTAGACTGATCACCGTGAGATAAGATAATTTCAGAAGTTTTTTGTATTGTTTTTTTTTTAACCCATCGGTATGGTGACATGGAGAAGTTTGCCTTCCTTCACCAACACTTGAAGTCATCATTCCAGTCTGCTCCTGAAACACCTGCTGAAGAAATATGGCATGACAGAATCTCCAGCCAAGCAAGTGAAGTTCTATATACAGGTGCAGCTCATAAAATTAGAATATCATCAAAAAGTTCATTTATTTCAGTAATTCAATTCAAAAAGTGAAACTTACATTTTTTATATAGATGCGTTACACACAGAGTGATATATTTCAAGCATTTATTTCTTTTAATTTTGATGATAAAAGCTTACAGCTAGTGAAAACCCAAAATTCAGTCTCTTAGAAAATTTGAATATTACATAGGACCAATGAAAAGACCAATGAAAAAAAGGATTTTTAATACAGAAATGTTGGCCTACTGTAAAGCATGGCCATGTACAGTATAGTATGCACTCAATACTTGGTCGGGGCTCCTTTTGCATCAATTACTGCATCAATGCGGTGTGGTATGGAGGCGATCAGCCTGTGGCACTGCTGAGGTGTTACAGAACCCCAGGTTGTTTTGATAGCAGCCTTTAGATCGTCAGCATTGTTGGGTCTGGACAATACCCCACAGATTCTCTATGGGGTTTAGGTCAGGCGAGTTTGCTGGCTAATCAAGCACAGTGATATCATGATCATTAAACCAGGTATTGGTACGACTGTTCTAAATCCCATAGAGAATCCATGGGGTATTGTCAAGAGGAAGATGAGAGACACCAGACCCAAAAACGCAGACGAGCTGAAGGCTGCTATCAAATCAACCTTGGGTTCTGTAACACCTCAGCAGTGCCACAGGCTGATCACCTCCATGCCATGCCATGCTGCATTAAACTCATGCAAAAGGAGCCCCGACCAAGTATTAGGTGTATACTATACTGTACATGGACATACCTTTCAGTAAGCCAACATTTCTGTATTAAAAATCCTTTTTTTTATTGGTCTTATGTAATATTCTAATTTTCTGAGATACTGAATTTTGGGTTTTCACTAGCTGGAAGCCATAATCATCAAAATGAACCACTTCCCTCCCACCATATAGCAGAAAGACGGCCGCAAAGTGGCTAAGTTATCCTGACTGGACGTCATATGACATCCAGCAGGATAAACTGCGGGGGGCACGCATCGTGGCGATTGTTTGTTTGGTGTGTCAGTCTGACACACTGCATCACCAATCTGGGTAAAGAGCCTCTGACGGAGGCTCTTTACCATGTGGTCAGCTGTGTCCAATCACAGCCGATCACAGTGTAAACAGGAAGAGCAGTTTATCAGCTTTTCCTCCACTCGCACTGACAGACGCGAGTAGAGGAGAGCCGATCGGTTGCTCTCCTGACAGGGGGGGGTGCACTGATAAAATATCAGTGCAGACTCACTGAAGATACCAACTCGTGCCCACCAGGGATGCCCACCCATGACCACCAGGGATGCCAATCAGTGCCCATTATAGATGCCAATAAGTGCCCATTAGTTATGCCTGCCAGTGCCACCCATCAGTGCCGCCTATAAGTACCCATCCGTGCTACCTATAAGTGCCCATCAGTGTCACCTATCAGTGCCACCTATGAGTGCCCATCTGTGCCGCCTATCAATGCCCATCAGTGCTGTATATCAGTGCCACCTATCAGAGCCCATCATCAGTACCCATCAGTGTCACCTCATCAGTGCCACCTCATCAATGCCCATCAGTGCAGCCTCATCAGTGCCCATCAGTGAAGGAGAAAACTTACTTATTTACAAAATGTTATTACAGAAACAAAAAACATTTTTTTTTTTCAAAATTTACAGTCTTTTTTTGTTTAGCAAAAAATAAAAACCCCAGTGGTGATCAAATACCACTAAAAGAAAGCTCTATTTGTGGAAACAAAATGATAAAAATTTTGTCTGGGTACAGTGTTGCATGATCACGCAATTGTCATTTAACCACTTGCCGACCGCCTCACGTCTATATACGTGAGCAGAGCGGCACGGGCAGGCAAAATCACGTACCTGGTACGTGATTGCCTTCCCGCGGGCGGGGGGTCCGATCGGACCCCCCCCCCCGGTGCCAGCTGCGGTCGGCATTTGGCTGGGAGAGTTGAGAGACGAGGGGGAGGCCATCCGATCGTGGCCCCCCCCTCGCGATCGCTCCCAGCCAATGAGAAACATCCCCTGCCTCTGTATAGTACACAGAGGCAGAGGATGTGATGTCATCTCTCCTCGGCTGGCCAGTTTCCGTTCCAGCGCTGAGGAGAGATGACATGTAAGTGCACCAACACACACACACACACAGTAGAACATGCCAGGCATACATTACACCCCCGATCCCCCCCCGATCGCCCCCCGATCCACCCCCCAATCACCCCCCCCCGTCACAAACTGACACCAAGCAGGTTTTTTGTTTTTTTTTTCCTGATTACTGCATAGTGTCAGTTTGTGACAGTTAGCAGTGGTAGGACAGTGAGTGTTACCCCCCTGTAGGTCTAGGGTACCCCCCTTACCCCCCCCTAATAAAGTTTTAACCCCTTGATCACCCCCTGTCGCCAGTGTCGCTAAGCGATCATTTTTCTGATCGCTGTATTAGTGTCGCTGGTGACGCTAGTTAGGGACGTAAAAATTTAGGTTCGCCGTCAGTGTTTTATAGCGACAGGGACCCCCATATACTATCTAATAAATGTTTTAACCCCTTGATTGCCCCCTAGTTAACCCTTTCACCACTGATCACCGTATAACCGTTACGGGTGACGCTGGTTAGTTCGTTTATTTTTTATAGTGTCAGGGCACCCGCCGTTTATTACCGAATAAAGGTTTAGCCCCCTAATCGCCCGGCGGTGATATGCGTCGCCCCAGGCAGCGTCAGATTAGCGCCAGTACCGCGAACACCCACGCACGCACCGTACACGCACCGTACACCTCCCTTAGTGGTATAGTATCTGAACGCATCAATATCTGATCCGATCACATCTATACTAGCGTCCCCAGCAGTTTAGGGTTCCCAAAAACGCAGTGTTAGCGGGATCAGCCCAGATACCTGCTAGCACCTGCGTTTTTCCCCTCCGCCCGGCCCAGCCCAGCCCACCCAAGTGCAGTATCGATCGATCACTGTCACAAAACACTAAACGCATAACTGCAGCGTTCGCAGAGTCAGTCCTGATCCCTGCGATCGCTAACAGTTTTTTTGGTAGCATTTTGGTGAACTGGCAAGCACCAGCCCCAGGCAGCGTCAGATTAGCGCCAGTAGCGCTAACACCCACGCACGCACCGCACACCTCCCTTAGTGGTATAGTATCTGAACAGATCAATATCTGATCCGATCAGATCTATACTAGCGTCCCCAGCAGTTTAGGGTTCCCAAAAACGCAGTGTTAGCGGGATCAGCCCAGATACCTGCTAGCACCTGCGTTTTGCCCCTCCGCCCGGCCCAGCCCAGCCCACCCAAGTGCAGTATCGATCGATCACTGTCACTTTTTTTTGTAGCGTTTTGGTGAACTGGCAAGCACCAGCGGCCTAGTACACCCCGGTCGTAGTCATACCAGCACTGCAGTAACACTTGGTGACGTGGCGAGTCCCATAAGTGCAGTTCAAGCTGGTGAGGTGGCAAGCACAAGTAGTGTCCCGCTGCCACCAAAAAGACAAACACAGGCCCGTCGTGCCCATAGTGCCCTTCCTGCTGCATTCGCCAATCCTAATTGGGAACCCACCGCTTCTGCAGCGCCCGTACTTCCCCCATTCACATCCCCAACCAAATGCAGTCGGCTGCATGAGAGGCATTTATATATCCTCCCGAGTACCCCTACCTAACGAACCCCCCCAAAAAAGATGTTGTGTCTGCAGCAAGCGCGGATATAGACGTGACACCCGCTATTATTGTCCCTCCTGTCCTGACAATCCTGGTCTTTGCATTGGTGAATGTTTTGAACGCTACCATTCACTAGTTGAGTATTAGCGTAGGGTACAGCATTGCACAGACTAGGCACACTAACACAGGGTCTCCCAAGATGCCATCGCATTTTGAGAGACCCGAACCTGGAACCGGTTACCGTTATAAAAGTTACAGTTACAAAAAAAAAGTGTAAAAAAAAAAAAACCACAAACAAAAATAAAAAAAAATAGTTGTCGTTTTATTGTTCTCTCTCTCTCTATTCTCTCTCTATTGTTCTGCTCTTTTTTACTGTATTCTATTCTGCAATGTTTTATTGTTATTATGTTTTATCATGTTTGTTTTTCAGGTATGCAATTTTTTATACTTTACCGTTTACTGTGCGTTATTGTTAACCATTTTTTTGTCTTCAGGTACGCCATTCACGACTTTGAGTGGTTATACCAGAATGATGCCTGCAGGTTTAGGTATCATCTTGGTATCATTCTTTTTAGCCAGCGGTCGGCTTTCATGTAAAAGCAATCCTAGCGGCTAATTAGCCTCTAGACTGCTTTTACAAGCAGTGGGAGGGAATTCCCCCCCCCCCCACCGTCTTCCGTGTTTTTCTCTGGCTCTCCTGTCTCAACAGGGAACCTGAGAATGCAGCCGGTGATTCAGCCAGCTGACCATAGAGCTGATCAGAGACCAGAGTGGCTTCAAACATCTCTATGGCCTAAGAAACCGGAAGCTACGAGCATTTTATGACTTAGATTTCGCCGGATGTAAACAGCGCCATTGGGAAATTGGGGAAGCATTTTATCACACCGATCTTGGTGTGGTCAGATGCTTTGAGGGCAGAGGAGAGATCTAGGGTCTAATAGACCCCAATTTTTTCAAAAAAGAGTACCTGTCACTACCTATTGCTATCATAGGGGATATTTACATTCCCTGAGATAACAATAAAAATGATTTAAAAAAAAAAAAATGAAAGAAACAGTTTAAAAATAAGATAAAAAAGCAAAAAAATAATAAAGAAAAAAATAAAAAAATAAAAAGCACCCCTGTCCCCCCTGCTCTCGCGCTAAGGCGAACGCAAGCGTCGGTCTGGCGTCAAATGTAAGCAGCAATTGCACCATGCATGTGAGGTATCACCGCGAAGGTCAGATCGAGGGCAGTAATTTTAGCAGTAGACCTCCTCTGTAAATCTAAAGTGGTAACCTGTAAAGGCTTTTAAAGGCTTTTAAAAATTTATTAATTTTGTTGCCACTGCACGTTTGTGCGCAATTTTAAAGCATGTCATGTTTGGTATCCATGTACTCGGCCTAAGATCATCTTTTTTATTTCATCAAACATTTGGGCAATATAGTGTGTTTTAGTGCATTAAAATTTAAAAAAGTGTGTTTTTTCCACAAAAAATACGTTTGAAAATCGCTGAAAACGTTTGAAAAAAAAAATGAAACACCCACCATTTTAATCTGTAGGGCATTTGCTTTAAAATAATATATAATGTTTGGGGGTTCAAAGTAATTTTCTTGCAAAAAAAAATAATTTTTTCATGTAATCAAAAAGTGTCAGAAAGGGCTTTGTCTTCAAGTGGTTAGAAGAGTGGGTGATGTGTGACATAAGCTTCTAAATGTTGTGCATAAAATGCCAGGACAGTTCAAACCCCCCCAAATGACCCCATTTTGGAATGTAGACACCCCAAGCTATTTGCTGAGAGGCATGTCGAGTCCATGGAATATTTTATATTGTGACACAAGTTGCGGGAAAGAGACAAATTTTTTTTTTGCACAAAGTTGTCACTAAATGTTATATTGCTCAAACATGCCATGGGCATATGTGGAATTACACCCCAAAATAAATTCTGTTGCTTCTCCTGAGTACGGGGATACCACATGGGTGGGACTTTTTGGGAGCCTAGCCACGCACGGGACCCCGAAAACCAAGCACCGCCTTCAGGCTTTCTAAGGCCGTAAATTTTTGATTTCACTCTTCACTGCCTATCACAGTTTCGGAGGCCATGGAATGCCCAGGTGGCACAAAACCCCCCCCCCAAATTACCCCATTTTGGAAAGTAGACACCTCAAGCTATTTTCTGAGAGGTATAGTGAGTATTTTGCAGACCTCACTTTTTGTCACAAAGTTTTGAAAATTGAAAAAAGAAAAAAAATTTTTTTTTCTGGTCTTTCTTCATTTTCAAAAACAAATGAGAGCTGCAAAATACTCACCATGCCTCCCAGCAAATAGCTTTGGGTGTCTACTTTCCAAAATGGGGTCATTTGGGGGGGTTTGTGCCATCTTGGCATTTTATGGCCTTCAAAACTGTGATAGGTATTGAGGAGTAAAATCAAAAATGTATGCCCTTAGAAATCCTGAAGGTGGTGCTGGGTTTTCGGGGCCCCGTACGCGGCTAGGCTCCCAAAAGGTGCCACACATGTGGTATCCCCATACTCAGGAGAAGCAGCTAAATGTATTTTGGGGTGCAATTCCACATATGCCCATGGCCTGTGTGAGCAATATATCATTTAGTGACAACTTTTTGTAAATTTTTTTTTTTTTTGTCATTATTCAATCACTTGGGACAAAAAAAATAAATATTCAATGGGCTCAACATGCCTCTCAGCAATTTCCTTGGGGTGTCTACTTTCCAAAATGGGGTCATTTGGGGGGGTTTTGTACTGCCCTGCCATTTTAGCACCTCAAGAAATGACATAGGCAGTCATAAACTAAAAGCTGTGTAAATTCCAGAAAATGTACCCTAGTTTGAAGACGCTATAACTTTTGCGCAAACCAATAAATATACGCTTATTGACATTTTTTTTTACCAAAGACATGTGGCCGAATACATTTTGGCCTAAATGTATGACTAAAATTTAGTTTATTGGATTTTTTTTTATAACAAAAAGTAGAAAATATCATTTATTTTCAAAATTTTCAGTCTTTTTTCGTTTATAGCGCAAAAAATAAAAAAGGCAGAGGTGATCAAATACCATCAAAAGAAAGCTCTATTTGTGGGAAGAAAAGGACGCAAATTTCGTTTGGGTACAGCATTGCATGACCGCGCAATTAGCAGTTAAAGCGACGCAGTGCCGAATTGTAAAAAGTGCTCTGGTCAGGAAGGGGGTAAATCCTTCCGGGGCTGAAGTGGTTAAAATGTGATAGCGCTGAAAGCTAAAAATTGGCCTGGGCAGGAAGGGGGGAAAATTCCTGGTATTGAGGTGGTTAAAAGAAAGAAATGCTTGAAATGCTTGAAATATGTCACTCTGTGTGTAGCGCTTCACTTTTTGAATTGAATTACTGAAATACCGTAAGTTAACTTTTTAATATTCTAATTTTATGAGATGCACCTGTATAAGGGAACAAAGGGAAGTGCACAACTAGTGCAGTGAAAAACTTTATTAAAGCGGAGCTCCACCTCTGCTTGTTCACACCCTCCCTGGTTTTGACAGGTACCTGCTCCAACTTCCGGGTAAGATTGCTGATTAGCGATCTACGACATTTCCGGCCCCTCCTCCTTACCCCCACTGCCTACTGGGACACACACAGGTACCAGAAGACGGCGGGTCCATTAAGGAAGCAGCAGGAAACCGACTGTGAAGCCTAAAGGCATCACTGCCGGTTTCCTTTATTTACAATGCCAGTGTTCTGTCAATATGTACCCTCCCTCAAAAAGTGCCCGCACATGCGCAGAACGGCAGGGCACTCCAGCTGATTTTCTGATGAGCTGGCATGACGCGACCATAGCACATGCACACATCATAGGAGGCTTTCTTCGACTGTAGGTACCATTTGATGGGCACAATTGAATGCTATGAAAACAGCGGAGGGACACCGTATTTGTCATATTGTGCCTCGCTGTTGCGGGGTGGGTTTACAGTGTGCTCAAAGTCCAATTTTGTCTGAGTGGCAGGGATGGGTTTGGTGTGTTGAACCACATACCCCCAACCCGGCCTGCAACAGCGAGGCTCAATCTGACAACTATGATCTCCCTCCGCTCTTTGCAAAGCTTTCAATTGTGCCCGTGAATTGGTATCTCCCATCGAAAAAAGCCTCCTACAATGTGTGCATGCGCTTTGGTGACGTCACGCCAGCTGATCGAGAAATCAGCTGGAGTGCCCTTCCGTTTTGTGCATGCGCGTACATTTTTCAACAGAGGGCACTATTCGATAGAACACCGGCGCAGACCAAACATCCCACATAGATCTCAGAAGAATCCTGGCCTTGCTGTTATGAAATATGCTGTATCCCTAGCCAGGATTTTAGTTGTGCGCTTCCCTTATGTTTTGAAGCGTGAGCATACCCTTGTGCATGACCGTAGGGAGAGCTGCAGATCAACTAGTGTGAGGAGAGGACATATTATATGGCAGTTTTCTGTGAAGCTGATTATAACATATTTTAGTGCAATAAGTGAAAAAAACAACACTTTTCTGTTTTCAATGATGTTCCATCTGCATGGTATAGGTGTCAGATTTTACTGGTCAACTGAATGCACGAAAAGCAAATACAATTATATTTAAAAAACATAAGCAACAATGTTTCTATAAGTCCTAATGACAGTGCCATTTAGATCTCTATTAACAATTAGTATTAGATTCTTAAAACGGTAGTAAAGGGCGCCTTTTTTTTTTAACCTGCAAGGCAAAGTTATAATGTGCTAGTATGCATCGCATACTAGCACATTATGTGAAAATTACTTTAAAACGAAGCCCTTCAGCAGCACGCTGTCACCACTGACAGAGCTTCCATCTTCACCTGGTTTTCTTTCGGGCTGGAGGGCTCCGGTCATTGACTGGACGAGCCGCAATGACATCACTCCTGCGTTTTATGGTTGCCACCTCATCCCTTTAAACCCAAACACATATTGATTACACAGGTTCTGTGGCTGATGAAGGTGGTAATTAAACTCACTTGGTGCCTTATCTGCATTTAATTAGCCTCAGAACCTGTGTAATTCAAAGGTGGTCGGGTTTAAAGGGATGAGGTGGCAACTCTACCGCGCTTGCTGCTGTTCATGGCACAGGCCTCGCAAGTAAATATCTCCTAAATGGTGCACGTTTAGGCCTGGTTCACACCTATGCAGGTTACAGTTGATGAATATTCCAGGTGCATTTTGCATTTTTCAATACATGTTTTTGATCCATTGAAGTCTATGGAACCAAAACACAACCTTCTGGTGCCTGGTCCTTTCCATAAAATGCACAGATGTGAATTTGACCCATAGGAAACCATGTTAAATGGACTGTAGTATGTTTCTGCAAAACCAAAAACCAAAAACCAGGCCTTAGGAGATATTTACTGTGCCTATAAGTAAGCCTTAATATAGGCTTACCTATAGGTAAAAATCAACCAAGGGAGTTTACTCCCAGGCTGAACTCCAGGCAAACTGCTGAACACACAGGTGAATTACATAAAAGTTGATTTACGTATCTGCCAAAGCATATGCATTTATTTTTATCCAGTTTTTAAATTTACACAGCTCTGCCACAAAGAACAACCTTGTCTGGTAGGGCGATAGAGCTGATTTTTCTCTGCTGAAGTTAGGCAATATTTACAGGACTTGTCCCTTAAGCAGGTCATAGTTGATTGAAAAAAAATGATTTGATCCCCCCATCAACACACTCGGTATTGGATGGGGAATTCCTCCCACAGAACTATTGTAATCTGACAGTGTGGGAGAGTTCCTGCACTGTCAGAATACAATGATTAAAGTTGTTGGCTGTAGCTGGCAGCACTGATCAAATGAAAAAACTTGAAAGGCTGGTTGTACAGAAGTTGATTGAGAGATTGACTCCTGTACAGCCAGAGCCAGCCTGCCATAGATGGATAAATATTCAGCTGATCCCGGCTGAACCGGCCAATTTCATTCCATCTATGGCCGGCTTTACAGAGAGTGTGAATGCAAAGTGAACGGAGCAGCAGACTTACAGCGTCTTTCTGTCACTCCACTCTCTCCTGCTATCAGAATGTTCCCTGTTAGCACATTCAGAATAAATGACTGGCGTTTTCTTATTATTTTCACTCTTCCAATCTAAGTTCTGCTTTTCACTCCAGAAAAACAGCTCCATGTTTGTTCAGGTGTTTTCCAAGGTCAGCACCTGTTCCCTGGATTAAAATGCAGGCTGAGATGACACATTCATTTAATTCTTGGTGCCTGTGGTGAATCTGATTATTGCAGGGCAGGAGACTGAGGAACATGTTCCTCTTGCATGCAGCAGACTGAGGACAGCATCTCACCCTAGACTTTGCACTGCACTGGACTGGAAGTCATGAACTGCTTTTTAAAAATAAAAGGTACAGGCCTGAATGCACTGGTTGACAATCTCCATACTGTTGGTGCAAGCTCTGGATTGTACTACCTCACCCCACTTTGTCTCAGAAGGCTTTTATTCCCACTAGGGTTTGTTGATTTTATGAAGCTTCTCAGCTTTTGGTGAGGGCCTTCTTAGCTGGAATAGGACCTTCTTTCACTTGGGATTGGGCAGTGTCCCGGATAATTCTATATGAGGTTTGCTCTGGTTTGTGGGTTTCAGCATTCTAATATGATATTACCCATATTATGTGTTCAGGATGGAAAGCAGAACATCAACAGAGTTTTATTCAATGTGTTGCACCTTATATATGTAGCAATGTGGACTACAACTGCAAAATACGGCGATCCCCTGTCATTTCTATGGATCGTATTGTCCCTCTAGTGCTCAGCACCACCAATTTACATCATATTTGTGGGCCAAACAAAAGGGATTGTGGGATTAGTAGTTCCTCGGAATGGCTATTCCTCAGCAAGACTATACCCCTGAACTACATATTCCAGGAATCTTTGTTACCATCGTGGAGATTGCTGGGAAGAGCATAAAAGAGGCCGGAGACCCGCCCCGCGTTCTCTTCTTCCTGGGACTTGTGTGTGACGGACCTCTCTGTTAAGGGAGAGCAAGGTCGTGGCCAACCACGCGGTGCACAACATTCCAGCCTGACTGAGAAGGGCCTAGCACTGCTTGCTGTCCTTCAGACATCGATCTAGCATCACTCGACTGTCCCAACAACCTGCACTCCGCACTTCACATCAGGTGGTCGCCGCAAGCGGATCCGCTGCAAGGATGCCTCTCTGGGAGTCGCTGTTCAGAAGGCATCTGATCGGCCTGGTCGTTGGTGAGAGGACAATTGCCCACCTTTGCAAACCTTTCTTTGGTGCTTCATTGGGACACTGTGTACAGACATTCACCTTGGGTATACTGTGCTCTCCTATTTGAACACTGTACATAGACATCTTTAGCTTTAACCATTTCAAGAAATACCACTACCTTGTTATTGCACCTTATTGGATATTGTTAATGAGCTCTGACTGCCGGTGAAGACCATCAGGCTTGCAATAGGGACATTGCTGTTATTACTGCTTAAAGGACCCTCATACCATTCTTGTTTTGCTTGATCTCTCATTAGGATTAAAAGGTTAAAATAGGCCGACCTGGGTTTCCCTTTAGGGTCGGTTCACACTACAACGACTTGGGATCCAACTTGTCAGCCCTCAAGTCGCCCCAAGTCATTTGACATTGGGAATTGCATTATAGTCAATGAGAGCCGTCTTAATGTACACTACTGAAGTTGCTCCAACTTTAGAAAAGGTTCCTGTACTACTTCAAGGCTACTTCTAGGCGACCTGTACCCATAGAATTCAATGGAAGTCGCCTCCAAGTCGGATCTCCATCTGTATTGAAGCGACTTAACAGGAAAAGAAATTAGTTCACCCAGGCAAAACCCTCCCTCCCAGAGAGCTGGTTATTCTGTGATTGGCCAAAGTTGCCTGTCCTGGAGGCGACTTGAAGTGGCGTTGTAAGTTGCTTAAAGTCACGCTGAAGTCGCGCTGATGTTGCGTTGAAGTCACGCTGATGTCACGTTGAAGTCTCCTTGCAAAGATGTGCTGAAGTCATGTTGCCCCTGTGTGAATCAGCACTTAGTAGTACTGCCAGAATTATTGCTTAACTCTTGCTTATCCTTTCAGGTCATGTTCAAGTGGTATTTCATTGTAAAAGTTATTAGAAAATAAACGCACTTCAGGTGTGCAAAGATGTCTGAACCCAGAGTGTCAGGTGGGTTGGAATGTTTACAGGGTCATGGTGATGCAGATGAGCAGGTAAATCCAAGCAGGCCCCAAGGGGGTCGTGCTACATATAGATTTGGTTTTTAGTGCGCATTTGACCTCTGTTGATTTGAGGTTTCATTTTCTGTTGAGTTTCTATTGTTTTCTCAGATGAAGGTCACAAGTTTACACAACAGAAGCCTCACTGTAAAGCGCAGTTTTAAAAGATTTATATTTTTGTACTTTATACTTGTTTCACTGCATGTGGCTGAAATAAAGATTGTTTATGTTAATAACATTTATTGTATAAGTGCAGATTATGTATTTTTTTTTTACATTTTAACTTATAGTATAAAAAGAAATACCCCCTCCCTTCCTTTATGTAAACACAATGATCAGTAGCCATCCGCAAAGAAACGTACAGACCTCCACTCGATCTTTTGCAAAGGTTACAGCAACCTTGGCTAGGGTAATCCTCCAAACGCTTGTAAAAAAGCAATTTGTACCAAGGTCTTCAATAGCCGTATAGAAATAGCTCTTTTATTTAATTACAATAATGTCAGTGCAAATATGTAAAATTGTACATTAGAACATTGCTATCATCTGCGCCAGTGCACGTGCTCATCAATGCCTAGGACCAAGCGAAGACCGTGGTCATGTGAAGAGCAGAGATGTACTGGCCATTGGGACTACCGGGAGTTTCCCGGTGGGCCGATGGCTCAGTGGGCCAGTATCAGTGACAGCCTGTCAAAATAATGGATGCGCAGCCCGCGCAGCCATTATTTTGAGCACTGCTGCACTGCCCAGGGCCGGCCCTACCATGGGACCGAGGCGGTAATTCAGGAGTGGACTGGGTCAGGATGGTGCTTCAGTGTATCACTGCTTCTGTTTCCGGCCCGTCCACCACCTGTTGCACAGAGCCAATAGGCTCTGCTGCTGCAATAGGCGTCTGAAAGGTCACGCTGGTGGGCGGGGACAGAAGTCCTCCGATGGCCGCTGCATCCTCCGGAACATCCCTGGTATCAGTGTGTGGGCAGCGGCTCGGTACAGCTGCCCTAGAAGAGGGGGTTCGCACACCCGGACACCTCTCTCTGCCCCCTCCCTTCTCTCTCTCCTGTCCCCCTCTCCCTCTCTCCCTGTCCCCCTCCCTCTCTCTCCCTGCCCCCCCCCCCCTCTCTCCCTGTTCCCTCTCTCTCTCCCTGTCCCCCCCTCTCTCTCTTTCCCTGCCCCCTCTCTCTCTCTCTCTCTCTCTGTCCCCCCTCTCTCTCTCTCTCTCTCCCTCTCTCTCTGTCCCCCTCTCTCTCTGTCCCCCTTCCTCTCTCTGTCCCCCTCCCTCTCTCTCTCTGTCCCCCTCCCTCTCTCTGTCCCCCTCTCTCTCTCTCCCTGTCCCCCCCCTCTCTCTCTCTGTCCCCTCCCTCTCTCTCTCTGTCCCCTCTCTCTCTCTCTCTGTCCCCCTCCCTCTCTCTCCCTGTCCCCCTCTCTCCCTGTCCCCCTCTCTTTCTCTCCGTCTCCCCCTCTCTGTGCCCTCTCTCTGCCTGTCCGCCTCTCTCTCTCCCTGTCCCCCCTCTCTCTCTCTCCCTGTCCCCCTCTCTCTCTGCCTGTCCCCCCTCTCTCTCTCCCTGTCCCCTCTCTCTCTCTTCCTCCCCCTCTCTCTCTCTGCCTGCCCCCTCCCCCCTCTCTCTGCCCCTCCACTTTCTCTCTCTCTCTCTCTCTCTCTGCCCCTTCCACTTTCTTTCTCTCCTTGTCGCCCCTCTCTCTTTCTCCTTGTCCCCCTCTCTCTCCCTCCCTGTGTCCCCCCTCTCTCTCTCTCCATGCCCCCCTCTCTCCCTGTCCCCACTCTCTCTGCCCCCTCCTCTCTCTCTCTCTTTCTCTCTGCTCCCTCTCTCCCTGCCCTCTCTCTGGCAGCAGACAACGTGGCATGTGACACGCTGCGTGTGGTGGCAAGCGACGGTGGCAAGTGATATGCAGCATCTGGTGGCAGGCAATGGTGGAATGTGACATGCTGCATCTGGTGGCAGGTGGCGGTGGCAATTGACATGCTTCATCTGATAACAAGCAATGGATCCCACGGATTCTGCATTCTGGGGAGTTGAACTATTTCATTATATATTACAATGTAGTAATAGAAATAATGTGATTTGATCATCCTGACACCATATTAAGCATGGTGTCAGGATGTTTTCATTGCCAGCACCAGCCATTCACCCGACAAATCACCCCCACCACTGAATTCACCGTCAACCCTGAGACTACATTCCCCCCCTGGTCCTTGGCAAAATTGTTCCTAAATGGCAGTCTGGAAATGTGGTCACCCTACCGGGGGGGCAAGGTGTCAATTTTCCCCTCGGTCGCTCTGATGGCCCATACAAAGGCCGCACCGCTTCCCTCAGATCCATCCCAAACTCAATAAGTATCCATATTACGCAACTGTGTATAGTTTTATATACTGTTTTTGTGCATGTTTGCAAAATTAAAGTGGGCCGCTCTGGGTGAAGTCCAAGGCCAAATTTTTGTCCCAGTCCAGCCCTGGTGAAGAGTCAAAAAAATAACCACTTGCCAACCGCCTAACTGTAAATGTCATGATTTTACAGTTAAATACCAGGGTTATGGCAGCAGCTAGCTGCCATAACCCCGGTATCTCTTTTTTCTACATGAGGTCGACTCTCTGAGTAAAGTGATACCAACGGGGGAATCACTGCAGGATCACTTTTATAGGCAGTGGGAGAGGTGTCCCTTCTGAGCTTACCTTACATTTTCAAGATGTACAGTGATGGTTCCACCTCCAGAAGCATGGCAGTGTCACGTGTGTAGGTTCCGCCCAACGCGCGTTTCATCTCATAGGCCCTAGATGATGTCCTATGAGATGAAACAAGCAGTCGGCGGAACCTACGCATGCGACCCTGCCATGCTTCTTTGGAGTTGGAACCTTTGCTGTACAGTTTGAAATTGTGACTTTATGGGTTTACCCTTTTTTGTCATGTGAGTAGAATGTGTATTGTGTGTTTACATTAAAGTTTTTAGCCGATTTACACTATGTGGCTTTCCTTGCTTTGATACCATGTGGATATTCGATTATATATGGTCACCTTACTAAGAGAAAGTCAGCCTGACTTATTTGAACCAATGGGTCTGAACTGAATCCTCCCAGTGAATGTATTTATAACAGGCGAATCAGACTCTGTAGTGGGGTCATTTCAGTCTGGTAAGAGTGCGTTTCTTACAATGGCGATGGCTCATGTGGTGACTAAATGAATGGAGTAGCATGATCTCTGCACAATATCAGTGATGTTTTTCTCAAGACATACATTGGATTTGGACTATTTCATACACTCTATTTACCTTTTCTAGATTCCATTTTGATATGGACTTTTGTTTTTAGCAATTTATTTTCACTATATTAGCGTGGCAACATATATGATACACATGTAAATAATATGCAAGGAAGATTTAGTAGTCAACCAAGCATTAACAGCGCTTATAAGTTGCCAAACGTACTCAGTGCAAAAAATTAAATGACATTGGATAAAAAATGTGATCATATACAATCATCACTAAATAAAAACATATAGTTCATAAAATATGTAGGGTGATCTGTTTCCAATCAAGGGCAAAGGTGAACCCGATGTAATCCCTGTATACCGTCACCGATACACCACGTGCACTTATCTCCTCTATGGTAATGCACTCACCACAGCTATGAGTAAAACAAGCCTGGTATCTCCAAAAAATCCTTGATTGGCACCTGTTCATGCAAAGTGAAGGCTCCTCATAAGATAGCTCAGCAGTACACCATGGAAAACAAAGGAACACTCTGCATATAGTAATACTGTTTCTTTATTTGTACCAAATCCCCCACAAACAATATATGCTTACAAGATAGGAAGTTAAAATCAGCATAAGATCATTGACTTGTGCAAAACAGCGTATGTCTTCTCACCGCTTCCCAGATAGCTGGCCGCGATGAGACCCGGGATGACACACAGACTGATTGACAAGAGAGCTGCGTGGTCACGCCCTAACACGTTTCGTCATCATGTCTTCGTCGGAGGGCTGCTCTCTTGCCAATCAGTCTGTGTGTCATCCCAGGTCTCATCGTGGCCAGCTATTTAGGAAGCGGTGAGAAGACTTACGCTGTTTGGCACAAGTCAATGATCTTATGCTGATTTTAACTTATTATCTTGTATCGGTGAAGGTAAACAGGGTTTACATCGGGTTCAGGCTGCTTTCATGGCAACGGTGAAGCTGCATTCATGTCAATGGTGAGGCTACAGATGGGCACTGATTAGGCTGCATTTATGGGCACTGACCTTTATTTTGCTTCACAGTTCTTGATTTAAAATGTAAGTTTTTTCCTAAATTTCCCTCTTATGCCCCGTACACACGGTCGGATTTTCCGATGGACATTGTCCGATCGGAGCGTGTTGTCGGAAATTCCGACCGTGTGTGTGCTGCATTGGACATTTTCCATCGGATTTTCCGACATACAAAGTTGGAGAGCAGGAGATAAAATTTTCCGACAACAAAATCCGATCGCGTCAATTCCGACCGTGTGTGGCCTGTTCCGACGCACAAAGTGCCACGCATGCTCAGAAGAAATTCCCACACGGGACAGCTCGTTCTGGTAAACTTAGCGTTCGTAATGGATACAGCACTTTCGTCACGCTGCAATGTTCAAAATGGTTAAATACAGCGCACTCTCTTCTTCTTTATAATGTGACAAGAATTAAGTCGTTTTGATGCTCATATTCACACACACTTCTCACAAACTTCCTTCGTTACTATTTATCGGGATTCCCTCAATATATTTTGATTTCTCACATCTGACAACATATTTTTTTTTTTTTTTGACTTTAATGTAGAATTATTTTTTGTGTTTCTCTTTTTTTTGTTTTTTTTTTGGTGATTTTGATTTGTACTCCCGAAAATGTTTGTGTGTGTTTTTTGTGACAAGTTCCCACAACACCATTAATATGTTGTTCTATTTAATCTGTAGGAGATTGTTTGGTGTTGTTGTCCCTTGTTAATTTCACATTTTATGTTAGAAATGTACCTGAATCGTCACCAACAAACTGTCCTTTTTGGATGAAAACACACACAGGAGAGTAGAATTTACCTAAAAATATTTTATTAAGGGGTCACAACTAAACAAAGAGGGAGGCAATGCTGGAGAAACTGCAGAAGTGGGTGAAGCCTTGGACCCCCAGGGCAGACATCAATTATTTAAAAGCAAAATTGGTGGCCTGAGGAGTCCATATCTAAGGAAGTGCAGTCTGGTCCAGAAGTCCCAGAGATCCTGAAAGCAGCAGATGACATCTGTGTCCCCAGGCTGTGGTCATACGAGAGACTGCATCTTCTGTCAGACCAGACTGAACCCAGGGCAATCACTCTTTGGTCTTCCTTCCACGCTTCCTTCCAGCCTTTGGCTGTGGTGGTGGAGTTGTGGCAGCAGGAGGAGGAGGAGGAGTATCGTCCATCTCAATGACATCCGTCTTGTGTGTCAGTTCCCCACTCTCCCCCTTACGTAGGACTTTATAAATCAGGTCCTCAGAGATCTTGCGTTGGCCCTCCTGCATGCCCTGCAATTTGGTGGCAGCCATGCAGGCAAAGGCCTCTTCAGGACTGGGGAAGGCTCTGAGGGACGCCAAAGCCTCCTGGATCAGCCTGTACGCTGAATCCTGCACAGGACTGGGAGTGGCCTTCCTGGCCCTTTTGTATGGAAGGCGGAGGGGAGGAACCTGAGACTCAGTCAGGCTGCGACTTGTCCCAGGCTTCTCTTGGCTGACACTTAGCCCCGCCTCCTCCTGGCTGACACTAATCCCCGCCTCCTCCTGGCTGACACTAATCCCCGCCTCCTCCTGACTGCCACATTCCACAACCTCCTCCTGGCTGAGGTCTTCCTGTGTATGAAAAAGGGACATAGTTTTAGTATTTTTTCAATCAATCACACACAATTTTCACCTCCTGACTGCTGCAAATTCAAAGTTAACAAATATAACAGACTATCCTTCTGAGCCCAGCATTTTGCATTCTTGTCCCAATTTTGGGTGCCCACTACTGTCTATTGATATGTAAAACACTTTTTTCAATCAGCAATTAGTGATCAATAATAACATCTAATAAACATAATTTATTTATTGCCCAGAAATCTGTAGAAGAATGCTATACCTGACTCCAGCTGGGCTCCTCCACTTCTTCCTGGCTGGAAGGCCCAGGTTGGACATCGGAAGCCTCAGCTGGGATGGAAGGAAGAGTGGAAGGAAGAGTGGAGAGGGATTCCCTGACTTCAGTGTGGTCTGACAGAAATCGCAATCTCTCATAGTACCACAGCCTGGGGACATAAACGTCATCTGCTGCAGCTCCGGACCTCTGGGAATCTGTGACCTTCTTGCGCTCCCTAAGATAAGTGCTCCTCAGGCCACCAATTTTAGCTTTTAAATAAGGGATGGTTGCTGTGGGGACCACCGGCTTCACCAACTCCAGCAGTTTCTCCAGCGCTGCCTGCCTCTTCTGTTTGTGATTATAGTGGGGGTGTCTCACTTGCCACAGACAGGGCAGCTCTCTGTACTTGTCAATAAACAGGGGCAGGAAATTGTGGTCGTTGAACCCATCCATTTTCTCTGCAAGACACAACACAAGACAAACCCTAATGTCAGGCCAAACTCCCCTAATCTTGTTACAATATAGGCTTCAATTTCAAAGCAGTATAGGCCCAAGTTTAGATCCTACCTTCGTTAGCACGATCGGCGTCTCCGATGCTCCTTCCTCTGCTCACAGATCGTATGTAAGACGCACGCGTTATGATTTATACACACTGCGCATGCGTATAACTCTGCCCGCCCCTGACGTTCTTTCTATTCTATTCCCCGCCCCTTTTCGTTCGGCGCAGTGGAGGAAGAGCACATGGCGGATAGACAGCAGGATCATGCTACTTACAGCAACGAGGAGGAGGAGGAGGAGGGAAGGCCGGAGCCTGAAACGTCCCGATCCAGAAGGAGATTAAAGGACTCAAATATGTCCTTTGGGGAGATGTTGGAGATGGTGGACATCCTGAAGAAGGCCGACTATGATGGAAAGTATGGGCCTTACCCCAACCACAATGTCCGAAAGGCCAAGATCATGGCGAAAGTGGTCAGGAGTCTGCACCGGAAATTCGGGGTACGACGATCGAAAGATCAGCTCAGGAAGCGGTGGTCGGACCTGAAATTACGAGAACATGAGCAGTACAGAAAGATCTGGAGAGTGCTGCAAAAAAGTAAGTAGTTGTGCTGTGTTCCTATTGTTCTTGTGTTTATTACGTTCGTGCTGCTCCATGTGCTTTTAGGAACTGTTGTACAGTTTAAAATGGCAACTTTCATGTTCATGGGCACATTATTCGTTCGGATCACACATTTTTTTTTCGGACTATAAAATACCATTGTTTAGGCCATATGCATTTGTCCACCATTTTGAGGCCCTATACTTGTCTTCAAAGAATTGGGTTGTGTAGATGGCTTTGTTACTAGAATGAAATGCAAACTAGATTCTGTGTAAGGAGAGGACACTCAGCAGCTGTTTTCACATCTGGACACTGGAGCACTAGTGTGGGACCCCAGAACACCATTTTTATTAGGGGGGCCACACAGGTGCTCCAGTGTATACTATAGGGGGGGCTACATCTGTGAATCTTGTACCAAACAGGTAAAGTATTGCAGCTTGACAAAAGACACTAAAAAAGCTACAACTTGGAACTATGCCAAAATAGACAATTGTACCCCACTTCCAAGCAATGTTTCATCTTTATAGTTCTGCCATCAAATATCTGTGTGCTAATTATACCATTTTTGTTTTACATAGGGGAGAAAAGACTCGGAGGACACTCCTCATCCGAGGAGACCAGAGCCCCCCCCCCTCTGGAAGAAGGGGAAATCCCCCCAACACAAGATGAGCAGGAGGATGAAGACGTGGTGGAACTAGTCACCACAACAGGTGAGTGTCTGCAACCACAGGCTCAGATAAGAGATGGATGGCGGCATTTTTTTTAGACCTATTTTATTTTGGGGTTCCTCTCTTTTTAGGTGATCGTGAGGTTGTGGATGAAGATCCTTTCACATCCGAAAGTGCCCAGATCCTGATCGGGAAGATCATGGGGTGTAATTTACAATTGGAAAACATCAAGCAAAACATCAATGATGTTATTCCAAAATATAAAAACATCATTGATGTTTTGGGGCGAGTTTAAAGCCCCTCAAAATCACTTTCTTCTTTTGTCTGCTACAATGTGCTAAATGTTTTTGTGATTTTTCCCAAAGCCAAATTTGGAGGATGCACACAGTGTGCCAACATGTGCTATCTGCCATCACGGGAGATCAATGGACGCGTTTTGGGGGTGCAACCCCTTCCTCAATAATAAAGTAGCGGTGAGGAAGGGCTTTCTCCCCCAAAACACGTCCCTTGATCCCCCCTGATGGCAGATAGCACATGTTGACATTGTGAAATTTGTGTGCATCTTCCAAATTTGGCTTTTCCAGGGGTGATTTCCCCCCATCTGAACGCAATATCAAACACAGTTCCTAAATACTCATGTCTGATATAGCCTTCAAGTTCTACCAAATGTGAACTTTGTAAGATCAAGATTTGTGTCTTTCTTGTGGGTTTTACACAGGCCTGTTTTCTATAAAATGCACATTTTGATTTTGGATAATGACACCACAAAAATTGTTGTACAACAAACATGTTGGTTTGTCAGAAAAACCTTTGGTAAATGCACATGTGATTGTGCTGGTATTAAAAAGATTGTTAATCAAGAATGTGTGGATTATTGTCTCAACACTACAACACTTTTGGGGTGATGTAATTGTTGTTTTATGAGAAAATGGGGGTTATTTCCTAAGGGCAAATCCACTTTGCACTACAAGTGCAGTTTCAGTGCAGTTGCAAGTGCACTTGTAGTGAAAAGTGTCTTTGCATTTAGTAAATAACAGCCAACAGTGCTTTGTATAAGGTTACACAATCACAACATTTTCTGGACTCCACACATTTCTGTCAGGGTCAGCTAAAACAAACACAAGCAGTAAATGTCCACAAAGAAGAGCCTGGGGGGAGATGCCTGTCGAGAACTTGAGGTCCTGCAGGCTTCTCCCTGTGGCCAAATACCGCAAGGTAGCGACCAACCTCTGCTCCGGAGTGATGGCTTGCCTCATGCAGGTATCCTGCCTGCTGATATAGGGGGGTCAGCGAAGCCAACAAATGGTGAAAAACGGGGTCCGTCATCCTGAGAAAGTTCCTGAAATCATCAGGATTATTCTCACGGATCTCACGGAGCAAAGGCATATGAGAGAACTGGTCACGCTGAAGCAACCAATTCTTGGTCCATGAACTCCTTCCCACCCTGTTCATGAACTGGACTTGTGTCAAGGTCAGGACCCCAACACCAAGCCCCCGCACAGCACGAACTCTACGAGGAGTACGCATACGAAACATGGCTAGAAAACGGTCGGCTGCTAAGAACGAAGTAACAGAATGCACTGAAGAACAGCAAGGCCTGTGAAGAGCGACCTGAAAAACAGCAACGAGCGGGCAAGATCGCACAGAAAACTCCGATACGAACTGACTGCATGCACTGAAGAGCAGATACAAACCCACAAGCACAAACTGAACGGCAGAAAACGATCTGAAAGCCACGAGTCTGAAAAAGCGCGAATCGTCTCTCACCAAACTTTTACTAACACGAGATTAGCAAAAGGAGCCCAAAGGGTGCCGCGCTTGGTTCTGAACCGGCCTTTTCTAGTCTCGTTGTTCGTGGTGTACGTCACCGCGTTGTTGGCGATCGGAAATTCCGACAACTTTGTGCGACCGTGTGTATGCAAGACAAGTTTGAGCCAACATCCGTCGGAAAAAATCCTAGGATTTTGTTGTCAGAATGTCCGAACAAAGTCCGACCGTGTGTACGGGGCATTAAAGTGAAGGTGCGTGTTATACGCCGATAAATACGGTATATCCAAATAACACGACCAAGCTCATCCTTAGTCCTGAGCGGCGATCTGGGATTCGTTTGGGGCCACAAAAGATATATATATAGATACAGATATATACAAACACAAATAACACGCCCAAGCTCATCTCTTCATCACACACAGCCAAAGGCAACAAAATTCTTGTTGGGCAGTGTATTAGTGCTTGGACTAACAAGACCGAATTTTAATGGCAATCACAGAGGTCAGACGTTTCTTGTAGTTGGCCACCAGGTTTGCACACATCTCTGGAGGAACTTTGTCCCACTCCTCTTTGCACATCCTCTCCAAGTCATTAAGGTTATGAGGCTGACGTTTGGCAACTTGAACCTTCAGCTCCCTTTACATATTTTCTATGGGATTAAGGTCCGGAGACTGGCTAGGCCACTCAAGTACCTTAATGTGCTTCTTCTTGAGCCACTTTATTGCCTTGGTCATGTGTTTTGGGTCATTGTCATTATGAAATACCCATCCACGATCCATTTTCAATGCCCTGGTTGAGGGAAGGAGGTTCTCACCCAAGATTTGATGGTACATGGCCCCGTCCATCATCACTTTGATGCAGTGAAGTTGCTCTTAGCAGAAAAATGTCCCCAAAGCATAATGTTTCCATCTCATGTTTGATGGTGGGGATGGTGTTCTTGGGGTCATAGGCAGCATTCCTCTTCCTCCAAACATGTTGAGTTGATGCCAAAGAGATCAATTTTGGTCTCATCTGACCACAACACTTTCATCCAGTTCTCTTCTGAATCATTCAGATGTTTATTAGCAAACTTCAGGCGGGTCTGTACATGTGCTTTCTTGAGCAGTGGGACCTTGTGGCTGCTGCAGGATTTCAGTCCTTTACGGTGTAGTGTGTTACCAATTGTTTTCTTGGTGACTATGGTCCCAGCTGCCTTGAGATCATTGACAAGATTATCCCGTGTAGTTCTGGGCTGATTCTTCACCGGTCTCATGATCATTGAAACTCCACGAGGAGAGATCTTGGATGGAGCCCCTGACTGAGGGAGATTGACAGTTATTTTGTGTTTCTTCCATTTGCGAATAATTGCACCAACTGTTGTCACCCTCTTACCAAGCTGCTTGGTGATGGTCTTGTAGCCCATTCCAGACTTGTGTAGGTCTACAATCTTGTCCCTGACATCCTTGGACAGCTCTTTGGTCTTGGCAATGGAGGAGAGATTGGAATCTGATTGATTGCTTCTGTAGACAGGTGTTTTTTATACAGGTAAAAAGCTGAGATTAGGCGCACTCCCTTTAACCACTTCAGACCCGGAAGATTTGCCCCCTTCCTCACCAGAGGACCTTTTACAATTTGGCAGTGCGTCGCTTTAACTGACAATTGCGCGGTCATGCAATGCTGTAACCAAAAAAAATTTGCGTCCTTTTTTTTCACAAATAGAGCTTTCTTTTGGTGGTATTTGATCACATCTGCGGTTTTTAATTTTTTGCGCTATAAACAAAAAAAGAAATACAATTTTGGAAAAAAATAAATATTTTTTTTCTTTCGGCTATAATAAATATCCTCATTTAAAAAAACAAAAAAAACAAACACATTTCTTCATCAGTTTAAGCCAATATATATTATTCTACACATTTTTGGTTAAAAAAATAAATAAATCGCAATAAGGGTATATTGATTGGTTTGTGCAAAGGTTATAGTGTCTACAATCTATGGAAAAGATTTATGGCATTTTTATGGCGTTTTTATTTATAATTTTTTTCTTCTAGTAATGGTGGTGATCTGCAATTTTTAGCGGTACTGCAACATTGCGATGGACAGATCAGACACTTTTGACACATTTTTGGGACCATTGACATTTGTACAGCGATCAGTGCTAAAAAAAAAAAAATGCACTGATTACTGTGTAAATGTCACTGGTAGTGAAGGGGGTTAACACTAGGGGGAGATCAAGGGGTTAAATGTGTGTTCCCTCGGTGAGTTCTAACTGTATGGGGATACCCTGTTTCCCCGAAAATAAGACCTAGTGTGATTGTCGGTGATGGCTGCAATATAAGCCCTAACCCCCAAATAAGCCCTAGTTAAAGTCCTTGTAGGTGTTATTTTCAGGGTAGGGCTTATTTTCGGGGAAACAGGGTAGGGCTTATTTGGGGGGTAGGGCTTATATTGCAGCCATCACTGACAATCACGCTAGGTCTTATTTTCGGGGAAACAGGGTAGGACTGAGTAGGAGAGGAGACATAGCGCTGTTCCTACTTAGTAGGAACAAACGACATGTCTCCTCTCCTCTGACAGCAGTTTACACACACAAATCCCCGCATGGCCGGTGGCAATCGTGCCCGCTGGCCACGCGCATCAGGTCCCCTGCCGTGCGGCGAGCAAAGAAGGGAAGTATGTACCCATATGGGATTTCGCCCAGGAGAGCCATTGTGCTGCAGTATATCTGCATGAGCCGGTCAGGAACCGGTTAAGAGAGTGCACCTAATCTCAGCTCGTTACCTGTATAGAAGACACCTGGGAGCCAGAAATCTTGCTGATTAATAGGGGATCAAAAACTTCACTCATTAACCACTTCTCGACTGCCTGCCGTACATATACTGCTGCAAGGCGGCTCTATAACTCAAAATCACGTACCTGTACGTGATTTTGTCAATGGCCACTGGGGGTCATTAGTACAATATCAGTGCATATTTTTAGTACTGAGTACTGTAACAATGTCACTGGTTCCCAAAAAAGGGTCAAATGTGTCAGCTAGGTGTCCGATCTGTCCGCCGCAATGTCGCAGTCCCGCAAAATAAAACAAAAACCGCTGATCACCTGCCAGTACAAGTAAAAAAATTAAAAAGCCATAAATATATCCCCTATTTTGTAGACGCTATAACTTTTGCGCAAACCAATCAATATACGCTTATTGGGATTTTTTTTACCAAAAATAAGTAGCAGAATACATAATTGGGATGAATTAAGTCTATCTTTTAAAAAATTTTTATTAGATGTGTTTTATAGCAGAAAGTAAAAATATTGGTTTTTTTTCAAAATCGTCATTCTTTTTTTGTTTATAGCGCAAAAAATAAAAACCACAGAGGTGATCAAATACCAAAAGAAAGCTCTATTTGTGGGCAAAACTTTTATTTGGGTACAGTGTCGCACGACCGCGAATTTGTCAGTTAAATTAACGCAGTGCCGTATCGCAAAAAATGGCGAGTCGTTAAGGGGGGAAAACCTTCGGAGGTTGAAGTGGTTAAGATGCAAATCAATTTATAGCTTATTTGAAATGTGTTTTTGTTGTTATTCTCTCTCTCTCACTGTTATAATAATAAACACTGTTAAAATAACAAACCTACAAATAAAACTATAGGCTGATCATTTCTTTGACAGTGGACAAACGTACAAAATCATCAGGGAATCAAATACTTTTTTCCCTCACTGTACAGTATATATATATTAAAAATTCTGTAAATTAAGATTGCTTTCAGAAATAGAAGTGTTAATATTTTATTTTTATCAATTAAAATGGAAAGTAAATGAGCAGACGAGAAATCCAAATCAAATCAGCACCAAATCAACAGCATAAATTCTTCTAGGTACACTTGCACACAGTTTTTGAAAGAACTCGGCAGGTAGGCTGTTCCAAACATCTTGGAAAACTAGCCACAGATCGTCTGTGGATGTAGGATGCCTCAAATCATTCTGTCTCTTCTTGTAATCCTAGACAGGCTTGATGATGATGAGATCAGAACTCTGTTCGGGCAAAACCATCCCTTCCAGGACTCCTTGTTCTTTAAGCTAAAGATAGTTCTTAATGACATTGGCTATATATTTGGGGTTGTTGTTCTGCTGCAGAATACATTTAGGGGCAATCACACGCCTCCCTGATGGTATGGCATTATATATATGTATCTGCCTGTATTTCTCAGCATTCAGGACACCATTGATCCTGACCAAATCTGCAGAAATGCAGTCCTAAACTTGCAAGGAGCCTCCGCCTTGCTTTACTGTTGCTTGCAAACATTCATTAGTGTACTGCTGCCATTTTTCTGCACCCCAGTTGCTATGTTTTCATACATAGTTGAGTCCCTTAGCCTTATTTCCATGTCAAAGGTATGGCTTATTGGCTGCAATTCTTCCCTGGAGACCACTTCTGGCCAGACTGTACCTGGGTCCCACTGGTTTCCGCAAGTTCTGTACTGATAGCACTGATGAATATTTTCCGATGTTGAAGGGAAGTAAGCATGATGTGTCTTCATCATCTATTGTATTAAGTTTCCTTGGCTGACCACTGTGTCTACGGTCCTAAACGGTGTCCCTTATTTTGTGCTTCTTCAAAAGAGCTTGAACAGCACATCTTGAAACCTCAGTGTACTTTGAAATTTTTGCCTGGGAGAGACCTTTCTGATGTAATATAACTACCTTGTATCTTGTTGCTGTGCTCGGTATTGTCATAGTGTGTGTCCTGTGACATGAAACGGTCTTCCACAACCTCACCTTAGTAGCACAGCTTGGCTGTTCCTCACCCAGTTTTAAGCCTCCCACACAGCTGTTTCTGTGTCACCCTACATATGAAATGGATGATCATTAGCGCCTGCTTGGTTTAATTGGTTAATCATACACCTGACTCTAATCCTACAAAATGTACAAAGTGTTCAAGTGCAAGAATTGATGCTGGTTTAAAGCCAAAGGATACTCACACCAAATATTGATTTGATTTAGATTCTTTTTTCTGTTCACTCACTATGCATTTTGCAAATTGATAAAAATAAATCATTCAAATATATATTTTTGAAAGCATTCTTACATTACAGCATTTCTTCACACTATCTAAAACTTTTGCACAGTACTGTATATGTAATTATATTTATTTTGGAATACTAGAATAACCAACAGGTAGAGATGAACAATTTTCTGAAAAGTTGATCAGTTGTAGTTTGGCCAAACTTTTTAAAATTTAGGAATTTTTACATTCTGTATTTCTGAAATGGAGTTCACCTCAAAGTCAATGGAAATTTGAACCAGGCTCCAAATAAGTTACTGAGCAACAAATGATGTAGAATTATGCAGAATGGTTTGGGAAGCACCTGGTAGCCCTGCCTAAAATATGATGGGGCTAACAACAGACTGAACCTCTTTTTTTTTTTTAAAGTTTTATTTATTGCTTAACATAACATAACAGGTACATACAAGACCCATTGGGCCACACACAAAATAAACTATTTACATTTCTTCAGCATTGGCTCCTCCTTCCTCCAGATCTTCGCTCAATGAAAAAAAAAAACTAAGATAATAGTAATTAGGCCACCTTTTCACAATATCAGTCAATGAGAAATTTAAGATATGTCAGATGCTGCTAATGTATGTAGCCTTGTATAAAGGTGCACCCCTATTCACCACACCCTTCCATGCTGACACAGATGGAGGATTAGGCTTTTTCAATGACAACACTATCATTTTTCTAGCGTAATAGATCAGGATCGTTAGCAAAGTATGCGTTACTTTTTTTGGGGGGCTAGATTGTCCACCGGCCCCAAAAGGCACACCTCTATTGTGGGCTGTATAGGAATGACTGTTACTTCTGCTATACATTCTGTAACTCCCTTCCAAAATGCTTGAATGTTCGAGCAATTCCAGAAGATAAGCATAAAATCAGCAGTGAGGGAGCTGCACCACCAGCAACCAGGTGACCGGGTAGGGAACATCCTAGCTAATCTAGCTGGAGTAAGATGAAGGAATTTAAATTGAATGAGTTGGTCTCTAACAGAAACCAATCTAGTAAAATTAATGTCCCATACATCGTCCATCTGGGGGTACACCTCACCCCACATCGCCCTACACTTTGCAAGGAGATCTCCTCCCTCACCGAACAGTTGTTTGTATATTGTAGACAAGGCCTTGTCCAAAGTGTCCTCCCTCAGTAAAGACTCAATATCACTCATTTTCGGGGTAATTTCGTTATTTCCAAATTGGGCATTGTATGCATGCCTGAGCTGAAGATAACAGAACAGGTGAGTGTTGGGGAAATTTAAACTTAGTTTTAAGGGCGTCAAACTATAAAAGTTCCCCACCACCCACTATGCCTTTCAGTGTCTTAATACCAAATTTAGTCCAGATAATCGGATCTGGGTGCTCATAAAAGTGTGTTAATTTAGGATTCTTCCAAAGTGGTGTGTGAGGAGAAATCTCAGAAGCATTGCCCATCTTGCTCACTGCCACCCATGCCCTCCTGGTCGCACGCATGGATATCGTGAGTCTATACGGAGCCCTGAAACCCCGGGAGATGTTTCAGTGCCTCATAAGAACCAACAACCGAACCTCTTTTTTTTAACAATTCTACTACTGGTAGCCAAGCCAATAAACTCAGCAGCAGAAGCAGATATAGGCAGAAAGAACCTTTGGTCTCTTTCTCCCAGAGAATTTTTGGAATCCAAATGACAAAATAACACTAAAGCATAGGAAACCAAATTCGAAAAATTTAGTCCAGAATGACATCCAAATTTCAGGATCAACTGTATGTATGTTTCATGTACTGTATGTAATAAGCCAAAAGACCCTCCCTTTTAGATTATAAGCTCCAACAAGCAGGGCCATCTGATTCCTCCTACATTGAATTGAATGTTGTAAAGCGCTGCGCAAACTGTTGGCGCTATATAAATCGTGTATAATAATAATGTAAATAATAATAATTACCTTCAAGGAAGCATGGATAGTTGTGAGCACAGAACTCTAGCCGGAGAGTGTGAAACCCCCACACATAATGCCATCCCGGTTTGTAAACTAAGCCCTCCCTGTAACCCTTGCCCTAACACCAGCTCTCTCTTAACCACAGCTTGAACACCAGCTCCTAACTGTAACTCAGCCATAGCTCTCTATGTAACAACAGCCATCGCTGTAACCCAAACACTAACTCTGGCCCTCCCTGTAACTCCAGCTCCAACATTGGCTCTCATTGTAACCCAAACTTCTAACATTGTCTTTTCCTGTAACCACTCTCCCTCATCCCAACATCGGCCCTCCCTGTATCTTCTAGCCTAATATTAGCCCATCAACAGTTTTGCTTTGGTTTTAATGGTTTTCGCAACTTCTTTTCCAATTCTGCCAAAACACTTTACCACTTCCACCAATCCACGTCTATACTTTTTCAGGATGTGGTGATTCACTGACCCAGAGAAAAGTCTTCAGAGTGATTGTCTGATAATCTGATCAATAGTACAGAGCTTTCAAGAGCCGAGTGATTGTCTGATAATCTGATCAATAGTACAGAGCTTTCAAGAGCCGATCAAGACAGTTCATGCGAAACATGTCCGAAGGGACAAGCACGGAAAAAATTTTTGTACGATAACAGAACGAACAATTTTCCTGTAATTAGTATGGTTTTAGTATGAAAAAAGTGACTAAGACCATGCATTCTCGGAAATGAAAAAATACATTACAATACAATACAATTTTCGTACAACACGTATGAAAATGTTTGTAACTTTAATAACCTATTGGTTTTTGATATGAAACTAGCATGCAAAAAAAAAGGACAATCATTTGTCGGATATTCTTATTGTGTGTATGAGGCTTAATGCACATGCTTACTACTCTGGGGGGAGAACCTCTGGCGGAATCTAGGATGGAAAAGGACCTGGGGGGTCCTAGTAGATGATAGGCTCAGCAATGGCATTCAATGCCAAGCTAATGCTAACAAAGCAAACACAATATTGGCATGCATTAAAAAGGGGATCAACTCCAGAGCTAAAACGATAATTCTCCCACTCTACAAGACAATGGTCTGGCCACACCTGGAGTATTCTGTCCAGTTCTGGGCACCAGTCCTCAGGAAGGATGTATTGAAAATAGAGCGAGTACAAAGAAGGGCATTAAAGCTAATAAAGGGTCTGGAAGATATTAGTTATGAGGAAAGGTTACGAGCACTGAACTTATTCTCTCTGGAGAAGAGAGGCTTGAGAGGGGATATGTTTTCAATTTACAAATACCTTACTGGTGACCCCACAATAGGGATAAAACTTTTTTGCGTAAGGGAGTTTAACAAGACATGTGGCCACTAATTAAAATTAGAAGAAAAGAGGTTTAACCTTAAACTACGTAGAGGGTTCTTTACTGTAAGAGAAGCAAGGATGTGGAATTCCCTTCCACAGGCGGTGGTATCGGCGGGGAGCATCGATAGTTTCAAAAAGCTATTAGATAAGCACTTGAATGACCACAACATACAGAGATATACAATGTAATACTGACATATAATCACACACACATGGGTTGGACTTGATGGACTTGTGTCTTTTTCAACCTCACCTACTATGCAACTATATGTAACTATGTAAAGATAAATGACTTATCAAGTAATGATTAGGATTAGGAATAGTTAGGATTAGTAGGACATCATGGAAATTTCACCTTCAGAAACAAGTCAGCAATTGCACCTACCATATGTTTATCTTGAGGGTTCCTTTTAAAGAAAAGCTGTAGAAGGGGAGGGAAATGGGATGCTTGGAAACAAGAAAGTGAGATGGTAGAAAAAAGTCTTGGTCAAGGTGAAAGGAAGAAACCATTTCAAGAAGAAAAAGGGCCCTGGGCCTCAAAACAAGCTTGTCCTTGTGTAGCACAAGAAAGGGTTCTTTACAGGATAAAGGCCAACAACTCAGAAACTCGCCTCTCAGAACTGATAGCAATAAGATAGGCAGCCTTGCAACAGACCCAAGTGAAAAAGATAAACAGTGCGCTGGGGTTAAATAGATAAAACAGACACTAATTTATTGAACGCAGCACACTTACAGATTAAACTCTTTAAAAACAGCCTGGATTGGTGTCCTTTTGATCTTATCAACCCCAGAACCCTGTTTATCTCTTTCACTTGCTACACAAGGGGATCCTTCCCAGGTCCACCACTGGAGCTGCAGGGGTTAATGGTTCCTCATCCATCCTCTGTCCTATCATCTCTTGGATATGCTCCATCTATGGACTTAGCAGTGTACATTTTTGTGGTTATTGTAACCAGGGCCATCTTTAATATTGACTGGACCCTGGGCAAACATTTTCTTGCTTTGACACATACCATAAATAGCAGCTAGACTCAAAATCTGTTTTCTGAATCAGATCAGATAGCGATTGGTTGCTAGAGGTTACAGTGTATCATTACCACTCATGGACTGGCTGCTAGAGGTTACAGCACACATTATGTCTCATTGTTTATTTTCTAGAGGTTACAACACACGACTTCTGCTTGTTGATGGGTTGCTAGAGATTACTGTACATCAATACTGCTCACTGATTGATTGCTAGAGGTTACTGGACATCTATACCACTCTCTATTTGGTTGCTAGAAGTTACTGCACATTAATACTTCTCACTGATTAGTTTCTAGAAGTTACTGCATATCCATACCACTCAATGATTGCTTGCAAGAGGTTAGTGCACAGCATTACTGTTCACTGTTTGGTTGCTAAAGGTTACAGCACATCATCTTCTTACAGCCTGAACACCATGGACTGCGGAGGTGAGGGGACCCATCAATAGACAGAAAACTCCTAGAAATCTGAGGAGTCCTGGGATCAGTGGCAATGCTGGGGGAGGGGGGGGGATGTGATCAGTGGCAATGCTGGGAGGTTGATGGGATCAGTAGCAGTGGTGGGGGGATGGGATTAGTTAGGAGGCAGTGCACTGTGACAGATTCTGAATCTTGTAGAGCAAAGCTGGAAATCTTTGGCAAGTATATAGCGGGGAATTTACAATGACCACCAATGTGAGGGGGGGATTTACGCTGCCCATCAATGTGAGGGTGAATTTGCACTGACCACCGTGTAATGTGGGATTTTACGCCACTCACCAATAGAAAAGAGGGATTTCTATACTGACACCAATGTAATAAGAGCATTTAGACCAACCACCAGTGTAAGGGGGAATTTACACTGACAAACATTGTCAAGGAGATTTGTACTGACTACCAATGTTAGGGGGGATTTACACTAACCACCAATGTAAAGGGGGATTTACACTGACCACCAGTGTAAGGGCAATTCTGCACTTACCACCAATGTAAAGGGAAATGTACACTGATCACCAATGTTATGAAGAATTTACATTGACAACCAATGTAATTGGTGCTTTTACATCAACAGCCAATAAAGGGGGATTTCTACACTGGCCACCAATGTAAGTGGGATTTAAACTCACCACCAATTTAAAGGGGGCTTCTACATGGACCATCAATGTAAGGGAGGATTTGAAACTGACCACAAATGCAAGTTTGGATTTTTTTAACGATTACCAATATAAAGAGGACTTTCTACACAGATAATGGGGATTTACACTGACCACTAATGTAATAGGAGCATTCACAATAACCACCAATGTAAAGAGGGATTTACACTGACCACCAATGTAAGGGGGACCTTCACACTGGCCACTAGTGTGAATGCAAGGATTGTACACCAAGCCCCAATGTAATGAGAAGATTTACACTGACCACCAATGTAACTGAGACATTTAGCCTGCGTTCACATTTGTGTGTGTCGAGAATACATGCAAAATTGTTTTCCTGACACCACAGAAACATGCTGCCCTTTAGCAGATACACAGAAGTGCTATTAATTGTTAATGACACCCTCATGCATCAGCTGGGATGTGCATATTCACATGCACCAAAATTCAGGGTGCTGTGGCACCATGTTCTTTTGAAGAAGGGTTCCACTTCCATTTTGCAGTACAGGCTGATGTTAGGCTTAATGACTATACATGTAGGCAGGACTTTCAAGTATGCTCCTTTACCTCTCCAGTGGGCAGCATTCAGCAGAAGTGATGGTAGACATAACCTCAGGGGGACATGATATACATATGAATGCCGTCTCTATTTACATATCAATGTAGCGATCCACGACTATTAACATATTAATGCCACTGCTATTTACACATCAGTGCAGGTTATTTACATGTAAACACAGGGTCTGTAGGTGAGTCATCTGTACATTGAGATATCGGGACACAGCACGGGACTAAAACTTCAAGGGATAAGGGAATTTAAACTGGGATAGTTGGCAAGTATGAGGCAGCTGCTTTGGGCCCCACAACAATGATGGGGCCCAGGGCAGCTGCCCCTTTTGCCCTGCCTTAAAAACGGTCCCGATTGTAACAGAACCAGGCTGGGATCCCATGGACTCCCCAGGGGAATGTACAGAAGGAACAATGAGCAATACAATGTTCAAAGTCCTTCTCAGGAGTAAGTGGCAAGTGGTCTCTAAAGAAGAACCACTAAAGCCGAGATTTGACCCCAAACACTTATCGAAACAAGACTGGAGAAAAGAAAGGATTCATCCTACAGAGACTTTCTTGGGAAGGAATTTTCTTGGCTTGCACTAAAAGAAATAAGTTATCGACTGCGATGGTAAACATTGCGAGAAGTCAATTTCCTAGCTTTTAAGAGCAAAGGGATGAAAGAATCTGATAGGCCCCTATCTTTTAGGACCTGAGCTTCAATAGACAAGCCATTAAAGCCAATAATTGAGAAGCTCGTGGCAACCTGATTCTTGAGACAGAAGATCCAGATAATGTGGGAGGGCAATCAGAGAATCTGCCAGGAGCCTTGTACAGTCCATGTACCATGTCCACCTGTGCTAGTTCTCTGTTAAGAGAATCACTGTAATGCACTCCATTTTCAACCTGTGAAATAGGAGAGGAACAAGCTTCAGAGAAGGAAAAGTGTTGATCAGGTTGAACTGATCCCATGTAGTCACTAGAGTAGGGATCCTCAAACTACTGCCCTCCAGCTGTTGCGGAACTACACATCCCATGAGGCATTGTAAAACTCTGACATTCACAGACATGGCTAGGCATGATGGGAATTGTAGTTGTTGAACAACTGGAGGGCCATAGTTTGAAGACCCTTGCACTAGAGCATCCTCTGTGAAGGCTAGAGGATTCTTGGATCTACAATTGATACCAGAAGCCAGGAAGTCCATGTTTGGAATGCCCACCTATGACAGCAGTCTTTAAACACGTCTGGAAAAAGATATCATTCTCCTGAAGTACAGTCGTTGGCGACTTTGGTAGTCCATTTGCTAACTTTCAACTCATTGGATATGCACAGCCATCAGGGCCAAGCCAGAATCAGGTCTGTTTTTCTTTGGGCTACATGACTTATGGTTCATCCCTGATTGTTGATGTAAATCACTATCATGGCATTGTCTGACTGAATCTTGGTCAGATGACTCTGAATATGAGAAAGTAAGAGTTAAAGAGTTCTGAGTTCCATATTATTGATCAGGAGACAAGTTTCTTACAATTCGCTAGTAGCAAGAGGGTTCCTAGGACTCTTTCCCGGCTCGAAAGGCTGGCATCTGTTGTGAGTAGTAAACCCAAGACGAGATTTTTCTATTTTTCGTTCCATTGCCCTGTCAATTCTCCTAGAACACCCTCACAAAATGATGCATGCAGGTAGGGGTTATACTGAGCTGTCCTTTGTTTTGCCACTTTCCAGTCTCCCAAAGGCAGCAGCATAATCCAACGTACCTGAATGCTCATCCTGTGTCCCATATTGTAAGATTCAGATAAATGGCACATGACCATTCAGAGACAACCAGGCGCCTTGTTTTCAGAATTGCTAGTATATTCTGGATTAACACCTTTATGATTACAAGTAAGAAAATGAAGTAATGGAACTATACAGCTGTAACACAGAACCTGATTAATACCATTTCAGACAGGTTTAATGTGTTATTGTGTATAACTAAATGATTCCTTGCAAAACTAGATTGATGCTTGTTCCTATACAGTTTTTATGCATTTTTTATGCATTTTTCCTGCACTCCCATTGACCTATGGGGTTCAACATGTGTGCTGTATCCAAAAAAGCACCTGTACTTTTTCCCAAGATGCTCAGAAAAGATATGCTCAGGTGTGAATGGGCTCCACAGAAAATTTGGGTAATCCATTATCCTACCAACGTCTGTAAAATTGAAAATGTTTAGACAGAATGAAAGTGCGTAAGCAAATTTTTTGTTATCAGATCTGCAACAAATTCATGTCCAGATGTAGAATTACTGTATCTGTGCATAAAAGTTGGCAGCTTCCATGTGATTAACATGGCTGAACAAGGTAGAATATTTATTTAGCAATGAATTTGTATTGAGGTACAAGACAATTCTAGTACATCATTTACTGAAGGATTATATTTCTGTGAATTGTATTCTAGTGTAAACAACATGTTTGGCCAAAGAGTGTTCCTGTAAATATACTGTCTAAAGCCTAGTACACACTAGATTTTTTTTCATTCAACCCAGCAGGACTGAACAAAAAAAAGCTGACAGCTCAGGAGGAGCCGCTGTACTAACTCCCCCCACACTGCCAGAACACTCCTGGCAGTGCTCTCAGCCATTGGCAGCCGGGATCGGGAGCCGATTGGCAGACCTTTTTTGGTCACACCCTTTTGACAGAAGCCAACTTCTGTTGGACCTACTGCAGTTCACACGGGCCGAATGTCGGCCCAGTTTCTATTGAACCGGCCAATGTCATCTGGACATTCAGGCCAAGTGTATTAGGCTTTAGGCTGACCATACACGGTTCAAACCTTGGCCAGTTCAGCAGGAACCAGCCGAGATTCGAACTGTTAATGACCAGGCTGAATGTGCCAAGTTGATCAATTTATCAACTTGGGTACAACCAGCCTGCCGATTATCGCTAGTGGCAGCTATAGCCGCGAGCAATAATCACCGTTTTTACCCGGTGGGGACGGCTTCCCCCACCGGCAGAAGACAATACCTCGGCAGGAGGCATTCCCCTGTTGACACTGTCTGTGTTGATGGAGGAATCATGCGAATTTCTGGTTTCATAAGAGCATCCTGTATGGCCAGCCAAAAATATGAACTTGGGAACACCCACAAATTGCAAGCCATTATATATTCCTCTGCATACCTGGATATTATGTATATAAAAAATTGAGGCTGCTGTCTTTCTCCCCCAATCTAGATGTAATTATGCTCTTATTGTGTTTTTCTGATTGTCTCTAAGAAGACCACCACTTTTTCTTACTCTACTTCTTCTCTCCCCTCTTTTTTCTCCTTTTTTTTATAAATTACTGTATCCCCTTTTCTTTCTTTCGATGATTACGTATAGGTTATTAAAGCTTCATATGGCTGTGTACTGTTTACCCATGGAGGCTGGGCTTCTGTTCACCCTCCTTGATTTTGTGGTCAACATTGCCTTGGCTACCGTATATTTTTGATGCTCACTTACTTGTTGGGTACGTTGTCTTTGTAAACTGTATTGCTTCTTTTTTCTGCTTTTTTTCAATAAAAACATATTAAATAAAAAATGTTAAGAATCTGCAAAAGCTGCAGATTGAAAGGGAAAGGTAATTTTTAATAACATTCAATTACAATATGACTTGTGCTGCAATTGTATACACTATATTATTTTTTTATTTGCTTTTTTCCCCACAAAAGTGAAGTTACCCTTTAAACAGTTAATCCAAAATAAACACAAAATAAGTGTAATAAAAAAAAGTACATGCATTTTTTGGCCTTCTTGTAAGGCTACCTTCACACTCTTTGCTGCCTGGCAAAGCAATCTGGGGGAAAGCTTAAATTCTCTGTTACATTATTATTCTGGTCTCTGTCTTCCTGTCCTAGTTACGTCACAAGAACAGAATTTGTTGTGGTGTTGTGAATTCTCCCCAATGAGTGATTAGAATAGGCTTGCAAATCACCCATGAACTGATAACTTTAAAAGCAGTGTAATCCTCCCTCTACAAACTCACATATGAGAGCAGACAATGCCCAGCTAAATTTGATAAGGTATGGTCGGCATAGGTGGATGCGCGGCGCTAAGGGCCGGAGAGGAGGGGGGCCAAGTGAGGGATTCTCCCCCTGTCTGGTTGGGGGCATTTCTGCCCCCCCAGGCTGGACAACAGTCGACTATGCCACTGAAGAGATCACTGGCGAGGAATAAACTTCTTCTGTGTGAGGGGTTCTCATCCACTCGAGGTGGGAGAGTTTGTCTGCCCTAATAAGTGATAGGTATGTAGAGCTGGTAGATTTTCTATCTACTGCCGATAGGTAAATTTAGTGGGTTATCTGTTTATACTGTATGTAGTTAGATTTGCCTCTGTTCCAGCTTGGCTGAGTTGCATGTAGTTTCACACTGTACCTGTGAATGTCGTTGTCACCATGGGTCGGTGTTGGAAAGGCAACGTGTTGAAGGGTATCAGTGCTCCTCTGTCCCGGAGATAACTCGGTGGAGGTCCTCCGAGTTTCATTCTGGGAGGGGGTATTTATGGGTCAGACGCCATGCTTCAGGGGTTTTTTCCGTCCACCTGCTGGCCCTCCTGGCCGACAGGTAAGAGTACTACCTCGTGTTCCTCCGACCGGGAGTCCCACGTCGCTGCAGCATGTGGGTGGGCCCAGCAGCCTGTCTGGGGCCTACCACAGCGGCAGAGGAATGGTCCTGGGCTGTCTATCCTATGTGAAGAAGCTGGACAACCGAGAAGATCCCAGGGGAGGACCCGTCATGGAAGGATCACGCAGAGTGCTGATCTGGAGAGGGGCCTGTTGACTCAGTTGGAGGACGCATCCTAAAGTAATCCTACCGCATAGTACTGCCGGGTTGGCTTAAAGGTTCTAGTGCTGTGTTCGCTATTCATCGGAAACCATTACATCCTGTGGCAGAGGATCGTACAGGTTTTGTTCCAATCAAGTCTGTGGCAGAGACTTTTGTTCGTGCTGCGTACTGGCTGCTAGGTTAGTGAGAGAAACCTATCAGGGCGGGCAAAGTTTCAACTCTACAGAGAGAATATATTCAGCTACAAGCTTTCAATCCCTAATGCTACATTAAAAACACTAAGAAAAGGTATTTGAGCTTCCCTGCAACTTTCCTTCTACCTCTTTCCTGCTACTTCCTTTAATTCATGTTTATTAAAGCATTGGAAAAGATACTCAAGTGTCCGGTGCCTACATTGTTCGGAGTTAAACTCAACGGGACCCTAGACCCGGTTCTGATGAAATAAAAGGTAACAAAGGTGACGGTAACAGCCCGCTTTAAACCATCAGCTCCACCAAGAGTTATTGCTACAGGTAGAAACTGCAAAATAACATCATCGGGTTTTTACTGGTAAAGGATTGTTAAGAAACGGCTATATTGACCTATAAGATGCCAATATCTGGTATGAATATACTAACTGACTATGTAACAAAGGTATACTTGATTGTCGAATGCGGATTATATTGTAATGCTGATTTGTGCAATAAACTTTTCTGTTAAAAAAAAAAAAAAAGCAGTGTAATCCTATGTACTAAGCTACCACTAAGCCTGAGCCTTGATTAGTTGTGCATGGCATTGACAGCACAGTGCTGCACAGCCTTTGTATTTTCAAAGCAGCTTTAAATCAACAAGCAAAAAAAAAAACAATTCATAATGAATTCTTCATATCAAAAATGTTTTATTTTCATAATGATTAAATGCTGGAGCTGAAAAGTGCAGACTCCTATCTTTACCCATATATTCAGTGCACAGTTCCCAACACAGTACACTGCAAAATTCTGGCAAATGCACTGTAGGCCAATGCCAACAAACTGGGATTAGCATGAGGTGCACCGAATGACACTGAATCTGATGCAAACACTTTATTCATTTTTTCATCTCTTTCTTCAGCTTAGCCAGGTGACTCAGACATGCGTCTCTCCATTCTCTCCGCGCCTTCAGCTGATCACTTTGATCAGGTTGGTCGTCCCACAACGCCTGCAAAGAGACAAACATGGTTTAAATCATCTTGTTAAACCATAGTTTCAGATGGATATGATCCAAGCTATTATCTGCTAGTCATGACGAACAGGTGATGTCTGTGTTACAACACATCCCAACAGCAATGATGCAAGAAGGCCAGTTAAGCTACTGTTCCCTTACAACACACCTAGTAAATACATACAAGCCGGAGGCAGCCATTTTGTTTGCTGACATTATTATTGTTACTTTACAAATCAGTAATACTTTATTCCTGCGTGAACCTAAAAAAAAGGTCAGTCACCTAAACACCTGTCCTTATTCAACCCATTTTTCCCCAGTAAACTTGTCACCCTCTGGTGTCTTCTCTCACTATGTCTGTGCATGTCTATTGCTCTGCTCAGCAAAACAGCCCCCCTGACCAACCCATTACTTCTGGGCATGATGCCTTCTGAGGGCCCCTGCCCTCCCACAATGCAGCTTTTAGCGCCTCAGTTGCTAATCACAGCTTATTTTCACCTAGCACAAGTCAGTTTACAGAAATTATTCTTTCACAGATCTTTGCTGTGGACATGGCTGCGGTCAGCAGCAATGAGTAAGCAGAGGGAGGCGAGTTTGGAGGCTTAGTCCTTGTTCACACTATGAGCAGACTTGAGTTTGTTGCACCTGTTTCTGAAAGGGTACAAAAAAACAATTGTTCTCTATGTGCCCTGTTCACAACACAACACAACACTGGTATCATGTGCATTTTTTTTCTGCTCAAGACTCTACAAGATGTATGCAATTTTCTGTGCAAACAACTCACATGACATCAACATTGTGGTGTGAACAGGTTATATAGAGAACATATGTTTTCTGTATGCCCTTGCAGAGAAATGATGCTGCATATTTTTGCACAGAAAAAAAAATCAGCAGTGTTATGGTGTGAACAGGGCACATAGAAAACTATTTTCTTTGTGATCTTGCAGAGACCTACATTAGAAATACACAGGTCTCTGCACATGGTGTGAACAAGCTCAACATATGCTATGCAAGTCAAATCTGCATGTTTTTTTCCATCAGTATTTAGTCGAGGTTCACATCTATGCGGCTGCGCTTGATGCTTTTTTCAGGCACGTTTTGCAGTGCATTTTGCGTTTTTAAACCCTCATTTTTTATGCATTTTTGCATGCAGTTTTCACAATGTGTGCCAATCAGGGAGCGATTACAGCAGAATGGAATCTTGTCTGCATTGTCCATACTAGCAAGGCTCCATCAGATGCCAACTGCCTACAAGTTCATCCTCTGTTGTGAGGACACAGTCAGGTGGCCAATTGCACTATTAAAGCAGGAGTCCAGCGACCAATCTTTTTTTTTTTTTTTTTTTTTTAGGTCATTGAGACACTTTGCTAACCCCAAAATAATACTCACAGTTTGGGTGTAATATTTCTGCCTCGGTCTGTTTTCATACTGAAGAATAACTTAAAAAATGTGATGCTGGCTGTTTTCATCTTGCTTGTGGGCATGTGAAGCCCACAAGCATTGATTTCCTGGATGCGGTGAATGCTGTTCATTCACCGCTTGTTCACACGCATGATCATTGTTTCCGCACTGAATCTTGGGAAGCCTGACACTAAGCTCCCAGGAGACAGTGCGGCGGCGGGGAAAGGCAATAAACACGCCTACTTCCATGGGAGGAGAGACAGGAAGTGCCACAATAAAGTACAATATAAAGGTAATTACAGCAATAAAAAAAAATTTAACCAGTTTACTGTAGGAGTATTATTAAGGTTTTAGCTGTGCCCCCTGGACATTCACCGGGCCCTAGGCTCCTGATTAGGTTGCTTTGTGGATGATAGTAATGAAAGCACTCTGCAGCTATGATGTTATCACTATGCTAGCACCCACTGGTGACTAGGTACATACCTGAACATGAGATATCTCATCTAGAAAACTTTTCCTGGGGTACCTTTTATTACTAAAGTCTGCATAGGTTTTATAACTTCATCATACAGTTTCCTTAAAGGCTCTTTATGCTGCCTGTACAGTAAACACTCAGTTTTAGCGTGCAGAAAGCTGTCAGTTTACTCCTGTAGTGAGCTGTGGTGGTGGTGGGTGTTTTCATTCAGTCTTGCAAATGTGCAACTGGAAAAAAGTTGGAACTAAAATCGAATAAAAAAGGCACAAAACTAGAAATCTTTCCCACAGGCACTAAAAATTAAGAAATAGAATTGTGAGGATCAAAGATTAAGCATAATGCAATTTTAAAACCCTCAAGAGAAGGCAATGCTAAAGAATTGTGGAGAGATGGGAAAACAATGAAAGGTCCAGCTCTAAAAACACAATGAAAGGTGCTGGAGCTTTCAAAAAGCTTATAGAAAGAAAAGTAAAACTTAAATATGGCTGAAAAGGGAAGCAAATCTGTAGGTTTACACATACATGAGAAAGTAGACTATAGCTTGTAATACAAGGGACTTTAACCACTTCAGCCCCGGAAGGATTTACCCCCTTCCTGACCAGAGCACTTTTTATAATTTGGCACTGCGTCGCTTTAACTTCTAATTGGGCGGTCATGCAATGTTGTACCAAATTAAAATTTGTGTCCTTTTCTTCCCACAAATAGAGCTTTCTTTTTAAGGTATTTGATCACTTCTGCGGTTTTTATTTTTTGCGCTATAAACGGAAAAAGACCGAAAATTTTGAAAAAAAAAATGATATTTTCTACTTTGTGTTTTAAAAAAATCCAATAAACTCAATTTTAGTCATACATTTAGGCCAAAATGTATTCGGCCACATGTCTTTGGTAAAAAAAAATGTCAATAAGTGTATATTTATTGGTTTGCGCAAAAGTTATAGCGTCTACAAACTAGGGTACATTTTCTGGAATTTACACAGCTTTTAGTTTATGACTGCCTATGTCATTTCTTGAGGTGCTAAAATTGCAGGGCAGTACAAGACTCCCCCAAATGACCCCATTTTGGAAAGTAGACACCCCAAGGAAATTGCTGAGAGGCATGTTGAGCCCATTGAATATTATTTTTTTTTGTCCCAAGTGATTGAATAATGACAAAAAAAAAATTACAAAAAGTTGTCACTAAATGATATATTGCTCACACAGGCCATGGGCATATGTGGAATTGCACCCCAAAATATATTCAGCTGCTTCTCCTGAGTACGGGGATACCACATGTGTGGGACTTTTTGGGAGCCTAGCCGTGTACGGGGCCCGAAAACCAATCACCGCCTTCAGGATTTCTAAGGGCGTAAATTTTTGATTTTACTCCTCACTACCTATCACAGTTTTGAAGGCCATAAAATGCCCAGATGGCACAACCCCCCCCCCAAATGACCCCATTTTGGAAAGTAGACACCCCAAGCTATTTGCTTTGAAGCATGTTGAGTCCATGGAATATTTTATATTTTGACACAGGTTGCGGGAAAGTGACAAATTTTTTCTTTTTTTGCACAAAGTTGTCCCTAAATGATATATTGCTCACACAGGCCATGGGCATATGTGGAATTGCACCCCAAAATATATTTAGCTGCTTCTCTTGAGTACGGGGATACCACATGTGTGGGACTTTTTGGGAGCCCTGCCGCGTACGGGGCCCCGAAAACCAATCACAGCCTTCAGGATTTCTAAGGGCGTAAATTTTTGATTTTACTCCTCACTACCTATCACAGTTTTGAAGGCCATAAAATGCCCAGATGGCACAACCCCCCCCCCCCCCCAAATGACCCCATTTTGGAAAGTAGACACCCCAAGCTATTTGCTTTGAAGCATGTTGAGTCCATGGAATATTTTATATTTTGACACAGGTTGCGGGAAAGTGACAATTTTTTTTTTTTGCATAAGGTTGTCACTTAATGATATATTGCTCACACAGGCCATGGGCATAAGTGGAATTGCACACCAAAATACATTTAGCTGCTTCTCCTGAGTATGGGGATACCACATGTGTAGGACTTTTTGGGAGCCTAGTCGCGAACGGGGCCACGAAAACTAATCACCGCCTTCAGGATTTCTAAGGGTGTAAATTTTTGATTTCACTCTTCACTGCCTATCACAGTTTCGGAGGCCATGGAATGCCCAGATGGCACAACCCCCCCCCCCCCCAAATGACCCAATTTTGGAAAGTAGACACCCCAAGCTATTTGCTGAGAGGCATGGTGAGTATTTTGCAGCTCTCATTAGTTTTTGAAAATGAAGAAAGACAATAAAACATTTTTTTTTTCTTTTTTCAATTTTTAAAACTTTGTGACAAAAAGTGAGGTCTGCAAAATACTCACTATACCTCTCAGCAAATAGCTTGGGGTGTCTACTTTCCAAAATGGGGTTGAACTGTCCTGGCATTTTATGCACAACATTTAGAAGCTTATGTCACACATCACCCACTCTTCTAACCACTTGAAGACAAAGCCCTTTCTGACACTTTTTGTTTACATGAAAAAATTATTTTTTTTTGCAAGAAAATTACTTTGAACCCCCAAACATTATATATTTTTTTAAAGTAAATGCTCTACAGATTAAAATGGTGGGTGTTTCATTTTTTTTTCACACAGTATTTGCGCAGAGATTTTTCAAACGCATTTTTTGGGGAAAAAACACACTTTTTTAAATTTTAATGCACTAAAACACACTATATTGCCCAAATGTTTGATGAAATAAAAAAGATGATCTTAGGCTGAGTACATGGATACCAAACATGACATGCTTTAAAATTGCGCACAAACGTGCAGTGGCAACAAAATAAATACATTTTTAAAAGCCTTTACAGGTTACCACTTTAGATTTACAGAAGAGGTCTACTGCTAAAATTACTGCCCTTGATCTGACCTTCACAGTGATACCTCACATGCATGGTGCAATTGCGGTTTACATTTGACGCCAGACCGACGCTTGCGTTCGCCTTAGCACGAGAGCAAGGGGGGACAGGGGTGCTTTTTTTTTTTTTTTTTGCTTTTTTATCTTATTTTTAAACTGTTCCTTTCATTTTTTTAAAATAATTTTTATTGTTATCTCAGGGAATGTAAATATTCCCTATGATAGCAATAGGTAGTGGCAGGTACTCTTTTTTGAAAAAATTGGGGTCTATTAGACCCTAGATCTCTCCTCTGCCCTCAAAGCATCTGACCACACCAAGATCGGTGTGATAAAATGCTTTCCCAATTTCCCAATGGTGCTGTTTACATCCGGCGAAATCTAAGTCATAAAATGCTCGTAGCTTCCGGTTTCTTAGGCCATAGAGATGTTTGGAGCCACTCTGGTCTCTGATCAGCTCTATGGTCAGCTGGCTGAATCACCGGCTGCATTCTCAGATTCCCTGTTGAGACAGGAGAGCCAGAGAAAAACACGGAAGACGGTGGGGGGGGGGCATTCCCTCCCACTGCTTTTAAAAGCAGTCTAGAGGCTAATTAGCCACTAGGATTGCTTTTACATGAAAGCCGACCGCTGGCTGAAAAGAATGATACCAAGATGATACCTAAACCTGCAGGCATCATTCTGGTATAACCACTCAAAGTCGTGAATGGCGTACCTGAAGACAAAAAAATGGTTAACAATAAAGCACAGTAAACAGTAAAGTATAAAAAATTGCATAATTGAAAAGCAAACATGATAAAACATAATAACAATAAAACATTGCAGAATAGAATACAGTAAAAAAGAGCAGAACAATAGAGAGAGAATAGAGAGAGAGAGAACAATAAAACGACAACTATTTTTTTTTATTTTATATTATTTTATTTTATTTTTTTTTACACTTTTTTTTGTAACTAACTTTTATAACTGTAACCGGTTCCAGGTTCGGGTCTCTCAAAATGCGATGGCATCTTGGGAGACCCTGTGAAAGTGTGTCCTAGTCTGTGCAATGCTGTACCCTACGCTAATACTCAACTAGTGAATGGTAGCGTTCAAAACATTCACCAATGCAAAGACCAGGATTGTCAGGACAGGAGGGAAAATAATAGCGGGTGTCACGCCTATATCCGCGCTTGCTGCAGACACGACATCTTTTTTGGGGGGTTCGTTGGGTAGGGGTACTCGGGAGGACATAAAGAAAATGCCTCTCATGCAGCCGACTGCATTTGGTTGGGGATGTGAATGGGGGGGGGGGGGGGGAAGTACGGGTGCTGCAGAAGTGGTGGGTTCCCAATTAGGATTGGCGAATGCAGCAGGAAGGGCACTATGGGCACGACGGGCCTGTTTGTCTTCTTCTTGGTGGCAGCAGGACACTACTTGTGCTTGCCACCTCACCAGCTTGAACTGCACTTATGGGACTCGCCACGTCACCAAGTGTTACTGCAGTGCTGGTTTGACTACGACCGGGGTGTACTAGGCCGCTGGTGCTTGCCAGTTCACCAAAACGCTACCAAAAAAACTGTTAGTGGTCGCAGGGATCAGGCCTGACTCTGCGAACGCTGCAGTTATGCGTTTAGTGTTTTGTAAGTGACAGTGAACGATCGATACTGCACTTGGGTGGGCTGGGCTGGGCCGAGGGGCAAAACGCAGGTGCTAGCAGGTATCTGGGCTGATCCCGCTAACACTGCGTTTTTGGGAACCCTAAACTGCTGGGGACGCTAGTATAGATCTGATCGGATCAGATATTGATCCGTTCAGATACTATACCACTAAGGGAGGTGTACGGTGCGTGCATGGGTGTTAGCGGTACTGGCGCTAACCTGACGGTGCCTGGGGCTGGTGCTTGCCAGTTCACCAAAACGATACCAAAAAAACTGTTAGCAATCGCAGGGATCAGGCCTGACTCTACGAACGCTGCAGTTATGCGTTTAGTGTTTTGTAAGTGACAGTGATCGATCGATACTGCACTTGGGTGGGCTGGGCGGAGGGGCAAAAACGCAGGTGCTAGCAGGTATCTGGGATGATCCCGCTAACACTGCGTTTTTGGGAACCCTAAACTGCTGGGAACGCTAGCATAGATCTGATCGGATCAGATATTGATCCGTTCAGATACTATACCACTAAGGGAGGTGTACGGTGCGTGCGTGGGTGGCGCTAAACTGACGCTGCTTGGGGCCGGTGCTTGCCAGTTCACCAAAATGCTACCAACAAAAACTGTTAGCGATTGCAGGGATCAAGCCTGACTCTGCGAACGCTGAGCGATGATCCCGCTAACACTGATCCCGCTAACACTGCGTTTTTGGGAACCCTAAACTGCTGGGAACGCTAGCATAGATCTGATCGGATCAGATATTGATACGTTCAGATACTATACCACTAAGGGAGGCATATGCTGCGTGCGTGGGTGTTAGCGGTACTGGCGCTAACCTGACGCTGCCTGGGGCGACGCATATCACCGCCGGGCGATCAGGGGGCTAAACCTTTATTAGGTAATAAACGGCGGGTGCCCTGACACTATAAAAAAATAAATGAACTAACCAGCGTCATCCGTAACAGTTATACGGTGATCACTGGTGAAAGGGTTAACTAGGGGGCAATCAAGGGGTTAAAACATTTATTAGGTAGTATATGGGGGTCCCTGACGCTAAAAAACGCTGACAACGAACCTAAATAATACAGCGATCAGAAAAATGATCGCTTAGCGACACTGGCGACGGGGGGTGATCAAGGGGTTAAAACTTTATTAGGGGGGTACCCTAGACCTAAAGGGGGCTAACACTAACTGCCCTACCACACTGTCACAAACTGACACCATGCAGTAATCAGAAAAAAAAACTGCTTGGTGTCAGTGTGACGGGGGGGGGGGGGGGGGAGGGGTGATTGGGGGTGATCGGGGAGGGGGGATCGGGGGGTGTAAAGTATGCCTGGCATGTTCTACTGTGTGTGTAGTGTTTGTGCACTCACTCGGATGTCTTCTCTCCTCGGCGCCAGAACGGAAAATACCGAGCCGAGGAGAGATGACATCATTTCCTCTGTGTACTATACAGAGGCAGGGGAATGATCTCATTGGCTGGGAGCGATCGCGAGGGGGGGGGCACGAATGGATGGCCTCCCCCTCATCTCTGAACGCTCCCAGACCAAAGCCGTCCGCCTCGGGCACCGGGGGGGTCCGATCGGACCCCCCGCCCGCGGGAAGGCAAGGACTTATATATACAAGTCCTTTTGCCTGCCCGTGCCATTGTGCCGACGTACATCGTTGTGCGGCGGTCGGCAACTGGTTAAAGAGGCTCTTCACTGCATCTGAGCACCACAAACCAAAAACACAATTTAAAGCGTTTGTTTACCCAAAAAAAAAATTGCTGTGCAATTTGACCCCATGTATCACCTGAAATACCTGGTTGATCCTGACAGTTTCTGCCCTCCCCCCTGTAAACTGACCACGGTTAATCATGGCTGCTGAGCCCTGACACCATGACTAGTTTACGTGCCTCCGTCATCCGTAGCCCTGTTCTCTGTTCTCCTCTGCCTCCTGTGTCCTCCTCCCCCTTCCTCCCTACCTGTCAGCTAGTCTGTGTGTGAGCCGCCCCTTCCCTTGTAGCACTTCTCCGAGCAGTGCACACATTACTGCACACAACTACTGCCAGCCCCTCTGCTAGTACAACATGTAGTATATACTGTATGCCTTTTTGTAAAATTATTCTTTTAAATACCTTATTCCTTCTCCTTGATCAGCGGTCATGTGACCGCCCATCACTCTCTTCCTCCGATGTATACACTAGGGAGGAAGGTCACGTGACCGCCCAGCAGATGTCAGAGGGACATCTCGGCCCCTCCCTTTCTAGTACATACAGCGAGGGAGAGAGCAACGGGCGGTGATGTGACTGCTGATCAGGGAGAAGAAAGAAGGTACTTAGAAGAAGAATTTTACAAAAAGGCAAGCAGTATATATTACAGGTTATACTAGCAGTGGGGCTGGCAGTGCTTGTGTGCTCTGCCTTAACAACCCCTTTAATTCATTGTTGATATTCAAAGCAAACTTCACTTCCACCCTTTTCTCTAGCCTTTATTTTGTTGAGAAATCACTTTGAATAACAACCCCCTAGCATTTTTTGCCATGGCCATCATGAGTAAGGGCAAACAACTAATGTAGCATTTACTTCCTGGAAACCATCTGCCCTTAGCTCAGGCATGCATGCAGGAGAGTGTGTTTAGCTGAGAAAAACCCTCAGCCTCTCCTCCCCTCCAGAAGACTCCTGGGATGTATGACATCATTTGCCTAGGCAAGAAACCAGGAAGTAACTGAACAAATGTAAAAAAAAAAAAAAAGTTTAAAACAAGTAAATATGATATTCTTTCCTAACATGAGGATTAAAATGAATCAATGTTGATTGGCAAAGTGAAGTTCCTCCTGTCATAAGGGAACTAAAGGGGCTGCCACTGACGACTTCTTTTGAAAGGTGACTGCTATGCTAATCTACTGGCTTCAACCTGAAACAGGCATGCAAATCAGAAAAGTATAACTCTGAAGTCCTTTTCTGCAAAGGTGTTTGAATTTAGTTTTGAAGCAAACGGGTCAGCATCACAGACGGGCAATTAAAAGAGGAGGTCTAAAACAGCAACATTGTTTTTTTTTTACTTTAATAAAGCAATTTCTTTATCCCTTTAGCAACACTCGGAGGTTTTAAATACTTTTACTGTACAATAAAATTGCTGTTGAATGTCTGGAGATCCCAACCTCCGCATGCATGTCTTTTTGCAGAACTTCCAGTTATTTCTGGTTTCACTGAAGAAATGTAGGTCAGGGTATGTTTTCCTTTATCTCCTGTTATATATGGTTGGGGGGGGGGGGGGGGGTCATCTCTTGGGTTAAACAAGATGAGCTGGAAATTCTAGATAAAACAATTTTTTTTCAGCCTTGGTGAGGTTTACATTTTCATTGCCAACTTCGTGTACAATCACTTTCGGTTCTCTTGACATCGGCACTGTAATGCCGCATACACACAGTCTGAATTTCCGACAACAAATGTTCGATGTGAGCTTGTTCTCGGAAATTCCGACCGTGTGTAGGCTCCATCGGACATTTGTCGTCGGAATTTCCAACAACAAAAATTTGAAAGCTGGATCTCAAATTTTTTGACAACAAAATCCATTGTCGTAAATTCCGATCGTGTGTACACAATTCCGACGCACAAAATTCCACGCATGCTCGGAATCAAGCAAAAGAGCCGCACTGGCTATTGAACTTCATTTATCTCGGCTCTTCGTACGTGTTGTAGGTCACCGCATTCTTGGCGTTTGGAATTTTCGACAACATTTGTGTGACCGTGTGTATGCAAGACAAGTTTGAGCCAACATCCGTCGGAAATAAATCCAGGATTTTGTTGTCGGAATGTCCGATCGTCTGTACGCAGCATTAGAGGTGCCAAGGTTAGTGTGTTTATTTCATTTGGTTTTTGTTGAAGTTTTACCAAAAGGAATTTTTTACACCTACAGTGCAAATGAAGAGTACATACCAATAAACATTTGTACAAAATCTCTACCCTTAACTACTTAAGCCCCGGACCATTTGGCTGGCCAAAGACCAGAGCACTTTTTGCGATTCGGCACTGCGTCGCTTTAACTGACAATTGTGAGGTCGTGCGACGTGGCTCCCAAACAAAATCAACTTTTTTTTTTTCCTGACAAATAGCGCTTTCTTTTGGTGGTATTTAATCACCTATGCGGTTTTTATTTTTTGCGCTATAAACAAAAGAAGAGCGACAATTTTGAAAAAAATGCATTATTTTTTACTTTTTGCTATAATAAATATCCCCAAAAAATATATATAAAAAAACTTTTTATCCCTCAGTTTAGGCCAATACGTATTCTTCTACATATTTTTGGTAAAAAAAAAAAAAAAAATCGCAATAAGCGTATATATTGATTGGTTTGCGCAAAAGTTATAGCATCTACAATATAGGGTATAGCTTTATGGCATTTTTATTAATATTTTTTTTTACTAGTAATGGCAGCAAACACCAATTTTTATCGTGATTGTGACATTATGGCGGACACGTCGGACAATTCTGACACATTTCAGGGACCATTGGCATTAATACAGCGATCAGTGCGATTAAAAATGCATTGATTACTGTAAAAATGTCACTGGCAGTGAGGGGGTTAACACTAGGGAGCAGTGAAGGGGTTAATGTGTGTTCTAACTGAAGGGGGATGTGGACTGTGCAGGGAAACTGCAGGGAAACTTTGTATGAACAGACAATCTGACTACTGGAAACTGTGCGTTTACACACACAGTTCTTGGGTTCTCTGTGTGCCCCGAGCGATCGCAGGAGCCCGGTGGTGATCGAGACCGCCGGGCACTCGCGTCGGCTCGGGGGGCGAGTGCGCGCCTCCGGCGGTGCGCACGTGCTTCCTAGTGGCCACAGGGCGAAGCAACGTTACATAATGTCGTTTCGCCCAGCTGTGCCATTCTGCCGCAGTACAATTGCGGTGGCTGGTTGGCATGTGGTTAATAAAGGGCAACAGATGCAAACTTGTAACAATAAAGTACGACCTTAGTGCTTAATTGGCTACAACTATTTAGCGGAGAATGGAAGATGGTCTTGCTGCATTAACGTAAATGTTAACAAGAATGAGAAAACCAACATCAGGGTAGTTGAAGTAATATTACACTTAATGATCCACGGCCATACGAACAGCCCTGAAGCCTAGGAAATCCATCCCGATGAGATGAGATGATGACATTAGGGGTTATAAAAAGGAGTAAAAAAACAAAAAACAAAAAAAAAAGAGTAAAATATCATCCCAGAGAAAAAATGAGTTAGAAAAAGAAGGGGAAGGAAAGTAAAAAGTTATCGGCCACAGCCAGCATTAGAGAGGAGAGTGCATCGGGTGCTTAGGGAGATTAGAAAGGGGGTAGAAGAAAAATAAGAGCGAAAGGGAACGGGGGGAAGTTCCAGAACAGAAGGAAAGGGAGTGGGGAATGGTGGGATAGGGTAGGGTACCCCAAAAGCTCTTGTTGCACCAATAAAAAGTGGCTATAGTGCTAGGAAGCGGGAGGTCATTTGAGATGGAAGGAAATGATCAAGCCAGATTTAGGTAGGAATTTGTTGTGTGTGTCGTTAAAAATGGGGTTAGTGTCTTTCTAATGAGTTTTAGGCAGCTCCCATCTTACATTTCATTTCTACACTTTTTACCAATGAAGACATGTTGGCAGAACATCATGTTGTACCTGCAAATACTGCAGCTACAGATGAACTGTTGTGCACTGTAAAAAAATGAAAACCAATAGGCCCGTCAAAATACCTGGAGCACTGAACTGGTGAAGAAAAGTCAACTCATAAACAAGATGATCCAGCAGCTTTTTTTTTTTATGTATGTATTTATTTATTTATACATACATGGGTTCAAATAAACAAGCGGCCCACCAAGGTATGGCATGGGAGCATCGACATTTTACAGAAAGAATTCACTATAGAGACAGTAGACTTTAATTAGGGCATCTGCTGTTTTTTGTGGCACATGACTTAGTCAGCTGGCACCAACCATACATCTGACGCTAGGGATGAAAAGGACGACACATTTGTCCATGTGGTGCAGTGCGTAGTGTTACATAATAAGTAGAGGAGGAAATGTAGTGAGATATGCTATATCCCTCCCTCCTGTCGAGTGCAGCTTGTTATGGGGGCACCCGAGCTGAGTCACAGCTCCGTGTCCACTCAGACACGGAGCTGTGGCCTGACCCTGTCCCCTCTCTCTCCCGAATGATTGACAGCAGCGGGAGCCAATGGCGCCTCTGCTGTGTCTCAGCCAATCAGGAGGGAGAGTCGCAGACAGCCAAGGCACTCGTGGACATCGCTGGATGAGGCTCAGGTAGGTATTAGGGGGGCTGCTGCACACAGAAGGCTTTTTAGCTTAATGAATAGAATGCATTGAGATAAAAAAAAACTTCTGACTTTACAACTCATTTAAGCTTGCATGCCTGCTGCAATTTCTCCCAGCATTTTATATTCAACATGCGGTCAATAACAGGAGCATTGAAAGTATAACTGAAAGAAAAAAATCGTTTTGAATACAGTGGAGAGGGATTTGAAAACTAATTAGGTTTTTATTACGGTCAGTGGCACCATTGGGGAGAAACACCCTCTCTATTTGTCATGTTTACTGTTCTCTTTGAAAGTGAAAGGATAAGAAAATGTGTGGGCTGTCCACAGAACAGTAACAGAGGGATATCTTGATAACTTTCAATGGGGACACTAGTTCTGGAGATCCTAGTGATAACCAGGAATTCCATCACTTTGGAGAGATTTCCTGAGAGATTTCCTCTCACTTCCTCTTTTAGCTAAGAGACAGGAAGTGAAGTGAAATCTCCCCAACTGGTCACAGATGGCGAAAAAAACCTGACAGTTATAATATTCCCTTATTCTATGCTAAATGAAAGAAAAAGGTTTTGCCTATAGTTCTACTTTAAGTTTCTGGCAGAGTTCTATTGTAAAAATATTTAGTTTCTATGCATCTGCAGATGTTTGTTAGTTAAAACTTACTCATGCAAGTCCACTTTGCTAACCACACCCACGGTGCAGTTGCCTGAACTCTTCCTTAAAGCGGAATTCCACCTAGAAATGAAACTTCCGCTGATCCGGTTCCTCCACCCTCTGGCGTCACATTTGGCACCTTTCAGAGGGGAGGGGGGAGCAGATACTTGTCTAATCCAGGTACTTGCCCCCACTTCCGGCAAAAGATCGCCGCCTGTCCGGCCCCTCCTCCATTTCCCCCCCTGTCTTCTGGGAGACACACAGGTCCCAGAATCCAGTAGGGACCAGTCAGAACATGCAGCGTGACTCGCGCATGTGCAGTAGGGAGACAGGCTGTGAAGCCGCAAGGCTTCCCTTCCTGATCCCCTTGCTTAAGATGCCGGCGCTTCCACCCAGAGCCGATGGACGGGTTGGCTTCAGGTGAGGACATCGCGGGCACCCTGTACAGGTAAGTGTCCTTATTTTAAAAGTCAGCATTATTTGTAGCTGCTGACTTTTTTTTTTGCAGGCGGAACTCCCCTTTAATAACCACAAATGTACAGTATTTCTAAATTGGGATAACACCCACTGTATATTTGTTACACGTCCCCATTCACATAGCATAATGTAATTATTACATTGCAGCTTACCTTTTTTTAGATGCTTTATTGTGGACCTTTCAGCTGGGAAAAATCCTACATAGTTTATTAGGGGACTGGGCAGCTGTCTTTCCATAATTAATACTGTACGTGCTGTGCAAGCAGATCTTCATTATCAGTTGCAACCGTGATCTTGGCAGTGGTGTATCATCCATGGGTGCAGTATGTGCAATGCAAATGGGTCCCAAGGGTGAGGGGGTCCACTATGCCCTCACACATTGCACAACATGGGAATATGCAAGCTTTCTGTCTGCAGAAGGAGATCTCACATAACAGTTAAACCCACGCCTGCTGGAGAAGAAGCCCAGTGGAAGCCGAACCCCACAGTTGCCAGACATCTCCCACTGGTTACTTGACAGCTGTCATTTCACAGGGGGAGGAAAGAAGGTTTCATTGGGTCCTCTCCCCCTGCTGTTCCCCCGGTGCTCAATCTCCACAAGTGCTAGAGCTGCAATAAAGATCCATCTAGCACTTGTGATGTGGAGGAGCGTGTCAGGAGGAGAGGATCAGAAGAAACACTTCCTTACGCTCCTTGTTAGATGACAGCTGTTGAGTAACTAGTGGGTGCATCCGTAGAGCTTGCTGGTTACATCGTGTAGATGTCCGGCAGCTATGGGGTTCAGCTCTCACTGGGCTCCTCCTCCAGCAGGCGTGGGGTTAATGGTTATGTAACCCAACTACGAATAAGCCTGATTACAGTTAAGAAAAAATCTTCAACATTCTACTCATAATACATGAAATATAAAGAAAGAAGAAATGGAGGATGAGACTGCTGGGACCATTGAAATAAACAGTAGCGTGCACAGGTTATTACACAAACTCTAAAAAAAATATATTGTATGTATATACTGCTTCTTAATTTGTATGTATTTATAGAAGATTATGATTTTTGCATATCTCGTGGATATAGTTGAGGGCTTTTAATTTCACCATGGTGTGCTTTAAGGAATCTGTATTAATAAAGTGTATATGCTATATTTAAATGGTCACAGCAGACTTATTCACTCTGTCTTCATTCTTTATACTTCACGTATACCAAGTGGAATGTTAGGAGGTTTGCTGAGTTCTTATCAGGCTTTTTCAGAGTTGGGTTTAATATTGGTCTTTACCAGGAGCTTGTACCCCCTACAAAACATTGATGGACTTTTGGACCTAGAGACAACAGTGTCATATTTGTATTATTAATTGTTATGTGCGGCCCACTCTGGCCCCTTCCCCAGCAACATCATAGATCACGTAAATGTAACTTGCTGAATCAGCACATGCCCAGTAGGCACAGGGGTACATAAATCACCAGATACAGGATTTACTGCTACAGGAAAGCTTTGCAGGGGAGGGAATAGAAGATCGCTACTACTGACTATAGTGTAGTATGTTCAATAAAATGTATTCACTTCTCCCTATGCGTTTTGTCATCAATGGCTGAACTTAGCTCACATTAATGATTGCAGGGTAGAATTTAAGTGTTAGGGTGGACTTCCACTTTAAGTGAACACACACTGCAAATAAAGTGACAAAGTTATTAATCATTCTCCACACTATTAGAAAATGTATTTTTACTGTGTTCCTGTTAAGGGGGGGGGGGGGGGGATTTCCCCTGACATCCTGTTGAGTTTGACATCCATCAAACTGACAGGAAGGGTGGAGATTTAACTTCACTTCCGGTTCTGATACCTGTCAAAATAAAATAAGAAATTTCCCAAATAGGGATATAGACAGCAGTAAATCATTAACCACATGCTGACTGCCGCACGCCGATTTACGACTGGCACGGGCAGGCAAAAGGCCGTACGCTCCTTTAAAATTCCTGCCTAGCGGGCATGCCACGGGAGCGAACCCGCAGGTCCCGCAAACTTGATGTTCGCCGGCGGCCCGTGATTGGAGAGGCAGAATGTAAACAAGGCATTTCCCTGTTCTGCCTAGCAAACATGACAGGGATCTACTGCTCCTTGTCATTGGGAGCAGTGATCTATGTCACGTTGTAGTGAGCCCATCCCCCCCACAGTTAGAACACACTGAGGGAACACACTTAACCCCTTGATCGCCCCCTAGTGTTTAACCCCTTCCCTGCCAGTGACATTTATACAGTAATCAGTGGCTATTTTTAGCTCTGATCGCTGTAAGAAAAAGTCAATGGTCCCAAAATAGTGTCAAAACTGTCCCATCCTTCCACCGCAATGTTGCAGTCACGATAAAAATCGCAGATCGCTAGCCATTACTAGTAAAAAAAAAATGTATAAAAATACCATAAATCTATCCCCTATTTTGTAGACAATATAACTTTTGCGCAAACCAATTAATATACACTTATTGCAATTTTTTTTAACCAAAAATATGTAGAAGAATACACATCGGCCTAAACTGTGGAAGAAAGTTGTTTTTTATATATTTTTTGGGGGTATTTATTATAGCAAAAAGTAAAAAATATTGTTTTTCTAAATTGTCGCTCTTTTTTTGTTTATAGCGCAAAAAATAAAAACCACCAAAAGAAAGCTCTATTTGTGGGAAAAAAAGCACGTCAATTGGTACATAGTCGCACAAACGCACAATTGTCAGCTAAAGCGACGCAGTGCCGAATCGCAAAAAATGCTCTGGTTAGGAAGGGGGTAAATCCTTCCGGGGCTGAAGTGGCTAAATACAGCAATCCAAGGAAACAAAGTCCAGGCAGGGCACTCACAGCAATATGCATTAGTCTGAGCTTCAGCTACAATCTATTTTACTTGGATTGTTAACAATAAATAGCTGGTAGAGATTTTAACCCTTCCAAACTCAAAACATAATCAAAAGCAATAATATGTACATATACTGTATATCAATAATATTTTAGAGAATAGAAATCAACAGCATCCACATACCTGGTCAATTTTTTCTGCAACATCGCCAGAAAAATTTGGTACTGGTCCAAAAGTTGCCAGTACCCGCTGGATGCTTTCTCCATAGCGCTCACAGTAACTCTTGAACCCTGATGCAACAATAAAGGTATAAAGACAAAAGGATCAGAAACCATTATATGAAAAGAAAACACAATTTTTTTTGAGGGGTAAAAAAATAACTATATTTACGAACAGAAAAATGTGGATATGTGGTCCACAATGTTTCAAAGCAGCATATTAAAGTGTATCTAAACCAAACAAACAAAATGTATTATATTGCAGCTTACTGGAGCTTTTTATTTCTATTTTCACCTGGTGGTCATGCCTGTAACACATTTCCTGTTCTTGGGTGACAATATTCACTTACCGTAGAGTATTAGGACAACAGAAAAAGGAAAGTCTGTGTAATCTCCTCCTTCCCTTACCCATTTTTTTCATATTTTTTTCAAATTTATTGTGATCTCTTCAGAAAAACTTGATGACAATATGAGTATGCTGGAGAAATGAGAATTATACCTCATCCCCCCCGCAACCCATTCAAGTGAAAGGTCGCTACGCTAAAACTGCTACAAACGGCACACAACCAATGCGGTTATGGTGTGGTAATTCAGCATTTAAGGGGCTAAAACAGGCAGTGAGAAGGTGATACAACACCTCCTCACCACCAGTCAAATGTCTGATCACTGTCTGATCGCTCATCAGGGAGCAAAGCAAGTGTAAACAAGATGATTACCGAGATGATAAATAACTTAAAATCTGAGCTACATCTTGTTCTGCATTAGTGTTTCTAAGTTTATCTAAACTAAAGAACACCAATTGTATACATTGCAGTGTACCAGTCCTTTATATGTGGTGGGCTTCATACATTTTCCTATGTTCAGGCTGTTTTCCTTTAATTTCTCCTGCTTATCATGTAAATAGCTAATTTTCTATACTAGGGAGATACTATACTGTATCTATGAAGAAGCAACATTGTCACCCTAGGGCACCTTTAGGACAGGAAGTCTATCAGGTCTAAAGAATACCTACCCTTCTTCTCAACATAGGGAGGGGGTGTTGTGTAGTCCAACAAATCTTTGCATGAAAAGTCTCCAACTGCCAACAAAAGCATCCTCTATTGTGCAATGACAGCCTGGTGCACAGCTTTGATTAATTGCTCTGTCACCCTGGTTTACTGCAGGCATATGAAGGTTTTAGTTGGGCCTCCTGGACATCCACTAGGCCCGAGGCGTCTGCTTAGTTGCCTTATGGATTATACAACACTGACCTTGACACATTTTAGCACACCTGTACATCAAAGCATTTGCAGCTGCTGACAGGAGTAAAGACATTTGGAGGGAGACTATCAAATAGCTGGAAGGGAGCAAAGAGACCACAGTTCACTCTTCATAGAGAATCCTTGTTCTCAAAGGGGCTTATTGCATTGTTTATAACTACTGCAGCCTCTTTTTCAGAGTTTAACCAATTAGGTTTATTTAAGCTGTGTCCTACTGAGGGGATTCAGAGGGCATCCCCTAATCTTAAAGGCAAGTTTAGGACGTTCTGGCAGAAAAATAAAGCCTAAATGTGTTGGCCATCTGCATCAATTTCCATATGACTGAGAAGTTCTGGGAGGATTGCAGGAGACATCAGCTGTGGAATCTGTTCACAATGCTATCAGGTGAAACTATTAGATGTTATTGTACAACTGCCCTTGTTACAATAAAGAACAGATTCTTCTTTCCCTGGGCTGCAGCCTTACGGTCTATTCATTTCTCAGGTTTCTTTCTCATCATTTCGCTGCTCTCAATGTCCCCTTTAGTTTGTCTTTAGGATTTAGTCCAATTCACCTTTTAACCAGGTCTCTAAGGATATGCAGGAGTTTCCTATTGTGCTATGTTCTGAACTGAAGGCAAGGCCAGGTAGAGAAAACCACGTGAGAGTGAAGAAGCTAAAAAACACATTCTGGAACAGGAGGTGCAAGTGGCCATCTTAGATGAGGATGACTTCCAAGTTTATTATAGGCTGGTGACAGTTAGTTTTAAAAGTGGATGTAAACCCTCTCCTATACCCAGTGAAGTGAACAGTCTCAGATGATACACATGAGATTTAACAAATCTCCCTACATAAGTTTTACATGTATATCTGCTGTCTTCAGCTTGCTATATTCTTTAGAATTCTTAAATCGTGTTAGAATTGTTACTTCCTCATTCCGCAGTAGGAGTGGATTCTTGGCTTACGCTGTGTGACAGCTGATTGGAGGAAAGGCATACACCCTCACTCCACAGAACCAGAACATGCTCCCCCCTCCCGAATAGTACCAAATGCGGCAGCGAAGGGGGGGTTGGGAGGGACACAAGTGGAGCTTCCCCTTTTTGGGTGGAGCTCCATTTTAAAGCGTATGTATATGTAAAGTAATATCTGCGCTAAGTGAGTAAAAGATAAATGATATTAAATAATGAAATGTGACCTGCAGCTGAACACTATAACCCAGATATTGGGCACCAAACAACAGTTGCCCATCAAAAAGCTCAAAGTGCCCAATAAATTGGTGTAACGTTTAGACATAGTCAAAATCCTTTGTGCAAATTTATGCTTAAGAAGTGCTCTCCATGGGGACCCTTCACCTGCCCTCTTGGGTGCACTCTATGTGGACCCTTCATCTCCTTTCAGGGGGTACCCTGATGATGTCACTAATAATGAAATGCATTGGGTGGAGCTTTGCGATCTCAGAGCAACACAGAGACTGTGAGCAGGAAACCTTATGGCAGCCAACTGGCTCATATTAATGATTCTCTCTAAGGCTGGCCATACACTAATTGTCAGGGCTGAGCTCAGCCCTTCCTTCTCAAAGCTGGCCGCTCAGCTGTCGGCTAATTGCCAGCTCCTTTCTTTCTACAGTGACTCACCTGTTGATGATATCCTGCTCGTAAGTCCTGCCTACTTAAGTTGTCCAGCCCAGATGGTCTCTGCCTTCGCCTTGGTCACATCTCTGGAGACGCTCTCCTGTGTTCCTGTTAAAGACTTGCTTGGCTGATATTTCTTCTGGCTCCAGATTCTGCTTGCTGTTCTACTACGCTAATCTCTGGCTCCCTGACATTTTGGCTTGTCTGACTATCCGTTCCGGTTCCTGAACTCTGGCTCTGTTTTGACTACGTTTACTCGGTTTACCTTTTTATTATTATTATTATTATTATTAAACAAGTGTGATTTAACTGTACTTCTGTCTCAGTCTGATTCATGGTTTCTGACGATAGGCGAAGGCCATGAATTCAGAAGATGCATTAAATCCACTTATTAGCAATATTTTTTCCAGATTGGATAAGCAGGATCACCGCATGGATCAGTTTGCCATGGTGTTACCTGGACTCTCCCATTGTAGCTGCTCTGGTACAACCTGTGTCGCAGGCCATCCCCACTGCTGCTCCAGTTCCTGTGCAGGCTCCCGCCTCAGGTATTACCTCTATAAAAGGTATGTCTGGTTCTGCTCCGCTTCCCCATCGATTTGGGGGCGATCCAGTCCAATGCAGAGGGTTTCTCAACCAGGTTGAGATATACTTTGAGATGCTGTCCGAGGCGTTTCCCACGGACAGAAGCAAAGTAGGTTTCACAATATCTTTGCTTTCTGAGAGAGCCTTGGCTTCGGCAAACCCTCTATGGGAGACGCAAAAACCTGTTTTGAGTTACCCAGAGTTAGTGGCTTCTTTTAAAAAGGGTATTTGACGTTCCCACGCGCTCCGCTTCCGCTACCAAGTGCCTCATGTCCATAAAACAGAGTATGAGAACTGTTGCCGATTACGCCATTGAATTCCGTACTCTGGCAGCAGAGGTTGCTTGGAACAATGAGGCCCTCATGGCTGCTTTTTCTCATGGTCTCTCAGATACCATCAAGGACGAGATAGCAGCCCGAGATATACCCACTGAGCTGGAGAAGTTGATCAAGTTTGCCATCCTCATTGACTCCAGTTTCAGAGAAAGACTTCCTTTTAAGGAGCGCTTGCGGAAGCCTCCTATACATTTGTCTCCGAACTTTGCAGTCCCACCCTTGCCTCCCTCACCTCCCATGCCTCCTGGTACCGAGTCGGTCTGTGAAGATGTACCCATGCACTCGGGCTTCACGCGTCTCTCTGCGGATGAGAGAACCCTTAGGAGGAGGAAGAGATTGTGCCTTATTGTGGCCAGGCAGGTCACTTTTTGAAGTCTTGTCCTACCCGTCCAGGGAAAGCCTGAACCTTGAGGTCCTGTCACGGACAGACCTTAGGTGGTGTTGTTTCATCCCCAGTTATCCAGAGGGATAAGCCCCTGGTTTCGGTTACCCTTTCATGGGTTGAGTCGTCCGTCGAGATACAGGCTCTAATTGACTCTGGGGCTGCAGGCCTGTTCATTGATGCTGTCTTTGTATCGAAGAACTCGATTCTGCTGCAGCTGCGTGACATTCCACATTTGCCATTGAGGCATTTGACAGAAGACCTCTACAGCCTGCCCATGTGACTCATGAGACTGTTCAGCTGTCCATGGCCGTAGGGGCTCTTCACCATGAGATAATCCCATTCCAAGTTATTTCCTCACCTAAGTTTCTGCTGGTTATTGGTTATCCTTGGTTACAGAGGCACAACCCCTCTTTTGATTGGCTCCGTGCTGAGGTTCTCTCCTGGTCGCCACAGTGCAGCAAGACATGCTTCCAGAAGGTAGCCAAGGTCCTGTGCACCTCTTCACTCTCCTCCCTGCCGGAGGAGTAGCGCAATTTTAGCGATGTCTTTGACAAAAGGTCAAGCCGGTAGTTTGCCTCCACACGATATGATTACGCAATTGACCTTCAACCTGGTGCGATACCCCCTCATGGCCGGGTTTACCCTTTGTCGGTCTTGGAGGATAGGACCATGGAGGAGTATGTTGCAGATGCACTTTCTCGAGGTTTCATCCGCAAATCCCAGTCTCCTGTTGGTGCTTGTTTCTTCTTTGTGAAGAAGAGGAGTGGTGAACTGAGACCTTGTATTGATTATAGAGGTCTCAATCATTTCACAATTAAGAATGCCTATCCGATTCCGTTGATTACGGAGTTATTTGACTGCCTCAAGGGAGCAACTGTTTTCACAAAGCTTGATTTGAGAGGAGCATACAATCTCGTGAGGATTAAGGAGGGCGACGAGTGGAAAACTGCGTTTAATACCAGAACAGGCCATTATGAGTACCTCGTAATGACTTTTGGCCTTTGTAACGTCCCGGCAGTTTTCCAGGAACTTATTAATGATGTCCTCCGAGATTTGTTGCAGTTATGTGTGGTGGTGTATCTTGACAATATCCTCGTATTTTCCAATTCCCTGGAGAGCCACCACACAGATGTCTGTCGTGTGCTTCAGAAACTAAGAGAGAACAATCTCTATTGTAAATTGGAGAAGTGCGAATTCCATCGTGAACAGGTTAAATTCCTGCGTTATGTCATTTCCACTGCTGGTTTTTTCGATGGACCCAGAGAAACTTTCAGCAGTCCTATAGTGGTCCGGACCCGTGGGTTTACGTCCTCTGCAGCGTTTTCTTGGCTTTGCCAACTATTATCAGAAGTTTATTCGTAACTTCTCATCTTTGGTCAAGCCCCTGACGGATATGACCAGAAAGGACGGTAACCCACAGAGTTGGTCTCCAGAGTCCGTTAAGGCCTTTCAGAGTCTCAAGTCTGCCTTTGTTTCTGCTCCTGTGTTGGCACATCCTGATCCTACGTTACCTTTTATCCTTGAGGTTGATGCTTCTGAGACTGGAGTTGGCGCCCTTCTGTCTTAACGTTCCTACCTCTGAGAGCGCTATGCATCCTTGTGGCTACTTTTCCAAGAAATTGTCCCCTGCGGAGTGCAATTTCGAGATTGGTGACAGAGAGCTGTTAGCGATCAATTTAGCCCTGAAAGAATGGAGACATCTCCTTGAAGGTACCACTGTGCCGGTTCTCATTCTTACTGACCATAAGAATCTCACATTCTTGTCTGAGGCTAAACACCTCTCTCCCAGAAGGGATCTATGGGCTCTTTTCTTGTCTAGTTTCAATTACATTGTCTCATTCTTACCCGGTACTAAGATTGTAAGGGCTGAGGCTTTATCACAACAATTTTCCTCCACTTCCAAGATGCAATCGATTCTGGTTCCCGTGATTCCTCATGATCGTATGCTGGCTTACGGTTCGCACCCGTCTCACTTCTCCTTTGGGTGACAAAATTCTTGCCGCTCAGGTTCATGCCCCTCCTGAAAAACCTTGTGACCACTGCTTTGTCCCAGAGATTCTCCGTACTGCCATGCTCCAGACTTACCATTCTCCCAAGGCTACTGGCCACCCTGGGAAGGATCAACTCATTTGGGCCATTTCCCAACATTTCTGGTGGCCTAGTCTACATGCTGATGTAACCGCCTTCGTAGCCGCCTGTTCCGTGTGTGCTCAGAGTAAAGGTTCCATGACACCTTCCAGTGGGCCTCCTACAGCCCATACCCAATGGAGAGAGGCCCTGGACCCACCTGTCTATGGATTTCATTGTGGAGTTACCCAACTCCCAGGGCAACACAGTTATCCTCATGGTGGTTGACCGGTGGTTGCGACATACTAATGATAGGTACAGACTCCATGCTAACCGCAGACGCCTGCCTGCGCCTCCCTACTAAGTTGGGGACATGGTCTGGCTATCATCTCGCAACCTCCAACTTCGTGTTCACTCTCTGAAGTTTGCACTTTGGTTTATTGGGCCTTTCTGTATTCTTCGCAGGATTAACACAGTGGCTTACGCATTAGACCTTCCTTCTAATATGTGTATCTTGAATGTATTTCATGTCTCCTTAATAAAACCTTTGGTCTGCAACCGCTTTACCACCTCAGTGCCTCGTCCTCACCCTGTACAGGTTGAGAGCCATGAGAAGTATGAAGTACAGTCCATTTTTGACTCCCATAGGTTCCGTAGGAGCTTATAGTACCTGGTGCATTTGAAAGGGTACGGTCCGGAGGAACGCTCTTGGGTCTCATCCTCGGACGTACATGCCCCCTGTCCTCCTCCGTAATTTCCATAATTGTTTTCCCCTTAAGCCTAGTGGTCCTCCGAGGGGGAGGGGTCATTAAGGAGGGGGTACTGTCAGGGCTGGGCTCAGCCCTTCCTTCTCAAAGCTGGTCACTCAGCTGTCGGCTAATTGCCAGCTCCTTTCTCTCCAGTTACTCACCTGTTGATGATATCCTGCTCGTCAGTCCTGCTATCCAGCCCAGATGATCTCTGCCTTCGCCTTGGTCACATCTCTAGAGACGCTCTCCTGTGTTCCTGTTAAAGACTTGCTTGGCTGACATTTCTTATGGCTCAAGATCCTGCATGCTGTTCTACTACGCTCATCTCTGGCTCCTTGACGTTTTGGCTTGTCTGACTATCCGTTCAGGTTAGATTTAACTGTACTTCTGTCTCAGTCTGATTCATGGTTTCTGACAATAATCTGATTGTACGATCTCCTTTAGGCGGGCCGTACATGGTTTGAATCTGGACCGGTTCAGTGGGAACCAGCCGAGATTCATACTGTTAATGGGCAGGCTGAATGTGCCAAGTTGATCGATCTATCAACTTGGGTACAATCAGTCTGCCAGATTCTCTTGTGATTATCGCTAGTGGCTGCTATAACCACTAGTGATAATCACTGTCTTCTCCCGTAGAGGATGGCTTCCCCCAAACGCCCCCGCTGGGAGAAGACAATTGCCCGGAAAAAGGGATTACCGAATCAACAGGAAAGAAATTTGCTTTACCATACACTACATAGTACAAGGGGTGCCAGATTTGATAAATAAATGAATTGTTTGGGTTTGCCCTCATATTACAAAGTTTTGTTAAAGTTTAGGCTTCATGCACACTGGACATTTTTACAGCTGCTGTTTTTGGCTTCAGGCATTTTCTTCTCCATAATCCATACCGTAAAATTTGCATGGATTTTTTTTACTTGCAAGGAAGTACTTTGTGTTCACTCGAATTGGATAATTTTTTCTGGTCTCTTATGTATGCAGCATTGCAGCTTTTTTACCAATAAAACACCTTAAAGAGACATTCTACACTATTTGGAGTTTTTTTCCCTCTTTAGCATCAATGGTAGATGGCTACCATCTGATGTGCACAGACTTTTCCGGTGGGGGACGCCGGAGTATTTCATCAATGGATCCTTGATCCTACTAAGCGCTGCTTGACCCCCCTGAGTAAGGGAGGTCGCAGGCTCTCTGGTAAGCCTTTTATCCCAATGAGGTGACGGGTATCACGGTGTCAAGCACTTGGTTTACGCTCCATATTGCACTTGAGATCACGTTCATTGGATTTCAGCTATATATGAAGTTTTTGATATCAGCTCTGTTTTTTATGCACTTACATTGCACTTTAACGCACGTCTGTGCATTTTCTTACATGCATTTTGTTGTTTGTTTTATTGCACATTAATTGCATAGAATTGCACATTTGCATTGCTTCATATGTTTTTTTGGTTGTGTATACTATTGCACATTTATTGCACTGAATTGCACATTTGCACTTTTTTTGACACGTTATTCATACATAGGGCAATTTTGTGCATAACCTAGCGCTGCACTTTATTATTTGTATTGTTGTTTGGTGCCCAATATCTTGGTTATAGTGTTCAGCTGCAGGTCACATTTCATTATTTAATATCATTTATCATTTACTCACCAAGCGCAGATATTACTTTACATATACATACACTTTAAAGCGGAGCTTCACCCAAAAAGGGGAAGATCCGCTTGTGTCCCTCCCGGCCCCCTCCGCTGCCACATTTGGCACTATTTGGGAGGGGGTACCTAGTTTTCACAGGTACGCACTCCCACTTCCGGCTGATCTCACCACAGCGAAGTCAGACGGGAGTTTGGCCCTTCTCCTCCTTCCCCAGCTGCCAGGCCACTCACAAAGCGCAGCCTGCTTCGCACATGCACAGTAAGGAACTGGCTGTGAAGCTGTAAAGCTTCACTGCCGTTTTCCCTCAGGGGAGATGGCGGTGGCAGGACGCGACAGCTGATTAAAAAATCGGCTGGGGTGAAAACACCGCTGGATTTCTGGACAGGTAAGTGTCCTAATATTAAAAGTCAGCAGCTACAGTATTTGTATGTCTTTTTTTCTGAAGGAGCCCGGAGCTCCGCTTTAAGGTGTCTATGCTCTACTTCAAGTTCACTAAAAACAGCTCACAATGAACAAAACTGAATCCCAGAAAGATGGCACAGAGACAGAAACGTTTTAGGGCCTGATTCAAAAAAAGAGTACAATATGCAAAAACATATCTGAAGGCCACCAAGCCACTATAACCAATCACAATTTTTACAATATTTAGATCAGTACAAAATGAATCTGATTGGTTGCCAGGAATACTGCACTTTTATACTGGACCCTCATCTAAAAAAAAAAAAATCACAAGCATAATATATTTGCTATAGACCATGCTTTATGAATTGCGAATTCTATATGCATATCCTGCTTGAACAACTTTTGGAGTTTTAGGAGAGATGTACACTTTTATACATGCTACCACAACATGTTTTACTCATACATTATAAAAGAGGCAGACTCCCACTTCTAAAAAAATATACAAGCATATAAAATACAACACTAAGATAAGTTATGGTGTGATTAAATACTATGCATTTTTACAGAGGGTGGAGGGAAGCAAGGCTAATGCTGAATTTTGGAGATTATGACTTAATAATGCACTTGCATTAAAGTACTTTAATTACTCTATCTACTGCAGGAGTAAGCAGTAAAGAACGTATTTTAGTATAACTAACAAAACATACTCCACCCAGTTTGGGGACAGTGGTATTTGGGGAAGCAGAACTGTAAACCTGGCCCATTTCTTTAGTAGCTAAAATGTGCTACTCTTGCATCCCATTACCCAGGGCTATGTCACAGTGCTTCCAGATAAAATTTATGTTGACAACTCTTGGCACACAGCACATGCACGCTGAGCAAAATAGAAATTAATCTGGAATTGCTTGGAGTGTCAGTCGTGTACTGCTAGAGCAGAAGCACTGGGTCATGTCAGACCCTGCAATTGAAACATACGGAGCTGTGGAATTCTTTAACCACTTGCTTACTGGGTACATAAACCCCCTTTCTGCCCAGGCCAATTTTCAGCCTTTAGCGTTGTCGCACTTTGAATGACAATTGTGCAGTCATGCAACACTGTACCCAAACAAAATTGTTATTATTTTTAAACAAATAGCGCTTTATTTTGGTTGTATTTTATGGGACGTACTAAACTGCATATTGGGATGAACTGGCTAATTGGTTGCAATGCTCAAAACTCTAACTACTGTAGATAGATGTTAGTGTACTTTTTACACACATTTATGGTAATGACTCTGTTGTTACTCAAAATATGCTATTCTTTCCTGCAGTGCTTGATACAATGTTGCAAGAAGTAGTTGCTAATGTTTAACCGTTCACTTGCTGATTTATATACCTGTAGCTATAAAATAATAGTAATTATTTTTCTACATGGAGGTTATAGGTGGAATATCATAGATACACATTTCAAGTAGCATATATAACCTATTTCTGATAAAAATGTGTGTATAATTATTTTTCTACATGGGGATTATGGGTGGAATATCATGGCTAAACATGCCTAGGAACATATTTAACCTATTTCTGATAGGAATATGCCTACACTGTAATAATTTTTCCACATGGGGATTATGGGGAGAATAACATGGCTACTCATTCCAAGGAGCATATTTAATCTATAGCTGATAAAAAAATATATGTACAATTTTTTTTTTACATGCTGATTATGGGTGGAATATCATAGCTAAACATGCATAGAAACACAGTTGACCTCTTTCTAAAAAGGGATATGGGTATAATAATTTTTCTACATGGGGATTATGGGTGGAATATCATGGCTACACATTCCAAGGAACATATTTAACCTATTTCTGATAGCAATACGAATATAATTTTTTTTCTACATGGGGATTATGGGTGGAATATCATGGCTACACATGCCTAGGAACACAGTTGACTTGTTTCTGATAGGAACATGAATATAATTATTTATCTACATGTGAATTATAGGGAAATATCATGGTTACACATTCCAAGGAACATATTTAACCCATGTCTGATAAAAAAGTATGCATATAATAATATTTCTACATGGGGATTATGGGTGGAGTATTATGGCTACACATTTCAAGGAGAATATTTAACTTATTTCTGATAACAATATATGTATAATTATTTTTCTACATGGGGATTATGGATAGAATATCATGGATACACATCCTTTGTAATGCATTTGACCTGTTTATGATAGGAATATGGGTATAATTATTTTTCCATATGGAGATTATGGGTGGAATATCATGGCTAAGCATGCCTAGGAACAAGAGTTGGCCGAACAGTTGACCGCTTGGCGAACACCCAAATTTGTTTGGTTTTTGCGGGATGTTTGCCCCCCTAGCTCCCCACAATGCACTGCGTGCTGCATAGTTCATAGCTGGTTGCTAAGGAGTGCGCCGGGACACCGACCGCTGCGTCCTTGACAACGGATGAATCATCAGCTGTCAGCGGGCTTGCCCAGTGTCAGCTGAATTAAAAAAAAATTGCCACCAAGAGAAAAAAAGTGAAAAAAAAAATAGCATTGGGGTCCCCCCCAAAATCCATACCAGATCCTTATCCGAGCATGCTGCCCTTCAGGTCAGGATGGGGGGGGGGGGCATTTGTGAAGCCACGTGCCCTCAACATGGGGGTTGCTTTAGGGCAGATAAGAACAAGGGTCTCTTCCTGACCACCCTGGGTGATGGTTGAGGGGGTCTGCAGGCAGGAGGCTTATCAGAATCTGGAAGCCTCCTTTAACAAGCGATGTTCGGGCCAAACTTTTGCTCAGCTCGAACTGATCTCCCAACTCTAGTTCCTAGCCATGATATTCCCCCATGAATCTCATGTGGAAAAATAATTATACCCATAATGTTTTTAGAAACAGGTTACATATGTTCATATGTTCCTTGTAAGGCCCCATGTACACGGGACTCTGTTAAACGTACGTTCAGAGGCAGTTGGACGCTTTTTTCAACTGCCCCTGAACTCATGCAATATTATCCTATGTGACCATGTACACAGTCTCGTTTATTGACATTTTTAGGCAGTTGCGTTTAACAGCATTTCTTTGAAAGCAAAAAAATGGGTTCTGACGCCGAAGATTTCCATATTTCAGACGCCAAACGCGACTAAACGCAGCTAAACGCGGCAAAACGGACGTTTTAAATGTGGGTTACTATCTCTCAAGTTAAATCGTTCAGGAGAGGTTGTAAAAACGTCCCGTGTACATGAAGCCTTACGTGTAACCATGATATTTCCCCCATAACCCCATGTAGAAAAATAATTATACCCATGTTCTTATCAGAAACAGGTCAACTGTGTTCCTAGGATGGTTTAGCCATAATATTCCACCCAATTAATTTCAATGGGCAGGAGCGGTGTTTACACTGCTCCTTCACCGCTCCAAAGATGCTGTTTGCAGGAGTTTTTTTTCCCTCCTGCCAGCTCACCGCTCCAGTGTGAAAGCCCGAGGGGTTTCACACTGGAGATACAGCAGTGGCAGTTTTAGGTCGGTTTGCAGGCACTATTTTTAGCGCAATAGCGCCTGCAAACCGCCCCAGTGTGAAAGGGGCCTTAAACATTAGCAACTGCTTCTTGCAACATTGTATCAAGCGCTGCAGTAAAGAATAACATATTTTGAGTAACAGAGTCATTACTATATATGTGTGTATAAAATATACTGACATCTAGCGAGTTCTGAGCATTGCAGCCAATAATCCAATCATCCCATCACCCCAATATGCAGTTTAGCAAGTCCCTATTTAATCACCACTGTTTTTTTTAATTTTTAACAAAAAAAGAATGAATTAAAAAAAAAAAAATCATAGTTAGGTGGCATTGATCATGAGGCACTGATTGGCAGCACTGCTGGGCACTGATTAGCAGCACTGATGTGCACTGTTTGGACCGATGTACCTGTAACAGAAGCTGGTTATTGGCTTTTTTCTTTTCTCCTCACGCTGTCAGGAGAAAACAGCTGATAACTGGCTTGTGTTTACTTTTGTGATCAGCTGTAATTGGCTGACAGCTGATCACGTGGTAAAAGGCCACTGTGATTGGCCCTTTACCCAGATCTGTGATTAGCCGAGTCCAAAGGACTCGACGATCATAGAGCGTGATCACGGACGGAGGCCTATGGACGCCTTCCCGAAACTGGAAGCCCACGCTGTAGCTGTCTTTTGGCTATAGCGTGGGGGCGGAAAGTGGTTAAAGGAGAAGTATGGGAAAGGCCTTTTCCATGCCTTTTCTTTCTTTCCTTTGTCCTTTAATTTGTGCAGTACAGACAATCAAAGTGTCAGGAAACAGCCAGTAATGGTCCTCTTGCAGCAAAAGACAAGCTGTGTTGCTCATAGCCACTATTTACATTTCTCCTAAAGGCAGATGTCTCTCAAACACTACATGAATAGAAACACTGAGAGTGAAAATGCAGATGCAAGAACCTGGTCATTGAATATAATGGTACAGATCTCATTAACTACTATTTTTTGCACTTACCATACCAAAAAGTGTGAAGCAGACCTTACGTACGAAGAGTACAGCCTACTTGGTGCTCACATGACATAGGGGAAAAATTGATCATTTTAAAATCAGATTTTTTCAGATCTTTACCATAAGGCCTTAGTAATAGCTAACCTTTCCTATATGGTATTATTAACATTTAAGCCAGTGGAATGGGGGGTGGGGGATGTTCTGTGATCTCACCTTCCGCATTAAGGTGGGCAGTTTCCAAAGGTCCAAGAAAAGCATATCTCATCCCAAGACCCTCGGACATGACGATGTCCACATCCCTTGGTGATATCACTCCATCCTGTGCATGAAAAATTCAGCAAGATTTAAGAAAAGGCCTGTTAACCGTCTACATAAAATGCATAATCGCAGGCCAGTTGTCTGCACAGGTTATGGTGCCATGAGCTCATTAATTAGTAATTGTTTGCAAACAATGAAAAAAATAAGATAAACAATGGTCAGGCATTAATGGATTAAAGAGTTATAAATGAAGTTACAAATGTTGTGATGAGGTACAGATGTTTTGTTTTTTGTTTTTCCCATTAATTGTCTTTCAGATGGAAATGAGCACTTACTCTTCTCAGGAGGAAAATCCATGGATGTCTTTAGTTAAAAGTTGAGTGTTTGTCATTGTTTTATGGTGGTTGTCTTGTCATGTTGTTTTTGTGTGGTAATGGCCAGAATTTTAATTTTTTTTTTTATATATTTGGTATTTGTTTAGTCATCCATTTTATTTTTGTTTGTTCAGGTGGAAAAATTATTTAGTCCACCTGAAAGGGGGGTAATTGGCTATTCCGTCAATTAGCAGCTGAATAGATGGTCATGGGAATATGTCCTCCAGCTGAATACATTTTGTTCATTTAAGACAAGAGTAAGAGTAAGAACCATAGGTAGAGGTGCATGGTATACCCTGGGCATGGTCTCTGCAATCCAGGCACAGGGAGGGAATTGTGTGGGTTTTGTCATTGTTGCAGATTTATATGTGTTGTTAGACCTGATATTTATATAGAAGGGTCGCCCAGTTATCTATGCAAGCTGGGGGACGAATTGACGGTAGGGTCTCTGCGTACAAATGAGAGACTTTGCTGCCAAGTCAGAGCCCTGCAATACCGCTGACATGCCAAAAGTGTGGTAGGAAAGGCCATTGTGAGCAAGCCTGCCTAATCCCGACATATCTACAGTGGGGAGTTATAGGAGGTTGGGAGCGGGATGCATAATTGGATGGGACACATATATGTATATGTTATGATAAGGGGTTGATTTATGTTATGGTATAGTGAGATAAAGGTGTATTTTAGGCCGGTAATATAAGCAAAAGGCCCTCCTCGAGACTCTATATCTGAAAGCTGGTTAATATGCTGCTCTAAGTGTGTGCTGGTGAATGGTGAGTGAATGGATGCCCCTTGCCTGTACTGCACCCCGTCCTGAAGATACCAGAAAGGAGAAGATACTGAAGATAGATTGCTGACATGGAAGTTGTCGTTGAAGAGTGATGTTGGTGGGTCCCCCAGTAACAAAGCGGCACGTGTGGGGAAGCGAAAAACGGTAAGACCAGTATGGACTGTTCCATAGGAGCTGTTTCTGAAGCACATGTTGAAAACCGCAACACAGTAAGACAGTTATGGACTGTTCCATAGGAGATGTTCATGTTGAAAAACGCAACACAGTAATACAGTTAAGGACTGTTCCATAGGTACTGGTTCGGAAACACAGGATGGGAAACGACACGCGTTAAGACATTTATGGACTGTTCAATGGAAGCCGGGTGGTATGTGCCCTTTAGGCGCAAAGCAGCATATGTTGGATAGCAACATGGTCTAGTGTCATATTTATTATCCAGAGTTTGAATTGGATCTGTCATAAATCCGTTACATATCTGTTTCCTATTCCCAAAGATCACCCAGGCTAATCCTTGCAATTCCATGGTTTTAAAGGGGTTTCTTTCTGGTGGATACAACCAAGCATTTGCTTTCCTGGGGGCGGTCTGGAATGGCGTTTCTCAGCTCTTGGCTCCGGATCGACTATTGCTATAGCGCAAACTTGAAAGGGGCTATGGCTGACAGGATAATTGATGACAGTGGGTGACAAAGATCAAAGGATCAACAGACACCTAAAGATTGACATGGACAATGCCAAAGTACAGCAGGACAGACAGTACTGTTGAGAAGGACTGCCCCATAAATACTGTGATTCGTCAAAAGTCTAGATGGTATGGCAATGGGGTTGGGTTTGAATGGTGTATGATCAAAGTATAAAAGACTGAGCAAGGAAGAGAAATAGCCCTTCCCCTTTGGATCATGGCTTGGAACTATGCCTCAGTCTTCCAGATATCTTCCAGCTATCGCATAGCTGGAAGAAACAAAGCCTCGCAGAGAGCCTTGTGATAAGTATCCTTGATGTTCTTGTATTATATGTTCTGATTGTTGGTATGTGTTTGTAATATCTTTCTCTAGTATTTTATGTTAGCTTCTTATTTCCTTGGGAAATAAATAAGACTTTATTACTTATAAATTGTGTGTTTGGTTTAATAGCCAACCTTGTATTATTGTGATAATAACAATAATGTGCTCAGAGTTTAATAGACCAACTAATTATAGGGACTAGACAAATTAATACCCAGATATAATATTAATTATTATATTGATTACTTCAGGTTTATTGAATGTTCTTTAATGCAGTGTGAATATATGATCTTTATGTTTTGTTACCAAATCTATATACACTTATCTGGATGATGGCTGCAATGTATATGCAATGCATTGTTGTCAGCATCCACTGCATAATATAATCCCTCATTGCTTCTTATCTTTCCTGTCCTGCATTGCACCTTGAGTTCCTATGGATGTATGTCCAGCTTGAGGTAAATTCTTCCCCCAGTGGCGGGCACGCACCCCTCCAGGGAGGAGAGTATCCCCGTCTTAATGGAGAGCTCTGCTCACTTATACCTGGATGATGGCCAACTCACTAGGCTGCATCCCCATATGGTCACACACAGGCGCGAATCCCACGTGTGCGCAGTGTGGAGAGACAGACCCAGCAATGTCACACACCAGCGCAAGCCGGCCGGAGGGCGTGGGAGCCGGGTTGGAGACATATAAGGATACACAGAGCAGCTCCTAGTAAGGTTGCTGCTTCCTGAGGGTACATGCCATTTGAGGCAACACATGGTGAGTCATCCCTGCCTTAGGAGTACTCCTGCCAATGCAACATATATACAATGTATTAACTTTGAATGCCCGATACCTCTTATGAGGCGTATTGGACATAGAACCTCAACTATTGTTGCCACTATAACTGTAGACTCTATATATTTGCATATGTAACTCTGGATAGGCACATATGTTTGTGTATGCCCCCCTCTCTTTAAATACATACATATTTTTCAGGGGCCCTGATCTCGCTGAGATAGGTTTCCTTTGGGAATGTCTACAGCATAATCTTTATCTGCAAGCAATACCTTGAAAATCTTTTAACACCAGTGAGATGACTCTGCCTCCAGCCTCTTGCCTCTGACCCCTGGGTTGTTATACTGGATACCTAGATATATTATATTGGTTCTTGATAGATAACTACCTAATTTTATTCCTATTCTTAATTTTCCCTTTCCATTCCCTTTTTCCTTCCCTCCCCCCCTCCATTTTTATTTCCTCCCTTTCCTTTCTTTTTTTAACTTTTTCTTTCCACTTTATATTTTATTATCTTTTTATTTTTCCCCTTTCCCCTCTGGCTTAGCAGGGGAGATCGCTGTACTAACATCGGATTGTTAGTACAGCGGCCCTGACCTGAGCTGTCAGTTTTTTCTCATTCAACCCAGTGCGTATGAGGCTTTAGCCACTGTTCTCTGACTGCTAGTCTTATGAGCTTTGGATTGTATAGTCACTACGCTGCTGCTTACAGTTAGTTCACTGTTCACTTTGAGGGGGAGGAAGGTGAGAACATGCATAGCAAAGTTCTCACCATTTTTGCTTCATTCACTTTGTGGATACCTCTTCCTTAACTTCTCCTGCTGCTTCTTAATAATTATTCCACCAAATATACATAAACGAAAAATCCAAATGACATCTTAATCATTTCACCATTCTTAGGGTTCATAAATTCCCTTACCCCCGGGATATGTGTGCATGCTTTGCAGTGTCAACACTTAAAACTGCCCTGAGGTCTTTTAGGTTAGAGTCACCAGTGGCTGATATTTTCTTTCAAACTAGCTACGTACCAACAGATCCTTCAGATTTCTCCCCCTTATATAGGTAATCAGGGGGTTCTTGGGGAGTATACTAGATAAATCCTTACCATCCAAGAGGACATGTCAGTATCTCCTGATGATATTATAAATCTGGCCAGATTGTCTGGAGTAGGATGCCTATTATGTGTGTACCTCTTGCTTCATTGTCTCATTTCTTTTTGAGAACAAAAAGGGATTCTCTTGGGGTGTCTTTCACTTTATCAAAGGATCCTTTGAGATCACTAGATTTGTAGCCTCTCCGCCTAAATCTCTGAAATAACAGTGCCGTTTCTGTCCTGAAGGCATCATCTGTAGAACAGTTTCTCCTTGCTCTCATGAATTGACCTGTTGGTATGCCTTTTTGAGAAAAGTGGGATGGTGACTGTCATAGTGGAGTAGGGTTTACAATATATGGTGATACTACCATCAGTACCCCCTGTGATTTTCAGATGGAAGAAGTTAATAAACTCTCTCTGTATTTTACTTGTAAAAAACATCCCTATGTAGTTCATATTTAGATGTTACACAAACCCCTCAAATGTCTCCTTGGGTCCCTGCCATAAGATGAAGAGGTCATCTATAAAGCATGCTCATATTAGGATGTGAGATGTAGAGGACTCCAGGCTTTTCGTAAATACAAGTGAAAAAATATATAAAAAACACAAAGCGCTGTGATGCTTAATAACTGATAAATACACATAAACCAAGTGAGGCTGCTATCAAAAAAGTGTTTTCAGGGTCACTTAAAAAAATGATAAAATATGGTGTTTGAAGCGCTTCACAATGTGATAAAATTAATGAATAAATGGTCTATATGCCACTGGTAAAATGCTTAAATAAATCCAGCAGTGAGTAATTACAATGGTAAAATTCCTAAAATAAATCCAGTAGTAAAAATAGTGTGTAATTATAAACAATTAGTGACACCAAAATGTGTAAAATAAAATCCACATAAAAAGATAAAGATTAAATAATAATGTGTTCAAAGAGTTCAATCCAAAAATGTGTGTAACAATCCGATTGGCATAGAGCCTGGAATAGTCCCACTAGCAAAGTTCTAAAAAAATAACACACACTTGCTTAATTAGGGCGCTCATTGATACTATTTAGCAACAATGTTTCTTTGCTTTTGTACACATCAACTGTGACGATCACCAACAGACCTCACAGTTAAAATAGATAAGAGAAAAAAGAGAAAACAAGAGATCTTTGCGCAATGGTCTTGATACCAAGTACACAGGCAAACTTGCATCTAATCCACTCACCTGCGCCTCATAGTGATAAGGCATATGCAGTTTTCTAACAGCAGTCAGCCGCTTCAGACAGGAGCAGAATCGCTGCAGTACACTGTTCGATACTGCCAGTCCACACGGAGCGTCCTTGGCTCCTCCACGCTCTGTGTAGACTGGCAGTATCGAACAGTAGAGCTCACCTCCTCATAGAATGTTAATAGATTGGTTTGGCAAGAACGATTGTTCATGAATCCATGCTTATTACTGCTAATGATACAGTTTTCATTATTAAAATCATGAATATAGTCTATCATCCCCTCCAAGAGCTTGCATACTATTGATGTTAGGCTAACTGGTCTGTAATTCCCAGGGATGTATTTTGGCCCTTTTCTAAATATTGGAGCTACACTGGCTTTTCTCTAATCAGCTGGTATCATTCCAGTCAGTAGACTGTCAGTAAAAATTAGAAACAATGGTCTGGCAATTACCGCATTTACCGGCGTATAACACGCACCCCAAGTTTAGGAGGGAATTATAAGGAAAAAAATGTTTTAAGGAGAAAAACTTACATTTAAATGCCCATCAATGCAGCCTTGTACAGCGTCCATCTGCATGCTTGTCCAGTGTCATTTGCAGCCTTGCAGTCAGCATCCTTGGTGTCATTTGCAGCCTTGCAGTCAGCAGCCTTGGTGTCATTTGCAGCCTTATCAGTGTCCACGTGATGCCTAGCAGCTTTCTGTGTCCATTTGCAGCCTTGCTCAGGCTGCAGTTAAACTGCAGTGACTTTTCATTGTCACTGCAGTTTGAAAATGGCGCTGCTGGCGCCGAAATACACAGAGCCGGTCCTCAGCGGCTCTCGTTCACTTTCGGCTCCACTCGTAGTCCCGCCCGGGATGGGCGTGACTGTGAGCAGAGCTATCCGAACCTAGCCGAGTACACTCGGCTAGGTTCGGGCGGCGCTCGAGTGAAGCCGAAAGTGGCCTAGAAGAGCCGAGGACCGGCTCTGTGTATTTCGGCGCCGGCGGCGCCATTTTCAAATCGCGGTCGGCGATTTTGAAGATCAGTCAGCGGAGGGTCGCAGGGGATCGGCGTATAACACGCACCCGCGATTTTCCCCTGATTTTAAGGGGAAAAAAAGTGCGTGTTATAAGCCCATAAATACGGTACTTGACTGAGTTCTCCCAGGACCCTCGGGTGCAAACCATCTGGTCTCGGTGACTTATTAATGTTAAGTTTTTAAAGTCTATTTCTAATTCTGTCTCCTGTTAGCCATTCGGGTGCTTCCTGTAATGTGTCATGAGGATAAACACTGAAGTTTTGGTTACTGAAGCCCCCCCCCCGATTCCCTCGTGAAGACTGAGGAGAAGAATAAATTCAATACCTTTGCCATCTAACCATCCTTTATAACCAGATTTTCTTCCTCATTCTTTATGGCGCCAATATGGTCTGTCCTCCCTTTTGTACTGTTAATGTACTTAAACAATTTCTTGGGATTTTTTCTGCTCTCCTCCACTATGTGTCTTTTGTGTTCTAACTTAGCCGCACTAATTGCACCTTTACATTTCTTGTTGCATTCTTTGAAAAGTCTGAATGCTGATGACGATCCCTCAACCATTTTTTGAAGGCCTTCTCCTTTGCATTGATATGCATTTTTACATTGGAGTTAAGCCATCCAGGACTTTTGTTCGCCCTTTAAATTTATTAACCATATGCACTGGCTAATGCCCTTATTTAATATGCTCTTTAAGCAAACCCATTTTTCCTCCGTGTTCTTTGTTCCTAAGATTTTATCCCAATTTATATCTTCTAGTTTAAGTTTCGTAGTTTGGGAAACTTTGCATTTCCCTTATGTTTCCTATTTGTGTGAATTATACTGAAGCTAATTGACCTGTGATCGCCGTTTCCTAAATTGCCCCTTATTTCCACATCCGTGATCAGCTCTGTATTGTTGGTAATCAGTAGGTCTAGTAACATTTCTGTTTCTAATTGGTGCGTCTACCATCTGATCCATGAAATTGTCCTGCAAGACATCTAGGAACTGCCGAGCCTTAGACGAATGCGCGGTTCCTTCTGCCCAATCTATGTCTGGATAATTAAAATCCCCCATTATGATGACACTTCCCATCCTTGCTGCTAATGCTAATTGTGATAGGGGGGCCGTCTCCCCCTCCTCCCTCAGATTAGGGGGCTTATAGCATACTCCCAGTATTATTTTCCCCTTAGTTTCATCCCTTTGGAGCTCTACCCATAAGGATTCCACCTCCTTCCTAGCTCCCTTAGTGATGTCATCTTTCACATACACTTGTACATTATTCTTGATATACAGGTATACCCCTCCCCCTTTTTTACCCTCTTTAACCCTGCGATAAAGGGAATACCCTTGAATGATTGCCAGCCAATCATTAAAGCTGTTGAACCAAGTCCCTCAAATTCCCACAAAATCGAAATCCTCCTCGTACAACAGTATCTCTTGTTCTCCCATCTTATCCGCCAGGCTCCTGGCATTGTGAACATGCCACGTAGTTTAGACCGGTCGCATACTGTCCTTTTATTGGGTGTTCCGAGATTGCAAATAGGACTTGTTACTATACTTACCTCGGGTTTATGTGCTTTGGTCAACCTACCACTAATGCCCCCAATACTACCCTCTGGAATATTCTCAGCGCTGACTATCTCTACCTCTGGACCCTCCCCCCGTCGCCTAGTTTAAAAGCCCTTCTAACTTTTCGGCCATCTTCACTCCCAGTTGATCTGCATCCTCCTCATTTAGGTGCAGTCTGTCCCTTTTATTGAACTGGTGACCGACAGAATTCGGCCCAGTTCTCCAGGAACCCGAACCCCTCCTTACTACACCAGCTCCTCAGCCACTTGTTTACTTCCCTAATCTCCCTCTGCCTTTCTGATGTGGCTCGAGGTACCGGTAGTATTTCTGAGAATACTACCTTGGAGGTCCTTTTCCTCAATTTAGCTCCTAAGTCCCTAAAATTATTCTTTAGGACACTCCATCTGCATCTGACTTTGTTATTGGTGCCAACGTGCACCATGACAGCCGGGTCTTCCCCAGCCCCTCCCAGTAATCGGTCCACCAGATCCGTGATGTGCCAAACCCGAGGCGCCCGGTAGACAGCATACAGTTCGGCGCTTCAGGTCTTTGTCACAGATTGCCCTCTATGTCCTTCTAAGAATTAAGTCCCCTACTACCAAAATCTCTCTTGTCTTTCCCTTCTCCCCCACTCTCACTGGAGGAGTTTTTCCCCTGGCAGGTAGGGGAGTCCCTCCGCTCCAGCAGTGCTGGTTCCTGACTGGTTTCACTAATGTCACTCAATAGAGCGTACTTATTGGGATGTTCCAACCCAGGATCGGCCTCCCTGGCACTTTCCCCTCTAACCTTCCTGTCACCCATCTACTCTTTTCTAGTGTCTGCACCTCTTTGTCTCCACCCGCCTCTGTGCTGGCCCCTGCCGTGTACGTTCCCGACTCTCCCTTAGTGAGGGAAGGTATACTGGAGCTTTCATTTACAGAAGTATCCCTCAGGGTCCATTCACACCTAGTACTTCCCCATAAATTTTCAGTTGGCCATCAATACATGTCCACACATCAAACCTGAAATCAGGTGCATTTGTTTACTTGTTTATCTGTGTTGGGGTGGCATTGAAAGTCAGTGGCAACACACTGCAATGCACACACAATACTTCACTTCACAACTAGCCACAAAATACTTTGGGTGATTGTTCAACTGTATGTAAAGCCAGAGGTGGTTATATATATATTTTTTTTACATTCTTTATCCCAATGAGGAAATGTACTTACATTTCTAGAAACACTATGTCATTGATCCGCAGTAATGTTTGTCTGTCAGCTTACCTCTCCATGTGTTCAGCTTAAGAGACCAGCTGCCCTTCACCTGGCTGCTTAAGTAATCCCTCTTCAAAGCATGGCTCTACCCCAGGCCCTATCAGGGAACACTATATTAACTTGTGCACTGCAAGCCAGCCCTGGTGATCAATATTGTGTGTTTGGCTTCCGTGTGCTCTGTGTGTTCTCAGTCTGATTCTAGTTACCGAGCTTGGCTTGTTCTTGACTGTCCTTGTCTGCTTGGTATCCAGACCTTGGCGTGTTCCTGGACTATCCTTACCTGCTTGTTGCCTAGACCTTTGGCTATCTCCTGACTATCCTTTGTTGTCCCAGTCTGCTGCTTCCTCTCTACATTTCTGTAGTCTACCGTGAGCTGGGAGGCCCTGGGGATCGCGACCTGGAGCCAGACTGCAGCTAAATCCATCCCCACCACTAGGGGCCTCTGGTGAACATCCGCTGGCTCTTAGCTTCCGCGCCCTTGAAAATCTCATGCTCTAGCTCTCAGTGTGATCCGTGTTGGTGCTCCAGAATACCTGCTCTCCTGAATCACCTAGAGCTCCATCGGTAGCAGTCAGCCGTAGGGTCCACTACCTTACGGTGCACTCCTGACCTACGGGGTGCATCTGTCACCTGGACTCAGGTGACCTGACACACTAAAACATGTGTCTCCACTGGAAGTTTTCCCCTTACCAGTATGTATGTACAGTGGGGGGATGGCAGAGGCCACCAGGGGGCAGAGGACACTGCTGTGGGTGGGTGGGCAATGGCAGAAGACACTACTGTGTGTGTGTGTGGGGGGGGGGGGGGTTTGGCGCAGTAGACACTAGTGCAACACACTATGTTTTTATCTGTATTTTTTAAAGGGCAACAACCCCGACAACCCCTCAGGGATCTTTGTATTTCTTCAATGTTGTTCAGGTAGATCTCAACCCCTGAAAGATCGCTTAACTCTGCTTTAGAAAATGCATAGTATAGCCAGATGCCTGCCAGCTAGAGGAATGCCCCAGTTCTTCCCTTCCTCCGTAGTGCCACTGTGTGTGAGCAGAGCAGCTAAGGGTTGTGTGTGTCTGCTTGCTCTATTCTCCGCTCACCCCTCCTATAGTCTAGTAAAACAGGATTAAGATTAGTAAAACGCTCATCCTCTCTCCCTCTGCATGACCTAACAGTGGTTGGAAAGGACACTGGGACTTGTAGTTCTAGGGAGGAGTTCTGCAATGCAAGTGAATAGGGATGGTGGACTTTACTACCCAGAACAGACTGCAGCAAGAGGAGAGCAGTAGGGTTTTTCAGGAAAATGTGTAGAGGCCAGGACAGAGAGCACAGGGAAACCAGAATGTGAGAATCTGTTGCTATCCATGCCTTCACTGAGAGAGAGTCGGGGGGGGACTGGAGCTTTGTGCTGTGTCCCTAGAGACTGAGGATTGATCCACTGAAGGCCTCTTGTACTGCAGGGTACAGACCTGCTGCTCCTACCTGTCTGTGCCCACATTCAGAGAGACTAAACCAGAAAGAACAGTGAGAACAGAGCCTTGTGGGGACCTGGTCATGAGGACCTGGTCATGAGGACCGAGTCACCAGGGACAACGGACTTCCAAGTGTTCTGTACCAGATCCGTTGGTTACCAGGAGTGGTGAGCAGAACCAACTATGCTTATCCCCTTACTGCCCGCAGTTAATGCCAGTAGAAACAGTCATCCACTGCATGCAATTTGACAGTAACACGTGCACCACTGTACAGACGGGCCCCAATGTTAACCAGCTTAAATTTGTTAATCAGACAGCAGGTACTTAACAGCCTTCCCCAGGGGTACCCTTCTCATGAATGTGTACACCCACTAATTCTTAGTGGTGTATACTCAGATTTCACTCTTTGTACCGTTTATGCTTTTTCATAGTAGATGTTGTTCTTATAAATGCTGTGTACACCAGTTTAATGTGGTTTAGCCTGGTTTAGCCTTATTGCGGTTTAAGTCAATTGATATAGTTGAGGCTAGTATTCCCGTCAATTAATCTAACATATTCAACCATATTCATTGTCTTTTTTTTTATTGTTCTGTGGATTGCATTTTGTTTGTCCTGCAATAATACACTTACTTTATTTATCATCAAGCTGCCTTTGGCCTATTTCCTGTGTGCCAAAGTGTGGTAGCATACTAAAGTTATACAGCTGTGTGCAGCCTTCAATTTATGTAACCAGGTGCGTCGTGAGTTTACAGAGTCATGGCAGAACAGAAACCCATCATATCAAGCAGCTCCTGCGGGGGGTAAATGCTACAATAATAATAATGAACTTTTAGTAGTTTATGTGTACTGTTTTATGAAAGATGGTGCATTATAGCTGGCACCAAGGTTTATGAAGATTTTTTTCCAAGTCTGTGCTATACTATAAAAAACGAAAAAGTTACTGTTAATGCATGGTCACATGATTACTACCGTAAAATCAGTAGTGTAAAACCTAAATGCATTTTACTGGGTTGGATTCACACTATTGTGGTACACTGACACTCGGTGCATGCACTATTTTAAGTAATGCAGGGCACCACAAAACACTGAAGTGTGAATCCAGCCCAGAGATAAAGAGAAAGAATAACATGAGTAAAAAAAAAAAAGATTCACTGATAAATGCTCAAAGGTGTTTTTTGCTGTATAAATGATCTGCTGTATTTACAGTAAAATTCTACCCATACAACAGCAGGCAACATGGAACTGACTTCACCTGCAGACATACAGTTGTGCTCATAAGTTTACATACCCTGGCAGAATTTATGATTTCATGGCCATTTTTCAGAGAATATGAATGATAACACACAAACTTTTCTTTCACTCATGGTTAGTGTTTGGCTGAAGCCATTTATTATCAATCAACTGTGTTTACTCTTTTTAAATCATGATGGCAACAGAAACTACCCAAATGACCCTGATCAAAGGTTTACATACCCCAGTTCTTAATACCATGTATTGACCCCTTGAATATCAATTACAGCTTGAAGTCTTTTGTGGATGAAGCTCTTTATCTTCTCAGATGGTAAAGCTGTCCATTCCCCTTGGCAAAAAGCCTCCAGTTCCTGTAAATTCTTGGGCTGTCTTGCATGAACTGCACGTTTGTGATCTCCCCAGAGTGGCTCAATGATATTGAGGTCAGGAGACTGAGAAGGCCACTCCAGAACCTTCACTTTATTCTGCTGTAGCCAATGACAGGTCAACTTGGCCTTGTGTTTTGGATCATTGTCATGTTGGAATGTCCAAGTACATCCCATGCGCAGCTTCCTGGCTGATGAATGCAAATTTTCCTCCAGTATTTTTTGATATTCATTTGCATTGATTTTGCATTCATCTTGCCAACAATTTTCACCAAATGTCCTGTGCCTTTGTAGCTCACACATCCCCAAAACATTAGCGATCCACCTCCGTGCCTTTCATCTTAGGTCTTGTTGACACCTCTCCAAATGTAGCATGTATGGTTGTGGCCAAAAAGCTCAATTTTGGTCTCATCACTCCAAATGACTTTGTGCCAGAAGGTTTGAGGTTTGTCTCTGTGCTGTTTGGCGTACTGTAAGCGGAATACTTTGTAGCATTTGCGTAGTAATGGCTTTCTTCTGGCGACTCGACCATGCAGCCCATCTTTCTTCAAGTGCCTCCTTATTGTGCATCTTGAAACAGCCACACCACATGTTTTCAGAGAGTCCTGTATTTCACCTGAAGTTATTTGTGGGTTTTTCTTTGTATTCCGAACAATTTTCCTGGCAGTTGTGGCTAAAATTTTAGTTGGTCTACCTGACCGTGGTTTGGTTTCAACAGAACCCCTCATTTTCCACTTCTTGATTAGAGTATGAACACTGCTGATTGGCATTCTCAATTCCTTGGATATCTTTTTATATCCCTTTCTTTTTTTTTTTTTACAGTTCAACTATCTTTTCCCGCAGATCCTTTCACAATACTTTTGCTTTCTCCATGACTCAGAATCCAGAAACGTCAGTGCAGCACTAGATGAAAAATGCAAGGGTCTGTCAGGAGTCCAGAAATGCATTGACCTTTTATACACACACACTAATTACAAGCAATTACAAGCAAACAGGTGAGGATGGTTATCTTTAATAGCCATTCAAACCCCTTTGTGTCAACTTGTGTGCGTTTCCATGCCAAATCACCAGAGTATGTAAACTTTTGATCAGGGTCATTTGGGTATTTTCTGTTGCCATTATAATTTAAAAAGAGTAAACAAAGCTGAATGATAATAAATGGCTTCAGTCAAACACTAACCATGAGTGAAAGAAATGTTTTTGTGTTATCATTCATATTCTTTGAAAAATGGCCAAGAAATCATAAATTCTGCCAGGGTATGTAAACTTATGAGCACAACTGTATAACACCAACACAAGTCTTCTTACATCATGTTACACGAATAAGTTAACAAGTGAAAAAAACAGATGACAGTGCACATAATGTACCTCAACAAGTCTCCATGCCTCGCTAATCACTGCATACTGGAGCCGATTCAACACAAACCCGTCCGTTTCTTTTATTAATTTCACAGGAGACTGACCAATTTTCTTCATCAGATGATATGTCTTCTCCACTGTGACAGGATCCGTCTGTGGGTGGGGAACCAATTCAACCAAGGGAACGTAATAAGGTGGATTTACCTGTTTCAGGAAACAAGATGAAAGCTTGTTTGTGACTTTATCAGTGTTCAGGATAACCACCAAATAAAGAAACCCCCATCAAATCAAACAACGATGCAAGAAAAATTACACAATTCGTTTTTTTGAAGTGTTTTTTTTTTTTTGTTAAACGCTTAGTCTATGCAAAACTGATTTCTCTGTATTGATTGGACACTGGTAGGCTAAAGCTGTCCATAGTTGGTTCGAATCTTGGCCAGTACAGCAGGGACCAGCCAAGATTTGAATCATGCATGGGCAGGCTGATCATACCCAAGTTGATCTATCAGGTCTGGCAAGGTGAAGGAATGCTCTGAAACACGTTACCGATCCCCGCTTGAGGTCACATCCAGTCCGTGTGTTCCAGCATGGTTCCGGAAGTCAGGCGGCCATCTTGCTCTTTTCCCCTGGAGGCGATAGAGCAAGGAATCCATAATTTTACTGACATGCCTGTTCAACTCAGGATCTTGTGTTTTTAACCATTGTATACCATTAAAACTGTTAAATACTGCACTTAGAAGCGCCCTTTTGTCCTTTCCTTTTCTGACACCTGTGCTTGCAGGAAAGAGAATCGCACCGTCTATGGCTGGCTTTAGTCATCAAATTTCTATATCTCCATGAGAATGCCAATAGCACAACTTCTAAAACTAGATGCTATGCTCTACTCATCTGCATCTAATGCCACTGCAGCTTGCCATTTTGATATGAAAGAAGAAAGATGAGTGTGGCCCCAACAATGAAATTTGAAGGCTTGGGTCTAACCTAACAAAATGACTGACCTAAGTATGTATAAGCTAGTGCTGTATAATTATATAGTAAACATATATAGAATGTTGAATGTTGTCATTTTAATGATATAGTCATTTTTATTAAAACCCTTTAAACATTTTCAATCCTACTGGAGATGGCAACAGCAGAAAACAAAAGAAAAAATAGGTGTGAAGACAACATAAAAGGAACTTTATTTCATACAGTTTTTTGATTGGAAACCTCCCTTACCTAACCAGACCAGGAGAATACATTTATTGACTCCTGTGAGAGTCAGTTGTTCTTTGCATGACTGATTCTCACAAATTGTTTAACCACTTGACCACTGGGCACTTAAACCCCCTTAATAACCAGACCAATTTTCAGCTTTTGGTGCTCTCACATTTTGAATGACAATTACTCAGTCATGCAACACTGTATCTATATGAATTTTTTGTCCTTTTTTTCACACAAATAGAGCTTTCTTTTGGTGGTATTTAATCACCGCTGGGTTCTTTATTTTTTGCGCTATAAAAGAAAAAAGACCGAAAAATCTGTAAAAAAATAAATTTTTCTTCGTTTCTGTTATAAAATTTTGAAAATTAGTAATTTTTCTTCATATATTTTGGCCAAAATTTATACCGCTACATATCTTTGGTAAAAATAACCCAAATTAGTGTATATTATTTGGTCTTTGTGAAAATTATAGAGTCCACAAGCTATGGTACCAATATCTGAAAATTGATCACACCTGAAGTACTGACGGCCTATCTAATTTCTTGAGACCCTAACATGCCAGAAAAGTACAAATACCCCCCAAATGACCCCTTTTTGGAAAGAAGACATTCCAAGGTATTTAGAAAGATGCATGATGAGTTTTTTGAAGTTGTCATTTTTTCCCACAATTCTTTGCAAAATCAAGTTTTTTTTTTTTCACAAAATTGTCATATTAGCAGGTTATTTCTCACACACAGCATATGCATACCACAAATTACACCCCAAAACACATTCTGCTATTACTCCCGAGTACGGCGATACCACATGTGTGAGACTTTTACACAGCGTGGCCACATACAGAGGCCCAACATGCAGGGGAGCACCTTCAGGCGTTCTGGAGCACCCAGGCCAATTCTGACATTTCTCTGCTACATGTAAAAATCATTATTTATTTGCTAGAAAATTACATAGAACCCCAAAACATTATATATATGTTTTTTTTAGCAAAGACCCTAGAGAATACAATAGCGGTCATTGCAACTTTTTATCTCGCACGATATTTGCGCAGCAATTTTTCGAACGCGTTTTTTTTTGGAAAAAAAACTGTTTTTTGCTTAAAAAAAAAGCAAAACAGTAAGGTTAGCCCAATGTTTTTGCATAATATGAAAGATGAAGTTACGCCGAGTTAATAGATACCTAACATGTCACCTTTCAAAATTGCACACGCTTGTGGAATGGCGCCAAACTTTGCTACTCAAAAATCCCCATAGGCGACGCTTTAAAATTTTTTACTGGTTACAAACTTTGAGTTACAGAGGAGGTCTAGGGCCAAAATTATTGCTCTCGCTCTACCGATCGCAGCAATACCTCACATGTGTGGTTTGAACACGGTTTTCATATGTGGGCGGGACTTACGTATGCGTTCGCTTCTGCATGTGAGCACACGGACAGGGACGCTTTAAAAAAATGTTATTTTTTTTATTGTTCATTTTACTTTATTTATTTTAGTTTGACACTTTTTTCCAAAAAAAAAAATTTTTTGATCACTTTTATTCCTATTACAAGGAATGTAAACATCCCTTGTAATAGGAATATGGCATGACAGGTCCTCTTTACAGTGAGATATGGGGTCAATAAGACCCCACATCTCACCTCTAGGCTGTTCCTAAAATAAAAAAACAAAAAAAAAAAACGATCCTGGCTTCGATCGTAGCGGTGAGTCGGTAGAAGCACCGTAGGGTGGCGGGAGGGGGGGGCGTCCCCTCTCGCCTCCCGTAAGAACGATCAAGCAGTGTAACAGCCGCTATGATCGTTCTTATGGTGTAGGGAATCGCCGGCTGGAAACGATGATATCTGAATGATGCCTGTAGCTGCACCCATCATTCAGTCAAGGACGTTGTATGACGTAAGGCGGGAAGTGGTTAAAACGCTTTTTTTTTTTTAACACAAAGTTGTCCATTTATACAATATTTCTAACACATAACATGTACATACCAAAAATGACCCCCCAAAATAGATTCTCCTACTCCTCCTGAGTACGGGGATACCACATGTGTGAGACTTCCACAGCCTGGCCACATACAGAGGCTGGGTATGGCTGAGCATGGCTGGGTATTGCAGAGTATCGCCGAGTATGACTGGGTATGGCAGAGTATGGCTGGGTATCACCAAGTATTGCAGAGTATCGCCGAGTATGACTGGGTATGGCAGAGTACGGCTGGGTATCACCGAGTATTGCAGAGTATGGCTGGGTATCACCGAGTATTGCAGAGTATGGCTGGGTATTGCGGGGTATTGCAGAGTATGGCTGGGTATGGCAGAGTATTGCGGGTTATGGCAGAGTATTGCAGATTTTTGCGGGATATTGCAGAGCATGGCTGGGTATCACTGAGTATTGCAGAGTATGGCTGGGTATTGCGGGATATTTCAGGGTATTGCAGGGTATGGCAGAGTATTGCGGGGTATTCCAGGGTATGGCAGAGTATTGCGGGATATTGCAGGGTATGGCAGAGTATTGCGGGGTATTCCAGGGTATGGCAGAGTATTGCGGGGTATTCCAGGGTATGGCAGAGTATTGCGGGGTATTCCAGGGTATGGCAGAGTATTGCGGGGTATTCCAGGGTATGGCAGAGTATTGCGGGGTATTCCAGGGTATGGCAGAGTATTGCGGGGTATTCCAGGGTATGGCAGAGTATTGCAGGGGTATTGCGGGGTATGGCAGAGTATTGCGGGGTATGCCAAAGTATTGCAGGGTATGGCAGAGTATTGCGGGGTATGGCAGAGTATTGCGGGGTATTCCAGGGTATGGCAGAGTATTGCGGGGTATTCCAGGGTATTGCAGGGTATGGCGGGGTATTGCAGGGTGTGGCAGAGTATTGCGGGGTATGGCAAAGTATTGCGGGGTATGGCAGAGTATTGCGGGGTATGGCAGAGTATTGCGGGGTATTTCAGGGTATGGCAGAGTATTGCGGGGTATTTTGGGGTATGGCAGAGTATTGCGGGGTATTGCAGGGTATGGCAGAGTATTGCGGGGTATTCCAGGGTATGGCAGAGTATTGCGGGGTATTCCAGGGTATGGCAGAGTATTGCGGGGTATTCCAGGGTATGGCAGAGTATTGCGGGGTATGGCAGGGTATGGCAGAGTATTGCGGGGTATGGCAGAGAATTGCGGGGTATGGCAGAGTATTGCGGGGTATTGCAGGGTATGGCAGAGTATTGCGGGGTATTCCAGGGTATGGCAGAGTATTGCGGGGTATTCCAGGGTATGGCAGAGTATTGCGGGGTATTCCAGGGTATGGCAGAGTATTGCGGGGTATTCCAGGGTATGGCAGAGTATTGCAGGGGTATTGCGGGGTATGGCAGAGTATTGTGGGGCATTGCAGAGGGAATTGCAGAGTATTGCACAGCATTGCAGGGCATGCAGAGTAGTAGGGATGGCTGAGCATGGATGGATGGATGGCTGGATGTCTCTGTGCAGCGCTGTGGGCACTACACATCCAGCCCACAACGCTGCAGCCATCCATCCATCCATCCCCCTCTCCGGTCACTGTGTACCGATCGGTACACAGGAGGGGAGGAGAGGTGGAGGAGAGGAACCGGCGTCATCAGATGACGCCGGTTTGTTTACATGTGATCGCTCCGTCATTTGACAGAGCGATCACATGGTAAACGGCCGCGATTAGCGGCCATTTACCGGGATCTGAGAGGACCCGGCGGTCACGGATGCTCTCGAGTGCGCGCCCTAGGGGGCGCGCGAGAGCAGAATTCTGGGAGGACGTCCCTGGACGCCCTCCCAGAGATAAACAACCGCCCTGTAGCCGTCATTTGGCTATGGGCCGGTTGTTAAGTGGTTAAAGGAGAATTCTATGGTCACAGCATACACATCGATTGTACACCATCAGCATTGTAATAACTATAAGCTTACTTGAAATATCTCTCTCCATATTGTAAATGCTGCCTGTTTGTTGACCATCTCTCTCCACAATGTTCTAAATTCCCTGCATGCTGACTGGCTGCAGCCACTAATCGAATAACATTTTCCAACTTGTCCCTCCAACAGAAGTTGATTGAACACTCGATTTCTGTCGAGTGGGGGGAGCCCCTGATAGACCTTCTGAACTTCAATCAGTGTATGGACCGCTTAAAGCAGTGTTAAATCCAAAAGCAAACATTTATTATATCGCAGCTTACCAATTCTTAGGTGTTATGGCTGCATTAGCTTTCTTTTTTAGGCTTTCTTTCTTCTACATTGTATTTTCATCTGGGGATCCAGCCAGCAAGACTTTTTTTCAAAAGCATAAGCTCTCCAGCAGAATGTATCAGTTTAGATGGGTGAGATGAATCACTTAACACTGGGAGGGGTGCTTACAATGACCAGCTTTCATTTATTCCTGTAAAACCTTTATCCCAAGCAGTAAAAACTGTTTGCTGTAACTTAATATAAAGTGTGAGCTGGCGTTTAGCTTAAATTTATTACTGTATTTAAATCTGCTACTACATTCAACACTACCCTTTCCCCTAGACCGACAATGCTGCGGTCTGCTGTGCCCCATGTGCTCCTTCATCCAGAGTGGTGTCTCACTAATACAGAAGGTGTATCACTGGCCAGATCTCCAGGGAAAAAAGCCAAAGAGAAGAAAACTGTTGCAACCACAAAGATTGGTGAGCTGCAATACATTTTTGGTTTTGGGTTTAACCACTTGATCTCTGAAAGATTTACCCCCCTTCATGACCAGGCCATTTTTTGCAATACGGTACTGCGTTACTTTAACTGACAACTGCTTGGTCTTTTGGCGCGTTTGATCACCTCTGCGTTTTTTGGGGTTTTTTGCGTTTTAAACAATTTTGAAAAAAATTAAAAAAAATTATAGAATACTTTTTGCTATAAAATATATATACAATAAAAAAATGTAAGACTCAAATTTCTTCATCAATTTAGGCCAATTGGTATTCTGCCACATATTTTTGGTAAAAAAAATCCCAATAAACGTATATTGATTGGTTTTTGCAAAAGTTATAGTGTCTAAAAACTATGGGATATGTTTATGGAATTTGTATTAATTTATTACTAGTAATGGCGTTGATCAGCGACTTATAGCGGGACTGGGAAATTGGACCCTGACTGACACTTTTTGAGGACCAATGACACCAATATAGTGATCAGTGCTAAAAATATGTGTACTAATGACACTGGCTGGGAAAGGGGTTAACTTCAAGGGCAATCAAAGGGTTAACTGTGTGCCTAGCCTGTGCTTGTTTACTGTATGGGAGGTGCTTTGATCCACATTCCTGCTATGCAGGAACACAGGAACAATGCCTTCCCTACTGATAGAACGGCGATCTGCCTTGTTTACATAGGCAGGTCGCAGCTCTGGCTCTGCCTAATGATCAGCGGGTGATGGTGAACATCGAGTCCACGGTACCCGCAGATCAGCTCCCGCTGTGTATAATCACAGCGGGAGAGGGTTGCCGGTGGTGCACATACGTGCCCCAGACCCGGAAGTGCAGGTACGTGATCCTACTTAGGAGAGCCCCCTTGCCGCCATATATGCAAGTTAATACTGCTTTAAAATGGAAGATAAGGCTAACTGTAAATTACCTAAAAAATGCTGCCTCCTCCCTCCCTCCTACTTATGGTGCAAAGCCTGTATAAAAGAGGTGTGTGTGTAAATACCTTTTTTTAACCAGTTGTGGTCCAATCACATGATCCAGAAGCTCCCACACCCCTGTGTTACAAGCCCGCTTGCTGGAAAGGGAAAGGGGAGCCTCAGCTGCTGGATCCTGTGACTGCACTGGAATGGATTCAAAAAAGGTATTTACACACATCTTTTAAAGACCCTTTGCACATTGCAGCTTGAAAAAGCTCAGTACAGCTTTTTTTTTTTTTTTACTGAGCTAAAATACAGCCCATTAATTGTAATGTGCCTATGCACACATGTGGGTAAACAAGCGCAGTGCGTTCTTCAGTAAAAAAAAAAATGCGTGCAAATGCGCACAAATGTCCATTTACAGACTATGCAGCACGAGAACACGAAAATGCGCAAGCGCATATACGCGTAAATTCATACACAAAAAAAAAATCTGAAAAAGTAGATGCTCAACAATGTTAATTTTGGCAACCAAAAAATTTTAGTTGACTAAATTAATATTATTTTAGACGACTAAAATATGACTAAAAGACTATCAAAAGACTATGACTAAAACTAAATTAGATTTATATCACAACGGCTAAATCTGTGTCTGTAGTGCATGTTCAAACCTTAATACCATAAATAATAAACATGTTATTAGATTTGTACTCCAGGAGTATATAATATTTGGCAGTTCTAAAGAAATAATGCATTAAAATTTAACTAAACCCATTAAATTTTAGTCGTCTAAAATGTACTTTGAGATTTTAGTCGACTAAAACTCAGATGACTAAAATACAGCTAAAACTAAAATGGCATTTTAGTCAAAAGACTATAACTAAAACTAAATCGAAATATGATGTCAAAATTAACACTGATGCTCAAACAGGAGTATCATTTGCAAGAGTCCTTACAAAGGCTATGCAGCACAGGAAGGAGGAGCGGGAGGCCTTTTAGGATTACATATCTATGGGTACCGTGCTGCCTGCAAACAGTAATTCCCGTATTGACTCCGTCTGCTGAAACTCCTCCTCTCAGTGCCACTGAAGATCAGCAGGCAGGCTCTGTAAAATGTGTGACACAGCAGTGCCCATTCACTGCATATATAGACTGATTTTACTGTTGTGCTTTTAGTAACATTTTATTGGTAGGGTAGAAATAATTGCAACACAATGTGGAAATCAATACGTGATTTTAAATTTTGACCATTGATACACTTTTCTGATTCAAGAAAGCAAGCACTTCCCTTGGGGTGGTACTGCATAGCGATAGGTTATCTCTGTTCAATGCTGTATCTGCAAGACTGGATAGAACAGTTTAAAAAAATTTCAAAGCTGTTGCTGGTACCTGAGTTCAAATCACTTTCGCACTGTATGCAAAACTATTGTTACATGACAAGCCAAACAGAAAAGGACTGCATATATTAACCCATTATAAGACTGAAGTCAAGGATACAATGTGAATTGCAAAAAAAAGTAATTCAGGAGTGGTGTAAGCATAAAAGAGTTGCACATGCGCCTCCTATTATGAGATTTACTCTTCAGGTCTAGGAAGCAGTAAAGTACTCTCATCTCTTATTCCCCTGCAAACCCCTAATGACTATCATTCACAAACCCTCATTTTGTATGGGATTTCTCATTCCCTTTTTGCAGGAAAAAAAAAATGTGCATTTACTATTTTTTTTTTTTTTTTGCAGGACCCTGGAAAGCATTGCACTCGAGATCAGCAGATCACGGGTGCAATGCAGGAATTCTGTAGACTGTCAGTGTAAGCTGTCTGCTCATACCTTGTACAGGCAGGCAATTACATAATGACAGGAAGAATCAAGGAACTACCTAGAGCACTCAACAGCACCCTGGTAGTTTAGAATTACAAGGCCAGCCGCAAAGGCTGTCAGTACTTGAAGTTTATTTATTCACAGAATTCTGTGAATGAATGACGTGGCTGTGTGGGCGGAGCACCACACAACTACGTTCCTTTCAAATAGTGACAGCGGGTGCAGGGTGAAGATCCCGGCCTGCTGTAACAGGAGGGGGGGGGGATCAGGGAGCGGTTGCAGGAGAGGGAACATGTTACATGTTCCACCCTAAAAACAGGTGGAACATGTAACATTTCCCCAAAGGTGAACTTATCCTTTAATACCTTCCCGCTCGGCCTATAGCAGAATAACAGCCGGGCGGGGTTCCATTGTTCTGACTGGACATCATATGACGTCCTTTAGAACAAGCCACTGTGAGAGCCCCGACGGACAAACCGCATCTCCGATCATGGTAAAAAGTCTATGACGTAGGCTCTTTACCATGTGATCAGCTGTGTCCAATCACAGCTGATCACAGTTTAAATAGGAAGTACCGGTTATCGGCATTCCTCTACTCATGCTGACAGGGCGTGAGTAGAGGAGATGCGTAAATCGGCACTGATAATCAGTGCATTGATTATCAGTGCAGCCCTATCAGCAATGCCTGCCTGTGCCCCCCAGTGATGCCAATCTGTGCCCACCAGTGGTGCCAATCAATGCCCATCATTGATGCCAATCAGTGCCCAATAGTGATGCCCGTCAGTGCAGCCTATCAGTGCCATCAGTGCCCATCTGTGCTGCTTATCAGTGCCGCCTATCAATGCCCATGAGTGTTGCATATTAGCGCCTCCTCATAAGTGCCACCTCATCAGTGCAGGCTATCAGTGCACATCAGTGAAAAATTGCTTATTTACATAATTTTGTAACAGAAACTAAAGCCTTATACATACGAATTGATTTTCAGCAGACAATGCGTCAGACTTTTGTCCGAAGGGCGTGTGCCAGGAACTTGTCCTGCATACAAATGGTACACAATTGTCGGCCAACAAACACGAACGTAGTGATGTACTACGAGGAATTTCAGCTCTTGAGCGCCACCCTTTGGGCACCTTCTGCTAATGTTGTGTTTGGTGAGCACTGATTCCGAGCATGTGTGTTTGTACTTTGGACTTTTGTGTGACGGACTTGTGTACACACGATACGAAAATCTGACAAAAGATCGTTGTCCGACGAAAATTTACTAGCTTGCTAACCAACATTTGTTGGCCGAAAGTTGGACAACAATTGCCTGAAGGAGAGTACTAATGGTCGGATTTTAGGCAAGTAGTCTGTCATCACACAATTCCCTGCCAAAAATCTGATCGCGTGTACGAGGCTTAAGACATACTTTTTTTTTTTTCAACATTTTTGGTCTTTTTTCATTTGTTTAGCAAAAAAAAAAATAAAAAATAAACTTAGTGGTGAATACCACCAAAAGATAGCATTGTCTCAAAAAAAAAAAAAGATAAAAATGTTTTTTGGGTACAGCATTGGATGACCGTGCAATTGTCATTCAAAGCGCAACAGCGCTAAAAGCTGAAAATTGGCCTGTGCGGGAAGGGGGTTAAAGTGCCTACCATATGCTACCAAGATTGTATCTTATTCACCAATGTAAATATAAGGTATCTGTCACAGCTGAAATGTCAATCTGCATAAGTTTTGGGTCTCAAACCCTTTTTTCACTGCTTCCTTATAAAATTGTTTTATTTAACAATCTTAAATGTAAATTCAATAAACAGATTGAATAAGAAAAAAATAATATTACAGTGTTATCTTAACACCCTACAGAATAGCCAAATTTACTTCTCATATATCGACATATTGTTGGAGAATGCATGGACATGTGGGCAACCTTTAGCACATCCTCTGGCCCTGTATGAGTCTGATTCGTGTTTGGTGTATAATTACCTGGATGATTTCTGAGGGTTTAGGACCACTAAAAATTACCATGCCAAGCTTAGCCATACTAAATTTGAGTTTGACACTTCCTAATTCATTAAGTACAGGAAAGCTGGGTAGATACATGTTCACATTATGATATTGTTAGCTTTCTTCCTTGTGTATAACAAATATCTGCTACCCTCAAATTCTGTGAGAATCAGATGTAAATAGACTTTATTGCATAAAATCATTTTCTTTAAACAAACTTTAGCTGAATGCGATAATGGAAATATGTAATTATATATGTTACTATCCATATTACAATATCTATTACGCGGGATATGGGGACTCGCTAAAAATATTTTGTTAACTTGCATGTCTGAAAATATGATTTAAAAAAAAAAAAAAAAAAAGACATTTAAAAAAATACTGCATAGAAAAGTGGAGCACAAGCATACAATAGGCACAACTTAATTTATTTACACAGTGTTCCTAGCAATGACTATAGCCTGTTTTATAGGCAGACATGCTTAGATATGCTGTGATTAAACCATGTCTAGCCACGCAAGATGATACATTATATACATGTGTTAATGCAGTACGTTGCACAACATTCTTAAATTTTTATTTTGGATAATTCAGGTAAAAATCTAGCTTGTCACTCTGCAATGTATCAATGGAAAAGCTGCTCATAATGCAGACTAGGGTGCCGCACTATTCCTTATGACCTTTTTCAAACAGCCTTCAGCTTACAGTGGGGGAAATAATTATTTGATCCCCTGCAGATTTAGTAAGTTTGACCACTTACAAAGAAATGAAGGGTCTATTATTGTTATCAAAGGTGTATTTTAAATGATAGATACAGAATATCAACCAAACATACAGAAAAAAACCCATGATACAAATGAGTTATAACTTGAGTTGTAGTTCAGTGAGTAAAAAAAAGTATTTGATCCCCTACCAACCAACAATTCTGGCTCTCACAGACTGGCTACAGTAGGTGCTCATGTGGTACACAGTTTAGTCCTGTAAATTTAAGAAGGTGCGACAACTTGTTGGGTGTAAAAAAAGACACCTGTCCACAGAATCTTTCTTCCATTCAAACCTCACCATCATGGGCAAGACCAAAGAGCTGTCAAAGGACATCAGGCACAAGATTGTAGACCTTCACAAGGCTGAAATGGGCTACAAGACCATCAGCAAGAAGCTTGGTGAGAAGAAGACATTATGTGGAGCGATTATTCGCAAATGGAAGAAATACAAAATAATCATCAATCGCTCTCGGTCTGGAGCTCCATGCAGGATTTTGCCTCATGGGGTAAGGATGATCAGGACAAAAGTTAGGGATCAGCCCAGAACTACACGGGAGGAGCTTGTGAATGACCTCAAGGCAGTTGGGATTACAATCACCAAATAAACCATTGGTAACACAACACGCCGCCATGGATTGAAATCCTGTAGTGCCCACAAGGTCCCCCTCCTCAAAAAGGCACATGTAGAGGCCCATCTGAAGTTTGCCAATGAACATCTAAAAGATTCAGAGAGGGATTGGGAGAAAGTGCTGTGGTCAGATAAGAAATAAATTGAGCTCTTTGGCTTTAACTTGACTTGTCATGTTTGGAGGAAGAACACCATCCCTACAGTCAAGCACGGAGGTGGAAACATTATGCTTTGGGGCTGCTTCTCTGCTAAAGGTACAGGCCAACTTTGCCACATTTAGGGGCCAATGGACGGGGCCATGTATTGTAAGATCTTGGATGAGAACCTTCTTCCCTCAGCCAGAACACTGAAGATGGGTTGTGGATGGGTCTTCCAGCATGACAATGACCAAAAACATAATGCCAAGGCAACAAAGGAGTGGCTCGAGAAGAAGCACATTAAGGTCATGGAGTGGCCTGGCCAGTCTCCAGACCTTAATTCTATAAAAAAATTTTGGAGGAAACAACAGGTTATTTCCTTCGCGGAAGTTCATTGTCGCATAGACTTTATTTCACCAACGAAAATCGAACTAGTATTCTCCTAGATATGCACAAAAAATTCCAAAAAATGTGGGCCCCTTGGATACAATAAACCCACCCCTCCATGTCCCCTGAAAGCTATGCACTGTTATAGGCAGTGAATGTCCTGGGTTTCTGGCTGAAGTATCCCCGACGTCCTTTTGTTCTCCTCTTCTTCTTTCTATTCTGTTAAATATCGCTCTGCCTTTCTTTTTCTTCTCTCGGTCACCTGTTCTGGGAGGCCTTGACAACTAAATCTCTTGATTATTCTCTGTGCAAGACTTGACCCCCATATCTACTCCGATAGTTACTCCCGCTTTACGGTTATTCAACTTTTGACCCCCTTCCCCTCCACCTCCCCTTTCTTACCTATCCCTGTAGCTCATAATAACTGTATTGTTACTGTAAACTCATATTGCGCCATACTTATTGATCTGTATCATCACTGACGTTACTGCTTTCTAGGATTTCCAGCCACACTTGGTACATTTTTACAATGTTGATTACATTTGAACACTTGTACCATGTATCTTCCAAAACTTTAACAAAGACTTATTGAAAGTGAAAATTTATGGAGGGAGTTGAAGCTTCAAGTTGCCAAGTGACAGCCAAGAAACAATAAGGATTTAGAGAAGATCTGTAAAGAAGAGAGGACCGAATCCCTCCTGAGATGTGTGCAAACCTGGTAACCAACTACAAGAAACGTCTTACCTCTGTGCTTACCAACAAGGGTTTCTCCACCAAGTACTAAGTCATGTTTTGCTTGGGGATCAAATACTTTTTTTTACTCACTGAACTGCAACTCAATTTATAACATTTGTATCGTGTTTTTTCTGGATTTTTGGTTGATATTCTGTCTCTATCATTTAAAATACACCTATGATAAAAATTATAGACCTTTCATTTCTTTGTAAGTGGGTAAACTTACAAAATCTGTAGGTGATCAAATAACTATTTTCCCCACTGTATATAAGGCCAATTTCACACTGAGGAGTTTTACAGGTATTTTTGCGCAAAAACTAGCACCTGAAAAGCGTCTGTAAACTGCCTCTTCTGCAGCCCCAGTGTGAAAAGCCTGAGTGCTTTCACACTGGGGCGATGCGCTTGCCGGATGGGAAAAAAAGTCTTTGGGGCGGAGCAGAATTGGTGTACACCTGCCATTGAAATCAATAGCCAACGCTGCCAAAGCACTTCGGCGCTTTTAACCCTTTTTCAGCCGCTAGCAGTGGTTAAAAGCACCCAACTAGCGGACGAAAAGCACTGCTAAGACGACGGTAAAGTCAACGTGGCCAGCGCCTCAGTGTGAAAGTGGCCTAAGAGCAGTGTGAACAGAAAGCGTTTATGAAGCTTTTAGCAAGCTTTTGCAAAGCTTTTGGCAAGCTACGAGCAGCTTTCGCTAAGTCTTGAAAGCGTCCTTCAGTTCCTATTTGAAAATGTTATATATAGATCTTAATGGGAGTGCTGATTGTCACTTTAAACAAGCTGCTAGCAGGCTTCAGCTGCCTTTCAACAAGCTTCAAGTAGTGCTAGCTGCTAGCAGCTTGTTTAAAGAGGCAATAAGCACTACCATTAAGATCTATGTTTAACACTTACAAATTAGAGCTGAAGGGCGCTTGAAAAGCCTGAACCAAGCTTACTGAAAGCTCTGCAAAAGCTTTGTAAAAGCTTGCTGTTCTCACTGTTTTAATACAAGTTGAAGCCCACGTGAAACAAGCCTATGTAAACTAACATACAGTAGTTCTCCTTTAATCAGCTACAATGACAGTCAAATGTGAGATGTTGATGTTCAGCAGGGTATGAAAACACCCATGTTGTGGGTACAGGCAGACAGCTACACTGAGAGTCTGCAGGAGCCTGAGATTTCACCCGTGGCGGGCGCATGCGCGGATGCCTGAGAGGTTAGATATGCCTGCTTAGAGCTCCGCTCCAGGGCCGTTTTCGCCGGAGGACTACAGATCCCAGAGACGCCGAAAAGCATCAAAACCACCTGGCACTTACCTGTAAAGCACTCAGGTACTATAAGAATGGTTTTGAAAGGCACCAAATCTAAAATTAAGTCTGGTAACATTAAGGAAACACCGGCCCGTCAGTTATCCAAGATGGCGGCGGCAGTTACCTCACAGCCCAGCACCTCACATACTGCTAAGCCACTGAAACTCAATATAAGCACCATAGATTTTTCTGGAGAGTCTGATACAGACATAGGAGACTCACAAACAGCATTACAAACGGATTTATTTAAAAAATTTGAGCGAATATTACAAAAAGCCCTGAAACAGACGTCAGACCACATAACAGATAAATTAACAAGGGAAATTAGAGACCTGGGGCAAAGAACAGCTGAGTTAGAAATAAGGATGGATGATCTGGAAAGTCAAACACAGCAACATGAATCAGAATTTATGAACCTGAAAGAAGAAAATGCTGTATTACAGTCACGTTTAGAGGACCAGGAGAATAGGGATCGCAGGGCTAACTTGCGGATTAGAGGTATCCCTGAGAATGTCCTTGATGTTCAAGCCACTATTACTGCACTATTTCAAGAGCTACAACCTGATATTCCAATTGAGAGATTAGAAATGGATAGAGTGCATAGAGCTTTAGCTCAACGTAGAATAAATGGCCCTCCTAGGGACATAATTGCTAAAATGCATTATTATCGCACTAAAGAACAATTGCTTGCAGCAGCCAGAGGAAAAGATTCTCTCACTTTTCAGGGTCATGTATATCAGCTTTTTGCAGACCTTTCTCCTATTACAGTGGCAAAAAGACGTGCACTTAAACCCCAGTTACAAGTACTTCAACGTCATCAAATTACTTATCATTGGGGTTTTCCTTTTTCGCTCAAATTTACACATTTAGAAACTAAATATATATGTCGCTCTTCAGAGGAATTGCAGTCAGCCTTGATTGAGTTGGGCCTAAAGGACCAGGATTCACCTAAAGATTTACCACGCAGAAGGTCAGCCTCAGGTTCACCTCAGCAAAATGCAACAGGAGTACATAACTCTTCCACCTCTTCGCGTCAACATCTACATAAGCGAGGCCGTTTTGACAACTCTTCCCCTAATAATGAAGACTCAATGGACTGATATATATATGTTTTTTTTTTCATATATATATCTGTTAAAGAATGTTTTCTATTTGACTCTTCAGTAATATATTATAACCTATTTCAGTGAACCCACTATTCACTATACCAAGGTTTCAGGTTTTTGGACTTCCAGTCTAAATCTTGTTTTTAATGTCTATGCCATCCATAACTTTTTTGTGTGAAAATATATTTTTTGTCCCCCCCCCCTTTTTTTTTTTTTTTTTTTTTTTACAAGCTTTTTACTAATAATTTTTTGATTACACTTTGGTACTTGGATATGACCAGCACTTAATATCCTATCTGTTAATAAAGTGTATGCGTATGTTCATATATGCATGTATACATAAGTGTATGGATGTATATATGTTTGCATATATATATAATATATATATATTTTTTTATTTTTATTTTATTATATATATATATATATATGTATGTATAAATATATATATATATATATATATATATTATCTTTATTTATTTATTTATTTTTATTTATTTATTTATTTATTTTTAATTTATTTACTTTGTATATGTGTATGTATGTGTATGTATTTGTGTGTATGTGCATGTGTATGTATATGTGTATGTGTATGTGTGTAATTATGTGTAAGTGTATGTATGTATGTACGTATATGCGTATGTATATGTATATGTATATATATATGTATAGGTATGTATATGTATGTGTGTATGTATGTGTGTATTTATAATATATATATAAATTCATTTATTTATATATTTATTTATTTATTTATTTAAAAATTTTTTTTTTTTATTAATTTATTTATTTATTCAATTTTTAGTATCATATGTATATATATATATATTTTTTTTTTTTTTTTTTAACTTATTTATTTATTTATTTTTTTATTTCTTGCCACGATTATTATATAAATTAACAATCTTAAGGCCGGTAGTGATTTAAATAATTTAGTTTGCCTAAGATTGCGTCTAATATTATAAGTTATTGTAGTATATTTTTATGGAGCTGTGGTTCTCCGGCGAAGTTCGTCCTTTCGGAATTTCTTGTTGCCCCCCTCTCCATCCTCAGATTCTCGCTGCTATTATGTGGGAGTCTGCGGATGGTTTTGGAGCCTCTTGGAGTCTTTTGATTACTCCTCCAAGTTGCTCCCTTACCCTAGCATTTTGCTTTTCTTTATACTTAATATGTTATCATATTGGGGTTGCTCGATTGCTAATTATTCTCTCCTATTCTGTCCTTTCTTTTCCTTTTCTTTCTCTCGGGGTGGTGTCCTCGACTCTAGTTATTAATTGTATTTCATATGGTGTGATAGTCATCTTTGTTCTATTATGGCCCCGATAAATATTCTATCCTTGAATGTTCAAGGATTTAATATTCCGCATAAACGCACAAAAGCAATGAGATCTTTCTCAGCCAAGAAGGCACACATTATTTGTCTGCAGGAAACTCACTTTACAGATAAAGCTACTCCTAAATTTCTCTCCCCCTCTTATCCACAATTTTATACCGCCTCAACCACAGTTAAACAACGAGGGACTCTTATCGGATTTCATCGTTCTATGCCATTTACCCTTTTAACTCAACTAAAAGATCCGGAGGGAAGGTACTTACTTCTCACAGGATATATATTGGATATGGCTGTCACAATAGTATCATATTATGCACCAAATAAGAAACCAGAATCCTTTTTGTCCCATCTTTTCCAAATTGTAGAAACTCACAAATTTGGCACTGTATTTTTATGTGGAGACTCAAATACAACAGTTTTCCCCTTCTTAGATAAGTCTCCGCCGGCACCCGTCAATAGGTCTACTAATGTAACCCTTCAACATCTGCTTACTAAATATGGTTTGGTGGATACATGGCGAGAGCTTAACCCTACTAGTAGACGTTTTACACATTATTCCTACCCACATAAATCATTCTCACGCATTGACCATATCCTAATCCCTTATAGCATGACCCCTGAAATTTTATCTTCAAACATCCTACCCTTTACATGGACAGATCATTGTGCGATATGCACATCCATTGCATCTACTATACCCAGATCCCACGATACTAATTGGTGTATTAATGACTCCACATTAACCCACCCTTCCCGTCGTAGTGAAATTGAAATTGCGCTAAAGGATTATTTTTCCTCCAATGATACCGGAGATACTTCTGACACCACGTTGTGGAAAGCTCACAAAGTGGTTATTCGTGGTAGACTAATACAACAAGCTACAAACCTCAAAAGAGAACGTAAACTTTTGTTTGCAAAGTTGGAAGATAACTTTAACTCTTGTCATTCCGCCTTTCAATCATACCCGAATGCCATTAATAATACTAAATTAGACAAAGCGCGTCTTGATCTAGATTTATTTTTAACTGACTCAGCAGACAAACTTATACGTAAACGACAACACATTCAATACCTTAATGCCAACAAACCCACCACCTCCTTGGCAAGAAATTTGAAATCAATAGATCAAATACGGACCCCTATACGACTAAAAACGTCAAGTGATGCGTACACTAGCAATCCAATTAAAATATTAGAAATATTTCAATCTAATTTAGCTAAAGTGTATTCCTATACTCATGATTTTAATCAAACCAATGCAGATACTCTTTTCTCCAATATCAAACTCCCTACTCTAGCTATTGAACAACGAGAGAGACTCGAGTGTCCTATCACAAATATTGAAGTTCAGAATGCTATAAAAAGTTTGAAACTTCATAAAAGACCGGGCCCCGACGGGTTTTCGGCATCATATTATAAAAATTTTGAACACATCCTAACTCCAGTCTTGACTAGAGCCTTCAATTCTATCTTAGCAGGACACTTATTTCAATCTGAAACATTAAAATCTATTATAGTTATGATTCCCAAACCCCGTTCAGATACTACCTCTTGGACTAATCATCGCCCTATATCTTTACTCAATTTAGATATTAAGTTGCTTGCTAAGATATTGGCATCTAGATTGAATAATATTATAGGTCAACTCATACACAGGGACCAAACGGGTTTTATGCCCAAGAGACAAGCAGGAGATAATATAAGAAGATCCCTTTTACTCATCCATGCAGCTAAATCCAGACGCATCCCAACCTGCCTCTTATCTTTAGACATCAAAAAAGCATTTGATTCAGTCACCTGGCCTTATATGCAGTATATGCTTCAAAAATGGGGTTTCGGAATACATTTTCTGACTTGGGTTTCCTCTCTTTATAACAATCCGAGGGCTTATATTAAATATGCCGGATACAAATCGACAGTATTCGATATTAGAAGAGGCACGAGACAAGGCTGCCCCCTTTCCCCGTTGCTTTTCGCTCTGCTTATAGAACCTTTAGCACAACTAATCAGATCTAATCCAGACATCAAAGGTATTGAATTGGGTGGTTATCAACATAAGCTTTGTCTTTTTGCTGACGATATTCTTATTTTTTTATCACATCCCCATATTTCCGCCCCTAATCTTCTTAACGTACTTGATAAATTTGCACATATTTCCGGGCTCTTTGTAAACCCCGTTAAATCAAATGCGCTAAATATATCTTTACCACTATCAGAGCTTCAACAGGCTCAAATCTCCTTACCATTTAATTGGGTCTCTCATAAATTACCATACTTAGGAGTATACCTCACATCCTCACTTTCTGATCTTTTTGCAGTTAATTATCTACCACTATTGAAACAAACCACAGGCCTCATGAAACAATGGTCCTCTCTCCCATTGTCATGGTTGGGACGGATAAATACTATAAAGATGACGTTATTACCGAAATTTTTATACCTATTTAGGGTACTTCCGATTTCTATACCATCATATTTCTTTAGAATTACACAAAGTAAAGTGTTGTCGTTCATCTGGGGTAACATTAAACCCCGTATATCTAAATCCACTCTGTACCTTAGCAAAACATGTGGGGGCCTGGGGTTACCAAACTTTTCTTCTTATTACCATGCTGCACAAATTTCAATTTTAACTAAATACCATTCTAGGGAAGAAATACCCCTTTGGGTAGCTATTGAAGCTATTGATAGCGACCCCATATCTGTAGCCAATTTGTTATGGATGCAACCTAGAGATAGATCTCATCTATTTAATCCCATTACAAAACATTCATTAACTATTTGGGATAAGTTTAGTAAAATCCATATGCTTCAATCTATGCACAATCCCCTTCTTTCTTTTCTAGGGAACCCAGCTTTTTATCCTGCTTGGAAATTTCCAAAGTCATTTTCAGCTTGGTCCTCTACAAACTTGGTCAGATTATATAAGCTAGTCTCTAACGATAAATTTCAAACATTCTCTACTTTATGTGATAACAATGAATTACCTTGTAATGAAATATTTCGTTATTTACAAATCAAAAATTTTTATACGCCTTTGCTTAGGACCGGTACCATGCTTAATCAATTGTCTCAATTTGAGCATATTTGTATGAGTGACCCACATGTTAGAGGGATTATTTCACTCATTTATCAAAATCTCATTAACACTCCTAATGATATACTTCCGCCTTATACTGCTAAATGGGCAACAGATTTAGGACGGACGTTCACCATCAATGACTGGTCTAACATATGGATGGCTACCAAATCCTCATCCCCTAATTGCTTTGCTCTTGAAACTAACTTCAAAGTTTTGGCGCGTTGGTATCTAGTACCAGCTAGGATTGCTAAATTTACTCCTTCATATCCTAATAATTGCTTCCGAGGTTGTTCCTCACCAGGTACCCACGTGCACATATGGTGGCAATGCCCAATTGCGCAAGAATTCTGGAAAAAAGTATTTGCCATGGCATCTAAAGCTTTAGAAATTCCTATAACACTAGATCCAGCCATTGCACTCCTCAATCTTAAACCAGACAACATAACCTGTAATCAATTCAAATTGCTTATTCAAATTAATACTGCAGCTAAACAAACTATAGCCAAAGCATGGAAGTCTAATACACTGATTGTGGCAGAAGTCAAACATAGAACTAACAAGGCCCTCATTTTCGCAAAAATGACAGCTATCAAAGACAATAATATTAATAAATTTAGTAGGATTTGGCAGCCTTGGGTTAAGCACTTCTTTTCTTCCGATTTCGACCAGTCATTGATGTTACCCTATTAAAATTCCTGTAATATTGATGTATTATTGCTTATCTATGTCGGGAGCCGGGACACCACTCCGGGGGATTCTTTCTTTTCTTCTTTTTTCCTTTTACCTTACTACCTTTTTCTCTTAAGATCTCTTTAATTTCTAGGGCAAACCTATGTAATTTTATTTAATATTCAGCACTATGATCAAAATGCCCGTATAAGCCTCATATTCTTTTCTCTTCCTTCTCTACTATCTTTTCCTTTATCATTTATTAAGCGATTGATAATTATGGGATATTTTTACAATTTACTTAAGTGACTCATATCTCATTATCAATGAGTAATGTCTTTCTGCATATTAGACTTTCATAATTTTTCTCCTCCGATAGTTAAATATAGTCAATAATTTGTAATGAGAGTATCACTCCTTTTTTCCGTTCTTCATTTAAATTTCTTTCATCTTCTCTCAGGTGTACTATATGGATTAATTGCTATTTGTAATATTAATTTCATTTTTGATTACCCATGCCCCCATCTATCCACAGTTTGAGCCCAAGTGGGGTGGATAGGTGGTCTGGAGGCATACTTTATATATTTCATATATAAATATAGATTCATATTTTGATTCACAATTTATTGACTAATTTAAAATTTTATTTACCTCTAATTTCACCTCGCCTGTGAGATTTGTTTTTGTAAAAGCCATATAGATATGTCTCTATTGTTCATATATATATCCCTTGATACATTATCTGATATACTTTGTTTTTTCTTATGCAAAATTTCAATAAAAATATTGAACAAGAGATTTCACCCGTGATATGCTGATGCTGATCGCGGGTGCAAGGCTTTAAAGGGCTCATAATTAAAAAAATAATAATAAATGCACTTTTTTATACCTGCAAAAAGATGTGCATGTATTATTTTTTTTACAAAGGTGAACTTATCCTTTAATGTCAGCTTTCCTTTATGTATTGAAACACTAGGCTGTGCCAGTAATACTTGAGGTTCCCTTTTAAATATTCTTGCTATAAGAAAAAATTGAAGTCAACATCTGTTTATTGTGCATTCTCAGGCTCCCAGACAGGCAAAACATTGTCATTAAAATACATAACATCACAGGGATTATCCTTCAATTTATCCAAAATGTTTGGGACTTACAGGATGTGCCACAATGCAGTTCTTGACATGCCGAAGTCCATTAAACATCTTTGTAGGAGACAGGCAGGACGTTGAGCTGCTTATAATGGCTGTATTGTTGACATGAGCATCTAGGTCAGAAAAAATCTTCAGCTTTAATTCCAAATTCTCAGGAACGCATTCCTAAAAAAACACAATAAAAAAATAATCACCCAAAGCTCAATTATCTTTATTAGCTCCAGTGTCAAGCTGTGGCATGAATTTTTTGCCCCATATACTGTATATAATAAAAAAAAGTTTCCTAAACTGAATAAAATGATAGAACAATGAAATGACATTATTGTCAAATTGAACACATTTGAAGCCACATGTATGTACTTATAAAAAAGAGACTGTGTTAATTCAGTATGTCTAGTTATCTATTCACTCAAAGCCACAGACTCCATTGATGAGACACACCATGGTCCTACTAGAAAATTGGCAAACATCATTTTGTTTCCTCTGTCATAGCGTCTGCTCCACAGTGGTGCAAAACTGGGGGATAAATAGAAACTTTGTACATTTTTCTCCTATGCAAAGATGAAATAACTCTTATAATGAAACAAAAGAAAAAATGTTAACAGGAGACAGTGCAGTCTCCAGCCAGCATGTTAGGGCCTTGCCATCTTAGGCTAAGGGGGTTATCTGATGTGGAGAGGAGCCGAGAGAGCCGCCGAGGGACCCCAGAAGATGAGGTTCGGGGCTACTCTGTGCAAAACGAGCTGCACAGTGGAGGTAAGTATATGTTTGTTATTTTAAAAAAAAAACGTGAACCTTTAGTGTCACTTTAAGCCTCCCTATTAGTTACACAAAGCCACAGGTCTTCATTGTGCACCATTACAACCTTCTAGCCACCAGTGTCCTAACAACCAATGATGTCATTGGTTAATAAGGAGGACGTTGGGCACCTGCCCCTTCCCTTCAGCACCAGGGTCACATTAGATCAGGGCTATGCAATTAGCGGACTTCCAGCTGTTGCAAACTACAAGTCCCATCATGCCTCTGCCTCTGGATGTCATGCTTGTGGCTGTCAGAATCTTGCTATGCCTCATGGGACTTTTAGTTCTGCAACAGCTGGAGGTCCGCTAATTGCATATCCCTGCATTAGATGATTGAGGGAGAGAAACCGAGGCAGGCGAGAAACATTTGAATACTAATCAGTATCAGTCTGCAAAGGTATATTTGCTTTGGAAGAATAAATCACCCCTAATGTTGCTACATTATGCAAAACTATTAGTTTAAGTTTTTTCAATTTTAGAATGGGGTGCCTCAAGATTTGTCTGGAATTTGAAAGGGTGCCATGGCTGGAAAAAGGTTGAGAAACACTGGCCTAGATCACCAGAAGAAATAAAATCTAAAAAAAGAAAACTAATGCAGCCATAACATCTAAGAATTTGTAGGTTGCAACATAATACATTTTTGCTTTTGGGTTTATTATGTCTTTAAATACTGTATAAGTTTAGAGCAATTGTTCTCCCTTTGCCTCCCTCAAATCTATACTGTAACTCCTCTCAAACTTTCCCAAAGACAGTCAAAGAACACCTTCTCATAAAATCCACCTTCTGCAGATTTCCCCAAGCTTGTAAAGCAGTGGTTTCCGCTGGATGTAGCCCTTTGCTCGCCTTTATCTGACCCTTGGGGCACTATTCCACTAACTGACACCAATGATTGGGCACCATTCCCCCTACTGACACCATCAATGGGGCACTATTGCACCCATTACAACCAATGATGGGACACTGATGCTGGGGCATATTCTACTCCCACTGGCCACAGCCCAGCCCCCCCAAAGCCTGAAGGGTAGTAAACCAGCCCCTTACTTAGAAAGTTTGGAGACCCCTGTTGTAATGTAATATCTATCTCATCCACTTTAGCACCCTGGTCCCCAATTTGCCATAACCCAGAATTTCCTCCAGGCATGAGAGGAAAATTGCTAAATGATCAATGGCCAATACCCAAAATGCTAGCAGATCACTTCTTCAAAAAAGGGCACATCCAAAACCGAGCAGACTTACCGTCAAACACCTATACTTAACACAATCTACTCCTTTTGAAACTATATGCCTGGCAGATAGCCCTCAAAAACATGTCATCTGTTTCATATAGAATTATTATACAGGATTTATATAGCACCGACAGTTTACGCAGCACTTTACTTGAGGGTAGACAGTAAAAATAAAATACACTTTAATACAGTAGAAATCAGAGGGCCCTGCTAGTTAGAGCTTAGAATCTAAGAGATATACAAAAACGTATTAAACAAAACGCCCTCCAGACGATGGAACAGTGAGTAAAAAATGGGAACAGGACTTGAGCTGTGTGTTGTCGGATGAGGAGCGGGGCTCAAATGACAAGTATACACAAAGGCTCACTTAATGTAAATGTGCAAAAAAATGGCTGCAAGTTGAGATCATCATGGTGGACAACGCTTTTATCACTACACAAAATTTTTCCCATTCTACCAGACAGGAACTGGCATAGTGAAATGGAAATAGGTGCGTTCAGACACATATAGTGGCAATGTCTAAATTGCAAAGGTATTGGTAGGAGTTGCACCACATAGTATTAGCAGCCTCAAGCTGTCCACTTGACTTCAATCCTGTTCAATATCTGCTACATCATACAAGTGTATCCAAACATTTATACTTTAAATCTTTAGCTCTGCATATGGTAAATGTGGCAAGAATGTGTAACCAGGTCATATGAGGACCACAAGAAGCACCTACAGTGGTAGACTGACTGATGTGCATTAATGAAGTAGTGGAAATGGAAGAATTATTGAGCCCTGGCCATAAGCAGACTCTCAGGGAATCTATGCTGTAGGTGGTATAGCTCAAAACATAGGTGCCTTTTTTTTAGAGTGAGGCGGTGGAGCTCGGGAGGGACCAAGGAGCCTTACCAGGAGATGTGAAATATACAGGTGAAAACCATCTTCTCCTCACCTACTGTCAGCATATCTAAAGGGAATTTTCTTACTACTACTCATTACCCTTTCTTCTCAACTACCCAAAAATGATCTGTGCCCCATTGTCCTCTTTTCTGGAAAGGTAATGCCTCTGTCATTTAAGTTAAACACCCACTGTCTTTTTCCCTTTCCCATCCCCTTCTTCGTTCCATTTTCTCCTTCCCTGTCCCCTCCTAACTCCCCCTAACCCCCTCCCCCCCTACTTTTCCCTGTTTTTTTTTTTTTATCTTCTTCTCTTCCCCTATCCTACTGTATGTGTGTCAGTAATTTTCTTCATATTACTAAGCCCTTTTTCTGCTCCGACCAGTCCAATAACCCAAAGATCAGTCCTAACACCCCTACTGGTGTATCATCACTCAATTAAGACATCTGCCAAAAGGCACTACACGCTTTTTTTGGTGTGCTCTAGAGACAACTCAAATGGAAAGCTGGACTGGTATATTATCTCTATACTGTTACTTTTCTGTACAAAAAATTAAGACACTTTTTACAAAAACGTACATCTTTATTTACTATATATAAGTCCAGCCTTAACAAAAACTTTATGAAAAACAAGAAATTGCATGTTCTGCAAGTAAATAAATCAGAAGCTGAAGTGCCTTAAAAAAACTGGGGATTTAATATTACTTTAACAAAACACCTTCCTGCTAAATTTTCTATGACAATTCAGTTAAGCTCCATTTATAGAGGATTTAACTATGAGCACTATTGCTCTGTCTTCAGCAGGGAAATTCATTATGTTTGTTCTCCCTGCAATATTAAATACAAATTTACGAGGGGCGTGGCCAAGATGGCAACCTGAAAGGAAGCAGGTTTCAGAGCTCTGCTGGAGATCCGTTACAAATCCTTTCTCCTGGTGGGTTTTGTCCACTATAAAGTGGATAGAACAACTCCGGATGCCATACAGGACAAGATATAAGGGAAAGAAGCTTCGTTTTCCAGCAGAAGTGGGAAAAACAGTCCCACAGGAGACTCCCCACGTGCAGGCCTCTCCTGGCCGTGCAAGGAACATGGCGTCCCAAACAGACATGGAGGAGCAATCTGACGCGCAGAGACTCGGCTTCCAAGAGGTGATGGCTGCAATAGCATCATGTCAAACAGCTCTGACCAACAAAATTGAGGCCGTCCAACTTGATGTCAGCCTCATTAGGCAGGACTTTGACAAGCTCCGCGCTCGGGTGTCGGAAGCGGAGCAACGCGTGGGGCTGACGGAGGATACGGTGACGGAGCACACAGCCTCGATCCGCACCTTACAAACGAAGGTCAGGGCGCTGGAATTTAAGGTCGACGACGCCGAGAACAGGAATAGGAGGAACAACCTCCGCCTCGTGGGTATGCCGGAGGGTACGGAGGGAAAGAACCCTACGACCTTTATGGAGGGGATACTAAGAGAAATACTGCCGACGGCCCAGTTTTCGCCATACTTTACGGTGGAGCGCGCCCACAGGATCCCTCCAGTACCGGGACCACCGGGATCTAACCCCCGCACTCTGATCTTTCGGGTTCTCAATTTCAGAGACCGGGATGAAATACTCCGTGCAGCCCGCAGAGCCGGTGAGTTGAAATACCAAAATGCCACCTTGATGTTTTTCCCTGACTTTTCTTTGGAAACCCAAAAGTTACGCCGGTCCTTTGACCAAATTAAAGTGGGATTACGGGCAAGAAATATCAAGTATAGCATCCTTTTCCCAGCTAAGCTGAGGGTGCAAGACGGGGAAACAGTAAAATTCTTTACCGCGCCTAGTGATGCTGCCGCATGGTTGGACTCTCTACCTCCACAACGTTAAATGTAAGTTCAAACACACTACTGCACGATCGAACAACTAATGATATAACTGTGGTACTTTTACCTCTTTCAGTCCTTGAAGCAGGCTAACTATTGTGTCTTTTATATGGAGTGAGACCCAGACTTTGACATATAATAGCTGCGATGCTGAAGACTACTGTGCAATGTGTTGTGTGGGGGTAATACTGGGACCACCCCTGTACTTGATGATTACCGGTTACTGGCTACAGCCCCACAATGCTGTTTAGAAGTTGAAACACGTTATATGGAATGGAGCAGTGGACAGTGTCTAATGTACCTTGTGATGCCGTTACATGGTCACATTCTTTGCCCGTGCTCTGCAAAACTTAAACTCTGAGCCAGCTGGGCACACATGCACACAAACTATAACACCTCCCGAGTCTATAACTTCACAGAAGATCTATTTGGTTCTACACTGATGCGGTATTGACTTGGGTGTTTGACCCCCTGGTGAGGGGTATATCGGCTATCCGGAGAACACTATCCTCAATCACCAATGATTAGGTCAAGCGGAGGCACTGCAGCCAGGGAACTGAACCACTCTGATTCCAGTTATAGTGCACGTGACAACCCACTGGCTGCCTACGTTGGTAGATATGATCCGGGAGATCTTAACTACGCTGATAATGTGGACAACAGATATCCCTGCGTATCGAGGAATAATCTGCCTTGATAGAACTGACGTGTAGTGTTAATGTACACAAATCTCACTTTTTCTTTCATTTTTCTCTTTATGTTCCTGTTTTTATAGAGATCATTTTGCAACTAAGATAAGTACCCCTGGGGGCTCCCAGGAGATAAGCTATGCATAATAATCAGCAACTCTGATGCCTTATTAGGTAACACCTTACGTTACAAGTGCTCGCCCTCTTTTACAAATAAGATGTTGGGGGTTCAGGGTGTGAAACATCCTCGGTTCCGGAGGGGGATGTGGGGAGGGGGGGGGAGTTATCTGCCGTTGCAGATTTTTGAAGTTGCAGTAATTGCAAGTTTTATAAAGGAGTGGCTTGATTGTAACTGGAATGTTATTGACATACGCATACCTGTACATGTAACCAACTCATGTGATGCCTCTTTAGGCTCAAGGGGGATAATATTATGGATGAAATGTCTGTATCTGGGGGGCTGGGGTGGGGGAGGGGGGGATGTGCGGATCCTGCTTATACAACTAAGAATGGGAGATGATGGCTGAAATATCTATTGTTTCCTGGAATGTTCGGGGTCTAAACTCAGCCACAAAGAGGTCACTGGTGTTTAAATACTTACAAAGGTACAATCCACATATTTGTATACTCCAGGAGACCCATTTGATAGGCAGACGTGTCCTAGGACTCCGGAGATCATGGGTGGGAACTCACCACCATTCCACCTATTCAAATTATGCCAGGGGTGTGAGCATCTTGATCCGCAGGTCCCTACCTCTACAGATTCTAGATGTTAAGATTGACCCGGAAGGCAGATATGTGATTATTAATACTTCACTTTATGATAGAGGATTGGTACTGGTAGGCCTATATCTCCCACCTCCAGCTGATGCACAATTACTAAATGATATTATGCACTTAGTAATGAAATTTAATGTGCCTGCAGTCCTTATTTTTGGTGATTTTAACATGGTCCCATCACAGGATCTGGACAGGCTGCACGTGGTGTCCCGTAATGCGACGACATTGGGGGGATGGGCTGACACATTTGATCTTACGGATGTGTGGCGTCACTTCCACCCAAATAAAAGAGAATATACATGTCACTCGGCCTCCCACCGAGCACTCTCACGTATAGACCTCATATATGCTTCATCCGGGGCCTTGCGGTGGGTGGGGGCAGTGGAGCACCTACCCCGTGGCATATCGGATCATGCCCCTGTCCACCTCAGGATCTCATTACTTAAAAATCCCGGGTTTAGGTTGTGGCGCCTGTCCGGATTCTGGGCCAAGGATGATAGAGTCCAGGAGACAATGACAGAAAATATTTGTAACTTTTGGAATGAAAACGGCAATTTTGCTGATGCCAATGTGTTATGGGATACTTTCAAATCTAAAATAAGGGGGGATTATATTGCCCGTATATCCTCCTTGCAAAAAGAGGCCTCCAGGACTCAGGAGGCACTGGAGGAAAAGGCCGCTAGATGCGAGTCAAATTACATTCAATCCCCCAATGACAACAATTACTATTTATGGCAGAGCTCCCTACGTGAATTATCTTTGCATAATGTAGAACAGACCAAAAAATCCATGTTATATACCAAGCAAAAAATATTTGAGCATGGAAATAAAAATGGACGTCTGTTGGCTTGGTTAGCAAGGAATCGTACGGCCTCCACCCACATAGCTAATATTAGGCGAACCGATGGACAATTACTGTCATCTCCTGAGGAAATAAATGCTGAATTCCTGAAATTTTTCAGGGAAGTATACACTTCTAGAGCCCAGTGTACGCTAGTGGAATTACAGGAATATTTAGATGCAATTCCTTTCCCGTCTCTCTCAGAGGAAAATAAAAATTTATTAGAAGGAGATTTCTCCCTGGAGGAGGTCCAAACTGCGATTGGTAATCTGCAGTGCGGGAAAACTCCAGGTGCGGACGGACTCCCCACAGAGTTCTATGCACAACATGTAGAAGTGCTTGCCCCTAGATTGAAGTCCCTCTTTTCTAGACTGGATCAGACAGGTGCTCTCCCAGAGTCTATGGCGGAAGCTATTATAGTTTTAATACCCAAACCTGGTAAGGACCCGCAGGAATGTGCATCCTTTAGACCAATATCTTTACTCAATGTCGACGCAAAAATTCTAGCAAAAATTCTAGCTAATCGACTGTCGTCGGTTATCTCAACCCTGATCCATGTCGACCAAACAGGGTTTATGCCGGGCAAAGGTACCGACATAAATCTTAGACGCCTTTTTCTAAACCTTTCGTTCGATCATGGTACTGTGGGATCTCGGGTGGTTGCCTCTTTAGACGCCGAAAAGGCGTTTGATTCTGTAGAGTGGTTGTACCTCTGGGGAGTGTTGCAACACTTTGGGTTCGGACCCAGATTTATACGCTGGTTGCAATTACTCTACAGATCTCCCAAAGCTAGAGTACGCACTAATGACCGAGTGTCGGACGCTTTCTCTTTACACAGGGGTACCCGTCAGGGATGCCCTCTATCCCCTAGTTTATTTGCCCTGGCTCTGGAACCATTAGCGATTTTAATTCGTGAATCACAAGAAATTAAGGGAATTCGGATTGGTAACTTAGAAGAGAAAATATCCCTATATGCGGATGACGCGCTACTCTATCTAAATGATCCTGGACCCTCGTTATCTGCCGCTCTGGTGTTATTTGATAGATTTGGAGCGTTATCAGGCATCCGAATTAATTGGAACAAATCAGTCCTTTTTCCATTAGATGTTCAGTCCCAAGGTCCCCACAATCACACGCCACTACAATGGGTTAGAGAGTTCAAGTATCTTGGGGTTAAGGTGGCCAGGGATCCTGCCCAGTATTTTGCACTGAACCTGCACCCATTGCTTAAACTCCTAAGGGAGAAATGTCAGTCTTGGTCTGGACTCCCATTGAATTTATTAGGTCGCATAAGTATCCTCAAAATGATTATTCTACCTAAGTTTAATTATTTTTTCCGGAACAGTCCGATTTGGATACCGCAGAGCTTTTTTCAAGAAATTGATAAATGCATCACCGCTTTTATATGGAACGGCTCCATACCCAGACTGGCAAAAACCACACTCCGAGCGCCGACACAACTGGGGGGACTGGCCCTCCCGGACTTCCGGGTGTATTACTGGGCGGCCATGTTGGTCACCGTATACTGGTGGTTTGCGGCGAACAAATCCAACGCGGCGGTTTGTGTGGAGGCAGCATGGCTAGGCTCTCTTCGGGAACTGCAAAATTTAGCATATAGAGGAATGGGAGCATATAAAAACCTCCCCGTATCAACCAAGGCAACGTTAAAGGTATGGGTTGCAGCTAGACGTCGATTTCTCATAGCGGGTCAGTGGTCACCGGTTCAGCCTCTCTGGGGGAATCCCAATCTACCTCACTTTAGATCAATACCAGACCCCCAGGTGTGGGCAAGATTTGGCATTAAGACACTAGGGGATATCATGCCCACTGGTGTACTGATGTCATTTTCACAACTAGCAAGGAGATATGAGCTGCCTGGGTGGATGTTCTTCCGCTATGTTCAGCTGAGGCATGCGGCCAGGGCCCAGTTTCGGACACAGCCTACTCTGAAATTGGATCCCGTGGAAAATCTACTGTCCTGTGAAGACCTAGCAAAGCCACTTTCGGCATTGTATGGTATTCTGCTTCCAATTAACAATACAAAGATGGATAAATTATGGGAACAGTGGAAGGCCGATATCCCATTGTTGGAAAGAGAGGATTGGGAGGATAGTCTTGAACAGGGACCTAAGCTGGTCATGGCTGCAGGAGATAAACTTATACAGACAAAATTCCTTCATAGGGTTTATTTTACCCCGGTTCGTATGTCTAGAATTTATCCAAATAGAGATCCAAAATGCCCCAGGTGTTTGATACATCCAGGATCATATTTACACATGTTTTGGGATTGTCCTAGGCTGTCAAAATTTTGGGAGGGAGTCTTTGATCACTTAAACGTCCGCTTGGACTTGAATGTTCCCGTGACACCTGAATTAGCCTTACTGGGTATACATGATGACGATCAGAGATCACATCACAGTAAATTGTTAATTTCATATCTGCTCTATTATGCTAAGAAGGAGATACTGTGTAAATGGACTTCCTCTATCCCCCCAGATGTAGCTACATGGGAAAATAAAGTAAATGCTGCTCTGCCACTATATAAACTGACGTACATTAACAGGGGATGCCCATGGAAATTCGACAAAGTTTGGTCAACATGGACATCTGTATAGACGAGGGGGCATGGTCAGTGGAGTGGAGGATGGACTGAATGACCTTTGCTTCCTTCCAGTGTTTATGGCTCCTGCTGTCTTCCCTCTCCTCTCCTTATAGTCCCCCCCCCCCCCGGCTGTGTCCCCCACTGACTTCTCCCCTTTCCTGTCCCCTTTTCCTGTTCTCTCCTCCCCTTAATACTATAATATTCAAATATGTCACCCCTGAACAGGGAATAATGAATATACTGTATTTGACAATGTCTGTGGTTTTGGATACCCTTTTCTTTTGATATTGGTTCATGGTATATACTTTGTGTGAATTCCTGACAAACATGTATTTAATATACTATTTTTCTTGTATGTAACAAAATGTGATTGCATATTATTGTAAATATGGATTCTACAATAAAGCACTCCTGGTTGTTAAAAAAAAATACAAATTTACAATTTTGGGGCATAGATAGATTGCATTCCTCCTGCAGGTGATCCAATAGAATTCATTTCCAGGAGGGAGAATAAATGGATTTACAATCTTCGATCTTTAGCACCGGGGGGTTTAAATATCAAACTTGACATAAATTGTTTAATTGAAACCATCTGAAAATTGATTTTTGAGATGGTTCATAATTATTGAAGGGCATATGTGAGCATTATGGAGGGTAGTTTTTGTATTTTATTCTTATTTTTGTTTTATTTTTATTGTATTGATTCCTTTCCATTTTAATTTAACGCTTTCTATTTTTTTCTTTTTAGGATTTTTCATAATTTTTAATGGTATTTGAACAATATGTTTTTTAACATAGTCATGTGGTTTCTATACATATAGATATATATCTATAGATGGCACTCTACTTGAGCTTCAGTCTAAATTGAAAAATCTAGTGGGTTATTTTATGCTAGTTTAACCATTGATCCACATGCACAAAATGTTGTCAGAACATCTTTTTTTCCACTTGAGAAACACTGCATCCTATGCTATCATACACTGTAGCTGAAAAGCTGATCCATACATTTGTGTTCTACCGACTTGACTATTGCAATGCTCTACTCACTGGTGTACCTAAATCCACTATAAATAGACTTCAATATGTTCAAAATTCTGCAGCCAGAATCCTGACTAGGTCTGGTACAAGTGATCATATTACCCCTATCCTGGAGTCCAGGCAATGGCTACCTGTCAGGTTTAGCATAGACTTTGAGATCCTCTCATTCACCTACAAGGCTCTTCATGACTTGGCACCCTATTATCTCTCTGAACTTTTTTCAACGTACTCCCCCCCCCCCTTGTAACCTCTGCTCCTCAAATTCTGCTTTACTGTGTGTGTCCCCCCTACTCACCTACACTCAATGGGGGACAGAGTCTTCTCCTGATATACTCCAAAACTCAGGACTTCACTTTCTAAGAACATCGGAGAGTCGTCTAAACTTATTCAAATCAAATCTAAAAAAGTTTTTCTTTAGACAAGCTTTTACTTAATTGTCCTTTTTTTTCCCTTATGTTATGTTAGCCTGTGTATTTCTTGTGTTTTCCTTGTAAAGCTCTTTGAGAAGCCACCTTTAAAAGGTGCTATATAAAATAAAGTATATTATTATTATATATACCTCCCTCTTTGTATTTTTTAAATTTCTGGCACTTTTTTTTCAAATGGAGCATTTAGAGTAGTGGCGCTGTAAAACATGTATAATATATATCTATTTTGCTAATGTTAACATTTGCGGCAATGTAAGGGTTAAGATCCCTGGCAGATTTGGCAAAATAGGGGTTCAATACACAGGCGGATAAGTCTGGAAGGCCATACCCAGCTACAGCTCTAGCCAACCCCCACCAGCCAACCAATATGGTCAAAGGCCGACACCCAAAAGAAGCCATAGGTGTGCACACAGGGCGTTCCTGGGCACACCCTAATCACCATCTGCGGTACTAATTCGCCCTGCTTCCTGGCGCCCCCTGTCTCCCCCCTGCAGTAATGCCAGTTTCCCCCTCTCCTCTTCCACCAGCTGCTGCGGGGGATGTTTCAGGATGGATGAATGAACACAGTGAGTGATCTGTACCGATCGCTGATGTGTTCATTCTTAACTGAAGCATAGTAAACCATGTTTACTATGTGCTTCAGTTTGTCAATGAACAGAAAGTCGCTCAGCACAGAGCATCTCCCATTTGTTCACTGCTCAGTGCAACTGAGGCTGCAGGGAATAGGACTGGGGGAGCTCTGTGCTCAGTCCCTTTTTCTCTGTTTAGACCCTTGATATTTCACCAAAGCCCCCAATGGGCTCCTAAAAGAATAATAAAAAATAATGTAAAAAATAATAAAAATAAAAACTACTGACACCGTCCACTGCCCTACTGACATAATTTCTGCTCTACTCACACCATCCACTGCTTTGCTGATATACTTGCATGTGTGTTTATGCTTCGGGGTGCACACCCTAATGCAATAGGCTGCGCACACCAATGAAAGAAGCCAGAGATAAAGATGTTGGCCCTGGTGAGGGACCTTCCAGACGCTGGACCTTTGGAATCATTGTCTGATCCTGACAAAGTTTAGAGTGAAATTTCATTAGGTACCTTATGCCCTGTACACACGACTGGTTTTGCCATCGGAATAAACTCTGAAGGTTTTTCCGACAGAATTCCGCTCAAGCTGTTTTGCATACACACGGACACACCAAATTCCGACCGTCAAGAACGCGGTGACATACAACACGTACGATAGTACGTCTCGTATTTGCTTCAGAGCATACGTCATTTTTGGTACGTCGGAACAGCATACAGACTAGCGGTTTTCCCGATAGGAATTTGTTCAGTCGGAAAAATATAGAACATGTTATCTAAGTCCATCTGAATTTTCGACGTAAAAAGTCTGATGGGGCATACACACGGTCAGAATATACGATGAAAAGCTCCCATCTGACTTTTTCTGATGGAAATTCCGCTCGTGTGTACGCGGCATTAAAGTGAACCTCTGCCTTTGTACCCTAGATAAGAATCCATCATACAAAAAATATGAAAAAGGTGAGCAAGGACTGTAAATTTTCATATTTTTTTCCTACATGGGAAGGCTCGCATGTTAAATTTTGCTGATCATTTGCTATAGTATTTTAGGTTATCCTCTGATAAGCCATTTCTACTGTCATACAGCATAAGAACAGCATACTCTGTTAACCAGCCTTAGCATTATTCAGTAAAAAAGGTTGACCACGTCAACTACTCTTTAGTTCAACACAGGTAGTATTACTTTTAAGAATTTAGTTAGGAAGAAAATAGGTATATCAGGCTGTATTCTGAACTTTTATGTATGGTCTATTCAGGAGTGTCCAATGCAATACACCTATTGTTATGAGAGTCTTCAGTTCAGGAATGCTTGTTGCAACTGCCAAAGATTTGCTGTGCTTTAGCAATGAACTCTGTGTACTGTAGGTGGACTTTCTTTATTTTCTTTATTTTCTTTATTTTCTTTGATCTCAAAAATGGTATCTGGGCTTTTCCAATAATTCCGTTTCACCATACAAATAAATGTGGCCACTACCAAAAAGGCATTCTGCCTGAACAGTAATTCTCCATCAGGCTGGGTTCACACCTATGCGAATTGCATGTGGATTTCATCCTCATCCAATTCACAAAGCAGGAGAATGTGACCGGCTCACACATCTCCGGGGCGACTGTGGAGCACACTGCACAGAAACGCTGTGCATTTTTGGCTCCGTTTCAGGGCCGAATTAAGGAAAAGATTCGGCCCTGATTTGTCCCTAAAAAGGAGAACGGGGATGCACAGCATTCCTGTGCAATCCGCAGCCGGTTCCAGTGTGAACCGAGCCTTAATCAGTAGACAACATGCGATCAATACCTTGGTCACATGTTGACAAGTGACCCATGTATCGGCACTGATCATGTGATAAGCTACAAGAAGGTGCCCAATTTCCTGTTTTCTCAAAGAAATTAAAACATTTTTAAAGCCTCAATTTTTATCTGAATAGTAAAGTTGAGAATCATTGTAAAAAAAGATAATCCCTATTTGTTTAGGTTAAGATAAATGTAAGAGAACTTGTCGCATAGCAAAAAAAATACAACAGAAGCCTAAAATATAAGCTGCCATCCTCTGACTCCCAACAATGGGTTTCAATTTCTCCCCCTAGATCTAGTTTGCAATCCATAAGTCTGAATGACAGCTTTACTGTTCTGTGTATGTGAAGCCCAGCTATATGACACACTGAATTGCTGCAAATTTCTTGTGAATTGCAGCAAATCTTAAGCTCGTTATAAACCAGTGTAAACATATTTGTTCAGGGCAGCAAAAAAACCATCAAAGGTTTAGGTTTCTGTGCAAACCCATAAAAGGGGTATAAAGAATAGAACCATTGTGTGAATGGACAGTGAAAGGCAATGCCTCGCAATTCGGATCATATGATAACTAGAAGTAGAAAAAAAACCTCAAGGTTGCAAGAAACCCAAACCTGGCCTAATTATACAGAAGCATGAAGGCATGAATACCCTTTTTGCTGAAAGACTCATTTAGACAGCTATAATTGTAGTTTGCTTTTGGACCACTCCAATGAAGTTTTTGTCAATGCACAATCCACCAACCCAGACAGGGGCACCGTGGCCCTGCTGAAAGAACAGACTTTTAACTTTGCAGAGAACGTCACGATCTAATAGTCGACTTCAGAAGGAGTAGACAAGCCTGCGACTACTTTCTGTGCTTTGAGATATCTGGCTAGACTGTTAAATAGAAGAGAAAAAAAAAACACTCCTAACGCCAGGAAAGATGATGTTGCTTTCACAAAGATAAATAACACACACTTCCATGTAATACTATGAGAAATGTCAATATCTGTTACAATTTTGAAATTTTTAGAACCCAATGAGAAAGAACAACTCCAATTTAAAAAAAAGTATTCTCAAACAGGTCTTTGCTTATCTTTGTAGACATAAGATGGCAGTCGTAAGAGCCAACCACCAAACAAGTACTGCATAAAAATACGTGGCTGTACTGGCCATAAATTCAGGCTCCAAACCAGGGTTTCTCAACTAAAGCTACATAGAATTCAGGGGCTCCTCCAGATGTTGCTAGGGGGCTCCTTGAGCAATGAGCAATTTCTGCCTTGCAGACAAGTTCCCACTGTCACCACTGATCTTTTTAGCCATCTGTAAGGGGGTAATTCTTCCCAATGTCTACAAGTGCAAGGAGAAATCTTCCCAGTGACCATGACACTAATGTGTTGTAGATATAGTATATTTTAGTAGGGGTTCCCTGAGACTGGAAAGTTATTTCAAGGGTTCCTCTGAGTTGAAAAGGTTGAGAAAGGCTGCGCTAAACAGATTCCTATTGCCCTTGATTTATCTTGAGTGAACCTAAGTGATGGGCTGGGAAAATTCAAGTTGGCCAATCTGCCATGAGACTGGTTAGTCAATGGGTGGCTGCAAAGAACACACTCTGCCCATCAACATACAAACCAAACCGTGCTCCTCTGGATTGGGCAAATTAACTCTAGCCATAGATGGGTAGAAGTTTGTTTGAATCGGTGTAACATTTGTCCAGTTTATTTTTTATTTCAACTCAAATACTTTTTTTTTTAACCTGAGCTTTCATATTTCAGATAATATCTATACTTTTCAATATGCAATTATTTCTTCAAAATCACATTCATTATGCCTTCTTATTCATGTTACAGTTACCAGGACTGTCCCTTCAAAGCCAGGACAGCAAACAGGTTTAACCACTTGACGACCGCCGCACGACTATATGCGTCCACAGAGCGGCACGGGCAGGCAAAAGGGCGTATATTTACGTCCTTACCTTCCCGCGGGTGGGGAGTCCGATCGGACCCCCCCCCCCGGTGCCAGATGCAGTCGGATTCAGGTCAGGGGCGATCAAAGGTGAGGGGGAGGCCACTCATTCGTGGCTCCCCCCTCGCGATTGCTCCTGGCCAATGACAGACTTCCTTGGCTTCTGTAATGTAAACAGAAGCAGAGGAAGTGATGTCACCTCTCCTCGAGCCGGTCTTTTCATTCCGGCGCTGAGGAGAGAAGACATCCAAGTAAGTTTGCACCAACACTACACTAACAGTAGAACACGCAGGCACACTTGTCACCCCCCCATCACCGCCGAGGAGAGAAGATATCCAAGTAAGTTTGCACCAACACTACACTAACAGTAGAACACGCAGGCACACTTGTCACCCCCCCATCACCCCCTGATAACCTCCTGTACCCCCTGTCACACTGACACCAAAAGCAGTTTTTTTTTTTTCTGATTATTGCATTGGTGTCAGTTTGTGACAGTTATAAGTGTTAGGGCAGTTAGGGTTAGCCCCCTTTAGGTCTGGGGTACCCCCCTTTAGGTCTAGGGTACCCCCCTAATAAAGTTTTAACCTTGTGATCACCCCCCGTCGCCAGTGTCACTAAGCGATCCTTTTTCTGATCGCTGTATTAGTGACAGGTGACGCTAGTTAGGGAGGTAAGTATATAGGTTCGCCGTCAGTGTTTTATAGCAACAGGGACCCTTATATACTACCTACTAAAGGTTTTAACCCCCTGATTGCCTCCTAGTTGACCCTTTCACCAGTGATCACCATATAATTGTTACGGGTGACGCTGGTTAGTTAGTTTGTTTATTATAGTTTTAGGGCACCGGCCGTTTATTATCTTATAAAGGTTTAAACCCCCTGATCGCCTGTGGTAGCGGGATCAGCCCAGATTCCTGCTAGCACCTGCGTTTTGCCCCTCGGCCCAGCCCAGCCCAGCCCACCCAAGTGCAGTATCGATCGATCACTGACACTTACAAAACACTAAACACATAACTGCAGCGTTCGCAGAGTCAGGCCTGATCCCTGCGATCGCTAACAGTTTTTTGGTAGCGTTTTGATACAGTCAGGAGCTTTTTTGCCTGTGAGTCTCACTAGTGTACCCCTAAATTTAGAGCCCAAAATGGCAAATCAAACGTACACTAGTGAAGAGGCCTACACGTTTCTGAGCATGACAGATAGTGAAGAGGAAGTCACTCATCTGTCAGATTCAGGCTCAGAATACGATCCTGTAGAGGACAGCGGCTCCATGACAGATAGCTCTGGCGACGGAGTTGTGGTCCCTGCCAAGGTCAGGCGTACCAGACCCTGATCTTCTTCTTCTGTCCTTGAAGTGCAAGAACTGCAGGGCTCTCGTATGGAGCAGAGAAGTACTAGCGCCGCTATTCCTTTTGGTGAACTGGCAAGCACCAGCCGCCTAGTACACCCTGGTCGTACATCCAGCACTGCAGTAACACTTGGTGACATGGCGAGTCCCATAAGTGCAGTTCAAGCTGGCAAGGTGGCAAGCACAAGTAGTGTCCTGCTGCCACCAAGAAGACAAAGACAGGCCCGTCGTGCCCATAGTGCCCTTCCTGCTGCATTCGCCAATCCGAATTGGGAACCCACCACTTCTGCAGCACCCGTACTTCCCCCATTCACTGGCCAACCCGGAATTCAGGTGGAAACAGTTGATTTTACGCCACTGGATTTTTATTCACTGTTTTTCACCGAAGATCTCTATAGATCTATTGTGGACCAAAGCAATTTATACGCTGGTCAACACATCGCCGCTAATCCCCAGTCCTCCCTTGCCAGAGATTGGAGACCAATTACGGTCTCCGATTGTAAGCTCTTTCTGGGCCTTTCCCTCAACATGGGCTTGAATAAAAAGAGTAAGTTGCGGTCATATTGGTCCACTGACCCAATTTACCATGCGCCCGTGTTCTCTGCCTCCATGGCCAGGGCACGATACGAGCAGATTTTGCGGTTCATGCACTTCAACGACAATGAACTCCGTCGTCCTCGTGGAGACCCTGAATACGATCGCTCTACAAAATTCGGCCCCTCATAAACCACTTCAACCAACGTTTTGCAGACTTGTTTACTCCCCATCAAGTTGTCTGCGTTGATGAGTCCCTGATTAAATTTTCTGGCCGCTTGTCATTCAAACAGTACCTTCCCAGAAAGCGGTCCAGATACGGGGTCAAGATGTATAAGCTCTGTGACAGGGCCACAGGCTATACATGTAGTTTTATGGTTTACGAGGGCAAAGATAGTCACGTAGAGCCGACAAACTGCCCTGACTACATAGAAAGTGCTGGCAAGATAGTGTGGGACTTGGTGTCACCCTTATTCGGAAAGGGGTACCACTTGTACGTGGACAATTATTACACGAGCGTGCCACTTTTTAGTCACTTGTTTGATCAGCAGATTGGAGCATGTGGCACCGTGCCACCTAATCGCCGGGGCTTTCCCCAGCGGCTTGTAGATTCCCGTCTTAAGCTGGGGGAGAGAGCCTGCTCGCAGTGTAATAATTTGCTCGCTATGAAGTGGAGGGATAAGAAGAATGTTTTCGTTCTCACCTCCCTTCATGCAGACACGACGGCCCAAATTACTACGGCGACTGGTGTTGTGGAGAAAACCCTCTGTGTCCACGAATATAACCAAAATATGGGAGGGGTGGACCTCAACGACCAGTTGTTGGCGCCGTACCTAGTTGCCCGTAAGGCCAGACGCTGGTACAAAAAAGTGTCTGTTTATTTCAATTGGCTTTGCTGAACGCTCATGTGCTATACAGAGCTTCAGGACGGACTGGATCCTTCCTTACATTCCAGAAAGCCCTTCTGTTTCCAGACGGTGCTCCACCTCACCTTCCCCAACCAAATGCAGTAAGCCGGCTGCATGAGAGGCATTTTCAATATGTCCTCCCGAGTACCCCTACCCAACAAGCCCCCCAAAGAAAATGTTGTGTCTGCAGAAAGCATGGATTTAGGCGTGACACACGGTATTATTGTTCCTCCTGTCCTGGCAATCCTGGTCTTTGCATTGGTGAATGTTTTGAGCGCTACCATACACTAGTTGAGTTTTAGCGTAGGGTACAGCATTGCACAGACTAGTACACACTTTCACAGGGTCTCCCAAGATGCCATTGCATTTTGAGAGACCCAAACCTGGAACCGTTACAGTTTTAAAAGTTACAGTTATAAAAAAAAAAAAATGTAAAAAAAAAAAAAAAAAAAAATACACAAAAAAAATAAAATAAAAAAAACAAAAATAGTTGTCATTTTATTGTTCTCTCTCTCTCTCTATTTTCTCTCTATTGTTCTGCTCTTTTTACTGTATTCTATTCTGCAATGTTTTATTGTTGTTATGTTTTATCATGTTTGCTTTTCAGGTATGTAATTTTTTTTATAGTTTACTGTGTTTTAACCATTTTTTTGTTTTCAGGTACGCCATTCAGCTGCAGCGCGGATTTATTTATCTTGACAGCAACAGCGTTTGCTCCCACGATACATAAAGCCGTGACTCCAGCGCTGTCGGAGGTGATTTCACCACCACAGTTACATACTTCAGCATATATGCCGAAGCATGGGGGCAGCAGTGGGTGGAGGAGCGATTTGCTCCTGCCTTTTGTGGGAGGATGCCCCCATGCTTCGGCATATATATATTTTAGGTAGGCACAGGTTGCGTTAAATGTTTTATTTTTTACTATGTTTTTTTTTGTATTTGCTTTGCAGGTATGGTAAGTCTTACTGTTATACTGTAATGTTACTTTCTTTTTGTTAACCATCATTTGCTTAGCACAGGGCTTGACAAATTTGCTTGGAAGCTAGGAGCCAGCTAAAAAAGTTAGGAGCCAGGTTTTTTTTTTTTTTAAACGACCGACAAAGCTTTATTTTTAATATAAAAATTAACCAATCTTAAATTTACACAGAGACGACTAGAACTAATGTGACTGCTTTTATTTCCTGCCATGCAGGGACACAAGACCACCATATTCCCGCTAAGGATCCAATCAGGTCCGCCTGAAAAACTGACAGGTGAACCTGATCAGACAGCCCGTGTGAAAGGGGTCAAGCAGGGAGATGACAAATAATAAATTCATTTTAATTAACCACTTCCTTCCCGCAGGACGACTATATACGTCCTGTCTTTGAAGAGAAATACCCTTGTTATGGTAGCAGCTAGCTACCATAACCCCGGTATCTTCTTTAAGAGACGGCGGTTCTCTTTCAGATAAAAGTGGTCTCTGCAGCAGATTAGCAGCGAGATCACTTTTATCGGCGGCAGGAGAGGGGCCCCCCTACTGCCGCTCTCCGGTGCCCTTCACCGCTTACCGTGGCCGTCGGTAACGGCGGAGGCGATCCGGATCTGTCCCTGGCCTGACATGGAGACGAGTGAGAGGAAGATGGCCCCCCCGCCCATCTCCAAGTCATTGTAGGGCGGAAGCGACGTCAAATCGTCACTTCCACCCATAGCTCTTGAAGGGACATTTTATATATTTTTTTTTTTCAAATGATACTTTTTTTTTTTTTTTTTTAATGCATTTTAGTGTAAATATGAGATCTGAGGTCTTTTTGACCCCAGATGCCATATTTAAGAGGACCTGTCATGCTTTTTTTCTATTACAAGGGATTTTTACATTCCTTGTAATAGGAATAAAAGTGACTTTTTTTTTTTTTTTTTTTAAAGAACAGTGAAAAAATAAAAGTTAAAATAAATAAGAAAAAAAAAAATTAAATGTGCCCCATCCCTTGTAAAAGAAATAAAAGTGACACAATTTTTATTTTATTTTTTAAAACAGTGTAAAAATAAAAAGTAAAATATATAAGAAAAAATAATAATTTTTTTAAATGCGCCCCGTCCCGCCGAGCTCGCTTGCAGAAGCGAATGCATATGTGAGTAGCGCCCGCATATGAAAGCGGTGTTCAAACCACACATGTGAGGTATCGCCACGATCGGTAGAGCGAGAGCAATAATTCTAGCCTTAGACCTCCTCTGTAACTCAAAACATGCAACATGTAGAATTTTTTAAACGACGCCTATGGAGATTTTAAAGGGTAAAAGTTTGTCGCCATTCCACGAGCGGATGAAATTTTGAAGCGTGACATGTTGGGAATCAATTTACTCGGCGTAACATTATCTTTAACAATATGAAAAAAAATTGGGCTAACTTTACTGTTTTCTTATTTTTTAATTAAAAAAAGTATTTTTTCCCAAAAAAGTGCGCTTGTAAGTCCGCTGCGCAAATACGGTGTGACAGAAAGTATTGCAATGACCGCCATTTTATTCTCTAGGGTGTTAGAATAAAAAATATATATAATGTTTGGGGGTTATAAGTAAAGGGAAGGAGATGAGCAGGCAGTGAAAACAGGTGGGGAAAGCTCCATTAGCATTGGTGGATGTCTTGTCATACCAACGGCCACCACCAGAGGGCGCCCGATTGCAGAAGGAACCAGGAACCATAGGACTGCAGTAGGCCGCAAAGCCGGGGCCTCAATTACCGGCGCGGCCCAACGCGATCGCGGCGGGAGGGGGGGGGGGTGTCGAACGGACACAGGATACCCCAGCTGTGCCGCCCCAGGCGCCAGGTCGCTAATTCTAGTCGCAAATGCGACCTGGCGCCCGGGATTTGTCGAGCCCTGGCTTAGCAGGTACGCCATTCAGTTGCAGCGCGGATTTACTTATCTTGACAGCAACAGCGTTTACTCCAACTATACAGAAAGCCGTGACTCCAGCGCTGTCTGAGGTGATTTCACCACCACAGTTACATACTTCAGCATATATGCCGAAGCGTGGGGGCAGCAGTGAGTGGAGGAGCGATTTGCTCCTGCCCTTTGCGGGAGGATGCCCCCATGCTTCGGCATATATAAACGGTGCATGTATGCCCATCATTAGAAGTGGGTGGATGAAGGGAGGTATTCTAATGGTAGGCATACCCACTGATCAATATCTTTTTTTTCGTTCAGCCCACAGGCTGCATGAAAAAAAAAGTTTACAATATATGCCCAACAAGGACCAGCAACGTACTGGTATGTTGCTGGACTTTAAGTGGGGTCATTTGGGGGGGTTTTGTGCCATCTTGGCATTTTATGGCCTTCAAAACTGTGATAGGTAGTGAGGAGTGAAATCAAAATTTTATGCCCTTAGAAATCCTGAAGGCGGTGCTTGGGTTTCGGGGCCCTGTACGCGGCTAGGCTCCCAAAAAGTCCCACACATGTGGTATCCCCATACTCAGTAGAAGCAGCTAAATGTTCCCAAAAAGTCCTAAACATTTTGTGGTGTAATTCCACATATGCCCATGGCATGTTTGAGAAATATATCATTTAGTGACAACTTTGTGCAAAAAAAAAAAAAATGTGTTACTTTCCCGCAACTTGTGTCAAAATATAAAATATTCCATGGACTCAACATGCCTCTCAGCAAATAGCTTGGGGTGTCTACTTTCCGAAATGGGGTCATTTGAGGGGGTTTTGTGCCATCTTGGCATTTTATGGCCTTCAAAACTGTGATAGGTAGTGAGGAGTGAAATCAAAAATTTAGACCCTTCAGAAATCATGAAGGTGGTGCTTGGTTTTCGGGGCCCCGTACGCGGCTAGGCTCCCAAAAAGTCCCACACATGTGGTATCCCCATACTCAGTAGAAGCAGCTAAATGTATTTTGGGGTGCAATTCCACATATGCCCATGGCCTGTGTGAGCAATCTATCATTTAGTGACAACTTTGTGCAAAAAAAAAAAAAAAAAAGTGTTACTTTCCCACAACTTGTGTCAAAATATAAAATATTCCATGGACTCAACATGCCTCTCAGCAAAGAGCTTGGGGTGTCTACTTTCCAAAATGGGGTCATTTGGGGGGGGGGGGGTTGTGCCATCTGGGCATTTTATGGCCTTCAAAACTTTGATAGGTAGTGAGGAGTGAAATCAAAAATTTATGCCCTTAGAAATCCTGAAGGCAGTGATTGGTTTTCGGGGCCCCGTACGCGGTTGGCTCCCAAAAAGTCCCACACATGTGGTATCCCCGTACTCAGGAGAAGCAGCTGAATGTATTTTGGGGTGCAATTCCACATAGGCCCATGGCCTGTGTGAGCAATATATCATTTAGTGACAACTTTTTGTAAATATTTTTTTTTTTGTCATTATTCAATCACTTGGGACAAAAAAAATAAATATTCAATGGGTTCAACATGCCTCTCAGCAATTTCCTTGGGGTGTCTACTTTCCAAAATGGGGTCATTTGGGGGGGGTTTGTATTGCCCTGCCATTTTAGCACCTCAAGAAATGACATAGGCAGTCATAAACTAAAAGCTGTGTAAATTCCTGAAATGTACCCTAGTTTGAATACGCTATAACTTTTGCTCAAACCAATAAATATATGCTTATTGACATTTTTTTACCAAAGACATGTGGCTGAATACATTTTGGCCTAATTGTATGACTAAAATTGAGTTTATTGGATTTTTTTTATAACAAACAGTAGAAAATATCATTTTTTTTCAAAATTTTCGGTCTTTTTCCGTTTATAGTGCAAAAAATAAAAACGGCAGAGGTGATCAAATACCATCAAAAGAAAGCTCTATTTGTGGGAAGAAAAGGACGCAAATTTCGTTTGGGTACAGCATTGCATGACCGCGCAATTAGCAGTTAAAGCGACGCAGTGCCAAATTGGAAAAAGTCCTCTGGTCCTTAGGCAGCATAATGGTCCGGGGCTAAAGTGGTTAATATTGGTGAGCACAGCATTTACGGGATTGAGAGGTACTGTACTTGTGGTCTGCAATAGCAATATGGGTATAAATATATAGCTGGGTACTGTCACTTAAAGATCCTGGCTGTCAGCCTGGGAAACAGCCAGTAAAGTGTCAAAACTGTCTAAAATAAGTATACAATAAGAAGGCAGATTTCATTTATGCACCTTCCTTATGACTTTATTTTGTTGCCCCATGTTACAGATTTTTGTGAGTTAACATTTCACTATACCTCAAAAAATTCAGAACATTCCCTTTCTAATGTTTTTTTTTTGAAGATTAAATAATCCAGGTATAGTAAACCATCATGTGAAAACATTGGTTTGCTCTATGCATGGCTGCCAAAAACACAGATCAGGCGGTTAACATTGACTTCAATGGAATGCTGTTGATGACTGCGCAGTGCCAGTGTAGGACCGACTTTGCGTTACGTTTTTTTAGACACAGCACGACTTATACTGATGTGATTGAACTGCAAGCAAAGCAGGTCAAATGCATCCTCTTTCCTACCATATTCTGTGTATTCAAACCCAAGCATTGCATTTGCATGGGAAAGTTTACATTTGACATGAACACCCATCTACATGAGCCATTAAGTAATTTCAAGGGATGGGGACCTGCTGAGCCATTGTTTCTTGTAATATTTAAAGTGGAATTCCAGCTTAATCCTTGTTTTTCAGTATTGGACAGAGTGAGCAAGGGCTCAAACGTCTAGCAGGTTTTCACTGCTGACTTTATCCCCACCCTGGGGAGACCTACTCAGTGCCTTTTCCACTGTCAGGTGTCATCAGGATAGGAAGTTAAGGAAAATCAGAAAACAAACAATAATAAAAAAACTGACAGTGATTTTAAAGGAAACATGTAGTAAGGGTAATATGCCACTCCTAATGTCCTTCTAAAAATGCTAGCTGTCTGGCCATCATTCTGATCATCTGAGTCACTTACCCAGAAGGAGGAGGCAGCAAGTGAAGTCAAAAAGCATTAAAGACATTGGATCAGTAGGACAGCAGGCAATTCGCATTTTCAGAAGAAGGGGTCAATAATGGTATATTTTTTATCACCAAAGGTTTTCTTTAATCTTTTATTTAGGGTCACATGAGGATTGCATACATATTTATTTATTTATAAAGGCTAACCTGTACAACAAGTTCCACCCCTCAGTATCACAATTTACTTTGCCAAGATAGCAATTACTCGCATGCCAATGACCAAGCTAAATCTATAATGCAGTCAGTGATGTATGATAAAAGTGGCATGTTTCTGGACCCAAAAGTCCAGTTTAAATAGCAGACTGCCTTTCTTCATTTCTGTATTTTAGTGAAAAAATAGTGCCAGCTAACAAGTGAGATTAATCAGTGAACTGCCAGTGCCAACATTATACAGAAAACAATGATAATGTGCTAATGTTGGGAAGTCCATTCACTTTACTGCAATCTTAGTTCTATGTCATCATCTGCAGCAAGACTACATGGATCCTCCAAAGTAGTAGAGTAGGCAGCTTCCTGTACTTTGTGCAACCTCTTCTTTCTACATTTCATGTATCATCAAGTGAATTCAAATTCCCAAGGTTGGTTTAAATTTGATTTATTGTCTGTGTTAAAGTGGAAGTAAACTCCCCTGGTTTGTTTGTACCTATAGGTAAGCCTATAATAAGGCTTACCTATGGGTACTGTAAATATCGCCTAAACTTGCACCGTTTAGGAGATATTTACTGTAGACCCGCTCTGTATATGCGATTTGAAAGAACAACGGCCGTGCCTTTTCTTCAGAGCCATGTGCCGTGACCAACGGCTCCCGCGCATATGCGCAGGAATGACCTCATCGATACTTTAGCCCCTCACAACACAGGAGTCCGCGAACCCGGAAGAAACACTGGGGAAGATGTCAGCCGTCTCAGCGGTGTATGGGCACCGCTGCGAGGGCTTCGTTTTAAGGTATTTCATATTGAGCTAGTATGCAATGTCCAGCATTCTCCCCCGCTGAGCTGTTCTGTTCTGACAGGGGGATGGCCCCCACCAGAACACTCCGATCAGCGTTTCCTGCCATTGGCTGAGAGCGCTCATCAGGAGTCAGTCGGCTGCTGGTTTCACAGCATGTACGTTCGACAGAAGCAGGCCGAATGGACAGACCGACATACACAGCCAGAATGTCAGCTGGTATTTTTTGTACCATTTGAAAATGTAGTATTATATTGTGCTTGTATTCACTAAAATTCATTAAATGTGTATTTTTTCCAAAAACATTGCATTTGAAAAACTGCTGCACGTAACATAAAAAATTGCAACACCCACCATTTTCTAGCAAAAAAAAAAAAAAGTAGATTTTCACATGTATGTAAGAAGTGTCAGAATTGGCCCGGTATTGAGGTGGTTAAGCATATATCAAAAAAATTTGATAAATTGGCAATGGAAATAATTTCTACCATGATGCCCTGTTAAGACATGTCATGGCTAGATGTTATTGCAACTGTGCCAGTCTTCAAAACCTAGAACAGGGAAGGGCCTGCTGCTTGAAGCGGAGATCTGCAAAATAAAAAAAATAAATAAAAGTCAGCACCTACAAATACTGCAACTGCTGACTTTTAATAATCGTACACTTACCTGTCCTGGAATCCAGCAATGCGGGGGAGTGAAGCTCCGCTCATCTCCCCCTCATTTCTGCAGCACAGGCATTGTAAGTGTGGGCGCCCGGCTGTGGCTTCTGCGCCGCGCGCCATGACTGGCTGGACAATCATCTGGAACCTGAGACGTATCCCAGATGATTGCCGAGAGGGAGGGGGGAGAGGTGATCTCCCTTTCGGTGCCGCGGTGTGTCGGGAGGAAGTGAGAGCTGGGACCCTCTGGAAAGAGGGTACAGGCTCCCCCCCCAACAAAATGACATGCCAAATGTGACATGTCAGGGGGTCACCTCCCTTAAAGCGGAAGTTCCATTTTGGGTGGAACTTCGCTTTAAATTATCTTTAGATTTTAATTGTAGAATTCCAAACAGATCCTATCCTACGGAATGTAACTGTGCATTATAATCTGGACAGCATTCTTTTATAAAGGTATATGCTGCAGATCTTTACATACACATCATTTCATAAAAAAACTAACGTAACATTCATTTTCACAGACTTAGAAGAGAAACTGTACAGTGTCAAGAAGACAGACCAGGCTGTGTAAGTTTACTTAAACTGGAGGGTGCAAAATCTGGTGCAGATCTGCATAGAAACCAATCACCTTCCATTTTATTTTTTTTTTTGGTCAAAGCTTAATTGAACAAGCTGAAGTTGAAGCTGATGCACAGCTGGAACAGATTTTGCACTCTCCAGTTTTAGTAAATCAACTCCTGTTTGCCTGAGTGTCAATTGCTCCATTACTAAGAAGAAATTAACATGAAAAACCCTTCACAACCACTTTTCACTACAGGTAAGCCTATAATAAGGCTTACCTGTAGCTACCATGGATATTTCCTAAGCCTGCACGGTTTAGGAGATATTCGCCGTATCAGCATGTGAAGCAAGGGCTCGTTCGTGCCGTTGCTTCAGCTGATGTGTCGTTACCGGCAGCTCCTGCGTGCATGCGTGGGAGTGACGTCATCGCGGCTACGGCCAATCACAGTGCGGGAGCCTGCGATACCCGGAAATAACTCCAGGAGACATGTCGCCGGGCAGAGCAGTGTGCTGGGACCGCTGCGGGGCTTTGATCTAAGGTGAGTATTTCATAATGAGCTAGTATGTTATGCAGAGCTGAATATTATCATCATCCCTTCAAAAAACCTTGCCTTCATCAGCCTTTCTCCACCAGGGTTCCATGAAACCCTAGGGTTTCTCCAGAGGTTGTTATAGATTCCTCCAGCAATGATCATTTTTTGCCTCTACAATAAGTAGCCACTGACATAACAATCTATCTGTAAAGTGGACATTCTTCCCATTGACCACCTAGTCTGTTCTCTTATGACCAACAATGTAAGGGAACAAATAAATAACTACCTATGTAAGTGGGCATTTTTCCACTGCCCGTCACTATAAAAAAGTATTTCTCCACTGATCACCCATTCACGCTACTGTCATTGCCTCCCTCCCTTTTTTCTTGGTCCCAGCATCCTTTTGGCCTACCTTCTCCCCCCTCTTGCCCTCTCCTTTTTCTGTCCTTTTTCCTCATTATAAGCAAATGCAGAGTTCTATCCTGTTCAGGCCTCAGACCCTGTTCATATGCAGTTCATTCTTAAGTGGGGTACACACTATAAAGAAAATCGGGCAAATATTCGTCCGATTTTTCTCGATGTTTCACCAATGAACAAAAATTCTTGCGAATACTCTCGTACGACAAAGTTCTTTATTGCTTCTGATCCTGCGCAGTCTTTTCCTTTCTGATCTTTCTTGTATGAAAATCGTACGAAAACGGTACACATTAAACAAAAATCGTTCATTCTGTTCCCGTACGAGAAAAATGTTGGAGTTTGTCCCTTCCAGAATTTTCGTACGAAAATTCGGAATCGGCTGTCGAAAGTTGTGTACATAAAATCATACGAAAATTCTTTGGACAAAAATGTTTGTCTGATTTCTTATAGTGTGTACTAGCCTTTAGTCTATGTTCTTGATCTCATATAGAGTCATGACCAGTCTACTGATGAGGCAAATACCCCTGGCATTATTATTATACAGGATTTATATAGCACCAACAGTTTACGCAGCGCTTTCCAATATAAAAGGGAGACAATACAGTTCTAATACAATAAAATACAAGAGGATTAAGAGGGCCCTGCTCAGAAGAGCTTACAATCTAATAGGGTGGGGCAGGTGGTACAAAAGGTTGTAACTGTGGGGAATGAGCTGATGGAAGTGGTAAAAGATTAGTTGGAGGCGTGATAGGCTTTCCTGAAGAGATGAGTTTGCAGGGATCGCCTGAAGGTAGCAAGAGTAGGGGATAGCCGGACAGGTGGAGGTAGCGAGTTCCAGAGGATGGGAGAGGCTCTGGAGAAATCCTGGAAACGAGCATGGGAGGAGGAAACGAAAGAGTTTGAGAGTAGGAGGTCTGGACGATTTGGGTGATATTTGGAGATAAGATTTGTGATGTAGCTCGGGGCAGAATTGTGAATGGCTTTGTATGTTGTGGTTACTTAGTATTTTGAATTTAATTTGCTGGATGATTAGGAGCCAGTGTAGGGATTGGAGGAGAGGGTTGGCAGACATTGTTCTTTCTTATGTCGAGTGGATTCTATTACTGCCTGCATGTGTCTGAATATATGGTGTATGCTGCTGTCATTTGTACAGCTTGTTGGATACTGCATTTCTTAGAAGAATAAAGAAGTTGAAAGAACATTACATGTTTCACAAGCTATTACTATTATTTGTTTAATTTGATTATTATTATTAAAGACTTTGGTGCATTGAGCAGTCCCGGGTGTCAAAAATGCCAAGTGTATCATAGTCCTAATTTATTCATTTATTCTTATATCTACAACTTGCTATTTATGCTAATTTATCGTGAGCTGTAGATGAAGTATTCATTACCAAGGGTTCCTTAGATCTGACATTTTTTAAGGGTTCCTCTATCCATGATAAAAGGGATGAAAAAGGCAAGCCTATACTATGTGCAGATGAATGATGTTCTAAAAGTGTTCTGACCGAAAGATTAACAGTACTAAACTCTTGTCAGGGCAGGAACTTTACCAAAGGTGAAAATTGAAGCTTTGGTTTTAATAGATTAGATGAAGGAGTATCTTTGTGATTCTAAGTCTTATCATTTCAGCCAGCAGGATTAGCACCGGTATGGAAAGGTTGGATTTTCACAGAGGATTTATTATATTATGACAATAAAGTTGGCTGTGTTATCACCAAGACTCACTAATATTTACTAGAGATAGAAGAAGACAAATATTTGAAGAGACCATGAAAGCTTTTCTTTTCTGATTTATAGAAACTGATTAAAGATATTAGTTCATTGGGTGAAGGTTCATCAGCAATTTCCTAATTCCTAATATGTGTTAAAGAATTTAAGGTATTAGTAAACACTCAGACCTATATTTTTGAATTATCTACAGCTTTGTTAGCTATGTAGGTTTTTAAAGGGTTTCTTTACCCTACTCTGTCGCAAGTTTCTGGTGTGTGTGTAAGCATGCAAGTGCAAAGATGTTGAGTTTACCTGTCATGTTCTTTTACTGCCCTTTCCCCAAATGCTTTTAAAATAGGAGCTGAATCTAAACCTTTCCTATCCCTAGGCAGCAAGACGCTTTCTATCTAGGCATCAGCTGCCTCAAGGACACCTCCTCCCTCCTCCTCCCCCCCCCCCCTTTCTGCTGCCAGGATCACACAGCTCTCCACTCCACAGGATCTCTACAGTCTGCAGCTGTGTCTACACACTTCTCCTGAGACAGGCACATCTGACAGCCTAACAGCACCGCAAAAAGAAAAGAAAATACAATCTATTTACACCCATAGAACACCTGGGTATGGATCTTGGAATAATCAATTGTCCATCACAGGACACATCCTCCTACTAGCAACACCATCTCTCCCCATGTACACATGTCGGCCTACCGGCCCATCAGACTGTGCTCCAGTTCTTCTGGCTCTGATGAAGAGGTTTTCCTCGAAACGCGTCAGCCTTTCTTAAATACCTGCCTCAATATGGGCACACCCCAATTTTAACTTCCTAGTACTTATTTTGTTACCTGTTTTTCCTTTTATTTTATAATATTATGTAGTATTTGTATGATTTTATATCTATATGACTATATGTCTGTATTCTTTTACATAAATAAACCATACATTTCTTGATGTAAGCGTCTGATCACGCGCCTTCCACCCATTCCTGCTGAATCTAAACCTCATTTTGCAGTCCACACCAGGAGCACGCAGCGAAGGGTGACAACGCTGCTCCTGCATGCAGACCCTAAAAGGCAGCGTTGTCATCCTATGATAGGAAGTGGCAGTGAACACTCTTTCAGCCAGGAACAACAGATGCATTTACAAAGAATGCAATATTCTACATAAAAAAAAAACACAGTGCTGAGTATATTAAACAGAAGGTGTGATGACATATGATATAGCAATTTTTACAAGTCAGATTTACATACACTTTAAAGCTGAATTTTAAGCCATTTTATAAGATGTTTTGAAACCTTTTTAATCAACTTTTTCACTAAAAGAACACCTGATGATCGTGCCATGAAGATCCTTGTTCAGGCACTTTCTGTTATGAAGTGACAACTGTCCCCCAATGTTCTTGCATCATGACATGAATCGCTGATGGAGTCTACAAGCAGCTGTGCTGACATGCATCGACAGGCATTGTCCCATGTTTTCACCATCAGGAATCTGTAGTGTTCAATATTGAGTTGGCCTACTCTTTGCAACTAGAACAGCTTCAACTTATCTGGGGAGGCTGTCCACAAGGTTTAGGAGTGTGTCTATGGGAATGTTTGACCATTCTTCTAGAAGCGCATTTGTGAGGTCAGGCACTGATGTGGACGAAAAGGCCTGGCTTCATTCTAATTCATCCCAAAGGTATTCTATCGGATTGAGGTCAGGACTCTGTGCAGGCTAGTCAAGTTCCTCCACCCCAAACTCGCTCATCCATGTCTTTATAGACCTTGCTTTGTGCACTGGTGCGCAGTCATGTTGAACAGGAAGGGGTCATCCTCAGACATCCCCATAAAGATATGGATGAGCGAGTTTGGGGTGAAAGAACTTGACAGGCCTGCACAGAGTCCTGACCTCAACCTGATTGAACACCTTTGGGATGAATTAGAGCAGAGACTGCATGCCAGGCCTTCTCTCCAACACCAGTGCATGACCTCAGAAATGCGCTTCTAGAAGAATGGTCAAACATTCCCATAGACACTCCTAAACCTTGTGGACAGCCTTCCCAGAAGAGTTCAAGCTGTTGTAGATGAAAAGAGTGGGCCAACTCAATATTGAACACTACAGATTAAGACTGGGATGCCATTAAAGTTCAATGTAAATGCAGGTGTCACAATACTTTTGGTAATATAGAGTGTGTGTGTATATATATCTATATATATAGATATATATACACACACACATACAAATACATACTGTACATATACACACATACAAAGTATTTCACAAAAGTGAGTACACCCCTCACATTTTTGTAAATATTTTAGTATAGCTTTTCATGTGACAACACTGAAGAAATGGCACTTTGCATGTAAAGTATTGAGTGTAGAGCTTGTATAACAGTAATTTGCAGTCCCCTCAAAATAACTCAAATACTGGCAACAAAAGTGAGTACACCCCTAAGTGAAAATGTCCAAATTGGGCCCAAAGTGTCAATATTTTGTGTGGCCACCATTATTTTCCAGCACTGCCTTAACCCTCTTGGGCATGGAGTTCACCAGAGCTTCACAGGTTGCCACTGGAGTCCTCTTCCACTCCTCCATGACAACATCACAGAGCTGGTGGATGTTGGAGACCTTGCGCTCCTCCACCTTCCATTTGAGGATGCCCATTTCTTCAGTGTTGTCACATGAAAAGATATAATAAAACATTTACAAAAATGTGAGGGGTGTACTCACTTTTGTGAGATTTTTCCTGCAGTACCTTGTAACACTATGACATAGAAACAGGAAGTGAGAGGAAATTGTCCCATAGGAGTTGCACACAGGAATACAAACCTGAGGTTCTACCTTCCACTTTCTATGCAAAATGCAAAAAATATTTTTGGATATATTTGGCTTTAAAAAAGATGCGTGCCCTAAGCAGAACAGAAGCTGTGCCATCAATTAATTTCTATACTGGCAAATGAAGGACGTGAATAAGATTTCTTGTGAAATGGCTAAATGGGTCATTTAAAAGGCAAAAACGTTTGTCAAGCAAATTGATGAACATCAATCAGTGCCAGACTGGATTGCAATAGAACAGTGAATCAGATCTGACGCAACCACAAATTATGTATTTGGAAAGGAGCCGTCAGCATCTTTTACATCTTATAAATTTAATTCATGTCATGTGTGTGCCTGCCAGGGCTGCAGTTACTGCTTGGGAGCCTATCTGCAAAGAAAAACTGGCACCTTAATGTGTTACTAAATCCACAACATACTGATGCGACCTGACACAACCTGATTATAGCAGTGGCAAGCCTCCATCCCTAGTATGTATTGAACAGCAGAAAAGAGAAAGGAATGGGACTTTATGTGAGGCATGTCACTGAATAGATACCGTATTCATATCATTCATAAAATTATTTATTAATTACAAATCACGTTGTAAAGAGTGTCAATCTGTGATAAAAGACACAATGTACTATGATACACTTGTATGAATATATAGTTATTATACAAAATAAAATACAACATAACTAGCAGTACAGTTACATAAAAACACTCATCTATTCATAAAAATTCAATGAACATAAGCAAATGCTCATGGCGAGCCAAACTTATCCGGGCATCAGTTTGATGCATACTCAACGCACATTTCATGGCTCATGCCAATCATCAGGAGTAAAATGCTCTGAAATTAAATCAGCGATATCTATAAATATAGGATACCCTTTAAACGGAGCACAATCTCTCAAAATAAGGGTATGTAACGTACAATGCTGCCCAATGGTGATGCCCAACCTATGTCCAAGGGAAGACAGGGAACAGGGATGATGATCTCCCCCAGGGCTGAGGTGAGGAATCCCATCCAGACCAGAGACAGCAGCCAGGAGAAGATCAGGTGACCATGTGAATCTGGTGTATGCTTAACAGTCCACACTGGTCTGCAAGGATATGAAGACGAAACCATGTGAAATGAATGTATTGATTAATGGTATGAACCTATGCCTGTGAGTGAGTGAAATGATGAATGGTGATGATTGCTATAGTCATATGAAGTGTGTTAGCTAAGGGAACTACAGCCAGCCAAATTATGTATACATATACCCGCAACAGATGGAACCAAAAACAAAACCATCGTGTAGTGGTGGACTGTATAATGTGAGACTAAAATGAACCCGAAAAAATGTTGTAGTGGGTATGAGTGAAACGCAATTACCTTGTGTATGATTCTGTTGCCATAGGCATGCCTGGAAACCTTCTTGTGTGAATGGTCCAAGTGAAATGGTCAGCTAGCCAGCCTGAGCAGCTTATGGGTCCCCACAAACATTATGAGTCCCAACTAGATAGAAAGAGGGAATCTGCTCCATGCTCTGGCATATTGACGCACTGAGCAGGGCATCCAATCATGATGCCAACGCAAAGGAGGCAAGACCCCGCCCACCAAACCCGTTTAGGGGGCTAGTGGGGGAAGGAGAGAGACTACTATGTATCGCAGCCCCGGGGTCAGAAAGCCACCCCATCACCCCCCATCCCCCCGGCGAGGGGGCTCATCCAGGGCCAAAGGAAGTACACTATATTGTATCCCATATACTATGTCTAATACCTCTTTATTCCAGCATTAAAAGCCATACACAAGGTAATTGCATTTCACTCATACCCACTACAACATTTGTTTGGATTCATTTTAGTCTCACATTATACAGTCCACCACTACACGGTGGTTTTGTTTTTGGTTCCATCTGTTGCGGGTATATGTATACATAATTTCCCTGGCTGTAGTTCCCTTAGCTAACACACTCCATATGACTATAGCAATCATCACCATTCATCATTTCACTCACTCACAGGCATAGGTTCATAACATTAATCAATACATTCATTTCACATGGTTTCATCTTCATAGCCTTGCAGAGCAGTGTGGATTGTTAAGCATACACCAGGTTCACATGGTCGTGACATGGTCGCCTGATCTTCTCCTGGCTGCTGTCTCTGGTCTGGATGGGATTCCTCACCTCAGCCCCGGGTGAGATCATCATCCCTGTTCCCTGTCTTCCCTTGGACATAGGATGGGCATCACCATTGGGCCGCATTGTACATTACTATGTAACATACCTTTATTTTGAGAGATTGTGCTCTGTTTAAAGGGTATCCTATATTTATACATCACACTGATTTAATTTCAGAACATTTTACTCCTGATGATTGGCATGAGCCATGAAACGTGCGTTAAGTGTACATCAAACTGATGCCCAGACAAGTTTGGCTCACCATGAGCATTTGCTTATGTTCATTGAATTTTTATGAATGGATGAGTGTTTTTATGTAACTGTACCGCTAATTATGTTTTATTTTTTTTGTATAATAACTATATATTCATACAAGTGTATCATAGTACATTGTGTCCTTTATCACAGATTGACACTCTTAACAACGTGATTTGTAATTACGGTAATACATAATTTTTGAATGATATGAATAAGGTATCTATTCAGTGACATGCCTCACATAAAGTCCCATTCCTTTCTCTTTTCTGCTGTTCAATACATACTAGGGATGGAGGCTTGCCACTGCTATAATCAGGTTGTGTCAGGTTGCATTAGTATGTTGTGGGTATACAGATCAGTCAAAAACGTATAAAGTGGCAGAATTTTAATGTAAAAAGAAGATTTATAAGCTGTGGGTACTATTTTCATATTACTTTGTTTAGTAACACTTTAAACACCACCTATAAAAGAAAAAATCCACACTCAATTACCACCAAATAGTATGCAGGAAACTGGATTCGAATGTAACAATTGGTCCTGAGTAGGGATGAGCCGAACACCCCCCTGTTCGGTTCGCACCAGAACATGCGAACAGGAAAAAAGTTTGTTCGAACATGCGAACACCGTTAAAGTCTATGGGACACGAACATGAATAATCAAAAGTGCTAATTTTAAAGGCTTATATGCAAGTTATTGTCATAAAAAGTGTTTGGGGACCCGGGTCCTGCCCCAGGGGACATGGATCAATGCAAAAAAAAGTTTTAAAAACAGCCGTTTTTTCAGGAGCAGTGATTTTAATAATGCTTAAAGTCAAACAATAAAAGTGTAATATCCCTTTAAAATTTCGTAGCTGGGGGGTGTCTATAGTATGCCTGTAAAGGGGCGCATGTTTCCCATGTTTAAAACAGTCTGACAGCAAAATGACATTTTGAAGGAAAAAACCCATTTATTGCATTGCCGACAATACACATAGAAGTTCATTGATAAAAACGGCATGGGAATTCCCCACAGGGGAACCCCGAACCAAAATTAAAAAAAAAAAAAAAAGACGTGGGAGTCCCCCTAAATTCCATACCAGACCCTTCAGGTCTGGTATGGATTTTAAGGGGAACCCCGCACCAAAAAAAAAAAAAACAGCGTGGGGTCCCCCCAAAAATCCATACCAGACCCTTATCCGAGCACGCAACCTGGCAGGCCGCAGGAAAAGAGGGGGGGATGAGAGTGCGCCCCCCCTCCTGAACCGTACCAGGCCACATGCCCTCAACATTGGGTGGGTGCTTTGGGGTAGCCCCCCAAAACACCTTGTCCCCATGTTGATGAGGACAAGGGCCTCATCCCCACAACCCTGGCCGGTGGTTGTGGGGGTTTGCGGGAATATCGGAATCTGGAAGCCCCCTTTAACAAGGGGACCCCCAGATCCCGGCCCCCCCTGTGTGAAATGGTAAGGGGGTACTTACCCCTACCATTTCACTAAAAAACTGTCAAAAATGACAAGAGACAGTTATTGACAGTTCCTTTATTTAAATGCTTCTTCTTTCTTCTATCTTCCTTCATCTTCTTCTTCTTCTGGTTCTTCCGCCGGCGTTCTCGTCCAGCATCTCCTCTGCGGCGTCTTCTATCTTCTTCTCCTCGGGCCGCTCCGCACCCATGGCATGGGGGGAGGCTCCCGCTCTTCTCTTTATCTTCTTCCTTCTTCTCTTTTTCTCTTCTTCATTTTCTTCTCCGGGCCGCTCCGCACCCATGCTGGTATGGAGGGAGGCTCCCGCTGTGTGACGGCGTCTCCTCGTCTGACGGTTCTTAAATAACGGGGGCGGGGCCACCCGATGACCCCGCCCCCTCTGACGCACGGTGACTTGACGGGACTTCCCAGTGACATCACGGGGAATGCCACAGGGAAGTCCCGTCATGTCCCATGCGTCAGAGGGGGGCGGGGTCACCGGGTGGCCCCACCCCCTATTATTTAAGAACCGTCAGATGAGGAGACGCCGTCACACAGCGGGAGCCTCCCTCCATGCCAGCATGGATGCGGAGCGGCCCGGAGAAGAAAATGAAGAAGAGAAGAAGAGAAAAAAAGAAGAAGGAAGAAGAGAAGAGCGGGAGCCTCCCCCCATGCCATGGGTGCGGAGCGGCCCGAGGAGAAGAAGATAGAAGACGCCACGGAGGAGATGCTGGGCGAGAACGCCGGAGGAAGAACCAGAAGAAGAAGAAGAAGATGAAGGAAGATAAAAGAAAGAAGAAGCATTTAAATAAAGGAATTGTCAAAAACTGTCTCTTGTCATTTTTAACATTTTTGACAGTTTTTTAGTGAAATGGTAGGGGTAATTACCCCCTTACCACTTCACACAGGGGGGGGCCGGGATCTGGGGGTCCCCTTGTTAAAGGGGGCTTCCAGATTCCGTTAAGCCCCCGCCCGCAGACCCCCACAACCACCGGCTAGGGTTGTGGGGATGAGGCCCTTGTCCTCATCAACATGGGGACAAGGTGTTTTGGGGGGCTACCCCAAAGCACCCTCCCAATGTTGAGGGCATGTGGCCTGGTATGGTTCAGGAGGGGGGGGCGCACTCTCGCCCCCCCCCTCTTTTCCTGCGGCCTGCCAGGTTGCGTGCTCGGATAAGGGTCTGGTATGGATTTTTGGGGGGACCCCACACTGTTTTTTTTTTGGCGGGGGGTTTCCCTTAAAATCCATAACAGACCTGAAGGGTCTGGTATGGAATTTAGGGGGAACCCCACATCATTTTTTTTTTAAATTTTGGCCGGGGTTCCCCTTAATATCCATACCAAACCTGAAGGGCCTGGTATGGAATTTAGGGGAACTCTCACGTCATTTTTTCTTTTACATTTTGGTTCGGGGTTCCCCTGTGGGGAATTCCCATGCCGTTTTTATCAATGAACTTCTATGTGTATTGTCGGCAATGCAATAGCCGCGAGTAGTTTTAAATGGGTTTTTTCCTTCGAAATGTCATTTTGCTGTCAGACTGTTCTAAACACTGGAAACATGCGCCCCTTTACAGGCATACTATAGACACCCCCCAGCTACGAAATTTAAAGGGATATTACACTTTTATTGTTTGACTTTAAGCATTATTAAAATCACCGCTCCTGAAAAAACGGCCGTTTTTAAAACTTTTTTTTGCATTGATCCATGTCCCCTGGGGCAGGACCCGGGTCCCCAAACACTTTTTATGACAATAACTTGCATATAAGCCTTTAAAATTAGCACTTTTGATTTCTCCCATAGACTTTTAAAGGGTGTTCCGCAGCATTCGAATTTGCCGCGAACACCCCAAATTCTTCGCTGTTCGGCGAACTTGCGAACAGCCAATGTTCGAGTCGAACATGAGTTCGACTCGAACTCGAAGCTCTTCCCTAGTCCTGAGATATAGGGGGCTGGATTGGCAGGCAGATTTAACCCCATTCAGCTGTTGTACCTGCATAGTTATATTGAGTCAAACCAATGTTTCATTTTAGTTAGGAGCCTACTAGTTTGGTGAAAGTCTTAAAAATACTGTAAAGAATTGTTAAAATTTGAATATTTTATTTGTTAAAGCAAAAGTTAAGCATGGTGGAGATGCCCAGAATATTCCATAATTACATATCATAAAATAGTTACCTCTGGGTGTGCTCTCCTCCACTGATGTAAGGCTTGAGCTCTGCACATCCACTTTGTCCCCATTGGTGTCATGTTCTTCTCCACTTTTTTGGGGTTTGCTGTCTTCTTGCTTCGCCCATGGGGCAGGCACTGATAGTGTATTTCCCACGCATGTGTGCTGTAGTTACATCATCTTGGCACCCAGATCCATTCCCAGCATCTTTAATATGCCAGAACAATACACCGTAATGCGCATGCATCGAAGTCTGAGTACAAGTTTAAAAAAAATTGCTAGCAGGTAGGAGTTTTTTGGCAGGAAACACCTAACCAAAAGATACTACCTTCTGGCAAATTTGTATTTTTTAGCTTTACTTTATTTGCAGTATAATTCATCTATACATGAAATGGTCTAAAAAACATCATTATATAGTATAACAACTGAAGCAAGAGACATCATCCTTGCCTAGGCAAGGACTGCAGAAGTGGGAGCAGGTACTGATAAAAAAATCAGTATTTTCTCCCACCCCCACCCCCCAAAAAACGAATTTACAGACTATGTGAAGGGAGCGAACTGGCGAGATTTACTTTTTTGAATGAAGTTCAACTTTAAAGTATTTGTGAATCGAATTCATAGATAGCATACTACTAAAATTTGATTTCTATAGCAGTATGGAATTTGGTTTAAATATTAATTCTAAACCATATTTTTGGTGTTTTATTTAATAGTTGGGAGACAGCATTGATGTTAGTAACTATGAATTTCTGAAAGTACCCAACAGGAGAGGGAGGAATTAACTTCTCAAGGCTTTAAAGTGCCCCTGTCACTGTAGGGTCACTTTTACATAAAGAACACCTTGTTAAAGCTAGAAAAAAAATCAGGCTCTATGCCTACCTTTCTGGCAGCCTGTTTATTCAAATGCCTTTGCTTCTATTCTCCCTCAGCCACAGCAGGTATTCTCATTTTTGGTAATTGGTCAAATATCTGCTGTGTCCAGGGGAGAAGTGAAGACGTTTCTTCAAACGGGCTGCCAGAAAGATAATTATTGAGACATCTTCTACAAGGTATTCTTTAAGTAAAAAGGATCTTTGGTGACAGCAAAAGCAACTGGTTCATGTTCTTTCTCCAACTGCACAAATTTACCTTTCCATTGCTCCCCCAGCTCTCCTTTTAGCCATATGAAGCAGAGAACACTGTTGTTACCCAAGGATTGAGAGAGATTCCTTGGTTCTGTGTATCCCCAAGTCAAAGCTGCAAAATGTTTTAATTTATTACATTTTCCTTTTTTAAATACATTTTTTACTTTTTACATTTTTTCACACTGAGAGCACATTAAGCACTGAAACAGACAGGCTTGTGATCACTATGATTGCCTGTCATGGTGACCAAATTATCAGGAACCACCCTGGTTTACAATTATTAGGGAGAGACCAGAGAAGATAGTGATAATCGGGGACACAGTGGCAACTGACAGCCTGAATCGGACAACACCCTTGTAGGTAAGGTATTATAATGTGCAAGTATGCTGTGCACACTTGCACGAAATGGCAAAATCCCGTCCCCACAGCAGACTTTAGTTACTCTTTAACCACTTTGTAGTTACATTTTTCATGCACGTTAAAATACACATTTTAGAAAATGACTTGGAAATCACTTGGAACTCTGATAGGCCCTGTACAATAGAAGGGCTGCAGTTGCAAGTTTTTATGCTGCACAATATTTGCGCAACTGTTTATGAAATACACTTATATTAATGCTAGTGTACACAAAAAAACAATATAATACCCATTTTTGTGTAAATAAATACCGGTAACACACACACACACACACACACACACACACACATATATATATATATATATAAAATGGGGCTGCTTTAGCTTAATAGCCACCAAACATCTCCAAGCTCAAAATTTTACATGGCCATGAAATGCAGTACTCTAAATTGTAGCATAGTTTTTTATATTATAATTTAATTTTTATGTTAGCAGATGGCAGGTTCTCTCTATGGAGACATCGGGGTCAATTGGACCCCCAATGTCTCCCCTGCAGCTAATCAACCATAGCGTGTACTACAGGAGCCAGGGAATCAGGGAATGAATGAACTGAAGCAGGAAGTGATGACATGCTCATTTCTTCCAGGCCAATTCATCACAGATGTTCCCTGAAGCCCTCCTGTTCTTGATAGTGAATGCATTTACCGCAGTCCTAGGCTCACCAGGAGAGCCCCAGGAACCACCGCAGCCACAGGTGGTGATAATGGGGGTCCTTCTCAATACTGTAAATGTAAATGAGTGGCTGTAGAGCCTCCCAGATTACTTTTACTGAAAAGAATATCACAGCCTGAAATGAAACGTGATATAAAATTAAAAAGTTCACAGCTGTAAGCTTATTTTAACCACATGATGCCCAAGCCATTTAGAAACTGCCTTATGACCTTAACTGGTTAAATGAGTAATTGTAAAGTTAGGTTGGATTTTTAACTATTTTTAAATGCCATTCCAAATTGTTTTCCCCCTTCAATAGCTATACTAACTCTATTAACTTGAACTGTAACAATAAACTTCAAGTTGAAACGTGACTTTAATGGCTTTTATTCAATCTGGAAGAAAGTTAACTACATGCAATGCTTCCTTATGATGAAATGACATGCTGCTTATATGGTCAAAATATTGTTGGAGTTGATCTAAAAATTCCTACATTTTTGTGTTTTATTAGAAGACTTCTGGTTTAATGGTTAGAACCATACACATCTTTTGTTTTCTGCAAACAGACATTGCATAAGAAAGAGGTAAAAAAAAGGAAAACAGTAGGGTTGGCCATGAACCAAACTGAGAAATTATTCTCAAAAACTATTAACGATTAATGCAAATAATCACACAACCGGGTGAGCGGGGGAGTCATTAGGGTTGATTTACAAAAGTATTTGAGAAATTGTAGCTATGTTCACTTTGAATATCAAATTATGTGACGATGAAACAAACAGGCATGTGCATTTAACACAGTTGGATAACTGAAGTAAATCTTCAGTTAATTTATTAAGTAAAGATTTTAAACTACCTTAGTAAATCAGCCTCATTGCGTCATGTGTTTGGGAATAGGATTTTTGTACATTACAGGACACAGGATAGTACAGCCACCCCCACACCCCGCAAGCCTTAGTTTAAAAGCAAGCAATAATTGGAGTGGATCATAAGAACAAAGGTGAGAGACCTGTGCTGTGTAAAGTATGCCAAGGAAAGGGGTAAAATCCTATTCACTTACTCGTACATTGCGGGGCATAGGATAGTACATTGGTACCTCGTTTTGCGAGTAACGTGGTATACGAGCGTTTCGCAAGACGAGCTATATATTTTTTAAAATCCTGACTTGATTTGCGAGCGCTGTCTCTCAAGATGAGCAGGACTCAAGCCGCTGGTGTATGTATTACCGTATGTGGCCAGAGGCGCTGGAGAACTTGGAGACACTCTCAGCTGGGTGGAGCAGGCATAACATGCGTCAGAGTGTCAACAGTTCCCAAGTGTCTCTGAGCGTCACCAGCGCCCCCAGCACCTCTGGCCACATACAGTACTGCATACACCAGCAGTGGTTGTGGAACAAATCATCTGAGTTTCCATCATTTCTTATGGGGAAACTCGCTTTGATATACGAGTGCTTTGGATTGCAAGCATGCTTCTGGAACGAATTATGCTCGTAATCCAAGGTATTACTGTATTCTGAAACACTAGGTCATTTAAAAGCAGTCCAACTGACTCGTAATCCATTGGCACTTCCTCAAGCTCTCTGAAAGCCTGTACGGAGATATGTGCAAAGAGCTGGAGGAAGCGTTTGCAGGAGCCTGACATTGCACTTGTGATCCACTATTTTTTTTTCTGCAAAAATATGTGCATTTATTATTTTTTTTTTTTAAGGTGAACCTTGCCTATAACAAATGTGTGAACCAGGTGGCAGCCTTGGAAACCTGAGCAACAGATGTCGAAAGCTGAAAAGCCTATGAAGCACCAACTGATCTAGTGAACTGCACTTCGAATGGGAAAAGAGGAACCTTACCTCTGAGTGCATTAGCTTGAATGATGAGCTGGCAAGTCCACCTGGCAACAGTGGCATGAAAATCAGGCTGTCCCCCGTGGGGACCTTCGGACTGACAAACATAGCGTTGGACTGTTGAAAGGGAGCTGTAGCTGAGAGATAAAGTCAAACAGCATGCACTAGGTTCAGGCAATAGAGGAAAATCATCTTGGGATGTTTAGGAGCAGAAGAGAGAGATGGTAGAAAATGTCCTGGTTAAAGCGGAGTTCCACACAAAAATGGAACTTCTGCTTTTCGGAACCCTCCCCCCCTCCGGTGTCACATTTGGCACCTTTCAGGGGGGAGGGGGGGTGCAGATACCTGTCTAAGACAGGTATTTGCACCCACTTCCGGCATAGACTCCCATGGGAGTCTATGCCTCTTCCCGTCCCGACCGCGCTGTCTGCTGGGAACACACAGCTCCCAGGAGAGAGCGGGGACCACTAGGGACGCGCAGCGCGACTCGCGCATGCGCAGTAGGGAACCGGGAAGTGAAGCCGCAACGCTTCACTTCCTGATTCCTTCACCTAGGATGGCGGCGGCAGCTGCCGAGAACAGAGCGGGTTCTCGGCGTCCCCTGCCGACATCGCTGGACCCTGGGACAGGTAAGTGGCCATGTATTAAAAGTCAGCAGCTGCAGTATTTGTAGCTGCTGGCTTTTAATATTTTTTTTTTTTGGCGGTGTGGGTGAACCCCCGCTTTAAGATGAAGGTAAGAAACTGCGTAGGAAAAAAATCCTTGTAGAAGTGGTGGTGATGAGAAAGGCAACCTTGCAAATAAGGATAGTTATAAGAATATCCATAAACAGTTCAATGGGCGGTGATCATTAGGATTTGATAGAACCAGGTTGGGATCCCATGGGGTCACTCGAGAATGTACAGAAGAATGTACAGAAGCTTCCTCAGACAGCCAAGTCCCTTTCACTGAGACGGTACTAAGGACTGCTTTTCAGCCTGACATGCTAACAACCATCGTAAGCACGTTCCAAACTATTGAGTGAAGCATTTTCCTGACTCCAGTCCTGAACACCCTATCTCCATGCCAGGACAAGCGAGAGACTGTACCCTCCTGTCCCACGCTGCCTGAATGTTGGGTTGCAATGGAATTGGAGTGAAATTGAGCACACGGAACTGCCCCGATGGGGGGAGACCACTTGGCCCAAGATCCTCATACAAAAAACTTGGATGGCTCCTGGACTGTACAGTTCTAAATGTGGAAGTGATAAAACTGCAAATTGTCCTGGGGAAGGAAAAAACTTTGACAGAGCTTTGTCTACAATCAGGTCCAGATAGTAGAAGTGATGAGATTGATCCAGATCAGATTTTTGGAGCTTTGGGATCCACTTGAATATCTACAGGGTATGCACAGTTTGGTAGACTTTCGTTGAAAGTGTCTAACTTTTCCTCAGACGTCGGTCATTCAGATAACTTACTATGGGGAAGCCCTGAAAGTGAGAACGTTACTTAGCACTTTAGTGAAGATTTGAGGTACAGGATAGGCCAAGGGGAAGGGCAACAAACTAGTAATGTTGCATGCTGCCCACAGCATAATGCAGATGTCCACTGAGGCCAAAAAGTCTGCCGGAAGAGGGAAGCAAGAGCTGACCAGGTCAAATCCATACATAACCTTTTTATATGAAGCCATTGAGAGGTCAGGTCTAAAATAGAGTGACTTCCCCCTTCCCTTGTGGGACATTGGAGAATGTGACAGTATGAAGCAAGGCAGAGGTAGGAGTTAAAAATTCCAGCCAGCAGCCCCCGGATGCCACTACCCCCACCCTTGCATCCAAAATACATTGGATGTACAGATAAACAAACACTCACATTTAAGGAAGTGGGGTCAATTTCCATTGCGATGAGAGCTTGCTCATTGGTTTAAAAGTTTTTTTTATTTAAGGTAGCGAGCCCTGGCCTTTGGCTATAGGCTTGGAGGTCGAGGAAGGAGGAAAAGAACAGGGAAGCATTATGGAGATGTTTCCCTACAGAATGCTTACACAGTAAGAATTGTTTGCACAGTGGTTCAGCAGACCAACCTTTGGCATCGGCATATGAAAAAGACATGAGATTCATTCCATATTAAATATCCACAAGCCCATCAATCACAGATTGTAGAGCAACAGCCAAGAGCTCCACTCAATGCAAAACTGAAGGATCACTTAAGATCATGTCGGGGTCCTTAGGCATATCCTTGGCCCAAGCACCCAATGTTTGGCAAACATTTCATTAATGGCAGAGCGAGACCCACCAGATGAGACTTGAAAAGGACTTCCATTCCTTTGTCCATGGGGTCCTTACACATCGGTACCTTCCTGACAAAGACAGTCAAGGACTTATGTTACATTCTCAGGATTAAAATCGATTTGGGGACCAATATAGCAACTTTTGCCAGAAACTCCAAAATGCTGTGGGCGAATGCTCCGCACCACCTCTGGCAGAGGCCCTGCTTCATTGTGCAAGTTGTACGTTTGCTTGACACAAGTTCCAGTAACTGTTTATACATTGCTAGTAATGCGATCAGCTAAAACTCTAGCAGTGTATATGTTGTCTGTCTAAACACTGTATATGTTGGGCTTAATAGTAACAGAATACCCTTTGTTTCAAAACAATTAAGGCAGGCAGTAAAAAAGGTTATTGACTGGAACACATTTTTGAGATCTCAATGCAAAAAGCTTTGCATATTTTTAAGATAGTAGTGTATGTGCCTTTCAGGTGAAAGACTGTTGGTAAGATCTGAGTAAACAATCTGGTTACCAACTATGGACATCCTACAACCTACTATAAATGGCTCTCTGTGGAGCACCCAAGCCACAACAGAATAAAGCTAAAAGCTTTAATCCAAGAAAAACATTTTGGATATACAGCTAGTCAGTCTGTAGATACATTACATTTCTTTTTTTGTCTTTTTATCCCTTTATTTTGATCTTGTAATCCTGTAGTAACAATTCTTGTTCCGGAGTTTCAATGCAAATTCCTACTCACTGTGCTGCATCTGTTTAGGAGTGAAGTTGTGCCCCTAGTACAGGAAGTGTGTTAGTACTACTGGAAAGGTGTTCTGTAGTCCACAGAACAAAACTGGGCAGGGCTGGCAACATTGTTTGGGATTTCAGTGGAGCAAAAGACGTTACAAGCTTACAGGATTTCTTGCAAAATGAACAGGTATTTTTCTGTACTTGCAAGGTTTGCAAAGATGACAAAATATGTGGAAATGTGCATGTATTGGAAGGACGTACTGAATACTGTATGTTTTTACATACAATTTATTTCAGCATACCACAATTTGAATTGCTTAAAACCTTTATCAGGCTCACACTAGAACGGGTGTGAGAATGCGTATAAATCACATGCCTTCCCACAATTGCACCAAAAACACGCTACTGTTTTTGGGAAAGTTGCAGGGACGTTTTTCCTGCATTTTCTGTAAGTGCAGCAGTCCATTTAAATGGTCACTGGGAAACTAGCACAATGTGACCCTAGGCTCAAGCCGGCCATAGATTATGCGATTTTCTTTCCTGCGACCCATAAAAATCTCTTGATGCCCCCATCAACACAGTCAGTGTTGATGGGGGAATCCCTCCAACAGATCTATTGTGTTCTCCTGGCGGGGAGGGAGCCGTCCCTGCCCGGAGAACAGAAAAGTGGTTATTGCTAGCGGCTATAGCAGCTGGCAATAATTACATGAAAAGTACAGCAGGCTAGTTATACTGAAGTTGATCGGCTTGGGTACAATTAGCCCGCTCATACATGGTTCGAATCTCTTCCAGTCCCTACTGAGCCAGCTGAAATTCCAACCGTCTGTGGCCAGCTTTAGGGTACCCCCAGGGAGCCCTCACTTTCAGTAGTATTCCTGTGAAGATGAATGCACAGAGTAGCGATGTACACTAGATGCAGCGTCAAAGCTCCAGATGAGCTTCCTGGATGGAAATGTAAAAAAATCTATAGATAAGTTTCCTTAAGCCGACCATAGAAAGTTTGAATCAGCAGGAACCGGCCGAGATTCGAACCATGTATGGGCAGGCTGAATGTACGCAAGTAGATCAATCGATCATTTTGGGTACAACCAGCCTTGCAAGTTTTACATGTGATTATTGCTAGTGGTTATTATAGCTGCTAGCAATAATCATTGTGTTCTCCTGGTAGGGATGGCTTCCCCCAACTCCTTGCTGGGAGAGCGCAATGGCTCCATGGGAAGGATTCCCCCAATTAACACTGACTGTGTTGATGGGGGAATCAAGCGATCTTTTTTCCTGCAACCCGTGGTCACTCCGCCTATGACTGGCCTTAGATACAGCAATTGTGTTAAATACTTGAATGACACATAAAAGGAAGTGTCACCTGATATAACACAATACAGTAGTTTTTCTTGGGTAAAAAGTCTTATCAGAAGATCAACTTGATGTAAAACTATAAATTAGGAGATAAACTAAGGATACAATCCTAGTGTAAACAGGATTTGGAAATGGTTCAGTGTTTGTAAAAGAAAACACATTCCACTGGAGTTAATATCAAAATGATACAATACAATCACCGTGAGAAGCCAGCAGGATATGCCAACTGTAAGTCGAGAGAATTCTGTGCACAAAATATGATGCTTTGAAAGAACAGACAAGCTTCTCTAGACCATGGTAGATCGTTGTTTTTTTGTGACCATGCTGCATTTTTTTTCTAACTTCAGTAGAGCTGCCTATGCCAGAAATTAAAGTAAAGAAATTGGACTGCTTGGTCCCATGCTCATACTGTACAGCAGACACAGTTTAGTTAAGCTTGGAGTAACGCTTTAATAACACCCCTGCCCTTCCAAAAAATCCTAAAAAATGAATCTCTTTATATTTTGCATTACTCCATTCATTTTCATGACTATTACATGCCCTCTTTCCCAAGAAAGTGATAACTGGTGAGAAATTAAGATAAAATGTAAAATTTCCTTCTCGATATCACACCTCATTCATTGCCAACAAACATCTTTGCGTGCTCAAGAACTGCAACAGGAGTTGATGAAGTCCTCATCTCCAGCATTCTGATGTCCCAGTATATAAAACGTATCCTATATATCCTGTATCATATAGCTTTATGATGATCAAAAGAAACACCCTATAATTGTTTCTCCTTATTCTTGAAGTGTAAACCCTCAAACAGTACTGGGGGAACTGAACAATGGACATCGTTTACTAATTGAGGATGAAAGAAAAGAAGTTAAAGCGGAGTTCCACACAAAAATGGAACTTCCGCTTTTCGGAACCCTCCCGCCCTCCGGTGTCACATTTGGCACCTTTCAGGGGGGAGGGGGGTGCAGATACCTGTCTAAGACAGGTATTTGCACCCACTTCCGGCATAGACTCCCATGGGAGTCTATGCCTCTTCCCGTCCCGACCGCGCTGTCTGCTGGGAACACACAGCTCCCAGGAGAGAGCGGGGACCACTAGGGACGCACAGCGCGCCTCGCGCGTGCGCAGTAGGGAACCGGGAAGTGAAGCCGCAACGCTTCACTTCCTGATTCCCTCAACTAGGATGGCGGCGGCGGCAGCTGCCGAGAACCGAGCGGGTTCTCGGCGTCCCCTGCCGACATCGCTGGACCCTGGGACAGGTAAGTGGCCATGTATTAAAAGTCAGCAGCTGCAGTATTTGTAGCTGCTGGCTTTTAATATTTATTTTTTTTTGGCGGTGTGGGTGAACCCCCGCTTTAATACTTCTAAACCAACCTTTCTTAAAGGAAGACGCTCACCAGGTTTGTTAAATCCCCCAGGACACCCTGTGCACATAGCATCTGTTTCCATTATAACAGTGCTGTGGTTTGGAAATAAAAAGCCATTTCAATCACTGTCAGTGGCAACTGTAGCACCACCCCAGGCCAAAGCACAAATTATGGGCATTTTAATGGGGGAGGTACAAGCAGCACTGAAAGCCTTCCTTGCCATGCATGTCCTGTGTGGCTTCTCTTTTACAGCTTTTTTTTTCTTATTTAAAGTGACTCCTCTTTTCTGAGGAAAGAAAATGATCCTCTTCAGGTCGGTTGTGCCCAAAAGTTTACATACCTTGACACCCTTGCCACAAATCGATTACAATACACCAGATAGCACCTGAAAACGCCTTAAAACTTCCAGAACAAAATCTTTTAGGTTTAGAAGACCAAAATTTAACTACATGGCCACAAACATATGCGCAATGTTCGGAGAAGGGTCAACAAGTTCAATGAAGAGAAGCCCACCACCTCTACCATGAAGCATGGAGGTGGATTCTGCTGTTTTGTGGGCTACAGCAGCAAAGATAATTAGGTCAAAATTGATGCAAAACGACTGCTGCATTTTTTTTTTTAGAAAACACTGGAAGAAGATTAACATTCTGCAGCCCAAAAGCTCTGCATGGATTTTTCAACATGTAATGATCCAAAACGTAAGGCTAAGTCAATCCTTCAGTGGTTGCAGCAATAAATAAATAAAGGTTTTGGAATGGCTATTAAAATCTCTTGAACCCAAAATCACTGAGCCACTTTAGTGAAATCTCAAACATGTAGTTCCTGCTAGAAAACCAAGAAATTTACAAGACCCGGAGGCTTTTTGTTAAGAAGAATGGGCAGCTTTACCACATGATAAAAGACCTTATTCACAACTAAGGTTAAAAGTCATCACTCTGCTCTAAGAGGTTAGCTTGCAGCTTTGGATTTTCTGATTACTATATAGCTGCTCTTTCTGTGGCCCCAGTGCATGTGTGTCTCCTGTTGTGCTGGTGCCTGCTATACCAATGATGGGCACAAATGGAGGGGTCACTGTGTGTTCCCAAATTATTTTAACATTGACTGGTCAGTCGTTGTATACAAGTGTTTACTACATGCCACACCTCATTACCCCTGAAGAAAAACAAATCAAAATGCATCAGTTTCATTCTGGTTTGGGGTTTTGGTGTGGATAAGGCAAGCATTATAAAAATGCATATATTTTTATATATCTTGTTAAAGATTTTTACCTCTAAAATTCCACGGGGACTAAAAAAAATGGTATTGTATTGAGTCAATTGAGGATGTCGGCAAATGTACACATTGTGCTGCCACTGCATTTCTAGTATCATATAAAGGAAGTTGATCACCACTGCTATAGGTGTTTTTCAAGATCCCTTACTGTTTGCCCACTTCCATCTGTTCCATACTGTGGATGCCCCCCTTTACCTTACACCAAACTTTAATGCTACTCTTGTCACATAAAGTAAAATTCTGAGACTTAAAAATTCTCCTTCAAACTCAATTTCCCCTGGCTCCCACTCTCCTCGATTATTGAAAACTCTTGGGAGTGGATTCGGGAAAACCCATAAAGTCTCATTTATAGAATTCTTTAGATTTCTTCAAATCCATAGATGGATTTCATTAGTCATAGTCTCATACTTTGCCAATCCTTGCAGAAGCTGCAACCATGGAGGGTCACCTGCTGGGTACTGCTACCATTTAGAGAAAGCCCAGTATTTTTTGGTGGGGCTGTATGTGATGGCGAGTGTGGGGAACACACAGCAATTGAAATGTAAGATATTACAGCGATGTCCCCGCTCTCTGATAATCTGGCCACCTGCTCTCCTCTCTCTTCCCCACCGCGATCACTGGGAGAACGGCTGTGCTCGCCCCTCCCAGCCCACACTCGCCAGCCCTCATTTTCCACTAGGCGAGTGGAAAATTTGGGGGCTGGACAAGCACCATTGACTGGCTTTCCTCATTTTCTATTAGCACAATAGCAGTCTCCTCTAAATACCTATTTGGGAAAAACTGTTGCAAGTGATGTTTATATCAGTTGCATGTGCTGCAATTTTGTTGTTTAAAAGAGAAGTATTGGATTTTTTTTATCATACTTACCTAGGTGGATGCAGCATCTGTCCCCTGCCAGCTCCAAGGTTGAGAACTGAGCGAGAGCCGTGACTGTCAGTTACTGCGGTCTGCTCCTCCCCCCGTCGCTCATTGGAACTGACTGATAGAGTGAGCCAGGTGCCAGTCCAGGCTCCTGGGTGGACCCGATCGTATGGTTAGGGGTGCAACGGATCAAAAAACTCATGGATCAGATCGTTCCTTGGATCAGAGTCACGGATCGGATCATTTTTCGGATCAGCAAATAATAATTGAATTTGCAAAAACCTGTGAAAATTCCACCACCATATATTCCCCACTGTAATATCCACAATCTCCCCATTGCAATATCCACGTCATCTCCCCCACTGTAATACCCACGTCATCTCCCCCACTGTAATATTGGCTGAGTATGGCTGGGTATGGCTGAGCATGGCTGGGTATGGCTGAGCATGGCTGGGTATCGCCGAGTATGGCTGGGTATTACTGAGTATTGCAGAGTATGGCTGGGTATTGCAGAGTATGGCTGGGTATCACCGAGCATAGCAGAGTATGGCTGGGTATCACCGAGCATAGCAGAGTATGGCTGGGTATCACCGAGCATAGCAGAGTATGGCTGGGTATCACCGAGCATAGCAGAGTATGGCTGGGTATCACCGAGCATAGCAGAGTATGGCTGGGTATCACCGAGCATAGCAGAGTATGGCTGGGTATCACCGAGCATAGCAGAGTATGGCTGGGTATCACCGAGCATAGCAGAGTATGGCTGGGTATCACCGAGCATTGCAGAGTATGGCTGGGTATTGCAGAGTATGGCTGGGTATTGCAGAGTATGGCTGGGTATTGCAGAGTATGGCTGGGTATTGCAGAGTATGGCTGGGTATTGCAGAGTATGGCTGGGTATCACCGAGCATAGCAGAGTATGGCTGGGTATCACCGAGCATAGCAGAGTATGGCTGGGTATCACCGAGCATAGCAGAGTATGGCTGGGTATCACCGAGCATAGCAGAGTATGGCTGGGTATCACCGAGCATAGCAGAGTATGGCTGGGTATCACCGAGCATAGCAGAGTATGGCTGGGTATCACCGAGCATAGCAGAGTATGGCTGGGTATCACCGAGCATAGCAGAGTATGGCTGGGTATCACCGAGCATTGCAGAGTATGGCTGGGTATTGCAGAGTATGGCTGGGTATTGCAGAGTATGGCTGGGTATTGCAGAGTATGGCTGGGTATCACCGAGTATTGCAGAGTATGGCTGGTTATGGCAGAGTATGGCTGGGTATGGCAGAGTATGGCTGGGTATGGCAGAGTATGGCTGGGTATGGCAGAGTATGGCTGGGTATGGCTGAATATGGCAGAGTATGGCTGGGTATGGCAGAGTATGGCAGGGTATGGCAGAGTATGGCTGGGTATGGCAGAGTATGGCTGGGTATGGCAGAGTATGGCTGGGTATGGCAGAGTATGGCTGGGTATGGCAGAGTATGGCTGGGTATGGCTGAGTATTGCAGGGTATGGCAGGGTATTGCAGAATATGGCAGGGTATTGCAGGGTGTGGCTGGGTATGGCTGGGTATGGCAGAGTAAGGCTGGGTATGGCAGAGTATGGCTGAGTATTGCAGGGTATGGCAGGGTATTGCAGGGTATTGCAGAGTATGGCTGGGTATTGCAGAGTATGGCTGGGTATTGCAGAGTATGGCTGGGTATCACCGAGTATTGCAGAGTATGGCTGGTTATGGCAGAGTATGGCTGGGTATGGCAGAGTATGGCTGGGTATGGCTGAATATGGCAGAGTATGGCAGAGTATGGCTGGGTATGGCAGAGTATGGCAGAGTATGGCAGAGTATGGCAGAGTATGGCTGGGTATGGCAGAGTATGGCTGGGTATGGCAGAGTATTGCAGAATATGGCAGGGTATTGCAGAATATGGCTGGGTATTGCAGGGTATGGCTGGGTATTGCAGAGTATGGCTTGGTATTGCAGAGTATGGCTGGGTATTGCAGAGTATGGCTGGGTATTGCAGAGTATGGCTGGGTATTGCAGAGTTTGGCTGGGTATGGCAGAGTTTGGCTGGGTATGGCAGAGTTTGGCTGGGTATGGCAGAGTATTGCAGAATATTGGCAGAGTATTGCCAGGGTATGGCAGAGTATTGCCAGGGTATGGCAGAGTATTGCCAGGGTATTGCAGAGTATTGGCAGGGTATTGCAGAGTATTGGCAGGGTATGGCAGAGTATTAGCAGGGTATTGCAGAGTATTAGCAGGGTATTGCAGAGTATTAGCAGGGTATTGGCAGGTTATGACAGAGTATTGGCAGGGTATTGCAGAGTATTGGCAGGGTATTGCAGAGTATGGCAGGGTATTGGCAGAGTATGGAGGGATGGCTGAGCATGGATGGATGGATCCATGGATGTGACTGCAATTGCCACAGAGCAGCGCTGTGGGCACTACAGATCCAGCCCACATCGCTGCTGCCATCCGATCTGTACAGATCAGTACAGAGAGGGGAGAGAGGAACTGGCGTCATGACATGACACCGGTTTGTTTATAAGTGATCGCTCCGTCATTTGACGGAGCGATCACGTGGTAAACGGCAGCCGGGTGTACCAAGATGGCCGCCGCTCCAGAGCTAGGCCGAAGCCTTTCCTAAGGCTGAGGCAGCGGAGCGCTCCGCGGATCGCGTGGTGTGCCGATCCGAACAGGTTGACCCGTTCGGATCACGTATTGGTGACGATCCGTTGCACCCCTACATATGGTTGTGATCTTTCCCCAGCCTAAACTGGCTCTATGACGTCAGCTGACAGCGGGCTTTGGTGAAGTACAGTTAAACGAGCTTTGCTTGTATTTCGCCTTTAATTTATAGCAAACCAAGTGATCTCTAAAAAAAAACAAAAAAAAAAAACAACAAAAAAAAAACTTTGTAATGGTACTCACCTGCAAAGCAAAGAAGTATTATACTCACCCTGGCAGTCCATGTCTACAACCTTCCATCCTTTTTAAGCACTATTCCTGGAAGCCTGGTTTGTTTGTGTCTCCCTGCTGCATGCTGTGGTTCCATCCACCGCCACCTTTGTCACTACTGTGTCCTTTAAACAACTGATTAACCCTACCAGGGTCCACAAACAACTGAAATGACAGCTTTTAATTAACTTCACATCAGTCAATGACTGGGTGAATTTTACTAGCTTTCACCGAAACAGAATTAATTTACTTAATACAAAACTGTGGACCGAAAGTAAAACTTTTCTAGAGAATGCAAAGTCAATTCTTTTTTTTTTGGCGAATTGCAAAATGAATGTGGAAAGGGTAAAATATATAGTTTGTTTGAGGCAGCAGGTAATTCTACATACTGACTGGCATTTCATGGTAAAAGGAAGCTAATCGTGTAATTGGCGGCTTTTAAATGTACTTTAACAATGCAAATTGTTAGCAGACACACAACATTCTGATAATTATGAATTAATGCACTGTTAAAAGTCTCCAACATAATTAGATAATTTCAAGAGATTATAACATGTAAGGACGCAAAGTGATTTTTCTACTATTTAATCTGGTTAAGAAGCCATTTTAATAGCAGAACATGATTTTCCCTTGCCATGATATGAGGCTTTAGGATGCGCATTACCACCCTTGGGTGTGGGTTGTCTGTTGCAGATTGAAGCATTTTATTAACTATGTTACACTTGTTCGGCAGAGTGTTTACTATCTCATGCCGCAGGTTAGCGGCATAACCATATTAATAGATGCAACTTTTTGTTTATTTTAGAAATAAATCCCTATTTCTGCTCTTCTATTCCAGGAAGCACTGAACACAGAAACACAGCACACACACCACCTCGCTAACTAGGGTTGCACCGATACTGGTATTGGTATCAGTGCCTATACTAAGCATTTGCATGAGTATCGGTACTCGTGCAAATGCTCCAACACCTGAAACCGATACTTTCAGGCTCGGTTCTTTCAGCTGTAATAATGTAGGTGGTAGTGGAGTAACATTTATCAGTACAGGTGGCACACAGATACTGCTGAGCTTGTTAACCGCTTCAGCCCCGGACCAATTGGCTGGCCAAAGACCAGAGCACTTTTTGCGATTCTGCACTGCGTCGCTTTAACGGACAATTGCGCGGTCGTGCAACGTGGCTCCCAAACAAAATTGACGTCCTTTTTTCCCCACAAATAGAGCTTTCTTTTGGTGGTATTTGATCACCTCTGCGTTTTTTATTTTTTGCGCTATAAACAAAAAAAGAGCGACAATTTTGAAAAAAACGCATTATTTTTTACTTTTTGCTATAATAAATATCCCCCAAAAATATATAAAAACACATTTTTTTTCCCTCAGTTTAGGCCGATACGTATTCTTCTACATATTTTTGGTAAAAAAAAAAAAAAAAATTGCAATAAGCGTATATTGATTTGTTTGCGCAAATGTTATAGCGTCTACAAAATAGGAGATAGTTTTATGGCATTTTTATTAATAATTTTTTTTTTTTACTAGTAATGGCGGCGATTTTTATCGTGACTGCGACATTATGGCGGACACGTCGGACAATTTTGACACATTTTTGGGACCATTGGCATTAATACAGCGATCAGTGCGATTAAAAATGCATTGATTACTGTAAAAATGTCACTGGCAGTGAAGGGGTTAACACTAGGGGGCAGTGAAGGGGTTAATGTGTGTCCTAGGAAGTGTTCTAACTGAAGGGGGATGTGGACTGTGCAGCGAAACTAACAGATCGCCTGTTCATACTCTGTCAGAGGATCTGTCAGTTCTCACACACACAGCTCTCGGTTCTCCATGTGCCCCGAGCGATCGCGGGAGCCCGGCAGTAATCGAGAGCACCGGGCACTGGCATCGGCTCCATGGGTGAGCAGGGGGCGCGCACACACTCCCTAGTGGCCGTCTATGGTACCGATGTACCATGACGGCGATTTACCTGCCTGTGCCATTCTGCCGCAGTATAACTGTGGCGGACGGTCGGCAATCGGTTAATGAACACAACAGACCAAGGAAAAGTTCTCTATGTATATAATACTGTCCCCTGGTATTGGTCTTTGTGCACTGTTACAAACAAGCTGTAATTATTCAATCACCTCTACTATGGGCCTCTTACAAAACAACAACATTATATAATGTGCTCGGATAAAAAAGGGCATGGAACACCACATGTGCCTTTTTTTGCTTCTTCAAGTAAAAACCTATTCCATGCAGAATAAATGGCAGCGGGGTTGAAGGGTATTAAGACATTAAAGAGAATTTCTGAGAAGAGCTTAAATTTCTGGTGCTTACACCACACCTCACTAGCATATAAGTCAGTAGCAGGAAAAAGATTTGTACAGGATCCTTATATTAAGACCAGTGTGTGTCATCATTTCCAATGCGGTTTTACAGGCACTTCTCCCAAATGCCTTGTCTCCACTTAATGCACATTAATCCCGACTATTACTACATACGCTGCCAGGGGATACAAATTGAAACAATACAACACATGCTAATCTGCATTCTACAGCAAAAGAAAAAAGGCATATATTTATAAAATATTTATAAAATAGAACAACTTTTGGTGGGCATGTTTCAGAGGTCAGTGCAAAAAGAATACAGTAAACATATTTGAGAATTGAGATAGTTTCTCTACATTCCCCCTTTCCTTCTAAAGTCAATAGAGTTTGTAATTTTTGTCCTTTTTTTATTATTTATTTTATTATGAATCTTTATTTTTGTTCTTTCTTAATTAAACAGGCAGGTGGCAGGTTTTTGTGAACGGATAATTATTATTATACGGGATTTATATAGCACCAACAGTTTGCACAGCGCTTTGCAATGTAAAGATAATATTTTGAAGGGGTTCATAAATTAGGTGACCACATTTCCACTACTTCCCTTCTCTTCTAGTAGTAAAATTTGTCTCTTGTTATTGAGAAAATGCGCACTTGCCAGGTCACTGCCACAAATCTGGCCAAGTTCTCTAAAGTCTCGCTGGGTTGCTTGATTGTCTGAGTGTTTTATCAATATCTGTATTATTTCCGCAGTCTGTTTCCCCTTCTGCTTTTTTTTTCTGTAATTTGTTTTTTGTTTGACTTTCAAAATCAATTCTCCTGCCCTCTTTTCAACTATGCAGTTTGCTTTTAGCCATTTCAGGATTCTACTTCAATCAATGCTGGTGCACCATCTGAAGCTTATGGACTGGCGTAGCTCATTGGTTTAAAGGCTCTTCCCCAACTTAGTTGTACTGAAAATGTTGCCAATGCTGACTAAAGGCATGTACACATTATAAAAAAAATCAGGCAAACATTTTCATCCGAGGAACTTTCGTACGATTTTCGTAAAGTGTGTACACAACTTTCGACAGCTGATTCAGACTTTTCGTACGAAAATTCTCAAAGGGACAAACTCCCCAAAAAAATTTGTACTGGAACAGAATGAATGATTCTCCTTTAATGTGCACAATTTTTGTATGATTTTCATACAAGAAAAAACAGAAAAGAAAGACTGCACATGATCAGAAACAATAGACAACCAAAAAAAGCCTTTGTCATACGAGAATTTTCATACGAATTTGCTGAGAAACGACGAGGAAAATTGGACGATTGTTGCTCCAATTTTCACATTTCAATGTTTTTAATTTTCACATTAAAATGGTTGTAAAGTAAAGGCACAAGGTTTTTTACTTTCATGCATTAAGGTAAAAAACCTTCTGTGTGCAGCAGCCCCCCAAGACTTACCTGAGCCCCTTCTCGATACAGTGATGTCCACAAGAGCCTTGTCTCTCCAGAGACTCGCACTCCTGGAGACAGAGGAGGCAGGGTCAAGTCCGTGTGTGATCGGACACACAGAGCCGCAGGTCAGGAGTGCACCTGCTTGGGTGTCCCCAGAGCAAGCTGCTTGCTGTGGGGGCACCCGGCAGGGGGGAGGAGCCAGGAGCCTCGGCGTGGGACCTGAGGAGGATCCGGGCTGCTCTGTGCAAAACGGCTGCACAGAGCAGGCAAGTATAACATGTTTGTTATTTTAAAGAAGAAAAAAAAACACCACAAGACTTTAACCACTTGCTGACCAGCTCACGCAGATATGCTGTGGCAGGTTGGCAGTGCTGCGCTCTCGCTGTACCTGTACGGCAGCTCGCGCAGGAGCAGTTGCCACTGGCAACTCGCACTCCATGCCTGCCGGCAACCTGCGATCACCTAGTAGAACGGGGATCTGCCAGTGTAAACAAGGCGGATCCCCGTTCTGACAGGGGACATGTCAGAGTTCTTCTGTTCCCAGTGATCGGGAACAGTGATCTCTGTCATGTCCCAGTGAACTCATCCCCCCTACACTTAGAACACACCTAGGGAACACACTTAACCCCTTGATCACCCCCTATTGTTAACCCCTTCCCTCCCAGTGTCAATTTTACATTGATCAGTGCATTTTTATAGCACTGATCAATGTAATAATGTTGCTGGTCCCCAAAAAGTGTCATTTGGGGTCAGATTTGTCCGCCACAATGTCGCAGTCCCGCTAAAAATCGCAGATCACCACCATTACTAGTAAAATAAAAAAATAAACAAGTCCCTAAATCTATGCCATAGTTTGTAGACGTGATGACTTTTGCGCAAACCAATCAATATACACCTATTGCATTTTTTTTTTTTTGCCAAAAAATATGTAGAAGATTACATATCGGCCTAAACTTTGGAATAAATGTGTTTTTTTAATATATTTTTTGGGATATGTATTACAGCAAAAAGTAAAAAAAAATGTTTGTTTTTTTTTCAAAATTGTCGTTCTTTGTTTATAGTGCAAGGAATAAAAAACGCAGAGGTGATAATGCCACCAAAAGAAAGCTCTATTTGTGGGAACAAAAAGGACGTCAATTTTGTTTGGGTACATTGTTGCACAACCGCGCAATGGTCAGTTAAGGCGATGCAGTGCCGTGTCGCAAAAAATGGCCTGGTCATTAAGGGGGCAAATCCTTCTGGGGCTGAAGTGGTTAATATACCTTTAAACCTTTATACCTTTAAAGACTACAAACAGAGAGGTCAAGCACTCCAACTTTATTGTTATTATGACAATGCATTTCAGATAGCATTTACTCAAAGAAAGAAACTAAAGCTGCTAGAATGGCCCAGCCAATCACCTTACTTAAATCTAACAGAAAATCTATGGATAGAACTAAAGATCAGTGTTCATAGAAGAGGCCCAAGATTTGAAGATTTGTGGAAGAATGGGCCAAAATCACGCCTGAACAATGCATGCGACTAGTTTCTCCACACAGGAGGTGTCCTGAAACTGTCATTACCAACAAAGGATTTTGTACAAAGTATTAAATAAATTCCAGTTAGCGTGTCCAATACATTTCCCCTGTGTCATTAAAGTTTTTTACACATAACTTAATTTCTGAACTTATTTGGTTTCTTTGTATGTATGGATTGATTGGGTTGTTCCCAACATGTAGTGAAAAATTCACATCAATAGCACCTTTAGAAATATATTTACCTAGAAAAATGGTGATGTGTTCAATACTTGTTTTACCCACTGTAACCCTTCTGCACACTGAAAACTGCTTCCGAAATAAAAACGATAGTGCCTGTAAAGTGGTGGTAAGTGCAGGTTTTTTTTTTACCTTAAAGTGGTTGTAAAGGCTCAAGTTTTTCTACCTTCATGTATTCTATGCATGAAGGTAACAAACCTTCTCTGTGCAGCAGCCCCCCCCCCACCCCCAATACTGTACTTACCTGAGCCCCATCGTGATCCAGCAATGTGCATGGCAGCCTTGGCTCTCCGGGGACTTTCACGCCTCACTGGCTGAAGCAGGAGCCAATGGGGAGAGAGGGGCGGGGCCGAGCCACTCCGCTGTGTGTGAATGGACACCTGAGCAACTGTTCCCCTGCAGCAAGCTGCTTGCTCTGGGGACATTCAGCAGGAGGGAGGGGCCAGGAGCACCAGCAGAGGACCCAAGAAGAGGAGGAACCGGGCTGCTCTGTGCAAAACCACTGCACAGAACAGGTAACTATAACATGTTTTATATTAAAAAAAAAAAAGCCTTTACTATCACTTTAATACATTTGACTGTGCAGCATTCATACAACACAACACAATTACAGTCACAATAGATTACCCAGATTTCATTTTCCCAGTAAATCAATAAAAAAACTGACTTTTTTCTGGTTTAGACCTGCTTAGCTTAATAACAATGAATACCTAAACACCAGAACACTTCTTGATTTACTAATGGAGTAGGGGCTCTTCACATTGCAAAGTGAATGTTAGCAAATAAGGTGATTTTTTTTTTTAGCTGAATACCCAATCATGTGCCAACAAAAATCTTTTTTTGTTAATTTACCTGATAAAGAATTGGATATTTAAAATAAACACAGGTTCACCTTATTTACTAACATTCACTTTGCAATGTGAACAACCATGACTGTAGCATATCAACCCCAGTGTGCTTTAAACATAGGGGAATGGAGAATGGTACAATAAAAAAGTGTCCTAGTGACCACCTATTGGGTTCATCTATATAAGAAAAGACAAGAACCTATTCTGCCTTCAGAACAACCCATTTCCTCCTGATCTGGATTTAGCATGGTGCTGCAGACATACGTTAGGGATTTTAACCTATGCCAACTCAAAAGCAGCCACGTGATTAGTCATTTGCCTATTTGAGATAACAGCAGGTACAGCTAATAATCTAAGCTGTCAATAAGGATTATAAAGGCTGTACATAAAACAAATGGGTGTCAGGACATGGACAGAATATTAATTCTAGCTACCCTTCCAAGAACAAATGTAAAAATTACAACTGGTTGTAATAACTGTAGTGATTTAAGCAGCTTCAATAGCTCAAGTTATTGTTCTTCTATTTACAGCAAGCCTGTCACAAACCTGTGCAATTTAAACTGAACGTACTAAAAAAAAATGCATTAACAGAGGTTACATGCAGTGAAAGCTGCATGTCAAACTGATCTGTAGAGCCATATAAGCTGTTCTGTTTGTAAGCAAATATTCACTTTTCCTGTTAAAGCAGAACTTCATCTAAAAACAGATAGAAATTAATAGCCCAATAAAGTAAGGTGACCAGATTTTTAAAATGAAATCCGGGGACATATTTTTTTTTTTTTACTAGTAATGGCAGCAATCGACGACTCTTTGCCCGTCTCCGCCGCCCACCTCACAGCCTGTCAAGTCTAAAGCCCCACACACACCATCAGATTTTCTGCTGATTTTTTCCTTCAGATATACCAAAACCATATAATATGAGGTCAAACCTTAGGAGTTTCAATTTATATGCAATCAGGCAGGCCCTTGCAATACATGGTTTTGGTAAATCTGAAGACAAAAATCAGCAGAAAATCTGATAGTGTGTATGGGGCTTTACTCTTCGGGCCCCGGGTACTACTGGGTGGGGAGCAGAGGAGCAGAGGAAGATCACTCCACCAGGGAAGGCAAGGAGATAAGCAGGCCGGCGGCTGGCCGGGACTTGAGCCAAGGCAGAAGAACATGCAAGTGGAGCTGAAGGGGCATGCACCTGAAACATAAGAAGAAATAGTCCCTCCGCTCCGACCAGCACATGATCATCAGAAAGGGGCACAGATAATGGGAAAAGAATAAACCCCCATAAGCTAGTAGGAGCGGCAGAGGAGGGGGGGGGTGCAATTCAGATTTTTTTCTTTTTATTCTGCACGGGCTGTCTTTGAAATTGCCCCAGCCCCTGTTTAAATCCAATCTGGGGACAAAACTGGGGACAGACTTGGTCTGGGGACAGTGTCCTCAATCCGGGGACTGTCCCCAGAAACCAGGGATGTCTGGTCACCCTACAATAAAGGGTAATGGGCAACCTCATTCAACCAACTTCCTCTGAGCCCAGGTTGTCCCAGACCCTCCCCAGTCTGTGAATAAACAGTGAGAGGAGAAGCAGCACGGTGATAAGCTTACCTCTGTCACTCAGTTCCTCCCTATCAACTTGCTTCTTGTCAGCTCATGAATAGATTGGCTCTTTGGCTTAAGATGCTCTCACATGCCAGCCCTGCTCTACAGGGACTTCAAGAGGCTGATACCAGGTCAGAGTCAAGTACTTACACTGCTTTCATTTAACCCCCTTGGCACCGACCTAACACAAATGTGCAGGCTGCCCACTGCACTGGGCTTTTTGCCATGGGGCCGCATTTTTGCGTACCTCCCTTTGTGCTTGGAGCGTGCCGCACGGCGCACTCCCAGCACAGTGACCGGGGTCTCACCTAGAGCCCCGTTCTAACGATCGGGACCTTAAGTGCCGGTTCACATAGGGGCGACTTTTTAGGCGACCTAGCCTCCTGACAAGTCGCTTCCCGTTCTGTACTACGGAACCGTTCTAATAGGAGCGACGCAAGTCGCTCCGACTTAGAAAAAGGTTCCTGTAGTATTTTTGGGGCGACTTCAGGCGACTTGCATTGACTTCTATACAGAAGTCGTTTTGCAAGTCACCGCTGAAGTCGTGTGCAGGTCGCCTCGGTGAGGCGACCTGCAAGTCGTGCCGCCCCTGTGTGAACCGGCACTAAATGTCCGATTCTGGGTCACCTGTGACAGCCTCTGATTGGTTATCACAGTGATCAGTCACTGTAAAGCCCGCCCAATGTTTTCTGTGTCTGCGGAAGGACAAGAAAGATACAGTGCATCTTTTCTCTGTCCTTGCAGAGATAGGAAAAAAAAATTGTGTAGAAAAATAAAAATAAAGTAGGATAAAAAAAAAAAAAAAAAACCTAGATCAAGGTTTGATTTAGGTTAATGCCAAGGTTAGTGTTTGGATCAAGGTCAGGGTCAAAGGTCAAAATCAAAGGTCAATGGTCAGCATCAGTATTTTTTTAAAAGGTTTTTCTTTTTTAATTTATTAAATTAAAGTCAATAGTTTTTATATAGGATAAAAATAAAAAATTTAAAAAAGCAAAAGGCACACTATGGTTTCTGGGTTGTACTACGGGTACATACAACTATAATACACATATGTGGTATCGCTGCGTTCATCAGGAGCAGGAGAATTTATTTTGGGTTGTTCTTTGGTAGTAGGTTATGGTGGTTGCAAGAATTATACAGCTATATTTAAAAAAATATATATAGATTTTTTTACTATTTTAGGCCAGTTTTCCTTGGATAATAATAATAAAAAAAAAATCAGGAGATATCCATTACCATTTACCACCAAATAAAAGCCCAATTTGTCCTGAAAAAAAAACAAGGTATAATCCACCTGGATGCACAGAGCAGTTGTGATTCCATTGTAGCTCTGGCTGTATGTTTAGGGTCGTTGAACTGTTGGAAGGAGAACTTCTGCCCCAGTCTCAAGTCTTTTGCAGACTTTAACAGGTTTTCTTCTAAGATTGTCCTGTATTTGGCTCCATCCATCTTCCCATAAACTCTGACCAGCTTCCCTGTCCCTGTTGAAGAAAAGCATCCCCACAACATGATGCTGCCACCACCATGTTTCACGGTGGGGATGGTGTGTTCAGGGTGATGTGCAGTTAGTTTTCCGCCACACATAGCGTTTTGCTTTTAAGCCAAAAAAGTTCAATTTTGGTCTCATGCAGAGCACCTTCTTCCATGTTTGATGTGTCCCCCACATTACTTATTGCAAACTGCAAACGGGACTTCTTATGGATTTCCTTTAGCGGTCTTTCTTCTTGCCACACTTCCATAAAGGACAGATTTGTGGAGTGCACGACTAATAGTTGTCCTATGGACAGATTCTCCCACTTGAGCTGTGGATCTCTGCAGCTCCTCCAGAGTTACCATGGGCCTCTTGGCTGCTTCTCTGAATAATGCTCTCCTTGCCGGGCCTGTCAGTTTAGGTGGACGGCCATGTCTTGGTAGGTTTGCATTTGTGCCATACTCGTTCTATTTTCAGATGATGAATTAAACAGTGCTCTGTGAGATGTCCAAAGCTTGGGATATGTTTTTATAACCTAACCCTGCTTTAAACGTCTCCACAATTTTATCCCTGACCTTTCTGGTGTGTTCCTTGGCCTTCATGATGCCGTTTGTTCATTATGGTTCTCTAACAAACCTGAGGGCTTCACAGAACAGCTGTATATACTGAAAATAAATTACACACAGGTGACTTTTGAAGGTAATTGGTTCCACTAGATTTTAATTAGGGGTATCAGAGTAAAGGGGGTTGAATACAAATGCACACCACACTTTTCAGAAATGTATTTGTAAAAAAATTTTGAAAACCATTTATCGTTTTCCTTCCACTTCACAATTATGTGCCACTTTGTGTTGGTCTATCTCATACAATCCCAACAAAATACATTTACGCTTTTGGATGCAACATGACAAAATGTGGAAAATTTCAAAGGGGTATGAATATTTTTTCTAAGCACTGTATAGGTAAGCCTTATTATAGGTTTAACTGTAGGTATAAATAAAAAAAAAAAAAAAAAAGCCTTTACTGCCACATTTAACGTGGTTCTAAAGGCATACGGTTGTTTTGCCTTAATTTATTCTCAGCATTAGGGTAAAAAACCTTGCAGTATCAGCTCCCCCATTCCCCTCCTAAATGGTTACTTGGCTCCTCTTTCAATGCACAGCTGTGCTCATCTGCAGCAGCGCTTCTCTCTCTCCTCACAAGACACAGGTGCAGCAGTGGGAGCCATTGGTTTCTGCTGCTGTAAATCAAATCCTGTGAGGAGGAAGTGAGGGACGGGGCCAAGCTGTGTGCATCTAAGGGAACAAGGGGAGTATGCTTGGGAACAAGCATACTCGTCTGCTCCCTAGCAAGTGCTTGCTATGATGGCAAACACAGAAGAGGATGAGCCTAAAACGCCAGCGAGAGACCCAAAGAGAGGAGGTTTCTGGGACGCTTGGTGCAATAACATTACACAAAACAGGTACAGTGGATATAAAAGGTCTACACACTGTTAAAATGTCAGGTTTCTGTGATGTAAAAAACTAGGGATGCACCGAATGGGTTTTTTTGGTGCTGAAATCAAAACCAAAAATACATTTTCCTTGATCCCGAAAACAGAAACCGATACCGAAACAGCACCGATACCGAAAATGACTGTTTTTAAAAATATTTTTATACAGGAGACTAGGGACATGGTACAGGAGATTGTCAGAGACTAGGGACATGGTACAGGAAATTGTCAGAGACTAGGGACATGGTACAGGAGATTGTCAGAGACCAGGGACATGGTACAGGAGATTGTCAGAGACTAGGGACATGGTACAGGAGATTGTCAGAGACTAGGGACATGGTACAGGAGAAAAGAGAAACTAAGGTAAACTCCCATTGCTGGTTGCCAAGGGATCTCTCAGGAACAACCTCCAGATCCAGCATTGGCTCAGGACGGGGAGGTACCAGCTGTCAGCTTAGATCCAGACTGTTAACACAGCTGAACCTCTGTTTACCTTCTTCTCCCGGTCACTGCTGAAAAACTTCCGTTTCTGAGGAGATGGGCCGTAAAGTGACCTACAGGAGTACAGGAGATGGTCAGAGACTGGGGACATGGTACAGGAGATGGTCAGAGAATGGGGACATGGTACAGGAGATTGTCAGAGACTAGGGACATGGTAAGGAGATTGTCAGTGACTGCAGACACATTACAGGAGATGGTCAGAGACTGGGGATATGGTAAAGGAGATGGTCAGAGACTGCGGACATGGTAGAGGAGATGGTCAGAGACTGCGGACACGGTACAGGAGATGGTCAGAGACTGCGGACACGGTAGAGGAGATGATCAGAGACTGTGGACATGGTAGAGGAGAGGGTCAGAGACTGCGGACATGATACAAGAGATCAATGCAGCCTCACCAGTGCCCGTCATGCAGCCCGCGTTTGCCCCTCAGATGCAGCCCACATGTGCCCATAAGATGCAGCCTGCCTGTGCTTATGAGATGCAGCCTCACCTGTGCCCATCATGCAGCTTTCCAATGCCCGTCATGCAGCCTACCAGTGCCCGTCATGCAGCCTGCCAGTGCCCGTCATGTAGCCTGCCAGTGCCAGTCATGCAGCTTGCCAGTTCCCGAATCAGAGTGGCGATCTCTGAGTGTCACGGAGCTGCATTTGAATTGCCCTGGTCGCAGTAACGATGTCCTGCCTTCTGTAATCACGTCACACTGAATCAATGTCCCACCATTGGATAAGTGTGCCGTCTGTCACAGAAGGCGGGACATTGTTACTGCGGTCTGTGTAGTTAAGCTCCATGACACAACGGAGATCGCGGCGAGGAGGGAAGGAGGGGAGGAGGAGAAGAGAGGAGAGGACTGCGGCGCGCTGCACCAGAAGGACACTCCCGTCATGGGCAGCACCAGGGACAGGGCCCCGCCCCCATTTTCGGCGAGATTTCCTTTTCTGCATTTTTGCTGAAAAGGCCATTTTCGGACAATATGTTTCGGCCGCCGAAAATTTGGTGGATCACTAAAAATGAGACAAGGATTTAAACCCTTTCAGAATTTTTTATATGACCTAACAACTGTACAACTCAATTGAAAAACAAACTGAAATCTTTAAAGGGGGTAAAAATAAAAAAAACTTAAATAATGTGGTTGCATAAGTGTGCACACCCTCTTATAACTGGGGAATGTAGCAGTGTTCAAAATAAGCAATCACATTTAGGCCCCTTTCACACGATCGGACCGTTCAGGTCCGCCTGTCAATTTTGACGGCGGACCTGAACGGGCGCTCCATGTTAGCCTATGGAGCGTCGGATGTCATGGCCGCTGACATCCGACCCCGTCCGATCCGCAAAAAGCAGGTCCGTCGCTGGCGGATCGGATCGGGTGAGATCTGATGAAAACGGACATGCTGTTTGTTTTCATCCGATCCCTCCATAGGCGGCAGCGGCGCCTGACAAGCCCCTCTCCGCTAAGTGAGCAGAGAGGGACCTGTCATCCGCCGGCTCAGCGGAGATCAATGGACAGAAACTGTAGAAACGGAGTCCACCTCGTGTGAAAGGGGCCTTAAACTCATGTTAAATCAGTCAGTACACGCCTGCCATCATTTAAACACTTCAGCCCCGGAAGGATTTACCCCCTTCCTGAACAGAGCATTTTTTACGATACAGCACTGCTTCGCTTTAGATGACAATTGTCAGCTAAAACGCCGTTATACCCAAACAAAATTGACGTCCTTTTTCCCCCCACAAATAGAGCTTTTGGTGGCATTTGATCACCTATAATTTTTGTGCTATAAACAAAAAAAGACTGACAATATTTTTTACTTTTGCTATAATAAATATCCCCCAAAAATATAACAAATTTCTTCCTCAGTTTATGTTACATAGTAGGTGAGGTTGAAAAAAGACACAAGTCCATCAAGTCCAATCTATGTGTGTGATTATGTGTCAGTATTACATTATATATCCCTGTATGTTGCGGTCATTCAGGTGCTTATCTATTAGTTTCTTGAAGCTATCAATGCTCCCCGCTGAGACCACCGCCTGTGGAAGGGAATTCCACATACTTGCCGCTCTTACAGTAAAGAACCCTCTACGTAGTTTAAGGTTAAACCTCTTTTCTTGTAATTTTAATGAGTGGCCACGAGTCTTGTTAAACTCTCTTCTGCGAAAAAGTTTTATCCCTATTGTGGGGTCACCAGTACAGTATTTGTAAATTGAAATCATATCCCCTCTGGAGAATTATCGTTTTATCTCTGGAGTTGATCCCCCTTTTAATGCATGCCAATATTCTGTTTGCTTTGTTAGCAGCAGCTTGGCATTGCATGCCATTGCTGAGCCTATCATCTACTAGGACCCCCAGGTCCTTTTCCATCCTAGATTCCCCCAGAGTATAGATTGCATTCATATTTTTGCCACCCAAATGCATTATTTTACATTTTTCTACATTGAACCTCATTTGCCATGTAGTCGCCCACCCCATTAATTTGTTCAGGTCTTTTTGCAAGGTTTCCAAATCCTGCGGAGAAAAGTTATTGCCCTGCTTAGCTTAGTATCCTCTGCAAATACAGAGATTGAACTGTTTATCCCATCCTCCAGATCGTTTATGAACAAATTAAATAGGCTTGGTCCCAGCACAGAACCCTGGGGGGACCCCACTACCCACCCCTGACCATTCTGAGTACTCCCCATTTATCACCACCCTCTGAACTCGCCCTTGTAGCCAGTTTTCAATCCATGTACTCACCCTATGGTCCATGCCAACGGACCTTATTTTGTACAGTAAACGTTTATGGGGAACTGTGTCAAATGCTTTTGCAAAATCCAGATACACCACGTCTACGGGCCTTCCTTTATCTAGATGGCAACTCACCTCCTCATAGAAGGTTAATAGATTGGTTTGGCAAGAACGATTCTTCATGAATCCATGCCGATTACTGCTAATGATACTGTTTTTATTACTAAAATCTTGTATATAGTCCCTTATCATCCCCTCCAAGAGTTTACATACTATTGATGTTAGGCTAACTGGTCTGTAATTCCCAGGGATGTAAATCAACCAAATCAAACCAATGTAAACTGGTGTACGGAGGTCGGAAAGCAGTTAAAGTGCCTCTGATTGACCCCAAATAAAGTTCAACTGTTCTAGTAGGTCTTTCCTGACATTTTCTTAGTCACATCCTACAGCAAAAGCTATGGTCCGCAGAGAGCTTCCAAAGCATCAGAGGGATCTCATTGTTTCAATTGGTCAGGGAGGCTGCCAAGAGGCCTACAGCAACATTAAAGTGTTTGTTAAACCAACCTCCCCCCCCAAAAAAAAACAAAACAAAAAAACCCAGATCCTGTTCCCTTAAAGCATGTCATACAGCACAGTGCTTGTGCTGTGTCATTTGGCCCCCTGTAACACCTGTCTGATCCTGCCAGTTTCTACCCTACCTCTGTACGCCGACTCCGATATATCAGGGCTGCTGAGCTCTGAAACCGGAGTCAGTACGTGCCTCAGTCATACGCAGCCCTGCTCTCTGTCTCCTGTGTCCTCTCCCCCCTCCTCTCTGAGTGCCTGCTCGTTTTAACAGTTAACAATAAAAGCTCCCATCCCCTCTGTATTAGAACAAGAAGTTCCCCTGTGTCTGCGTTATATCATAAATATGCATATCTGTACTGATAACACTGCATGTGACTCCTCGGCTCTCTCCCCCGGCTGCAGTGTGTGGCCCCGCCCATTTGATCTGACAGCTAGGCAGAGGACAGGAGAGAGGAAGCAACCGATCACAGGAAGACTGTGTTATCAGTACAGATAAGCATATTTATGATATAACACAGACACAGGGGAACTTATTGTTCTAATACAGAGGGGATAGGAGCATTTTATAGAAGCATTATATAGAAGTGGCTTAACAACCACCTTAAAAGAGCTGCAGGAATATCTGGCAAGTACTGGCTGTGTGGTAAATGTGACAACAATCGCCCGTATTCTTCATATGTCTGGGCTATGGGGAAGAGTGGCAAGACGGAAAATTTTCTTACGGAAAAAAACATCCACTCATGGCTAAAAATTTTGCAAAAACACATCTGAAGTCTCCCAAAAGCATGTGGGAAAATGTGTTATGGTCTGATGAAACCAAGGTTGAACTTTTTGGCCATAATTCCAAAAGATATGTATGGCGCAAAAACAACACTGCATATCACCAAAAGAACACCATACTCACAGTGAAGCATGGTGGTGTCAGCATCATGCTTTGGGGCTGTTTTTCTTCAGCTGGAACAGGGGCCTCAAGGTAGAGGGAATTACGAACAGTTCCAAATACCAGTCAATATTGGCACAAAACCTTCAGGCTTCTGCTAGAAACCTGAACATGAAGAGGAACTTCATCTTTCAGCAAGACTAAGACCCAAAGCATACATCCAAATCAACAAAGGAATGGCTTCACCAGAAGAAAATTAAAGTTTTGTAATGGCCCAGCCAGAGCCCAGACCTGAATCCAATTGAAAATCTGTGGGGTGATCCGAAAAGTGCTGTTCACAGGAGATGCCCTCGCAATCTGACAGATTTGGAGTGTTTTTGCAAAGAAGAGTGGGCAAATATTGCCAAGTCAAGATGTGCCATGCTGATAGACTCATACCCAAAAAGACTGAGTGCTGTAATAAAATCTAAAGGTGCTTCAACAAAGTATTAGTTTAAGGTTATGCACACTTATGCAACCATTTTATTTTAGTTTTTTATTTTTACTTCCCTCCACCTAAAAGATTTCAGTTTGTTGTTCAACTTGTACAGTACGAGTTGTACAGTTTATAGGACATATTAGGTGGAAAAAGTTCTGAAATGATTTATCTTTGTCTCATCATTTTTTACATCACAGAAAACCTGACATTTTAACAGGGGTGTGTAGACTTTTTATATCCACTGTAAGTATAATGTTTTTATTAATTTTAAGAAAATAAAATGTGAGCCTTTACAACCGCTTTAAAGTGAAAATTAAAGGCTCAAGTTTTTTTAGATAAAATTAAAAAAAAAGTTTATACCTACAGGACTCTGTGCAAAGATATTGCGCAAAGCAGCCCCTTACCTCCTCTTCTGTGGTCCCCCGCCAATTTTCTTGGTTCCTCCTTCCCCAAGTGTGCCCTCATAGCAAGCTGTGTGCTATGGGATCAAATGTGCAGCATGCTTCCGAGCCGGGCTGTGTGCATCTATAGACACACATAGGCTCAGCCCCACCCCCTGCTTTCTCCTTACAGGATTTCATTGACAGCAGAAAGAGCCAATGGTTCTCACTGCTGCCTAAGTCCCTGTGAAAAGAGGGAGAGGAACCAGCGCTGCTGCAGATGGGCACAGTGCTGAATCGAGAGAAGTGACAGGTAAGTATTTAGGGAGGTAGTAGTATTTTCATTATTAGTTAGTGAAAGGTTTTTTAACTTGATGCAGGGAAGGCATTAGGGTAAAAAGCCATGTGACTTTGAAACTAGTTTCATCTGCCTATACATCTGGATCTTCAGATCATTTTGACATGCAGGTTTTACTGAACATTTTTAACATCACATGGTAAATATAAGCTGTCCTGGCTTGTGACGGGTTTACTTTGATAATGGAAATTTGCAGGATTGAGAAAGCACACACTTCTGTACCAGGCTGTACAAAAACCTGTGCTACTGCTTCTTGCGCAAACTGGCACTCTTACAATGAGCAAGCCATAAATGTGCCCATACATGTCTGTGCCAGGTCTAAAGGTTCTTCTCAGAGGTGCAGTAAAGCATTACAAGTGCTACACATTGCTTCATGCCAAAACAAAATTAAACTAATATTGCCTGATTAATTAAACACTGATTAACAATTTTTGATATATTTTAAAACAGGACTGAAATGATGGATCATCTTGGGGATACTAATATAGCTACATCAATTAGTTAAAGCGGAGTTCCACTCGATTGTAAAGTTTATTAAAAGTCAGCAGCTACAAAAAGTGTAGCTGCTGACTTTTAATAAACAGACACTCACCTGTCCCACGATCAAGCGGTGGGGCCGCCCGAAGCCTCGCTCCTCTCCTCCGCTGGCATTGCAAGTGTGGGCACCCGGCTGTGACAGCTTGCGGCTTCACAGCCGGGTGTGCACTGAGCATGCGCGAGTCACGCTGCGCTCTCTTAGTGGCCAGGCAATATTCTGGGACCTGTGACGTGTCCCAGATAATTGCAGAGAGGGAGAGGAGTTGCTGCCTAGGCGGCGAGGTGATGAGAGCAGGAAGTGGTAGCTGGATACCTGTCAAACCTAGGTACTCCCCCCCAAAAAAATGACATGCCAAATGTGGCATGTAAACGGATCGAGGAGTGCTTAAAGCAAAAGTTGCACTTTTGGATGGAACTCCACTTTAAACTGTTAGTAACCTTCATACAAAAAAAAACACAAAAAAAATCTACAAACCTAGCTAAAATATCTGACACTCAGTCTGCATAAAATGGGTGCACAGATAAGTGTTGCACAAGTTTGTATACGAACTGATATTTCTGATTTCAACAGGAATGTACTGAAACCCTCCCTGTCAGAAAGGGGTACTATATATACCCTGAAAGTATACCTTGGCCTCACTTTTTTCCTGACTGAATAGCCACCTGCTATTGCTTTCTTAGGCCTTGCACACACAATGAGATTATTGGCCGAATGATAGTCCCTTTTTTGTTTTGTTTTTTGTCTCCATATCAAAAATGAAGTGATTACTAAAGTTACAAAAAAGACAGAATAAAAATTTGAAAAAGTGATATAATGTATTGCATTGTATTTTTGGATGAAAACTGTACTGATTAAAAGGAAAATCATACAAACTGGTATCGTACAAGAACAATGTTTGTGTTTGTCCCTTCAGATAATTTTGGACGATCTGTCATGATCGGCTCTCGAAAGCTCTGTACTAATGTTTAGATTACCATACGATCGCTTTGAAAGCTGTATTTTTCATCCGGATTTTCTGATCTTGTGTACTAGGCTTTATGTTTTGGTATTTATAGCTATTGCTGTACTATGTCACATGATTGTACATATTAGAGTATATTAAATTATTGTCATTCGCTGTCAGTTTTATACATGCCCTTTCAAATACTGTATCAATTTGTATATACGGAACACTATTGCTAGAATGTGCTATTTTGCATGATAAAATTTGTGGGTGTGCTCATTTACTATTGTGTGTCACTTGCCTGGCTAGAAATGACTGGCCAGTGGACTCTTGTCAACTGTGCAACATTTACCAGATAACTGTATTATCATAGGTGTCAATACAAGCACTTGCATAGGACTTATGAATGTACAGTATGTGTATGAGAAAGTTGAGGAATGGTCCCATAGCTGTTCTTATAGTTCTGTACACCTGCATACTTTCTCAGCCGCAGTGACTGGCTTGCCTTTGAAAGAATCTACACTCAAATCAAGAAATAATCATCCTGAGGGAGGGAAATGGGGTAGGATCTTTAGAAAATTACAGCCAAATTTTGGCAACTTACCTTGCTCTACAGATCTAATTTCAAGTATTAGTTGCCAGCCCCCAGATTCTTTCACCCAGGTAGGCGGGAACAGCAGGCAGAGCAAATAGAGGAGATGGATAAATGGAATGTGACTGGATGTAAATAATGTAAAAGGTCTGCAATCAAAAACTGTTTTTTTAATAGGTAACTTAAAAGAGCCAGAGGCCCTTAGAAATGAATAAATAACAATGTAATTATACACAATTAGTGTGTTCTTACGTAAATCATGACAAGCATGAATAAAACATATTCTCTTACTTGAATGAATATAGCTCCCTCTAAAGCTGTCTTCAAGTCACTGCTACCACTTATAAGAGAGATTTGTTGGTCAGCGCTCAGACTTCCTCTCAGCATCCCTGATTTTGTGAGTTCATCCATTTGCTTCCTAGTTTAAAGATGGACAAAAGAACATTTAATACAACAATAATATGAATTGTAGCATAAACTTAACCTTTGCAAAAAAAAAACAAAAAAAAACAAAACAATTTTGATAGAGTCATCTGTATTTTTTTCACAGAACTATGCTTTGTCACTGAGACATGAGCAGCCTGACAGTCTAACAAGGTCTGGCTATGGTTGGGCAGATATCTCCTAGATTAGCACTTTCCACATCAACCCTGTTCTCAGGGCCCACTAACAGGCCAGGTTTTATGTATTACCTTGGGGAGATGCAGACTAGAATACTGCAATCACTGAGCAGCAAATTATATCACCTGTTATCTTGCAAACCTGGCCTGTTAGTGGGCCCTGAGGACAGGGTTGATGACCACTGATGTATACGACTTAGTCTGTTCCCCCTTGTTAGCAGAAAGATTCTGACCCATTCTTAGTGAGTTTTTACACACTGGTTGGACATTGCCTTGGGTGATAAAGAGTCATGCGGGCTGTGTTCCCCGCCGGGTCCTTCCGTCTCCGTGTTCCCCGCCGGGTCCTTCCGTCTCCGTGTTCCCCGCCGGGTCCTTCCGTCTCCGTGTTCCCCGCCGGGTCCTTCCGTCCCAGTGTTCCCCGCCGGGTCCTTCCGTCCCAGTGTTCCCCGCCGGGTCCTTCCGTCCCAGTGTTCCCCGCCGGGTCCTTCCGTCCCAGTGTTCCCCGCCGGGTCCTTCCGTCCCAGTGTTCCCCGCCGGGTCCTTCCGTCCCAGTGTTCCCCGCCGGGTCCTTCCGTCCCAGTGTTCCCCGCCGGGTCCTTCCGTCCCAGTGTTCCCCGCCGGGTCCTTCCGTCCCAGTGTTCCCCGCCGGGTCCTTCCGTTTCCGTGTTCCCTGCCGGGTCCTTCCGTCTTCGTGTTCCCTGCCGGGTTCTTCAGTCTGTGTTCCCTGCTGGGTCCTTCAGTCTTTGTATTTTCTTCCCAGTTCTTTGTTCCCAGTTCTTTCCCCAGTAACCTCTGTCTTCTCCTCTATCCTACAGACTCTGTGTCCCCTCTCTGGTCCGGCAATCTCCATGTCTCCTGCCAAGTCCTGCAGCCCCTGTTTCCCCACTGCCCAGTCCTGCAATCTCTTAAACTATACCCATATAGACATGCTCACCTTTTGCTGGCCATGCCCCCTTTCTGCCATGGTATGCTGCATTCATCCATCATGTTAAGTGTTCTTTAATTTCTCATGTTCAAAAGTTGGGAAGCATGATCAATCATTTAAAATTTACCCACAAAACATTGTCCAAATTAGTAACAGTTTGGTCAAGTAACCAGAAAACAAAAAAGTGTAAGTAATCAAGAAAAAAAAAACAACAAAAAAACAGAAATCATGGAATATCAGAGACAGCTTTCTTTATAAGCAGTATCTGGTGTCTCAAGGAAGATCACCTTACCTACTTTTCTGTGGATGATCTGCAAACCTGCACAAGCCTAAACACAAAAATGGAACCCTGAACCCTCAGCAAAAAAATATATTCAAGCATATATTCTTAAAGTGTCTCTAAAGGCAGGTTTTTTTTTATCTTAATGCATTCTATCAGTGGTGGCCCGTCCATAGGGGCGCACAGGCTCCGCCTTGCCTATCCATGCGTCCGGCCCCTTAATCTACATGCGGGGCGCCGGACGCATGGATTTCATTATTTTTTTAGCAGGTGCAGTGAGCCCACCCACTTGTGTGACAATAGCGAATATTCACTATTGTTTTCCTGATTCTCCTCCCGGCCAATCAGGAAGCAGTTCCTGAGACCCAATTGGCCAGGGAGTCTTAGGACTCCAGGCCAATCGGGTCTCAGTCAGGATCCACTTCCTGTTCAGCCTGGAGGAGAAGCAATGGCCCTGGAGCAAGGAGCTGCAACCCAGATCCATGTCTGCCTGATCTGCCTCCTTCCTAAGGTAAGGAGGCCTCTGTTTGCTGACGCACTCCTGTCCGTCTCCCGGGGGGTTTGTTGGCGTTGGTTTGCCCCCCCCCCCCCAAAACATTGATCACTAGCCACCACTGCATTCTATGCACCAAGTTAAAAAACCCTTTAGTGTGCGGTAACCCCCCTCAGCCCCCCTAATACTTACCTGAGCTCCATCCTGATCCAGCGATTTTGCACAAGAGCGTCAGCTGTCCGGAACTCTCTCTGCCGACTGGCTGAGACACTGCAACGGCCGCCAATGGCAATGAGCCAATGAGGAGAGAGCGGTCCCCCTTCATGCCCGAGTCCCCGTATACATGACAGACCCCCATCTTATCAGAGTACCCCCATTACAAATTAACCCCATCCCATCACAGAGTCCTCTCATTCCATCAGGGTCCCCCAATGACAAAGTTCCCTCAATCACACAGCCCCCCCAGTCACACAGTACCCTCTTCAAATCAGAGCCCTACCTTTTGGCTTCAGCAGCAAGGCAGAGTCTGAGAGGTGGAGCAAATCTGGAGGAGGCAGACTTCCATCCTCTCCTGGATGCTGGGGGTGGCCCTGCCTGCCACCTTTCCTGGATCAGTGTCATACATTGCCATGGTGTGGGGGCGGACCAGCCACTAACACCATTACAACAAATGACATTTTGCATCCTACTCTAGAGAATCAATGGCTGTTCCACAGCAAAAGTAAGGAAAGGTTATGTGGTTATAAAATGGAACCCTGGCCATGTACAGTAATTTGAGGGAAATAAAATTGCTCCCTTACAATTCCGTAACCTGCAGTATTTTTAAAAAGAAAGAGTAAAGCTCTCCATGCACTGTTAGCCAGCCTGCCGAAAAAAAAAAAAAAACAGATTCCTCACTCAAAACAGGGTGGATGAAGGAATTCTGACAATAGCACCCACCACTCTCATAATACACTGATCATTGACTTCAGGTGCTCGTCCTCGTTTCCGGGCAAATAAGTCACTTAGTCAAGCCTGGATGCCACCAAGGAGGAAGGAAATGTAAAAGTTTATTAGTGGGAGCAGCGCAGGGGAGAGACAGCCGCCAAAAAACAAAAAATAAAAAATAAGACAGCGAGAGAGGAGGATGGGTCATTATGAGGGGGGGAGAGAAAGCGAGAGAACCTAAATAATGTCATAGGGAAATTTTTGTATTTGGGTTTTTTTTTTTTTCTCTCTTTCTTTTTCTGTCTTGTTTGATAATAAGGCATATGTGTCTACTAAAAACAGAATCACATGTGCTAAGTTATACTCTGCAAATTGGAAGCAGCAATAACGATATTTGTTATATATATATATATATATATATATATATATATATATATATATATATATATATATATATGAAAATGTATTTTTTTTTCTTTTTCTGTGTTTGAAAAAATAAAATATAGAATTTAAAAAAAAATAAATAAATAATAAGACAGTGTAAAGCACCGATATTATACTAAAGAGTAAGACCAAAACATTTCTAAAAATGTGGAAGCCGAAAGATGGGTGTTAGAGTGAAAAAACTATTAAAAGTCATTTTAAAAAGAATGTGTATCCTGGATCTTTGTTTTTTTTTTTGTTTTTTGTTTTTACAATAAATGCACATGGGAAAGAAAAATACCAGAATCCACCAGCAGAGGGAGTGGAAATACCAACCTTTCATAAGTTACAAATGTTCTTGTCTTATTTTTAGTATAATATTGGTGGGATTTCTGACCATCCAGTCTTGAGATTTACACAATGCTGCCAGTTCTGCACTGCAGCATACCTGATCGGTCCAAAGCACTGCCCTCCCTCCTTCATTCCAAATGCTTCTGCGCAGAGGACTGGATCACAAAAGTCTAAATTCACGTTTTTACATTAGTTGCATTTAAAAATACATTTAAGGGTTTTATTCAGGTGAAGTTCAATATAGATTGAGTGACACTCAATTTCAGGACTGTTATTTATTCCCATGCCTTTTCTCATTTTAGAGAGGAATATTTGAATACACAGTATATACACACACAAGGGTGCACTGCCCAAAGTTTTCCAACAAGGCTATGAGCTTCCTCCATCCTGGGATCTTCAGGTGTTTTTTTTCTGCAGCTGTGCATGCTATCTATAGGTGTGTGTGTGTCCACACCATGTAGTGGCCATTTATCAGAGCAAGGAAGGGGATTACTACATGCATGTCTCTGAGGTTACAAGAAACCAAAATATAAATTCTGCTCAGTGCACTGGCTCAGAGCCCAAGCAAAAATGTGCCCTCTGATCCTAGGTGTTGCTCTGCTGTTGTTTGCTTATATTGTCATGGATTTTTTTCCCATGAATAATGTCTTGTGCATGTACCCGATCACCTACACCAACCCTGATGCTGCTTAGAATTTACACTGTTCCACAAGCTGTACACTCACTACTTCACATTGTAGCAAAGTGTCATTTCTTCAGTGTTGTCACATTAAAAGATATAATAAAATATTTACATAAATGTGAGGGGTGTACTCACTTCTTTGAGATACTGTAGTTGTCATCATGCACTACACGCATTTGCCCTTGCAGTCCTATTTTTTAGGCTCTCCCTTTTGCCACCCCATGCAGGGAATGTCATAAACGTTGGCTGCTGCTACTTGACCTTGCCACAATATCCAACACTTTGAAAAATACTTGCCTTATATCCTCCTGGGCAGCAGTGACTTGTTCTTTTTCAATATCGTACAGTCTTACTCGATAGCCTCCACTAGCAAACACCATGGCCCAGCTCCGACCGATAAGACCACTAAAAGGAAAAAATAAAATAAATACTAATGAGTTGTAACTTACAACAATAAAAGCAATATATAAAGCAAAGACACAGGACGCAGAAGGACCATAATTACAAAAGTTCTGGGTCCCTGCCAAGGCCCCTCACTTTTTCCCCATACATCTATATATGTTCTGCTGGGAAAGGCTTATGCTGGCCATACACTATACAAAAAATCGGCCGAACCGATTTTTGAAAACTAACATTCAGTGGACATAAATGAATCCATTTTTTGTTCGTTTTTTTACATATACCTAGTGCAAACAGTTTGGACGGGAAACACATTAAAGTGGATGTAAATCCAATGTCATCCTTTCTAAACTACTGCCATAGGGGTTATCTATAAGGATATACATGCCTCCTGCATGTATCTTTACCTGTCATATGTCTCCTCTCTGTCTGTTATTGGACCCAAAAAACTGCATATTTTGTGGGCGGGTCTGTTGTCTGGAGCTCGGTGGGTGGAGTTGTGATGTCAGTAGACTCCCCGCCCACCTCTACACTCCCCTTGTCAATATGCATTTTCTCCTGTGTATTTCTAACTGAACTTCTTCTATGATCTCTATCATCCAGTGAAAAGACAGGAAAGTAACCACATGACTTCAGCATGCCAAATCATGCTGAGGTGTGGAACAGCCAATTTTTGCAGAGCTGCTGAAGAAAGGAGTGGGGGTGGGAATTAAAAAATAATGCCTGTGTCTTAGCCTGTCACTCACAGCAAGGGGGAGGATTTGACAAAGTTTTTCTCAGTTTGTCAAGATTTTTCTCACTGAACAATAAAAGAAGATTGCTCAGAGATGGATTAACTCTGTGTGGCAAGACTGGGCTCAAATGATAGGAAATCTTATACTCTACACAGTATGATATCAAAAAAAAAAAAAAAAGAAGAAATTCAGGTTTACATCCACTTTAATATGACCCTGTCAAATGCACAAAACAAAACGCTAGCTTTTGTCTGAACAGACATAGCAGAAAATGAGAATCCTAGTTAGAAGTACTGATGTTCAGTGTGCTGAAGAGTTCCCATTTTAGTTGATTTAATAAAGGCAAACATACTGTGCTAAAATAAAAAATCTCTTATACACTAGCTAATATCTCACAGCACTCTACTCACCTTGTTCTTTCTCTGTAGTCACCAAGGGTAATGGGCTTCATCTATTCATGTCAGTAGTTACATTGAACACTCAGTTATATCCCAGTTATATATATTCTACTATTGTTATAGAACTCTTGGGAGATAACATTTGACTAAACTACTACATTGAGACCCCCCACCCTTCCAGGTCCATGCATGTCTGCGGATCCACAATACCACACGGGTTGAGAGTTGCGCTACATACTAAGTGCAGGGCTGAGGGGTGCGCTACATACTGAGTGCAGGGTAGAGGGGTGCGCTACATACTGAGTGCAGGGTAGAGGGGTGCGCTACATACTGAGTGCAGGGTAGAGGGGTGCGCTACATACTGAGTGCAGGGTAGAGGGGTGCGCTACATACTGAGTGTGCTATGTACTGAGTGCAGGGTAGAGGGGTGCGCTACATACCGGGTGCAGGGTTGAGGGGTGCGCTACATACCGAGTGCAGGGTTGAGGGGGGCGCTACATACCGGGTGCAGGGTTGAGGGGTGCGCTACATACCGAGTGCAGGGTTGAGGGGGGCGCTACATACCGAATGCAGGGTTGAGGGGGCACTACATACCGAATGCAGGGTTGAGGGGGCACTACATACCAAGTGCAGGGTTGAGGGGGGCGCTACGTACTAAGTGCAGGGTAGAGGGGTGTTCTACGTACTGAGTGCAGGGTAGAGGGGTGTGCTAGGTACTGAGTGTGATAAGTACTGAGTGCAGGGTAGAGGGGTGCGCTACATACTGGGTGCAGGGTTGAGGGGTGTGCTACATACTGAGTGCAGGGTTGAGGGGTGGCGCTACATACTAAATGCAGGGTAGAGGGGTGCGCTATGTACCGAGTGTAGGGTTGAGGGGTGCGGTACGTACTGAGTGTAGGGTTGAGGGGTGCGCTACGTACTGAGTACAGGGTTGAGGGGTGCGCAACGTACCGAGTGCAGGGTTGAGGTGTGCGCAACGTACCGAGTGCAGGGTTGAGGGGTGCGCTACATACTGAGTGCAGGTTTGAGGGGCGCGCTACGTACTGAGTGCAGGGTTGAGGGGTGCGCTACGTACTAAGTGCAGGGTAGAGGGGTGTGCTACGTACTGAGTGCAGGGTAGAGGGGTGTGCTACGTACTGAGTGCAGGGTAGAGGGGTGCGCTATGTACTGAGTGCGCTACGTACCGAGTGCAGGGTAGAGAAATGCGCTACATGCTGGGTGCAGGGTTGAGGGGTGCGCTACATACTGAGTGCAGGGTTGAGGGGGGCGCTACATAAAGAGTGCAGGGTTGAGGGGGGCGCTATGTACTGAGTGTAGGGTTGAGGGGTGCGCTACGCACCGAGCGCAGGGTTCAGGGGTGCGCTACTTACCAAGTGCAGGGTTGAGGGGTGCACTACTTACCAAGTGCAGGGTTGAGGGGTGCACTACTTACCTAGTGTAGGGTTGAGGGGTGCGCTACTTACCAAGTGCAGGGTTGAGGGGGGCGCTACTTACCAAGTGCAGGGTTGAGGGGGGCGCTACATAAAGAGTGCAGGGTAGAGGGGTGCGCTATGTACTGAGTGTAGGGTTGAGGGGTGCACTACGTACCGAGCGCAGGGTTAAGGGGTGCGCTACTTACCAAGTGCAGGGTTGAGGGGTGCGCTACATACTGAGTGCGCTATGTACTGAGTGCAGGGTAGAGGGATGCGCTACGTACTGAGTGCACTATGTACTGAGTGCAGGGTAGAGGGGTGCGCTACATGCTGGGTGCAGGGTTGAGGGGTGCGCTACATACCGAGTGCAGGGTTGAGGGGGGGGGCACTACATACTGAGTGCAGGGTTGAGGGGAGCGCTACATAAAGAGTGTAGGGTTGAGGGGTGCGCTACGTACCGAGCGCAGGTGGAGGGGGGTGCTACGTACCGAGTGCAGGGTTGAGGGGTGCGCTACGTACCGAGTGCTAGGTTAAGGGGTGCGCTACGTACCGAGTGCTAGGTAGAGGGGTGCGCTATGTACCCAGTGCAGGGTAGAGGGGTGCGCTACATACTGAGTGTGGGGTTGAGGGGTGCGCTACGTACTGAGTGCAGGGTTGAGGGGTGCACTACGTACTGAGTGCAGGGTTGAGGGGTGCACGATGTACAGGGTGCAGGGTTGAGGGGGGCGCTACATACTGAGTGCAGGGTTGAGGGGGGCGCTACATACTGAGTGCAGGGTTGAGGGGGTGCTACATACTGAGTGCAGGGTAGAGGGGTGTGCTACGTACTAAGTGCAGGGTAGAGGGGTGTTCTACGTACTGAGTGCAGGGTAGAGGGGTGCGCTAGGTACTGAGTGTGATAAGTACTGAGTGCAGGGTAGAGGGGTGCGCTACATACTGGGTGCAGGGTTGAGGGGGGCACTACATACTGAGTGCAGGGTAGAGGGGTGCGCTATGTACTGAGTGCAGGGTTGAGGGGGGCGCTATGTAGTGAGTGCAGGGTTAAGGGGTGCGCTACATACTAAGTGCAGGGTAGAGGGGTCCGCTATGTACTGAGTGTAGGGTTGAGGGGTGCGCTACATACTGAGTGCAGGGATGAGGGGGGCGCTACATACCGAATGCAGGGTTGAGGGGGCACTACATACCGAATGCAGGGTTGAGGGGGCACTACATACCGAGTGCAGGGTTGAGGGGGGCGCTACATACTGAGTGCAGGGTAGAGGGGTGTGCTACGTACTAAGTACAGGGTAGAGGGGTGTTCTATGTACTGAGTGCAGGGTAGAGGGGTGTGCTAGGTACTGAGTGTGATAAGTACTGAGTGCAGGGTAGAGGGGTGCGCTACATACTGGGTGCAGGGTTGAGGGGTGTGCTACATACTGAGTGCAGGGTTGAGGGGTGGCACTACATACTAAATGCAGGGTAGAGGGGTGCGCTATGTACTGAGTGTAGGGTTGAGGGGTGCGCTATGTACCGAGTGTAGGGTTGAGGGGTGCGGTACGTACTGAGTGTAGGGTTGAGGGGTGCGCTACGTACTGAGTACAGGGTTGAGGGGTGCGCAACGTACCGAGTGCAGGGTTGAGGGGTGCGCTACATACTGAGTGCAGGTTTGAGGGGCGCGCTACGTACTGAGTGCAGGGTTGAGGGGTGCGCTACGTACTAAGTGCAGGGTAGAGGGGTGCGCTACGTACTAAGTGCAGGGTAGAGGGGTGCGCTACGTACTGAGTGCAGGGTAGAGGGGTGCGCTATGTACTGAGTGCGCTACGTACCGAGTGCAGGGTAGAGAGATGCGCTACATGCTGGGTGCAGGGTTGAGGGGTGCGCTACATACTGAGTGCAGGGTTGAGGGGGGCGCTACATAAAGAGTGCAGGGTTGAGGGGGGCGCTACATAAAGAGTGCAGGGTTGAGGGGGGCGCTACATAAAGAGTGCAGGGTAGAGGGGTGCACTATGTACTGAGTGTAGGGTTGAGGGGTGCGCTACGCACCGAGCGCAGGGTTCAGGGGTGCGCTACTTACCAAGTGCAGGGTTGAGGGGTGTACTACTTACCAAGTGCAGGGTTGAGGGGTGCACTACTTACCAAGTGCATGGTTGAGGGGTGCGCTACTTACCAAGTGCAGGGTTGAGGGGTGCGCTACTTACCAAGTGCAGGGTTGAGAGGGGCACCACATAAAGAGTGCAGGGTAGAGGGGTGCGCTATGTACTGAGTGTAGGGTTGAGGGGTGCACTACGTACCGAGCGCAGGGTTGAGGGGTGCGCTACTTACCAAGTGCAGGGTTGAGGGGTGCGCTACATACTGAGTGCGCTATGTACTGAGTGCAGGGTAGAGGGATGCGCTACGTACTGAGTGCACTATGTACTGAGTGCAGGGTAGAGGGGTGCGCTACATGCTGGGTGCAGGGTTGAGGGGTGCGCTACATACCGAGTGCAGGGTTGAGGGGGAGCACTACATACTGAATGCAGGGTTGAGGGGAGCGCTACATAAAGAGTGTAGGGTTGAGGGGTGCGCTACGTACCGAGCGCAGGTGGAGGGGTGTGCTACGTACCGAGTGCAGGGTTGAGGGGTGCGCTACGTACCGAGTGCTAGGTTAAGGGGTGCGCTACGTACCGAGTGCAAGGTAGAGGGGTGCGCTACGTACCCAGTGCAGGGTAGAGGGGTGCGCTACATACTGAGTGTGGGGTTGAGGGGTGCGCTACGTACTGAGTGCAGGGTTGAGGGGTGCGCTACGTACTGAGTGCAGGGTTGAGGGGTGCACTATGTACAGGGTTGAGGGGGGCGCTACATACTGAGTGCAGGGTTGAGGGGGGCGCTACATACTGACTGCAGGGTTGAGGGGGCGCTACATACTGAGTGCAGGGTAGAGGGGTGTGCTACGTACTAAGTGCAGGGTAGAGGGGTGTTCTACGTATTGAGTGCAGGGTAGAGGGGTGCGCTAGGTACTGAGTGTGATAAGTACTGAGTGCAGGGTAGAGGGGTGCGCTACATACTGGGTGCAGGGTTGAGGGGGGCACTACATACTGAGTGCAGGGTTGAGGGGGGCGCTATGTAGTGAGTGCAGGGTTAAGGGGTGCGCTAAATACTAAGTGCAGGGTAGAGGGGTCCGCTATGTACTGAGTGTAGGGTTGAGGGGTGCGCTACGCACCGAGCGCAGGGTTGAGGGGTGCGCTACTTACCAAGTGCAGGGTTGAGGGGTGCGCTACTTACCAAGTGCAGGGTTGAGGGGTGCGCTACTTACCAAGTGCAGGGTTGAGGGGGGCGCTACATAAAGAGTGCAGGGTAGAGGGGTGCGCTATGTACTGAGTGTAGGGTTGAGGGGTGCGCTACGTACCGAGTGCAGGGTTGAGGGGTGCGCTACTTACCTAGTGCAGGGTTGAGGGGTGCGCTACATACTGAGTGCAGGGTTGAGGGGTGCGCTACTTACCAAGTGCAGGGTTGAGGGGTGCGCTACATACTGAGTGCGCTATGTACTGAATGCAGGGTAGAGGGATGCGCTACGTACTGAGTGCGCTATGTACTGAGTGCAGGGTAGAGGGGTGCGCTTCATGCTAGGTGCAGGGTTGAGGGGTGCGCTACATACTGAGTGCAGGGTTGAGGGGGGGGCACTACATACTGAGTGCAGGGTTGAGGGGAGCGCTACGTACCGAGCGCAGGTTGAGGGGTGTGCTACGTACCGAGTGCAGGGTTGAAGGGTGCGCTACGTACCGAGTGCTAGGTTGAGGGGTGCGCTACGTACCGAGTGCAAGGTAGAGGGGTGCGCTACGTACCGAGTGCAGGGTAGAGGGGTGCGCTACATACTGAGTGTGGGGTTGAGGGGTGTGCTACGTACCGAGTGCAGGGTTGAGGGGTGCGCTACGCACCGAGCGCAGGGTTGAGGGGTGCGCTACTTACCAAGTGCAGGGTTGAGGGGTGCACTACTTACCAAGTGCAGGGTTGAGGGGTGCACTACTTACCAAGTGCAGGGTTGAGGGGTACGCTACTTACCAAGTGCAGGGTTGAGGGGTGCGCTACTTACCAAGTGCAGGGTTGAGGGGGGCGCTACATAAAGAGTGCAGGGTTGAGGGGTGCGCTATGTACTGAGTGTAGGATTGAGGGGTGCGCTACGTACCGAGCGCAGGGTTGAGGGGTGCGCTACTTACCAAGTGCAGGGTTGAGGGGTGCGCTATGTACTGAGTGCAGGGTAGAGGGGTGCGCTACGTACTGAGTGCACTGTGTACTGAGTGCAGGGTAGAGGGGTGCGCTACATGCTGGGTTCAGGGTTGAGGGGTGCGCTACATACCGAGTGCAGGGTTGAGGGGGGGGGGCACTACATACTGAGTGCAGGGTTGAGGGGAGCGCTACATAAAGAGTGTAGGGTTGAGGGGTGCGCTACGTACCGAGCGCAGGTGGAGGGGTGTGCTACGTACCAAGTGCAGGGTTGAGGGGTGCGCTACGTACCGAGTGCTAGGTTGAGGGGTGCGCTACGTACCGAGTGCAAGGTAGAGGGGTGCGCTACGTACCCAGTGCAGGGTAGAGGGGTGCGCTACATACTGAGTGTGGGGTTGAGGGGTGCGCTACGTACTGAGTGCAGGGTTGAGGGGTGCGCTACGTACTGAGTGCAGGGTTGAGGGGTGCACTATGTACAGGGTGCAGGGTTGAGGGGGGCGCTACATACTGAGTGCAGGGTTGAGGGGGGCGCTACATACTGAGTGCAGGGTTGAGGGGGGCGCTACATACTGAGTGCAGGGTTGAGGGGGTGCTACATACTGAGTGCAGGGTAGAGGGGTGTGCTACGTACTAAGTGCAGGGTAGAGGGGTGTTCTACGTACTGAGTGCAGGGTAGAGGGGTGCGCTAGGTACTGAGTGTGATAAGTACTGAGTGCAGGGTAGAGGGGTGCGCTACATACTGGGTGCAGGGTTGAGGGGGGCACTACATACTGAGTGCAGGGTAGAGGGGTGCGCTATGTACTGAGTGCAGGGTTGAGGGGGGCGCTATGTAGTGAGTGCAGGGTTAAGGGGTGCGCTACATACTAAGTGCAGGGTAGAGGGGTGCGCTATGTACTGAGTGTAGGGTTGAGGGGTGCGCTACGCACCGAGCGCAGGGTTGAGGGGTGCGCTACTTACCAAGTGCAGGGTTGAGGGGTGCGCTACTTACCAAGTGCAGGGTTGAGGGGGGCGCTACATAAAGAGTGCAGGGTAGAGGGGTGCGCTATGTACTGAGTGTAGGGTCGAGGGGTGCGCTACGTACCGAGCGCAGGGTTGAGGGGTGCGCTACATACTGAGTGCGCTATGTACTGAGTGCAGGGTAGAGGGGTGCGCTACGTACTGAGTGCACTATGTACTGAGTGCAGGGTAGAGGGGTGCGCTACATGCTGGGTGCAGGGTTGAGGGGTGCGCTACATACCGAGTGCAGGGTTGAGGGGGGGCACTACATACTGAGTGCAGGGTTGAGGGGAGCGCTACATAAAGAGTGTAGGGTTGAGGGGTGCGCTACGTACCGAGCGCAGGTGGAGGGGTGTGCTACGTACCGAGTGCAGGGTTGAGGGGTGCGCTACATACTGAGTGTGGGGTTGAGGGGTGTGCTACGTACCGAGTGCAGGGTTGAGGGGTGCGCTACGCACCGAGCGCAGGGTTGCGCTACTTACCAAGTGCAGGGTTGAGGGGTGCACTACTTACCAAGTGCAGGGTTGAGGGGTGCGCTACTTACCAAGTGCAGGGTTGAGGGGTGCGCTACTTACCAAGTGCAGGGTTAAGGGGTGCGCTACATACTGAGTGCAGGGTTGAGGGGGGGGGCACTACATACTGAGTGCAGGGTTGAGGGGAGAGCTACGTACCGAGCGCAGGTTAAGGGGTGTGCTACGTACCGAGTGCAGGGTTGAGGGGTGCGCTACGTACCGAGTGCTAGGTTGAGGGGTGCGCTACGTACCGAGTGCAAGGTAGAGGGGTGTGCTACGTACCCAGTGCAGGGTAGAGGGGTGCGCTACATACTGAGTGTGGGGTTGAGGGGTGTGCTACGTACCGAGTGCAGGGTTGAGGGGTGCGCTACGCACCGAGCGCAGGGTTGAGGGTTGCGCTACTTACCAAGTGCAGGGTTGAGGGGTGCACTACTTACCAAGTGCAGGGTTGAGGGGTGCGCTACTTACCAAGTGCAGGGTTGAGGGATGCGCTACTTACCAAGTGCAGGGTTGAGGGGGGGCGCTACATAAAGAGTGCAGGGTAGAGGGGTGCGCTATGTACTGAGTGTAGGGTTGAGGGGTGCGCTACTTACCAAGTGCAGGGTTGAGGGGTGCGCTACATACTGAGTGCGCTATGTACTGAGTGCAGGGTAGAGGGATGCGCTACGTACTGAGTGCACTATGTACTGAGTGCAGGGTAGAGGGGTGCGCTACATGCTGGGTGCAGGGTTGAGGGGTGCGCTACATACTGAGTGCAGGGTTGAGGGGGGGGCACTACATACTGGGTGCAGGGTTGAGGGGAGCGCTATATAAAGAGTGTAGGGTTGAGGGGTGCGCTACGTACCGAGCGCAGGTTGAGGGGTGTGCTACGTACCGAGTGCAGGGTTGAGGGGTGCGCTACGTACCGAGTGCTAGGTTGAGGGGTGCGCTACGTACCGAGTGCAAGGTAGAGGGGTGCGCTACGTACTGAGTGCAGGGTAGAGGGGTGCGCTATGTACTGAGTGCGCTACGTACCGAGTGCAGGGTAGAGAGATGCGCTACATGCTGGGTGCAGGGTTGAGGGGTGCGCTACATACTGAGTGCAGGGTTGAGGGGGGCGCTACATAAAGAGTGCAGGGTTGAGGGGGGCGCTACATAAAGAGTGCAGGGTTGAGGGGGGCGCTACATAAAGAGTGCAGGGTAGAGGGGTGCACTATGTACTGAGTGTAGGGTTGAGGGGTGCGCTACGCACCGAGCGCAGGGTTCAGGGGTGCGCTACTTACCAAGTGCAGGGTTGAGGGGTGTACTACTTACCAAGTGCAGGGTTGAGGGGTGCACTACTTACCAAGTGCATGGTTGAGGGGTGCGCTACTTACCAAGTGCAGGGTTGAGGGGTGCGCTACTTACCAAGTGCAGGGTTGAGGGGGGCACCACATAAAGAGTGCAGGGTAGAGGGGTGCGCTATGTACTGAGTGTAGGGTTGAGGGGTGCACTACGTACCGAGCGCAGGGTTGAGGGGTGCGCTACTTACCAAGTGCAGGGTTGAGGGGTGCGCTACATACTGAGTGCGCTATGTACTGAGTGCAGGGTAGAGGGATGCGCTACGTACTGAGTGCACTATGTACTGAGTGCAGGGTAGAGGGGTGCGCTACATGCTGGGTGCAGGGTTGAGGGGTGCGCTACATACCGAGTGCAGGGTTGAGGGGGAGCACTACATACTGAATGCAGGGTTGAGGGGAGCGCTACATAAAGAGTGTAGGGTTGAGGGGTGCGCTACGTACCGAGCGCAGGTGGAGGGGTGTGCTACGTACCGAGTGCAGGGTTGAGGGGTGCGCTACGTACCGAGTGCTAGGTTAAGGGGTGCGCTACGTACCGAGTGCAAGGTAGAGGGGTGCGCTACGTACCCAGTGCAGGGTAGAGGGGTGCGCTACATACTGAGTGTGGGGTTGAGGGGTGCGCTACGTACTGAGTGCAGGGTTGAGGGGTGCGCTACGTACTGAGTGCAGGGTTGAGGGGTGCACTATGTACAGGGTTGAGGGGGGCGCTACATACTGAGTGCAGGGTTGAGGGGGGCGCTACATACTGACTGCAGGGTTGAGGGGGCGCTACATACTGAGTGCAGGGTAGAGGGGTGTGCTACGTACTAAGTGCAGGGTAGAGGGGTGTTCTACGTATTGAGTGCAGGGTAGAGGGGTGCGCTAGGTACTGAGTGTGATAAGTACTGAGTGCAGGGTAGAGGGGTGCGCTACATACTGGGTGCAGGGTTGAGGGGGGCACTACATACTGAGTGCAGGGTTGAGGGGGGCGCTATGTAGTGAGTGCAGGGTTAAGGGGTGCGCTAAATACTAAGTGCAGGGTAGAGGGGTCCGCTATGTACTGAGTGTAGGGTTGAGGGGTGCGCTACGCACCGAGCGCAGGGTTGAGGGGTGCGCTACTTACCAAGTGCAGGGTTGAGGGGTGCGCTACTTACCAAGTGCAGGGTTGAGGGGTGCGCTACTTACCAAGTGCAGGGTTGAGGGGGGCGCTACATAAAGAGTGCAGGGTAGAGGGGTGCGCTATGTACTGAGTGTAGGGTTGAGGGGTGCGCTACGTACCGAGCGCAGGGTTGAGGGGTGCGCTACTTACCTAGTGCAGGGTTGAGGGGTGCGCTACATACTGAGTGCAGGGTTGAGGGGTGCGCTACTTACCAAGTGCAGGGTTGAGGGGTGCGCTACATACTGAGTGCGCTATGTACTGAATGCAGGGTAGAGGGATGCGCTACGTACTGAGTGCGCTATGTACTGAGTGCAGGGTAGAGGGGTGCGCTTCATGCTAGGTGCAGGGTTGAGGGGTGCGCTACATACTGAGTGCAGGGTTGAGGGGGGGGGCACTACATACTGAGTGCAGGGTTGAGGGGAGCGCTACGTACCGAGCGCAGGTTGAGGGGTGTGCTACGTACCGAGTGCAGGGTTGAAGGGTGCGCTACGTACCGAGTGCTAGGTTGAGGGGTGCGCTACGTACCGAGTGCAAGGTAGAGGGGTGCGCTACGTACCGAGTGCAGGGTAGAGGGGTGCGCTACATACTGAGTGTGGGGTTGAGGGGTGTGCTACGTACCGAGTGCAGGGTTGAGGGGTGCGCTACGCACCGAGCGCAGGGTTGAGGGGTGCGCTACTTACCAAGTGCAGGGTTGAGGGGTGCACTACTTACCAAGTGCAGGGTTGAGGGGTGCACTACTTACCAAGTGCAGGGTTGAGGGGTACGCTACTTACCAAGTGCAGGGTTGAGGGGTGCGCTACTTACCAAGTGCAGGGTTGAGGGGGGCGCTACATAAAGAGTGCAGGGTTGAGGGGTGCGCTATGTACTGAGTGTAGGATTGAGGGGTGCGCTACGTACCGAGCGCAGGGTTGAGGGGTGCGCTACTTACCAAGTGCAGGGTTGAGGGGTGCGCTATGTACTGAGTGCAGGGTAGAGGGGTGCGCTACGTACTGAGTGCACTGTGTACTGAGTGCAGGGTAGAGGGGTGCGCTACATGCTGGGTTCAGGGTTGAGGGGTGCGCTACATACCGAGTGCAGGGTTGAGGGGGGGGGGCACTACATACTGAGTGCAGGGTTGAGGGGAGCGCTACATAAAGAGTGTAGGGTTGAGGGGTGCGCTACGTACCGAGCGCAGGTGGAGGGGTGTGCTACGTACCAAGTGCAGGGTTGAGGGGTGCGCTACGTACCGAGTGCTAGGTTGAGGGGTGCGCTACGTACCGAGTGCAAGGTAGAGGGGTGCGCTACGTACCCAGTGCAGGGTAGAGGGGTGCGCTACATACTGAGTGTGGGGTTGAGGGGTGCGCTACGTACTGAGTGCAGGGTTGAGGGGTGCGCTACGTACTGAGTGCAGGGTTGAGGGGTGCACTATGTACAGGGTGCAGGGTTGAGGGGGGCGCTACATACTGAGTGCAGGGTTGAGGGGGGCGCTACATACTGAGTGCAGGGTTGAGGGGGGCGCTACATACTGAGTGCAGGGTTGAGGGGGTGCTACATACTGAGTGCAGGGTAGAGGGGTGTGCTACGTACTAAGTGCAGGGTAGAGGGGTGTTCTACGTACTGAGTGCAGGGTAGAGGGGTGCGCTAGGTACTGAGTGTGATAAGTACTGAGTGCAGGGTAGAGGGGTGCGCTACATACTGGGTGCAGGGTTGAGGGGGGCACTACATACTGAGTGCAGGGTAGAGGGGTGCGCTATGTACTGAGTGCAGGGTTGAGGGGGGCGCTATGTAGTGAGTGCAGGGTTAAGGGGTGCGCTACATACTAAGTGCAGGGTAGAGGGGTGCGCTATGTACTGAGTGTAGGGTTGAGGGGTGCGCTACGCACCGAGCGCAGGGTTGAGGGGTGCGCTACTTACCAAGTGCAGGGTTGAGGGGTGCGCTACTTACCAAGTGCAGGGTTGAGGGGTGCGCTACTTACCAAGTGCAGGGTTGAGGGGTGCGCTACTTACCAAGTGCAGGGTTGAGGGGGGCGCTACATAAAGAGTGCAGGGTAGAGGGGTGCGCTATGTACTGAGTGTAGGGTCGAGGGGTGCGCTACGTACCGAGCGCAGGGTTGAGGGGTGCGCTACATACTGAGTGCGCTATGTACTGAGTGCAGGGTAGAGGGGTGCGCTACGTACTGAGTGCACTATGTACTGAGTGCAGGGTAGAGGGGTGCGCTACATGCTGGGTGCAGGGTTGAGGGGTGCGCTACATACCGAGTGCAGGGTTGAGGGGGGGCACTACATACTGAGTGCAGGGTTGAGGGGAGCGCTACATAAAGAGTGTAGGGTTGAGGGGTGCGCTACGTACCGAGCGCAGGTGGAGGGGTGTGCTACGTACCGAGTGCAGGGTTGAGGGGTGCGCTACATACTGAGTGTGGGGTTGAGGGGTGTGCTACGTACCGAGTGCAGGGTTGAGGGGTGCGCTACGCACCGAGCGCAGGGTTGCGCTACTTACCAAGTGCAGGGTTGAGGGGTGCACTACTTACCAAGTGCAGGGTTGAGGGGTGCGCTACTTACCAAGTGCAGGGTTGAGGGGTGCGCTACTTACCAAGTGCAGGGTTGAGGGGTGCGCTACATACTGAGTGCAGGGTTGAGGGGGGGGGCACTACATACTGAGTGCAGGGTTGAGGGGAGAGCTACGTACCGAGCGCAGGTTAAGGGGTGTGCTACGTACCGAGTGCAGGGTTGAGGGGTGCGCTACGTACCGAGTGCTAGGTTGAGGGGTGCGCTACGTACCGAGTGCAAGGTAGAGGGGTGTGCTACGTACCCAGTGCAGGGTAGAGGGGTGCGCTACATACTGAGTGTGGGGTTGAGGGGTGTGCTACGTACCGAGTGCAGGGTTGAGGGGTGCGCTACGCACCGAGCGCAGGGTTGAGGGTTGCGCTACTTACCAAGTGCAGGGTTGAGGGGTGCACTACTTACCAAGTGCAGGGTTGAGGGGTGCGCTACTTACCAAGTGCAGGGTTGAGGGATGCGCTACTTACCAAGTGCAGGGTTGAAGGGGGGCGCTACATAAAGAGTGCAGGGTAGAGGGGTGCGCTATGTACTGAGTGTAGGGTTGAGGGGTGCGCTACGTACCGAGCGCAGGGTTGAGGGGTGCGCTACTTACCAAGTGCAGGGTTGAGGGGTGCGCTACATACTGAGTGCGCTATGTACTGAGTGCAGGGTAGAGGGATGCGCTACGTACTGAGTGCACTATGTACTGAGTGCAGGGTAGAGGGGTGCGCTACATGCTGGGTGCAGGGTTGAGGGGTGCGCTACATACTGAGTGCAGGGTTGAGGGGGGGGCACTACATACTGAGTGCAGGGTTGAGGGGAGCGCTATATAAAGAGTGTAGGGTTGAGGGGTGCGCTACGTACCGAGCGCAGGTTGAGGGGTGTGCTACGTACCGAGTGCAGGGTTGAGGGGTGCGCTACGTACCGAGTGCTAGGTTGAGGGGTGCGCTACGTACCGAGTGCAAGGTAGAGGGGTGCGCTACGTACCCAGTGCAGGGTAGAGGGGTGCGCTACATACTGAGTGTGGGGTTGAGGGGTGTGCTACGTACCGAGTGCAGGGTTGAGGGGTGCGCTACGTACCGAGTGCTAGGTTGAGGGGTGCGCTACGTACCGAGTGCAAGGTAGAGGGGTGCGCTACGTACCCAGTGCAGGGTAGAGGGGTGCGCTACATACTGAGTGTGGGGTTGAGGGGTGCGCTACGTACTGAGTGCAGGGTTGAGGGGTGCGCTACGTACTGAGTGCAGGGTTGAGGGGTGCACGATGTACAGGGTTGAGGGGGGCGCTACATACTGAGTGCAGGGTTGAGGGGGGCGCTACATACTGACTGCAGGGTTGAGGGGGCGCTACATACTGAGTGCAGGGTAGAGGGGTGCGCTAGGTACTGAGTGTGATAAGTACTGAGTGCAGGGTAGAGGGGTGCGCTACATACTGGGTGCAGGGTTGAGGGGGGCACTACATACTGAGTGCAGGGTAGAGGGGTGCGCTATGTACTGAGTGCAGGGTTGAGGGGGGCGCTATGTAGTGAGTGCAGGGTTAAGGGGTGCGCTACATACTAAGTGCAGGGTTGAGGGGTGCGCTAAATACTGAGTGCAAGGTTGAGAGGTACGCTACATACTGCGTGCGGGACGGAGCGGTGCGCTGCAGAAAGAGTTCAGGGTAGAGGTAAATGCTGTGTACAGAATGTAGGGTTGAGGAGTGTGTTACATAAAGGGTGCAGGGTTGAGGGGTGCGCTACATAAAAAAGGTGCAGGGTTGAGGAGTACGCATTCATAGAGTGCAGGGCTGTGTTGTGTACTCCCAAGTTCTCCCCCCAAGTACAAAGCCCCCTCCATTGCAGTACACAGCTCTATTCCTGCCACAAATCCTCTCCCAAAAAAGAAGTGGTTGATTGAAAGGATTGCTGGAAACAAATGAGACAGTTATAGCCCCTCAGATATGGCCAACCTCCTGGGGGTCCTCACACACTGCTGTCTCTAGAGATTGCAGGGAATAAAGCCAAAACTACCCAGCAGGAGACCAGTGGGGCTGCTGCAAAAGAGCAGCTACAACTTACAAAATCTGTGCAGGCTGCCAGTGGGACTGGAGAAGCTCCTGACATGCGGCTAAGAGCGGCCCCGCCCCCTCCCTCCTCTGCTCTGATCTGCCCCCTCCTCCCTATGCTCTCCTAGATGGGGAGGGGGTTCTGTGCAGTCGATGAGTAGCGCTGTCAGTTGTAAAGCAGGGAGAAATAAGCAACGCTGGAGAGGGCGGAACTTTACGCCTGAAAAAAGCCCTGCTGGTGCCCCTGCCAACGTGCCCCTGCCAGGAAAGCCGATGGAGCCTAGTGGCTCCTCTCCGGGACATGGCTCTGATTCGCCGGGACACCAGAATTTACATCAAATGCCAGGACAGTTGGGAGGTATGTTATCTTAACAAAGGTGTTGTGGCATTGTGGTTGAGAAACAAATGAACTGTGACTGCCTGTCAAGTTTCTGTAGTAGTGAACCCTTGTAGAATGCCAACTCGGGTGTTCCCCAGGGAGCGAGGTCTACTGCTTCTTCACCAGGACCCCTGATGGTGGGCATGTACTTGCAGAAAACTGGAACCAGGTTGCGGCCCCTTTGTATGCCCAACTGATAATATGGAGACCACTCGCGCATGCAGAGTACAGATGGCAGGAGACAAAAGAGGATACAGGAAACGAGCCACGGTCAGGGCAGGCAGCTTGCAAGCATCCAAAAAAGTCCTAGAGAAGAACGCACAAAAGTGGAGCTTGCCGTTATGTACATGAAGAAAAACGGCGCCCACACCCAAGGATGAAGCATCTACCTTCAAGAAGAAGGGCTGGAGAATGTCAGGACATATGAGAATAGATGAGAGAAAAGCTGTTCTAATTTTGTAGAAAGCTTTGACTGCTTCAGGAGGCCAAGAGTGGAATAACCAGGAATGAACTGGGGAGTTGGAAATTGTTGAACCCCAAAAAGCACTGCCTTTCTTTCAGACCAGAAGGCTGAGGCCAGTTGGAGATGGCCTGAACTTTGGTTGGGTTCATAAGCAGCCCTTTATCTATGTAACCAAGGAAAGGGGTCCAAGTTTGCTTGAAGAAGCATTTTTCCAGCTTTCCGTACAGGCAGCAGTCCCGAAGACGCTGAAGAACCATACATATTTGCGAGCAACGAGTGTTCTGAAGAGAAAATAAGTATGTCATCCAGATACACAATAATGCACATTAAATACATAAAAGGCCAGAGAAAATCTGTACAGACACAGATTAAAGAGTTCGGCCCCATGACCGCGTCATAGAATTTGATTGACAGTAGCAGGAGCCAATGGCTCTCGCTGCTATCAATCTGCCCAGTGAGGAGGGAGAGAGCCAGTAGAGAGCCAGCCCAATCTTGCGCACAGCGTTACATCAAGCTTGGGCTCAGGTAAGTAAAATGGGGCCTGGGTGGATCCTCTGTAACAGAAGGTTTTTTTTTTTACCTTAATGCATAGAGCTGCAGTTTTGGACTTATTCTAACTCAGTCGTCTAGCCATTACAATTTGGCCCTTGTCAAACTCGCTCAAATTATTACGCTTGTCCATTTTTTCTGCGCACCAACTTCAGGGACAACATGTTCACTTGCTGTCAAATACTGTATAGCCCACTCACTTTCAGATGCCAATGTAACAAGAAAGTCAATGTTATTCCCTTTGCCTGACACTAAGTACATTACATATAGGGCCAGTTCACACTGCCCCATACACTAAGCGGCAGAAGTTTAGTGTGTGGGCAGTGAACCATTCCGGCTCTAGTGGGCCAGCAGCAGGGGGCAGTGTGATGTGCATTTCAGTGCATCGCACACCCCCCCCCTTTTTTTGAACAAACTTCTACTATGTAACTTTATTTGATGTGCACAAAAGTGATACTTAATTCATGTCACTGTACAGCTCTGAGGTGTGTTGCTAAATAGTCAGTGTTATTCTTTACCTCTATCATACAAGGTGAACTCAGGTCTTAAAGGAGAAGTACAGCCAAAGCTCATTTGGCTGTACTTCTCCTGTGGATCACAGGAGTGCAGTTCGTTCTGCACTCCTGTAACCGGTTTTCAGCAGACAGCAGGCTGAAGTCCGCTGTTGGCTGACATCACAAAGGTGTTCCAGGCTCAGGCCAGATCGCGGCCATATGGTCGGGATTCGCCCACATGCCTGGACCAGCACCCGGCTCAGCCTCTCAGCGAGCCGCCGGCTCCTGCCCCCTCTACAGCCCAGAGCTCCAGTGAGCGAGGAGGGGGCAGAGCAGGGAGCTGCTGACTGACAGTCACCAGCTCTCTGCTCAAGCAGCTCTGAAAACCGAGCGATCAGCAGTGTTTGATCGCTCAGGTCTCAGTGTTAAAGATGGCAGAGGACCGATGCTGCATCTACCTAGGCAAGTATGCTTCTTAAACAAAAAATAAAACCTGTACTTTTCTTTTAATAGCTAGACAGTTTTAGTTATGTAAATAATCTTAACCAAAAGAAGATGGAAAAGATGACCTTGCTTGGTTTAGGTGTAAAGGTTAACTAAGTGTTGTTTTTAGTTTCATGCGCCTACACCTTCTGAGGTACAATAGCAAACTCAGTATATAATAAACATTTATGTAAGTTTTTAATTCACAAAATGTAGGTTTAAACTTTAATTTATCATTAAAGTGCATTTGCCTTGGACATGTAGCAGAAGGAAAACAATAAGTTACTGTTTATCAAGCCTACTCTGGATAGAGATAGCAATATGTTAGCGTAAACTTTTTTTAATTTTGGCAATATTTTACATCCTGTTAAATCAATGTGTTGGTATGGCAATGCTAGTGCTATTTTCTAAATAAGATTATTGACACATACATTCAAAAGAGGATAGACAAGTTCATGTAATATTTAATAGCATTTTATAAGTAAGTCAGCTTTAAAGTAATTTTTGGCATCAGTGTCCAGTGGGAAAGGTTAGCAGATCAGAAAAGCTGTAGAAGAGTGAGATTTCTTTACATCAGGAAATTAAAGTATTCAAGCCAGAAGGCAACACGACAACCAAGCAACTAACATGTTCAGGTGCTGCATTGATAATCTGTTTTTAAATAAAAGGTTTCCATTAAAAGAAAAGTGCGGGAAGCTAAAAATAAGCATAGTACATACTCACCTAGATGCCTGCAGCATCGGATCAAATCGGCTGTCCTCCGCCAGCTCTAACACCCAGAACTGAATGATCAAAGACCGTTGATCGCTCAGTTCTCGGTCCTCTCCGAGCACAGAGCAGTGACTGTCAGTCACTGCTCTGTGCTCTACCCCCCCCCCCCCCCCCCTGTTCTCACTCCGCGCTGAGGAGGAATGAGAGACTGTGCCAGCTGCTGGTCAGGCATCTGGGCGGATCCTGACAATGTTGTTGGGATCCTTGCAGAGCCTGGCCCAGCTATGCCGACACCGGGTTTTAGCCTGCTGTTGGCTGAATCTGGGTCACAGGACTGCAGAACTAAGAGCTTTGGCTATACTTATCCTTTAAGGCCAACACACACTTAGGAATTTTTGGAAAAATTAAATGCATGTTAGGATCAGTGTTGTTACAGACAATGACACAGATTGTATGAGGATATTGTAGAGCTGTGAAACGTGCCAATTACTATAATGGCACATATGTCATCATGCATTTTGCAAGTACTCTCTCTCGCTAAAACAAACTCTTTAAAAACGCTGTACCTGCAAAGATGCAAAGGAATACTTGCCTCTTCTGCTGCCCATGTCACAGAACACTTCTCTGATGTACTCCCCAGCTGAAATATCTTCGGAAACCAACAAGCCCAAAAGTGTTGGACTCTTAAGTATCATGCTGTGCTTATTGGTTCCTCTTACTGACCCCTACAGGACACAGTAGTGACATGCAGATCACTAGGAGAAACCACTGAGTGCTGCACGTAATACAGCCTCAGCCAGGACTGAGAGGCTGTGAGTGCATAATCAGAGCACAGCAGCAAACTGAACAGGTCATCGCTTTATTATCATGTCCTATAAGCATGTTTGTAAGACACAACTGACTGAGAAATGGAAAGAAATAGAGACCTGACTGGTTCAAACAGCTGAGCCTTTCTCCACCAGACTGAATTCTGCTGTGCAGAAAATAACATATATATTAATAATCACAGTGGGGTTTATTTACTAAAGTTGGAGAATGCAAAATTAGGCTCATTTCTGCATAGAAACCAATCAGCTTCAAACCTCAGTTTGTTCAATTAAAGTAGAAGTTCCCCCTAACACTAAAATCTGTAAATCTATAGGCATTAACGATCTAATGCCCCGTACACACGATCGGACATGCCGACAACAAAATCCATGCATTTTTCCAACGAATGTTGGCTCAAACTTGTTTTGCATACACACGGTCACACAAAGTTTTCAGAATTTCCGAAGGTCAAGAACGCGGTGACGTACAACACGTACGATGAGCCGAGAAAAATGAAGTTTAATAGCCAGTGCGGCTCTTTTGCTTGATTCCGAGCATGCGTGGCACTTTGTATGTCAGAATTGTGTACCCACAGGCTATATAGGTTAGTCTTAGATCATGGGTGCCTGTAGATTTAGAGATTTTAGAGTTAGGGTGAACTTCTACTTTAAAAGGGGTTGTAAACCTACGTGTTTTTTCACCTTAATGCAGCCATTGCATTAGGGTGAAAGAACACCTGGCAATGACCGACCCCCCAGCTTTACTTACCTGAACCCTAGAACTTGACCCACGGGACGCGCCGTCTCTCTGCCTGGGGTTCTTGGCTCTTGATTGGATAGATTGATAGCAGCGCAGCCATTGGCTCCCGCTGATGTCAATCAAATCCAATGACGCGGGCGCTGGGGGGCGGGGCCGAGTCCTGCATTCAGCCTCTATGAATGCCTAATGCTGGACTTGGGAGCGTGCCCACAAGGTAACCCCCCCCCCCCCGGGAGAGCGCTTCTCCCAGGGGGTTAACTGATGTGGGGAGGAGACGCGAGAGCCGCCAAGGGACCCCAGAAGAGCAGGTTCGGGGCCACTCTGTGCAAAACGAGCTGCACAGTGGAGGTAAGCATGACATGTTTGTTATTAAAAAAAAAAAAACGAACCCTTACAATCACTTTAAGCTTTGGCAATGAAACCTGAAAAGCTAATTGGTCTCTATGCAGAAGTGAGCCTGATTTTTCACGCTCCAGTTTTAGTAAATAAACCCCAAAGGCTCAGTGGGAGGGATTCCCTCATCAACACTGACTATGTTTGCAGAAAAGGAAATCATTCCGTCTATGTCCGGCTTTACTTATGCTAACTCTATGAAAAATACAATGGTTTGTTTCAAATGCCTGGAGGTCTATTTTAAATAACTGTGCTGAAATCTGCAGGAATCATCTTTCAGTGACCTGATCACAATAAAGATTTTTTTTTTTTTAAATAAAACTATCCAGCCACAAAATATAGATTTACATTGCAGTGTATTTATCATAAAGAGACATTCCGGGACATGCTGAGCTACACAAAACTAGTAGGAGGATTTCCCCACCTCAGCACAATCAGACATGTAACCATGCTGGAGGGTTATGCAGGGTCATCTCTATTTCCTGTTTTTTGGAGGGGATGGAAACCATTTTCGGCAATTGCACACATTTTTCCAAGACTGGAACAGCAAGTTATATATGAAAATGCTGTATGTCTCAAATGAGAACTAAAATGATTTGAGCTAAACAGTTTTGTTCAGTCTTATGTGAACATGACCACAGCATTCCCAATTTGGCAATTTTGAATGGCACACAACTTGTCCCATGCATGGCTTTTCCAGTTCTTAAATCACTTGGGTCTAATGCACACTGGACAATGGCCCAGCTCTTCTAAATGTCTTTCTCCTGGCAAGAGAAAGGCAGCGTCAAAAACGCACCTAAAGCAACGTTCTTGCAAATGTTTTTAGAGGCGTTTATTCTTGTCAACCGATTGGGCATTTATTCCTTTAATTGGCCAATTTTAATTTATAAAAGACAGATTCAATTTTGTAAAATACGTACCTGGACTGACAGTCCCATCACTATGTGGTTTGTCTGATGCCACACAGTAGTAAAAAGTCCTGGCCAGTAGTGCATCCTAAGATCCACAGAGTTTTGTGAATGAATGAACTACAAGTACCAAAATCCTTTGTGGTTGTAGGTTTGTAGCTCTCAATGACTTATCACGGCGCTGTGGAGCACTGTGGTAGTTCATCGTTTTTTTCTGTCAGTGTATCTGCTTGCCCGTACAATGTACAGTCAGACAGCTTACACTGACGGTCTGCAGGAGACCTGCATGGCACCAGCAATCTGTTGATCGTTGGTTCATTGCTTTCCTGGCTTCTAAAAAAAAAAAAAAAAAAAAAAAAAAAAGAGTAAATGTACATTGTTTTTCCTGCAAAAAACTGTGCATTTATTTATTTTAAAAGACAAGTATGGGTTTTTTGTTTTGCCTAATCATACTTACCTAGGTGGATGCAGCTTCGGACTGATGCTGCATCTGTCCCCCGCCGCCTCTTCACTGAGAATTGAGCCACAGAACACTGCAGATGTCTCAGTTCTCTCACCTTCCCAGAGAGCTACTGCCTGTCAGTCAGCATTTCTCCTGCTCTGCTCCTCTACACTCATTGGAGCGCTGACCTGTGGAGGGGCGGGGAGCTGCTGTCTTAGTGGCTCGCTGAGACTGCCATCAGTCCAGGCAGCTGGCGGATCCAGACTTCCTAAGACGGGATGACGCGCTACCTGGACTGATCCTGGTGACGTCAGCGGAGAGGGGACTTTAGACCGCTCTCCTCTGAAAATTGGTCACAGGAGTGCAAAATTAATTGCACTCCTGTGACCTATAGGAGAAGCCCAGCTTAAAAAAGCTCAGGCTAGACTTCTCCTTTAAAGATGAATTTATCCTTTAAGCTGTGACAATAAAACCTGGAAGCTGACTGGCTTCTGTGTGCACCAGTTTTAGTAAATCCACCCCCCCTCAATGTCCTGGCTCTGACATGCTGCCGGCTTATGATTTATCTTCTCTGCACTGGAAAAATATCAGTAGTTGTAGACATGTGCCAATGTTGGACTGAGTAAAACATTGGCACATGTCTACAACTGCTCTTGAATTTACTGCTGTTATGGCACCACAAGTTCCAGCATGTCCTTTTTTAGTATGTGGTGTGCAGGTCATAATGACGCTTGGAAATCCAGAAAAAGCTATAAAGCCACAACTCATGTCTCCCATATGCTATGCATACCTGCTCTATAAAATATTATTAAACTATAAGATTTGCTGAAGCATACACAAAAAACATTTACCTGCCAATAATCACAATATAGCCATCGTTCAGGTCAGTCATTTTCAGTGCCAGGGTTTTGACTAGCAGTGCAGACTCCAGGAAGGATCCAGCACTAGACTATCAGCAGACTTTCACAACCCCACTATTTACTTTCTGCTGTCAGGATGTCTCGTGTAATCCTCTTCCTTATTGGCTGCTCTGGAAAGCTCCAGCCTAAAAGATATTAAGAAGACAGTGATTGGCTAATGAAAATCTCTCCAACTCCCTGCCTTCATTTCATACAAATCTGTCAGCCAGAGTTCCAGGGTTGACATGCTAATACAACTCTAAAAAATACATATCTGCAGTATTGATTATTGTTCTGAGTGATACAGCAACATATTTACCAGCAGCAGAAGAGACATCCGTCAGACTTAATCAATGCAGGTTATAATAAGATATCACAGCTATCTGCTGGATCAGTTTATCAATAAAGCAGCGCTTATGTAACTGAAGCTTGCTTTTATATCGCTTGAGGACAGGTTTATGTAAAAAAAAAAAAAGATCTGTGCAAAGTTCATGAGAAGACAAATATCACGCGGATGGAATGGGTCAGCTCGAAAGCTTTGGGGTGGGATAAGTCAGCCATTAAAGATGATCTTTGGGGAAATGCTGCATATAGAGAGAGTGCGATGAGTCAAAGAACATTAAAGTAGTTGTAAACCCACATGGTAAAAAAAAAAAGTCCTGCAAGACAAAGGCATAATGAGCTAGTATGCCTAGCATACTAGCTCATTATGTAATACTCACCTGAGATCGAAGCCCTCGCTGCGGTGTCCGTACACAGCACCGGCCGGCAACATTTCTCCCTGAAGTTACTTCCGGGTATCGCGGCACTGGCGCTATGATTAGCCGGGGGCCGTGATGACATGCGCGGGGGAGCCGTCGGTAACGGCACACTCACTGAAGCAAACGGCACGTACGTGCCATTGCTTCAGTGCGCATGCGCCAATGACGTCGGAACATGCAGATATAGGAGATATCTCCTAAACCGTGCAAGTTTAGGAGATATTTGGGGTAGCTACAGGTAAGCCTCATTATAGGCTCACCTGTAGCAAAATTGGGTTGTAAGGGCTTACAACCACTTTAAAAAAGATTTTATTGACAGGGAGCCTTTAGTAGCATGGTCCCTTTACCCCTGACACATGCAAGTCATCTGTAAGAGTGCTTAGAGTTGTCTGAACTCTCTTGGCTTGCTGCGGGTCTGACATGGAAGCCCACTGATGAAATCCATAGTTTGTATAGGTCAGAGCTGCATTATGCTGATGGCACATCTCCCAACTGTCCCTGATTTCGAGGGACTGCCCCTTTTTGAAACAAATGCACCATTTATCTAGCAATCAAAAAAGTGTTTCCCAGGGCTAAACTTTTCATCCAATTTCTAAATTGCTGCATTTTTAAATTCCAACAGCCAATATAAAGAAATAGTAGTAGTAAAAAAAGCAATTTTTTTTTGTACAATTCTCCTTTAAGGGGGTGTGGCAGGGGATGCATCCTATACCTATATACTTTTGCAAATACGAGGGAAGGCCAATACCTTCTTACCTTCACCAAGATCCAGATGTGCTAGGTATCTGAAATGTAGTCCACTGACTTCCTTCTCTACATATCTACCTGTTATGGTTACACACTTCTCACATCTGTGGAACAGACCTTTAATACCATCTGTGTAGAAGTATGCAGATTTAGAGGAAAATCAGCTATCAACTTCAGTAATGGCTGCCTCATCATTGCGGAAATGTCTTCCACGTAAATGTTTCTTCAGGTTTGGAAACAGTAAGATGTCCGAAGGTGCTGGGTCAGATGAGTAAGGTGGATGGGGCAGAAATTCATAGCAACGATCACAAACAAAAGTGACAGTTGGTACAGGTCCAACTGCTTTGTGCACATTCCACTCATTGCTGTTTTTGGAAAGGTGTCAGTAACCTGGGAACCCGACGTGCAGCCACTTTGCTCGAATGCAAGATGTTATGTAATATATTGTAAACTGACCCCCTACTAAATGTTCACCTCCTTAGCTAAGAAACTAATAGTCACAGGTCTATCTTCAAGCACTAGCTGCTCAACTTTCGCCACTACACTTGGTTCTGGGGCAGTTGATGGATGACCTTCCCTTGGGTCATCCTGTATATTTGTGCGACCACACTTGAATTCTCTCTTCCATCGTTTGACAGTCTCATATGATGGAAAATCCTCTCAATACACTGCTGACATCTCTTCATGGATTATTTGGGCAGATTTCCCTTGAAGATGGAGGAACCTAATCACGGCTCGTTGTTCAACTTTGTCCGGTATGACACCTACTCCATTTCTTTTGGCTCGAACTATTATTAACCACGACCTACAAAAACATTGGCATGCATATTACTAAGATATCCACCTATAAACCTGCAAAATTTCAGATCCCTAGCACATCTAGATCATGGTGAGAGTAAGAACTTATTGGCCTCCCGTTATAGGTGTCCCTCATTCCCATCTCAAAAAGTTGGGACATATGCCGACGGTGTCGGGAAGCATGAAAGCTATGGGAGTCAGAGAAAGCATTTCTACATCTCATAAATTAAGGGGGGGGGGGGTTCCTATCCTTTGTACTCGCTAAAAGTGGAACAGCCTTTTAATCTGACTTGCCCACGTGTTTTATAGACTCATGACATGTAATCAATTAATCCTATACCAAGGATTTCCTGATTCAAATCCATGCTTTGTATTTTGACCTGTGTGCTTGGAAATGCTTCACAGTCCACAGGCACCACGTGCACACCAAAACAACCTTTAGGAGTTGTCTCCTCCTCCAACTCACCATGACTCAGCAATGGTCTTCAAAATTTTTTATTTTTTTTCAAATGACACCTGCAAGTGTGACTTGCTTTTTTTTGTACCTTATATGACTGAAGTTGAATGATAAATAAAAATTAGTTACCCAGTAAAAATAAAACCTGCCAAACGAGACAACAATCATTAAAAGTGAAGTAAACAAATAAAAAAAAACTTAATATGAAACTTAGCAAGAAAAAGCAGAGGAGCTCACACTCCTATGTGTGATGAACATTTGTGATCTCGCTCAGCACACCTCTCAACGTTACACAATCAACGCAACTCTAATGCCGTGGGTGGACTTTTCGCCATCAAAGGTCCGACGGACTTTCAAAAGAACGGACTTGCCTACACACGTTCACACCAAAGTCTGATGGATTTGTACGTGATGACATACGACCGGACTAAAATAAGGAAGTTGATAGCCAGTAGCCAATAGCTGCCCTAGCGTCGGTTTTCGTCCGTCGGACTAGCATACAGATGAGCAGATTTTTCGACTGGACTCGAGTCTGTCGAAAAGATTTGAAACATGTTCCAAATCTAAAGTCCGTCTGATTTTCGACAGAAAAAGTCCGCTGCAGGTCCAATGAAGCCCACACACGGTCGAATTGTCCGACAGATTCGTCCCGTCGGACCAGTCCAGTCGAAAAGTCCGCCGGTGTGTACACGGCATAAGGCTTAATGTACACAGGACATTTTTACAACCTCTCCTGAACGATTTAACTTGACAGATAGTAACCCAAGTTTAAAACGTCAGTTTTGCCGCATTTACATGCTGCGTTTGCGTTTAGAAGCGTTTGAAAAAAATAATCTTTTTTTTTTTTTAAATAGCCAAAAATGAAAAACGCCTGTAAACAAAACGAGTTACCGTGTTTAGCCACGTTTGGCTTTTGAAATGCCTCTAAACACAGCTTCTGAACGCATTTTTTTGGGTCCCAAAAATAGCCTCTAAAACGCAACTGCCTAGAAACGAACTATAAACGAACCGTGTACATGTACTGTAAAGATAACAGAGGAGAGTTCAGGAGCAGTTGAAAAAAAAGCCCAACTGCTCCTAAACGTTCGTTTACCAGCAGCAGTGTACATGAGGCCCAGTGCAGTGTTTCTCAACTCCAGTCCTCAAGGAGCACCAACAGGTCATGTTTTCAGGATTTCCACTATTTTGCACATGTGATTTGATCAGTTTCACCACCTTAGTAATGACCACAGTCGTTTCATCTGAGGGAAATCCTGAAAACATGACCTGTTGGTGCGCCTTGAGGACTGGAGTTGAGAAACACTGGCCTAGTGTGTCAAACCAGCTCAAAGGCACTGGGGTCTTCCAAAATTCCTGTGTTTACAGTTTATAACCAGAAGGGGTCCCTGCACTCAGACCTCAACAATCAGGTCTTTGCAGCATCACCTAATGGGACTCCTGGGCAGTGTTAATTTCGTTGACGAAAATATTTGTCATAATTTGTCAGCTGCATGTTTTCAATTATGAAAACTAAAACGAAAATAAAATTTGAATTAAAGTGTTACTAAACCCAGGACATTGCATTCAGTATATCAGGTCTCCCACGGTACACAGAACATGGAAATGTGATCATTTTAGTAAATATAAACTGCTAAATACTTTTTCTCATCAGCAGTATATAGCAGTCTTGCGACTTCTATCAGTGTCTGGCCGAGCACAGGTTAAAGCTTGTAGGAGGAGTTTTCATTTTCCTCTGACTGTCCTATGAGGCTGCAAGACCCCTGACTCTGTCTGGACAGTGCTGATTGGCCCTGTGCTGATCACATGCACCCTCCCAAGAAGAAAAATAAACTCTAGCAAAACACCAAACTGAGCATGTGCAAAGTGCCCCCCCCCATTCCAATTTTTATCAACAATCAAAAACAGAACAAAAATATGAAGAAGAAACGTTTACCCACCTGAACTTCTGCTTTTCTCAGCGTTCTGCCTGTCTGTTAAAGCCTCAGCCCCCTGACAAGTTGTATTGGCTAAACAAGGAAGAGAAATAGCCCCTTCCCCTTTGGATCATGGCTTGGGCCTAAGCCTCATGGCTCTGGCCCTCTCTTCAACATCTGAGCACAGCTGGAAGAAACAAGCCTCGCGGAGGACCTTGTGATAAGTATCTATGATGTTCTTGTATTATATGTTCTGATTGTTGGTCGGTGTTTGTAATATCTTTCTCTAGTATTTCATGTTAGCTTTCTTATTTCCTTGGGAAATAAATAAGACTTTATTACTTAGAAACCGTGTTTTTGGTTTCATTGCTAACCTTGTATTATTCTGATATCAACAGTAACACGTGGTCAGAGTTTAAATAGACTAACTATAGGGATTAGACAAATATACAGATGCAATAATATTTATTGTATCATAATATATATATATCTATATATATATATATATATATATATACACACATACATACATATATATACACACACATACATATATATACACACACATACATATATATATATATATATATATATATGTGTGTGTATATATATGTATGTATGTATATACATATATATACATATGTATGTATGTATATACATATATATATTTAGATTTTTACTAGAGGAGTATATAATGAGTTTGGGAATTCTGGAGAAATGGTTAGTGTTACTAAACCCACAACAATAAAAGTAATTTTAGTCGACTATAATACAACTAAAACAATTTAGATGACTAAAATATGACTAAAAACAGCATTTTAGTGAAAAGATATGACTAAAACGAAATCGAAATTTTAAGTCAAAATTAACACTGCACCAGGGGGGGGGGTGCGGAGCCAGCGCGGGGCATGATGTGAGGAGTGCAGGACCTGAGCTCTGTCTACAGACCTGTAATCCTGCTGTGATCCTGGATTAGCGGCACCCAAATCCTGTACAGATTTGCTGGGGATGTGTGCATGGACCCCTCGGGAACCTCCGGGGATGGTGAAGTACAGGCCCCCCTGGCCTAAAACGACGGGAGAACGGCTGGCGCGGTAAGCCTGGGGATCCCAAAATGGCGCCGGCTCACAGGAGGAGGAGGAATGGCCGCTGCTCCAGAGACCTGTGGGAGGACCTGCAACAGGCATCCCCCCCCCAGGATAGAGTGAGTCCTAAGCCCCAGAGGGGTGAAGTGCTGAGAAGGGGGAGATCGCTGGACAGGCTGAGAGACATAAGGGACAGATCTGCTAAGGAGGTGGAGGGGGAGGATGAGCCGTCCCTGACCCAGATTATGACTGCAATACAGGGCTGCCAGAGTAAACTGATAGATCACTTTAAGGGGCTCAAGATTCTCCTTTCTAAAACATGATATGCAGAAGCTGCGGGAGAAAGCACAGGCTACTGACCGCCGCATTGCTTCTCTGGAGGACACTGTCAGGCTTTTAGACACAGCTGCGCAGGTGACAAAAAAGATCCTGTCTGAGCACACTTTAAAGATGGCTGACATGGAAGACCGCATGAGAAGGAACAATATAAGGCTGGTGGGGTTCCCCGAGGGAGTGGAGGGGAGACACCCAGAAGAGTTTCTAGAGAAATGGCTGATCGAGCACATGGATTCTGGCACTTTCACAAAACTGTTTGCCATTGAACGGGCACACCGTATTCCGGGCCGGGCGCCCCCAAAAGGGAGCCCCTCCTAGATCTATGATAGAGAAGATACTGCACTTCCGGGACTGGGAGAATATACTACGAGGGGCTAGAACTGTCCCTGAGATGTCGTTCGATGGCTATCGAATATCGATCTATGCTGACTTTTCTGCGGTTACCCAGAAACAAAGAGCCTCTTTTCAGCCTGTAAAGAAAAGATTGAGGGATCTCAACCTGATCTACAGTATGTTGTACCCTGCTAAGCTGCGTATAGTGGAAAATGGGAAAACATATTTTTTCACTAACCCTACTGAAGCCTTGGAGTGGATGGATGCACGTGGCCGCCAGAGAGGCAGATCCTCTTCCCGTTCGCCTAGATTTGGGCCCCCCACTGGAGAGAACAAGTGATGGGAGAAAGGATGGAATTGTCGGGGATGGCCTATTTGGTTGTTTACCTGGATTACTTCTACCGCTTATGAAAATAATCCCTGTAATTTGTTTTTTTTTTTCTTTTTGTCGGGACAGAAACTTTTGAGATGGTCCTGCCGCTGTTGCACGTTAGTACTTTGAAAATTTAACCTTACAGTTTTCTTGCCATGCAACCCTCGTCACGGAGATACTGACACAGGAAATCTTTGTTACTAAGGTGTTTGATGCTGACATGTGCCGTTCTTAAAAGCTGAGTCTGTGGACTGCTCTCAGGGCATATTAAGCAAAGAGGAAGGAAAAGAGGAAAAGGGAAAAGAAAGGTTCTTTTTCCGATTATCAGGAACGGTTTTTTCTTTTTATTCCTCCATTTTTTGTGGGGAGAACGGTCTTTTTTTTTGGTCTCTGGTACAGAAAGGCCGTTTTTTTTTTTTTGACGACCTGGTTTATGTGACAGTTTTAAGTCTCATCTCTGCTGCCTATTTGAACTCAGGTTATGGGTAAAAAGTGCCTAGCAAGTTGGGGCTGGGTGCGGGGAGGGGGGTGGGGGAGGGGGAGGGGGTTCTCTGTTTGTTGGGGAACTTATGTCTGTATTTGGCTGGGATTGTCTGCATTCGGTAAGATTATTCATGAATACTGTGCTCTGTATTTGTGGAAGGAGAAGCCTGGAGCCCCGTGTTTTTTTATTCCGTCTTTATCTCCAGAGGGGAAGGACGTCCAGTTTTTTCATATCTTTAATTTATGGAGGTAAATCTTAAGATTTTGGCCTGGAATGTCAGGGGCCTAAATGCAAAATTTAAACGCTCGTTAGTTTTTGATTACATTAAAAAGTATAAACTTAACCTAATACTTTTTCAGGAGACACATCTCCAGGGCTCCTCTCTCTACATTGCTTACATTGCGGGGGCTTACCATGCCAGTTACTCCTTGTATGCGAGGGGGGTTTCTACTTTACTTACGAAGGCTATGCCTATATCCATTCAAGCAGTCCGGACAGACATTAAAGGGAGGTATGTTATATTGGTGATAGGACAGACATTAAAGGGAGGTATGTTATATTGGTGATACAGGTGATGAATAGATTACTAACAATTGTAAACATATACTGTATTTATCGGCGTATAACACGCACAGGCGTATAACACGCACATTAATTTTAAGGGGGAAGTTTCAGGAAAAAAACTAAAATTTTTAATAAGGAACTTTGAAGCAAAATAAGGGTCAGTGCCCATCTGCAGCCTCACCATTGCCATCAATGCAGCCTGATCAATGCCCATCTGCAGCCTCACAAGTGCCATCAATGCAGCCTCATTAGTCTACATCAATGCAGCCTCACTATTGCCATCAATGTAGCAGCCTTGCCATTGCCATCAATGCAGCAGCCTCACCACTGCCATCAATGCAGCAGCCTCACCACTGCCATCAGTGCAGCCTGATCGATGCCCATTTGCAGCCTAGAGGGGACAGGGAGGGGGGCCGAACAAGCGCCGACAGATTACATACAGTGGGAATCTCCTATGATAGACAGAACAGTGGTCCAATGGTGGCCCTGGAGATGGGACTTTCTATTACAGAGGCCGCCAAGTAAACAAGAGATTCTCACGGTATTTAATCTGATGGCACTCATCCCGCCACCCTCCCTGTCCCCTCAGAGGCAGCAAAAATTGAAGTATTGGCGTATAACACGCACACACTATTTGCACCCGATTTTCATGGTGAAAAAGTGAGTGTTATACGCCAATAAATACAGTATGTCCCTCCTCCCTTTTTGCTAGCTCATTTGGATGACATGATACAAGCTACTGAGATAGCGGAGGGAAAGATATTCATTTTGGGTGATTTCAATTCTGTATCTGTACCAATTTTGGATAGATTGGGGGCAGCAGCTGACACTCCAGCCCCCCTTGCGGGGTGGATGTCTACTCATGGACTTAGAGATGTCTGACAGTTTCATCATCCTGATGCTAAGGAGTACTCCTGTTATTCGGAAACGCACAAGACTCTCTCCAGAATAGACACTATTCTGTCAGAGGGGGAGGGAATGGATATGGTAGGGAAGGTTTCCTATCTACCCAGAGCCATATTTGACCATTCTCCCATGTTATTGGAACTTAAGCTGGGGCCAAACCTGGTATACGCTTGTGGCGGATGGAGGCTAGCTGGCTTCAGGAAGAATATATAAAGCTTAAGTGTACGGAGGCCATTAGACAGTTCTTGGTTGACAATGGTAACTTTGGGACATCTCCTCTTCAGTGGGAGGCTTTTAAGGCCACACTGAGGGGAGTGTTCATAGCAGAGGTGCATGGGTTCAAAAAGCAGTTAGCCTCTACAATACAGTGTAAAGAATCGGAGGTGACATTAGCAGAAGCAGAATATATTAGAGATCCCACTAGCGAGAGGTTATTGACTTTATGCATGAGAACCAGGGAGTACAAGACGGCCCTTACTGAGAGTTCCACAAAACTTAGCCTTGCTCAACGCAGGCGTATATTTAAATTCGGCGACAAGAATGGCAGACTCCTGGCGGATTAAGTTCCGGTGTGTATTAAATCAGTTTATGACAACTGTAGGCTGGAAGTCTGTGAATCAGCCGATATTTTGAAAACTTTTGTTCAAGTCTATGCAGAATTATACAAGTCTTTTTCGGAATCTTCAAACTGCCCATGACAACTCCGGGACTAGAATGGTGGCCTCTTTAAACACTAAGAAGGCCTTTGACTCCGTGGAGTGGTCTTATTTGTTCCGCCTATTGGAGTCATATGGCCCTGTTTTCATTTCATGGGTATGGCTCTTGTACACGGATCCATTGATTAGACTGAAGGTTAATGGTATTGTTTCAGACTCATTCCCAATATTCCGGGGCACAAGGCAGGGGTGTCCTCTTTCACCCCTCCTGTGTGCCTTGCCATCGAGCCCTTAGCGGTTAAGATAAGATCTACCTCAGATTTGACTGGTCTGAGGCTTGGGGAGTTTGAGGAGCAAGTGTCACTCTATGCAGATGACATGCTGCTATATCTACAGGATCCGGGGCCCTCGCTCTCATAAGCCTTCCGATTGATTCAGGAGTTTGGAGACTACTCAGGATTTCGTATAACTTGGAAAAAATCCTCCCTTTTCCCTATTGATGAGGCGGTGGTAGTTCCACCAGATTGTCCTATCCCTTTATCTAACTCCTTCAGGTACCTGGGGGTTGAGGTGCAGCTCCCCATCTCTAGGTACCTGGAGAACAATTTGTCGCCTATTGTGGGAAATTTTCGAGAGAGGGTGCAGAGATGGAGGAATTTACCGATCAACCTCTTAGGAAGGATAAATTTGTTTAAGATGATCTTCCTTCCTAAGTTTCTTTACATTCTCTCAAACTCCCCTGTTTTTGTGACAAATTTTCAGACACATCGACTCTATCGTTGTGGGATTCCTTTGGGGCTCTAAAGCACCCAGGGTATCCCTCGCGATCTTGAAACTACCAGTTACAATGGGGGGGGGGGGGGGTGGCCCTTCCCGATCTCCGCTCTTATTTTATGGCCTCACATTTAGCCTTTTTGCACCGGCGACTTTTTCCGCAGAAGCCTAATGCCACTACATTGTTGGAGGCAGCTGTTGCTACCTCACAAGAAACCCTCCAGAATATGCTCTATAGGAAGGGGATTCTGGGGAGGAGGGTGGGATCAGTTATGGCACTGCCTGGGAAAGTATTTCACTTGTGCTCCCAATGGTGGAAGGATACACCCTTGTGGCTGTCTCCGAATAGCCCTTTGTGGTGTAACGGATCTTTGGGGGAGTTTTTAAAACTACCTGATGGTCAAAAGACCTGGGCACAATATGGTATTAAGTACCTACACCAAATTTGCCATAATGATCGTTTATCCACTTTTGACCAATTGAGAGAACAATTTGCAGTACCCAAAACTTGGCTTTTCCGATATACGCAGTTGAGACATGCATTGAAGGCTCAGTTTGGGGGGGGGGATACAATTCTGGTCCAGAACATGGACTTGGAGAAGGTTCTGATTGATCCGGATCCATCTAAGCGAATCTCTAGATATTATGGGGCAGTGGGTCCAGGAGTAAAGATGTTAACGGCTAGGACCAATGAGAGGTGGGAGATGATTGTCCCGGAGTTGTCGGAAGAACTGTGGCAGGAGGTTCTGGACACATATTTGGTGTCGGTTATCTCCTCTACAGACAAAATGATTCAGTTTCAGTATCTTCATGAACAGTATTATACTCCAGTTAGGCTCTACCGAATGCAAAGAAAGGAAACTGCTATATGTTACAAATCTATGGAGGAGGAAGGCACTTTCATACACATGGTATGGGAGTGCAAAAGGGTAAGAGCACTGTGGTCACAGGTAACTGAATTTATTTCTGATAAGTTTGCCTTGCCTAACATTTGCTCTCCCCTACGGTGCCTACTCAGGGTCTTTGATCAGGAGGAGATTAATACATGTACTAAATTGTTCCTTAGGATTCTATACTTTGAGGTGAGAAAACTCATTGCCAGACGCTGGATTCATGATGAACAATTGACTCTGGGAATGTGGATAAAAATAGTAAATGCGGATGTGATGATGTATAAGATGACCTATGAAGCTAGGGGAGCTCCTAAGAAGTTTAGGAAGGTATAGTTTAGATGGGTGGACTCTGAAAACACTGGAGGAGGAAGAACCACTGAATAATAGATAGTAGGAACTGGTTTTTGCTGCCAAACAGAAAATGACGGGAGGATAGGAGACATTCTCCTCTTACGGTGGTAGGGCATGGATTCTCATGTTTTATTGCACAGAACACTAAGACCCCTTTCACACCAAGGGCGTATTGCAGGCGCTATAGCGTTAAAAATAGCGCCTGCAATCCGCCCTCAAACAGCTGCTCCATTGTCTGCAGTGTGAAAGCCCGAGGGCTTTCACACCGGAGCGCTGCGCTGGCAGGACGGGAAAAAAAGTCCTGCCAGCAGCTTCTTTCGAGCGGTGAAGGAGCGGTGTGTTTACTGCTCCTCCACCGCTGCTCCCCATTGAAATCAATGGGGCAGCGCTGGGATACCGCCGGCAAAATGCAGGTATTGCGGCGCACTGCGGGCGGTTTTAACCCTTTTTCGGCCGCTAGCGGGGGGTAAAAGCGCCCCGCTAGCGGACGAAATACGCTGCTAATCCGACGGTAAAACGCCGACGGTAAAACGCTAAAAATAACGGCGTTTTATTGCTGACGCTGCAGGCGGCCCGGTGTGAAAGGGCTCTGAATGCAAACCTCTCAGGGGGGGAGGGTTTTTTTTCTCTTCTCTGGTTGGGGTGTACGGAGGAGGCGTTCACCCTCTGAGGGTGGGATGCCTGGTCTGTCGTCTCTCCCAGGGAGAGCACTGGGTGGGGGTGTGGTGTTTTATTGTTATGAGAGGTTCTCTCTTGCTTTGTAAAAAAAAATGCACATATACTACAAAAGTAGAATAAGGTTGGAAATCCACGTGGCATATGAAGGGTAGATGGATATTTGCACTGGTGATGTAATGGGCATGCAATTTCTGCTTTCTTATTGATGATGTAACCCTATCTACTGTGATGTATGCTTCTTCTGTTATGTGCACAATAAAAATTCTTTAAAAAAAAAAAAATAACACTGCTCCTGGGCTGGTAAAGCACTCGGCCTATTTCAGCACTCTGCAGCTCTGGCTGTAGAAACTGGGGGTATGGGGTTGTATTACCCCACAAAACAAATCACCCAAGTACCACCCACATAGTAGCAATATGATCAATAGCAATAATAAAAGGAAACAAAAGTGTGGAAAATTATTGCTGCAAACCTATACCGAGGTTTAACCAGCCGCCGCAGTTATACTACTGTCATGGTACGTTGGCTCTTCAAAGCGATATAGCAGGCGCACACGCGCCTGCAGCGTGTCCCCGGAGCCGATGCGCGTGACAGCCAGGCGCGATCGCAATCACCGCGGGCACGAGAGCCAGAATCGGGATTTGTGTGTAAACACACAAATCCCTGTTCTGACGGGGAGGAGAAACAGATCTGTTCCTACCACGTATCTGGCTCCTCCTCTAGTCAGTCCTATCCCCTCACAGTTAGAAACACACCTAGGGAACACATTTAACCCCTTGATCGCCCCCTAGTGTTAACCCCTTCCCTGCCAGTGACATTTACACAGTAATCAGTGGCTATTTATAGCCCTGATCGCTGTATAAATATCACTGGTCCCAAAAAAGTGTCAAAAGTGTCCGATCTGTCCGCCACAATGTTGCTGTCCCGCTAAAAATCGTAGATCGCCACCATTACTAGTAAAAAATAAATAATACAAATGCCATAAATCTATCCCCTATTTTGTAGACGCTATAACTTTTGCGCAAACCAATATATGCTTACTGCGATTTTTTTTACCAAAAATATGTAGAATACACATTGGCCTAAACTAATGAATAAATTAGTTTACATTTTTGGGGGATATTTATTATAGCAAAAAGTAAAAAAAAAAAAAAATAGGATTTTTATAACAGCTTACCTGTAAAATACTTTTCTTGGAGTACATAACGGGACACAGAGCCATAGTAATAACTATGTGGGTTATATAGGCCAACTTTAGGTGATGGACACTGGCACACCCTAAGACAGGAAGTTCACTCCCTATATAACCCCTCCCATTACCAGGAGTACCTCAGTTTTTGTAGCAAAGCAATATAAGTGTATCCAAAGAGGGGAGGGACCTCTGTGTTGTACTCCAAGATAAGGATTTTACATGTAAGCTGTTATAAAAATCCTATTTTCTTTATCGTACGTCACAGGACATAGAGCCATAGTAATAACTATGTGGGATGTCCCAGAGCAATGCTATCTGAGGGGAGGGAGACACTAAAAAGTAGGGCGCCATCAGACCTGAGGACCTATACTGTTGCCTGCAGCACACTGCGTCCAAAGGCGATATCCTCATGGCTTTTTACATCCACCTGATAGAATCTGGTGAATGTATGGACTGAAGACCAAGTTGCGGCCTTGCAGACTTGAGCCATGGAGGCCTGGTGATGCACTGCCCATGAAGCACTAACAGCCCTGCTGGAGTGCGCTTTGATTGGAAAAGGTGGAATCTTCCTCCTCAAACCATAGGCTTGAACAATTACTTGCCAAATCCACTTAGAAATAGTAGATTTCGATGCTGCCTGTCCTTTTCTAGGACCTTCAGGCAACACAAACAAAACATCGAATCTGAGCAGTGGCCTTCAAGTAGACTTTGACTGCTCTCACTACATCAAGAGAACATAGCGATTTTTCTTCCATAGAACAGGGCTCTGTAAAAAATGAAGGTAGAACAATATCCTGGTTTAGATGAAAACCTGACACTACCTTCGGCAGAAAGCTAAGATGAGGACGCAATACCACCTTATCTTTGTGAATAATTAAATACGGTTCTTTACAGGAAAGAGCAGCTAACTGATACTCTTCTTGCAGAAGAAATAGCAACCAGAAAAACTAACTTCCTTGTCAAAAGGTTTAAGGGAGTATGACCAGGGCCATCTTAAGAGCATTATAGGCCCCCGGGCAATACAGTGCACTGGGGCCCTGTCTTCACAATCACGCACGAGAATAAAAATGCTAATTATTAATAAGGCTATATTTCTTGGTACTTCCAACAAAATCAGTGTTTAAACATTAACACAACGTTTGGACAATATAACACGAGTTTGATGGGCACAGTGGCAGCGTTTCATGGGCATAGTGGCTGCATTTAATGGGCACAGTGGCAGCTTTTGATGGGCACAGTGGCTGTGTTTGATGGGCACAGTGGCAGCTTCTGATGGGCACAGTGGCAGCTTTGATGGGCACAGTGGCAGCTTTGATGGGCACAGTGGCAGCTTTGATGGGCACAGTGGCAGCTTTGATGGGCACAGTGGCTGTGTTTGATGGGCACAGTGGCTGTGTTTGATGGGCATAGTGGCAGCTTTTGAGGGGCACAGATAGTGGCTGTGTGATGCACAACTTGAACTTACTTAAGTAGACAGTGTTAGACTTACTTGAGGCCACCGGCCTGGTGCAGTACAGTGTGTCACTCACAGCAGCAAGGCAGCGCCAACTATCAATGGCCGTCTTTCCGCTCCACTCCCTCTCTATGCTGTCTGAAGAACATGGCGGAGGGGGGCAGAGATTGTTCACTAGCAGCTGGGGGGTGCTCGACGCGCTATGAATGCTGGGGTGGCCGCGGCCTCTGACTGACGTCACTGGTTGCTAGCTAGATGATGGGTGGCCGGCGATTCTAGCAAGTGAGCAACCAGTGCAGTCAGTCAACTAAAGCAGCAGATTGGCCCTGGATGGGGCCCTCCAGACAAGTGGGGCCCCCGGGCAACTGCCCAGCATGCCCAGTGGAAAAAACAGCCCCGAGTATGACGTATCGGCTCAAAAGGCTGTTTTTGTAATACCGACAGAACTAAATTCAAGTCCCAAGGTTTCAAGGGTGACCTAACCGGCGGATTAAGCCGCATTACCCCTTGTTTAAAACTAGGGACCAAGGAATGCGAAGCAAGTGGTCGTTGGAACAATATTGATAATGCCAAGACCTGGCCTTTGATGGTACTCAAGGCCAGCTTCATCTCTAACCCTACTTGCAGAAAAGCAAGAATTCTACCTTTGACATACTTTCTAGGATGCCAACCCCTGGATTCACACTAGGAAACATATGCCCTCCAGACTCTATAATAAATTTCTCTGGAAGCTGGCTTCCTTGCATTAACCAAGGTGGATATCACTGACCCTGAAAGCCCACGATTCCATAGAATGTGGGTTTCAATAGCCAAACCATTAAATTTAGCGTTTGTAAGGTAGAATGCAATGCTGGTCCCTGTGACAGCAGGTCTGGATGTGGTGGTAGGGTCCATGGGTCCCCTACCACCATCCTTATGAACTCTGCATACCAAGATCTTCTGGGCCATGCTGGGGCCACAAGAATTACCGACTTCCTTTCCTGGTTGATCCTGCGAAGAAGTTGTGGTAGCAGCAGGATAGGAGGGAATGCATAAATTAGTGAAAACCGATCCCATGGGATCACCAAGGCAAAGTTGTCGACTTTGCTGTTGAACCTGGACGCAAACAGATCTAAATCCGGGACCCCCCCATCTTTGGAATATAGCCAGGAAGATGTCGGGGTGAATGGACCATTCCATTGGGAACAGCTGCTGGCGACTCAAGTAGTCCGCCTGCCAATTCTCTATCCCTGGAATGAAGATTGCCGATATGCTCGGCACATGCTTTTCTGCCCAGGCTAGGATATGGTTCACCTCTCCCTGGGCTGCATGACGTCTAGTGCCCCCTTGGTGATTGATATAGGCCACTGCTGTGGCATTGTTGGTTTAGATCCTGACAGGACAATTCCGCAACCTGAACGTCCAGGCCCTTAGAGCCAAGCTCGCTGCCCGAATGTCTAGAATATTGATGGGCAAGGTCCTTTCGGTTCTGGACCATTTCCCTTGGACAGTCGTCTCCTCCAGGACTGCTCCCCAACCCGAAAGGCTGGCATCTGTTGTTACCACCTTCCAGGTAACTGGCAAGAAGGATTTTCCCCTCTGCAGATTTTTGGTTATCCACCACCAACTGAGGCTCCGGCGCACCTTTGGAGACAGGCGCATTGGGAAATCTAGAGCTTGGACCTTCTTGTTCCAAGCCGATAGGATACTGTTTTGCAGCAGTCTCAAATAAAACTGAGCCTAAGGAATGGCTTTGAATGAAGCCACCATCTTTCCCAACAACCTCATGCAAAGGCGAATAGAAGGATTCTTCTTTGCTCTGATCACCTGAATCAGCTCCTTTAATGGCGCTGATCTTTGCCTCGGGTAAAAATACCCTTTTCTGGGCTGTATCTATGATCAGACCCAAGTACTCTAGACTACTTGATGGTTTTAAAGAAGATTTCTCTAGGTTGAGGATCCAACCTAGGTATTCCAGGTAGTTGATTGTGGTGACCATGCTTTGGTCTAAGCGGGCTACCGACTGGTCTATCAAGAGCAGGTCGTCTAGGTAAGCTATAATTGTTATACCTTGAGCCCTTAATCTGGCCAGAGGAGGGGCCAGGACTTTTGTAAACACCCGAGGTGCAGTAGCTAGACCGAATGGCAAAGCTACAAACAGAAAATGGTGCTATTCTACCTCAAAACGTTGATATTTCTGGTGAGCGGAGAAAATAGGCACATGCAGGTATGCATCCTTGATGACGATTGAAGCCAGAAGTTCTCCTCCTTGTAGGATGGAGACAACTGATCAGATTGATTTCATGCGAAAAGAGTGGATATTCAGGAATCAGTTTAGATCTTTGAGATCTAGAATGGGTCTGACATCCCCATTTGGTTTTTGGCACCGTGAAAAGGCTTGAATAAAACCCCAACCCCTGCTCTTCCATGGGGACCACCATGATCACTTTTTGAGACAAAAGTCGGTCCAATGCTTGAAAGAGAGACTTCTTTTTCTCTGGGGACATTTGATCTGAGAAAACGAGGAGACGAGAACTCTCAGAACTCTAGCTTGTAACCTAGAGATATTGTGGAGACCTCCCATCTGTCTCGAAACTCCTCCTGCCAGACCCTTGAGAACTGCAGAAGTCTTCCCCCCACTCGAGCGAGCGGGGGCGCCCCTTCATAAAAAGGCTTTAGTATTTTGTCTTGTAGGTTTCCTTCCCCAGGACTTCTTTTGTCCCTGGGGTTGACCCTGAGGTTTACCTCTTGAACCTGACAGTTGAGGCTGTCGTGACTGCCTGGAGGCGGATTCCCTTGGCACTGGAGAAGGAGCCCATTTAAATGAAGGACGTTTACTTCTTTTCTTAACTGGCAAAAGGGTACTTTTTCCACTTGAAATTGTTTGGATGTATTTGTCCAAATCATCCCCAAACATCCGTTCACCGTGGAAAGGAAAACTAGCAAGGAGTTTTATGCATGGCGCTTCGGCTGACCAATTTTTCAACCATAAGATTCCACGCATATGCACCAGCCCAAGTGTAAGGCTTGAGGCTTGAAGAATAGAATCTCTCATAGCGTCAATTGCAAACAAAGCCCCTGAAAGCTCGGTTAAAGCCTGGGCCTGCTGATCAGGGATAACCTTGAGCACCTGTCTCAACTAGTCTTTCAAGGACTGACATACACCAATTGCCACCACTGCAGGTTGAGTCACTGAACCTGCCAAAGAAAATGCGTTTAACAGGAATTCCACTTTCTTATCAGTTGGATCCCTAAGCATTTGAGCGTTGTCAACTGGACAAGCCAAACTTTTATTCACAGAGGATATAGCAGCGTCAATTGCTGGTATCTCCCACTTTTTAGTGAATTCTTCCTCCATGGGATAAAGTGCTGAGAATTTTTTAGGAAAATTGCTTTTCTGGGTGATCCCACTCAGAATACATAAGCTGTTCCAGCAATGAATGGACAGCAAAGGCATGCAAAGCTTAAGGAGGCTTTAGCGAACCCAAACAAGAAGTGGGCTTTTCAGCCGACTCAGTTAAGGGTAGCTTAAATGTGGAGCGGACAATTTCAGTAAGAGATTGCACCAGCAATTTTTCAGATTGTGAAGCTGAAGAAGGTTCTTCCGCAATTGACCCCTTTGGAAGAGGAGTCATCAGCCTCTTCATGGTCCCCTGAGGGGAATTCATCCTCTCCCGCCCACCGTTTCTCTCTCTGAGGGTTCTGGGTGGTAGAAGGGGACCTGTTGCGTTTTCTCCCACTCTGGGAAGATGCGATTAAAGCAGCTAACCTTTCTTCCAATCCCAAAAAAGCTGATGAAAAAAACCCCTCAGTAATATAAACAGGGGCTGCAATGTTGGAAACAGTTGCAACACTTGACGGACCTGATGGCTCACCCTGACCAGCCACCCCAGGTCCTGCTCAGCCACTGCTGAGCAAATAGTTCAGCAACTGCCACTACTATTAATGCTCAGCCTGATGCTGAGTAAACGTGCCTTGGGAATGCTTGTGTCACCACTCACATGCCCCCGTCTGCTCATGTCCCTCCGTCAGCCTGCAGCCTGGCAAATGGAGCACTTTATAGCTTATGCAGTCCTGTGGACGTTGAGGCACGCCAACACCGCGCTAAGTCACGCCCCCTCCGGCTTCCCACTGCGCCCCCCTCTTTTCAAAAAAGACTGCCGGGATCGGCGCGTGGGGGGGGGGTGGATAGGAGGAGAGCAGATGGAGAACCGCAGTGCTAAGGCAGTGGAAGAGGGAGCAGAGCGGCATACAGTTGATCATTCTGGACTCCCTCTGCTTATTCATGGAGAGGGGAGTGAAACTCCTGCCCAGGTGTGGGGTGATTTTGTTAAAAAAAAAAAAACCCCTCCAACATCTTACCAGAGGCTTGGGACTGCTTAGCTGGAGGATGCCTGCAGCTTCTGCTGACACAGAGCGAGATATGGGAAGCATGAACAAGGCATGTGCACTTTATAGCCCCCCGGTGGCGACTTTAGGCATGACAACATTTACTACAAGGAGAAAATCCATAAGAAAATTTAAAATTCCTTAGGAATCTCCACTTACCTTATCCTGCTGCAGGATTCTGTGGTAAAACCAAACAGACCCAATCTTCACCCCTTACGGCGGGCTCTTTTAAAACCTTCAAGGACCGGGGTCCCTTTTTATCGGGGTTCCACTCCCTTGGACCTGTATAGCACCCTGCCAGGAAGCTTTATGGCTGAAAAAAACAAAGCACTGGATCCCAGGGTCCAGCTTTCAAAGAGAAGAGTTGCAAGCTAAACCTAATTTCTTCCGTCACGAGGCCCAGGTACCATCCAATTTGGCCTTAATGGCACTTTGAATGGATCTGGCTGCATAGCTTGCCCCAGCAAGGATTACTCCAGCGGAGCTTTAGCATAGCACACCTTTACTCGTTACTAACACCTAAGACACTGGCGAAAAAACTGAGGTACTCCCAGTAATGGGAGGGGTTATATAGGGAGTGAACTTCCTGTCTTAGGGTGTGCCAGTGTCCATCACCTAAAGGTGGCCTATATAACCCACATAGTTATTACTATGGCTCTGTGTCCCGTGATGTACGATAAAGAGATATTGCTTTTTTTGTTTATAACGCAAAAAATTAAAACCGAAAGGGTGATCAAATACCACCAAAATAAAGCTCTATTTGTGGGGAAAAAAAAGACATAAATTTTGTTTGGTTACAACGTTGCAGGACTGTGCCGTTTGGTTACGACACAGTGCCGTATCGCAAAAAATGGCCTGGTCTTTAAGGGGGAAAATCCCTCCGGGGCTGAAGTGGTTAAATATTATAATAGACCTTTACCTTTAGGCCTCATTCACACCATACATGCAGAAAAACTAACATGCAGATTTCACTTGTAGAGACATCAGTATCAAATTCCATCCGCGTCAGTGAGTTTTATACACGTTTCAGATTCTTGTGCGGAAAAAATCTTCACGGTATACTAGTGTTCTGGTGTGAACAGGACATATAGAGAACAATTGTGATTTTTTTTGTGCCCTTGCAGAACGCATGCAGAAAAACTGACATCTCTGCACCATGGTGTGAACAAGGCCTTAAACATACAGACCGATACCGATATTAAAACTTCCAATCTCCAAGCAACAGTTCAGGCATAAGTGGAGGCCCTGGAGATACTTCACGTGTGCTGATGGCCATCTACAAGATCTGACCTGTTCTGGGTTGACATTGAGTTTAGCTGCTTCGTAGTAACTTCCACCTGGAGAGTGACTCCTTTGTTTTATCTTCAACCTTATTTTGCTGTTCCCCAACCCCCCCCCCCCCAAACATTTGTTCGTAGAAATCAGTTAACTTCTCCTTACCACTTAAGATATAGAATGATGTTTTTTAATAATTCAGTGCTGCTATCAGTTATTGTCAGGAGACTTAGTAGACCAGACTGTGTGGACTGCACAGAGATAACCCAAAACGCATGTAAGTGAATAATAATATTTATTAAAATAGGTGATAAATCAGAAAATACAAACAGTGCACAACCAACACAACAAACCCACCAACATCAACAATATATACAGCAAGGGGCAGTACCGGAATCACAGATGTCAGCCAAGCCAGGGTCATACACGGCAGGTCAGCAGGACAAGGGATATACCAGAAACATAAACGTAGCCAAGCCAAGGTCATACACAGGAAGATCAGTAAATGAGGGACAGGGAACCAACAGGACAGAGAGGGGATGGATCAGGCTGGAGGGTACAGGAACACAGAAGGGACCGGGTCAGGATAAGCTTGGGAACAAGGTTGGATGCAGGCTCAGGATCAGTAAACAGGCGAACAAGGTCAGGGCTCAAGGAGAGAGATACCAAGGCAAGCATGTGAGGGCTTGCCGGGTATTTATGTGACTTACCATAATTGTCTTCAAGTAACACCTGAGTGCAGGGAGTGTTGTCTGCTCCATACTGCCAGGATCCGTCCACTGGTGGACGTCAGTACTGCGGCCAAAAGGTGAAATGACACCAGCAGGGAAATATTCTCCTGACAGTTCAAAACTGCCAGGAGACACCTGCTGGTGGACCCCAGTACTGCACGCCAAATGATATATCTTACCAGCGGATGGACCCTTTCCTGACAGTTATATAATCTTTTCTCGTGTTTTATTTTACTATTTCTACATGACAAGTCCTGTTTTCTCTGTTACACCTGGATTATGCTCATCACTGGTCCTTAGGCTACCCTAGACTATTAGAGCAGACCAAGCATTATCTGATATGTTGCTGATGTTCCATACCATATTCTACTTTTTTTGATTTTATCTTCTTTTACCTTCTGCAACTTTATAGTACTTGTCCACTTGCTGCATTTCTACTCTTTTGGATTATGTCTCAACAGAGAGAGCAGACACAATTCTGCACCTTTAGGGCTCAGAGGAAATTTACTTGTGAAAGCTGGGATGGGGGAAAAGGGAATTTTCACCTATAGCTCCAGGTATAAAAGTACTCCTTGAGGGGAAGGTGCCAGTATGTGCTACAGAAGGACTGTGACTGCTCACATGCCGCGTACACACGACCGGTTTTCCCGTCGGAATAAACTCTGAAGGTTTTTCCGACGGAGTTCCGACGGAACTCCGCTGAAACTGTCTTGTGTACACACGATCACACCAATCGTCAAGAACGCGGTGATGTACAGCACGTACGACGGGACTGGAAAAAGGAAGATCAATAGCCAGTAGCCAATAGCTTCCGTCTCGTACTTGCTTCAGAGCATGCGTCGTTTTTGGTCCGTCGGAACAGTATACAGACGAGCGGTTTTCCCGATAGGAATTAGTTCCGTTGGAAATATTTAGAACATGTTCTATTTCTAGGTCCCTCAGAATTTAAGAAAACAAAAGTCCGATGAGGCATACACACGAATGAAATATACGATGAAAAGCTTCAGTTGGACTTTTTCTGTCGGACATTCCGCTCGTGTGTACGCGGCATTATAGGGTCACAGATTTGCCTGTATGTCCTCTCTCTATCAGCATTATTTTTGAGGCTTCCACTAAAGGGCCTAATACTGCTGGGATAGGATTTTTTCACAAAGCTGTCCTCTAAGTCTCTTCATGTGCTTTGGGTATCCTGCAACCTTGACCCTCCTCCATGCATTTTTGCCTGAAACCTGAAAAAAAAAAAAATGGTAAAAAGTAATTTAGAGCAGAGCCTGAGTTTGTCGATGTGCTACAGGGACTAGAAACAGAGCGAGCAGCTTTAAAAAAGATAAGGGGGACCCAGTTTTTTCCCCAGCAACCCTTTCAGCGGTCTTCGCTACACTAGGCTGCATTTTGTATCTGCCAAAACTTTTTTTTTTTTTTTATAGATTATGGAAGGGTTAAAACCTCTGTCAGGTTTTTTTTTTTTTTTGCTGTCTGTTAGGTTGGGGAGATTTGCCCCCCACTTCCTGTTATGGACACACAGATTTCCCTCTAAAAGGAGGCCACATACGAGATTTGTGATAGATTTAGGCACAAGCAACTGCAGACAAGTGACAGATCATCTATAACTCTGTATTTGGAGGTATAGTGTATTAGCACCACATCCCTCTAAATATTCATATTTTTTTTTAAAAACAAAAAGGAAATGGGATTTTATGGGTGACAGGTAAGTCCACCAGAAAAGTAAATTTAAAATGTATACAGTTTATTCAATCAAAAGTTAATATCCATAAACACATACATATTACAAATACACATAAGTAGCTGAACAAGGGATATTGTTACATTGCACTTGGAACTTAGTACACTTGTGTTTTCTACATATTTCGCCAAGTTGGCTTCTTCAGGAAGTATTAAAGTGCAACAGTACAACAATAGAAGTGACACTTTGCTACAATGTAAAGTAGTGAGTGTACAGCTTGTATAACAGTATAAATTTGCTCTCCCCTCAAAATAACTCAACACACAGCCATTAACGACTAAACCACTGGCAACAAAAGTGAGTACACCCCTAAGTGAAAATGTCCAAATTGGGCTCAATTAGCCATTTTCCCTCCCTCAGTGTCATGTGCCTTGTTAGTTTTACAAGGTCTCAGGTGTGAATGAGGAGCAGGTGTGTTAAATTTGGTGTTATCGCTCTCACGCTCCAATACTGGTCACTGGAAGTTCAACATGGCACCTCATGGCAAAGAACTCTCATCTGAAGAAAAGCTTTGAAAAAAAAAGAATTGTTGCTGCAGCCTAGGCTATAAGAAGATTGCCAAGACCCTGAAACTGAGCTGCAGCATACATCAGTTTAACAAGACAGGTTCCACTCAAAACAGGCCTCGCCATAGTCAGCCAAATTCAGAGGTTGTCTTTGGGAAATAGACGTATGAGTGCTGCCAGCATTGCTGCAGAGGTTAAAGGGGTGGGTGGTCAGCCTGTCAGTGCTCAGTCCATATGCCGCACACTGCAGGAAGGAAGCCTCTTCTAAAGATGATGCATAAGAAAGCTTGCAAATAGTTTGCCTGGAACCATGTAAGGTGGTCTAATGAGTCTAATGAGACCAAGATAAACTTATTTGGTTCAGATGGTGTCAAGCGTGTGTGGCAGGAACCAGGTGAGGAGTACAAAGACAAGTGTGTCTTGCCTACAGTCAAGCATGGTGGTGGGAGTGTCATGGTCTGGGACTGCATGAGTGCTACCGGCACTGGGGAGCTACAGTTCATTGAGGGAACTATGAATAACAACATGTACTGTGACATACTGAAGCAGAGCATGATCCCTTCCCTTTGGACATTTTGCCGCAGGGCAGTATTCCAACATGATAACGACCCCAAACACACTACCACTGCCTTGCTAAAGAAGCTGGGGGTAAAGGTGATAGACTGGCCAGGCATGTCTCCAGACCTAAACACTATTGAGCATCTGTAGGGCATCCTCAAATGGAAGATGGAGGAGCGCAAGGTCTCTAACATCCACCAGCTCCGTGATGTCCTCATGGAGGAGTGGAAGAGGACTCCAGTGGCAACCTATGAAGCTCTGGTGAACTCCATGCCCAAGAGGGTTAAGGCTGTGCTGGAAAATAATGGGTCTAATTTGGACATTTTCACTTAGGGGTGTACTCACTTTTGTTGCCAGCGGTTTAGACATTAATGGCTGTGTGTCATTTTGAGGGGACAGCAAATTTACAATGTTATAAGAGCTGTACACTCACTACTGTACAAATGACACAAGGCAACCTGAATCTACAATAAAAACTATATTGCAAATGAGCATATTTCTAGAGCCTATGGCGTTTATGATGCATTAAGTCATCTGAATGCTTGGTGTATAATATTATATATATATATAAAATTTTGTATGTGTGTGTATATATATATATATATATATATATATATATATATATATATATATATATATATATATATATATATATACACACACACACATATATACATATTGCCTGTGTATAACCATTCGCAAATGCATATGCACACACTCGCATGCTTATCGCTAAAGTGTGCACCAATGGAACTATTTAAACTGCAGAAGTCAGCCAGTGCTGTCTGATCTACGATCTACAGCTATTACCTGTTTTATGTGCTGGCTTTTGTTTTTGACCCGGCTTGCCCTGACCTTACTTGAACGCTACCTCCCTTGACCTTGGCCTGTCTCTGGATTTGCTCTGCCTTCTGCTCATCTGCCTGATTCTACATTGCGGTGTAGAGAAGGGAAAGAAAAGGGGAAAAAAACAAGGGGTGGGACGACGCAAATGTTCATGGAGGCAGCAGGAGGGAGAGGGAAGAAAGGAGAAATATGAGAAAGAGTAGGATGAGAGAATAGCATATAGGAGGGGCAGTGAGAAAGAATTTTTCTGGTATCAAAAGAGGGGGGTGGGTGAAGGGAGGGGCGGGTGAGAGGGAGGGGGACTCTCCCACTTGGTCAAGCTAGGTCAGAATAATGTTCACTTGAGAGTTGTATGTATTTTATCGATCGACTGGGACAGGGGAGGAGGGTGTGGGAGGGTAGTGAAAAATGATTGGGGGTTGGGCGAGAGGAGAGTCAAGTAACAGGAAAAAATGCAGGTAGAATGATAATCAGCCACAATACTGAACAAGTGTAATTACAGCATAACAAATGGGCAGGAGAAAACCCAACATTCAAGTTTTATGCGTCTTCAGAGAAACTAGAAAGTTTCAGTAGGCAATTTTATTAGAACAATCATCCAGAAACAATACAGGTGATGAAGCGCATGGGGGGAGAAAGGGGGGGGCGGAATAGGGAAAAGGAGAGAGAAAGAGGGGAATTCCTCCCCTCTTTATATCAACACTGAAAACACATGTTTATGGGGTAGGCAGAAGACTGCCATTTCTGAAAGAACTGAAGTAGGCTAGGTAGGCCAGACCACTATGAGCCATACCAAGAGTTCACCATAGAGACGACAAACACATAGGAAGCATCTCTGCCGGGGGGTCCATAACACACATTGTGGACACATAGGGTAACAACAAAGGCTAACAACAGCAGGTAACTGGTAAGAGGGCTACGTGAGCCCAGAACAAGTTGTGTAGGCACATAGCCCTGAAGGCAAAAGGCAATCGTGGTTGAGGGAACAAAGGGGAATTGAGTAGACCAAGCGAGAAGAGGCAGTGCCACATGTGTACGAGGGAGGTGTACCAAATAATGAAGGGTAGCTTCTTCAGAGGGAACCCCCTAAATGTATATTGCAAACATGTAAAAATGGTTACTCAAAAACAAAATGTTAGCGGGTGACAGCCAGGAAGGCTGCATGAACCCAAGTCAGATTGTAGAGATCTACAAGCCTAGAGGCAAGGTTGTCCATTTGTGGGCCAGGTGAGCCATGGATCGCAGGAGAGGAAAGGCTGAGTGCATCAACCAGCACCTACAGTCTGGTAGGTTTGGGAGAGAAGAAGCTGCATAGTTTGTTCCCGATGCAATGAGGAGGTAAATGGAGGCTTCTGCTGAAAAGATTGTAGCCAGGATGGATGAGGAGTGTTGGACGGGCCCAGTGGGTCTGGTGGGAGCTGTAGCCCAAGCTCCTGGAAGCGGGCATGTAACGACTGTAGGTTTGAATCACTACACAGAGCACCATTTATAGTAAATTAAAAATACACTACTTATAAAGGGTAGCATGCTAATTACTGCACAATAATTCATAAAAGGGTAAAAGTACTACATACATATGCATCTCAATAATTATAAATGATTAATCCCTCTGTATAGGCTAGGTTACAATGTGGGTTGAGCAGTGTTTCCACTCACCTGTAGATTTGAACGATCGCTGCTTGGTTTCCACATGAAGACGCTTTGTAGGCACCGGCAAAATGCCCCTATTTGTTTTTATACTCTACTTACAGGTAGAATATTGGTTGTAGGCTGCTGCCAAATATACATTTTCCATAGCGCGGGGGGTTGCTTTGTCAATGGAAGAAGGTGGCCTGGTCTGATGAATTCGAGAATGGTTTGAGAAACACAACAATGAGATCAAGGTGTTGATGAAGCAAAGAAGGTGAAGGTTCCTGAGAGATATTTGATCCAGGACTCCCATGTTTTTATAGTTTTGAGTACAGGATCGAACTAATAGAGCCAGTTGTGCCGTTTGAAACTATTTAAGGAGGTAAGGGATCACCTCCACTCAATGTTCGTCAGTTCACTCTAGGTCTCTTATTACCCCTGATGAATTTCAATAGTTTTCTTTGACAAATCAGAAAATCTAAAAGGTATGTATGGTCACTGGGAGTGTCCTAAAATAGTACAGTATTCTAGGCAAGGCATTCATGTTAATGGAGTACAACCTACCAAACCATGAAGGGGGCTCAACATCTATAGAGGTGGACTGATAGTTTTTTTATAAAGTAGAGGGTCTTTTTTTGATACAAGGTATGTAAGTTCCTCTTATGTCCACTAAGGTCTGACAGTTTAGAGACAAATTCATAGCCTGGGATTTTGAGCGATTTACTGTAAGGCCTGATATACCGTATTTAGTAAGGTAGCTAGCAGATTAGGAATGGTGATAATGGGGGAGGATATAATCAGTAAGATATCGTCAGCAAATAAAACACATTTGTGCTCACAGTCTCCACAGAGGATCCCTTTTATAACTGGGCCAGTGCTTACCTTATAAGCTAGAGGCTCCTTTGCCAAAATGATTAAGATGGGGGATAAAGGGCATTCCTGACGGATCCCTCTATGCCTCTGTAAATATTGGGATTTGTGCCCTTTCACTGTTAAGGAGGCCATTGGGTCTTTATATAGCATACATATCTTTAAAAATGTGGCCATGTTTGCATAGTGTGAAAAAAGGGTATTCCCATGAAAGAGAGTTAAATGCCTTTTGTAGCTCTAAAGACAAAAAGCATGCCTCATCTCTACCCCTGTGCATCTTAAATAAAACGAATTGCGGAGATTATAGCCATTATACTCCATGTTTGGTCAAATGGCTGTCTGTGGGGAACAAACCCCACCTGGTCCGACTTTCTAAGGGCCACAGGTTCTAAAGACATTTTTTAATCTTCTCAAAGAGGGGTATGAGGATGACCCACTTCTCAACCATCCTCCAAAGGACATTAACTTTGTGAAGAATGTTTTTTGGACTCAAGTTCATGAATTGGTTTTGGTAGAAGCCCTCAGTTGCGTGTATGAGAGACGTTTCTAAGACAGAAGAACTTTTATCATGTTCCTTTTGGTGGACTGGTGAACAAACTGCAGAGTTGATGGTCCGAGAAGTCTTACATGGAATTCCTGATGTAGTGTTATCTGACAGACGATAACAGTTTACTTTAAAATTTTGGAAAATTTTTGGAAAGCCGTAGCCTCAATGTTTTATCAGTTATCTTCAGGATTACTGGGTGGACTTTCTTCCTACAGCAGAGTTTGCTTATAACAATTCTAAACATAGCTCCACATCTCAAAGCCCTTTTTTATTAAACACTGGGCATCATTCAGTTTTTATTCCTGATCTCCCTATCTCAGCTCCAATTCCTGCTGTTACCAACAATTAACTACATTGCAGAAGATTTAGGAGAAATTGATTAATACTTTGAAGGAGACTCAGAAATATTACAAGAAGCCAACTGACAGACACCGCAGATCATTCCCGACTTTTCATGTGGGTGACAAAGTTTGGTTATCTACCAAACATGAGAAGGTTCATGTTCCATTTGCTAAGATGGGTCAAAGTTTGTGGAACCTATCCAGATTTGTGCTCAAATCCACCCGGTTATCTTTTGCTTAAAACTTCCTGACAGTATGAAGGTTCACCCTTTTTTTTCCACATTTAACTGCTCAAACCATTTCCTGCACCTGTTGAGGTGGAAGGTGAAGAAAAAATTGTGGTTGAAAGAATTCTTGATTCCAGGCTCTTTAGGAACAAATTACAATATCTGGTTCAATAGGAGAGATCTGACCAGAGGAAAATTCTTGGGAACCTTAGAATGTTCATGCGCCCAGATTGACAAAAGAGTTCCACAAGAGGTTTCACAAAACTTGGATGTCTAGGGCCTGTCTTGGAAAGGAGGGGGGTATTGTCAGGGTCTGGATCTCAACCTGGGACCTCTGCGGTGTCTAGCTGTAGTTTTTCTCACTGTGCCACCTGAGATGCTGGACAGCTCCCTGTCTGATCCCTCAGACAGCCTTGCCTTGTAGCTTGTTTCTGGTGAACTTTCACATCTTTACTCCTCCCATGAACTTCTTGATTTAGGCCATGTCTCTGCACTGCCTGTTTGCCAGAATATTGTGCTCTTTCCAGCCAATATCTTGCTCTTTGCATATCTTTGCTACTACTCGGTATCAACTAGGGATGCACCGAAATTTTGGTTGCCGAAACATATCGGCCGAAAATTGTGTTTTCGGCACATTGCCGAAAGAAAAAAAATTGACGATAATGGCGCCGAAAATTGCGCATGTGCAGTAGCGGTGCGCGCACCGACGTGGGACGTCACGCACGTTCCTCGTGGTAAAGATGTTGGACTCGTGAGCACGTTCCCCGCATTGGAGACGCTGGAGTTCGCTGTCACTGGAATTGGGAGCACTTTACTGGCGGACGTTTCTCATGGTTGAGACGAGACTGGAGACGCAGTTGTGACTCGGGAGACGACTGCATACAGGGCTGCATTGGAGAGTGGGCACCGTCCCTCCTCAATGGCTACTATTACCACTATTCGCCGGTGAGCATTCTATTTAACTACTGACAGTGACAAACAATCCATCTAGTACTATATAATAATATGTAATACAAACTTTGCTATTGAAATAGAGATATTCAGATGTATGTGTACTTGTAGTATTAGTTCTACTTCTACTAGTTCTTCTACTACTAAACTAACAGGCCAGGTAATTATATTTTATTTAGGTACTACTTTTTTACTACTTATATAGCGTCGTCAATTAATTTAGATAGCATTCAGTTGTTCGTATGTTATACTAATACTACACTAACAAGCGCATGAATTTTTTAAACATGACAGTATGTAGTTGCACTATGTAGCAATATACTACCTACTGAATATTATATCTCACAAATAGCATGCAATCAAATTCAATATATATTCCTTGGTACAAGTCAGATGTACTGCAGTGCATGGCAAGAGAGGTGCACTTACTGTTAAAAAAAGATGGGTGGTTAGGTTTAGTCTTATTTTTTTATTTTATAGCTGCCTGGGGTTTAGTTTTTGAGATTGATTTTAGTGCTTTTTTTCCCCCTCAGATTTCACTCCCACTATAGATCATTCTATGCTATTCTTTTACGCTACCAGCAAAGGTGGACCATGTCTGCAGTGTGGAAATATTTTACAGTTTCTGATAAAGACCCCAAATTTGCAATCTGCAGTCTTTGCTCAGCAGAAATTTCAAGAGGAGGTACAGTGCCAAGGCATTTTTCAACAACACTTTTGATACACCACCTGAAAACACGTCATTCAGTTCGGCATACAGAATACAAGAAAACAGTACCACTTCCAAAAAGTGCCTCAGGGCCAGGCTCAACACCATATGGTACCACAGTCTTTGAAAAGGTTAAAAAATTTACAAGTGACAGTCCCAAAGCTTGTGGCATTACAGATAAAATTATGGAATTTATTGCATTAGACGACCAGCCATTCTCTGTTGTGGCGGACATTGGACTCCGTAGGCTCATGCAACATATTGAGCTGCGTTACACAATACCAAGCAGATGCTACTTTGCAGATACCTGTCTACCTGAATTGTTTTGCAGTGTTAGAAAACAGGTTCATGAGCTCATGACTACCGACATCATAGCAATCAGTTTTACTACCGACATTTAAAGTTCAGACAACAGCGCAGTGGATAGATGCCAAATTTCAATTACAAAACATCCTACTTAACACACGTGAGTTTGTTGGATCACATACTGCAGCAGAAATATCTGACGCTTTAAAAACCATGCTTGACACTTGGCACATTGAGAAGTCTAAAGTGCATTTGATTGTCCGAGATAATGCGCGGAACATTTCAAAGGCAGTGGAGGACAGTGAACTTAAAAGCATACGTGTATGGCACACACACTACAATTGGCTGCGAATGAGGGATTGCTGAGTCAGCGCACCATATCTGATATAGTATCAAAAGGAAGAAAAATTGTGGGTCACTTTAAGCATTTTCCGCTTGCTTATTCCAGATTACAAGCTTTGCAAATACAGTTTGGAATGCCACCGAAATGACTGCAGCAGGATGTAGCCACTCCTTGGAACAGCACCTACTATATGCTGCAAAGTCTTTTCGAACAAAAGCGTGTTTTAGCTGCATACATTCCAGATTACGAGCTGCCGGCAACATTGAGCGCACATCAGTGGATGTTAGTTGAAAATTGTTTGTCTCGTCTATCTCCATTTGAACAGTTAACAAAAGAAATAAGCTCCACTAATGCTTCCATTGCTGAAGTTATCCCCTTGATTGCTGCACTGAAGCGTCTGCTAGGAAAAGAGGCAGAAACAGATCATGGTGTAAAAACGGCTAAAACCACTCTACTGGAGGCCGTTAAGAACCGGTTTTAAGACACCAAATCCAACCCTCTGTACTGCATTGCAACAGTTCTAGATCCTCAATTTAAAGAGCATTATTTTTTTTAATGTGGAGAAAAAGCAGCGTACACAGGAAATGATACAGGCACAAATGGAGGTGATGGAAGCATCTGGTGAAGGAGTTTCGAGGTGTAGCACAGAGAAAAGTATACCAGAGAAACGGTCGCATACAAGTGAAGAGGAACACACTTCCTCGATATCTGATATGTTTGAAGAAATTTTATATGAACGCACCCCGGTCCATAGCAGTGCCACAACTGCAGCTACCCAACAGCTGGAGATTTATTTAGCTGAACAGCCTATCGCCAGAAGCGACAATCCCCTTGAGTACTGGCGCATCAACAAGCGTTTTCCTTTGCTTGCACAGATTACACACAGATATTTATCTGCCCCAAGCACCAGTACAGAGAGTGAGAGACTATTCAGTCTAGCATCTCATATTCTTGATGAGAAGAGGAACCATCTCTCCTGTGACAAAGCTGAACAACTTTTGCTCTTAAAGCAAAATCTGCCACTTTTACTCGGCAATAGATTTAGAAATCAGTAGCACAGTCCAATTGATTCATAGTAAATGAATTGGTATAGCTAGAGTCAGACTGTGCTATTGGACACATATGGAACATAGTATGTTCCAATTGTCCAGTTGTGCCATTGGTTGTTCAATGTTCATTGTAGGTCTTCTACAGTTTTTTTGCACTTCTAATTTCCAATCCAATTTAAGAGAACTCCAGCTTTTGTACTACTGTACACATAGTTTGTTGTTGGGCCAAACTATGTCTCACTCTCTCCCTAAGCTGTCAGCCCGCTGCATGTGCAAAACTGTATGTATATCTGTTCTGTGTCGGTGGCTGGCTACATATATCATACAGTATAACGCACTGTGTTCTGGGTATGGGCAGAGACTTCCAGAAACACAGACTAGTCTATATTGCTTGCTGTGATTGGCTGAGCGCCGCTGCTGTAGACCAGACTGTAGACTAATCTGTGTTCCAGGAAGTCTCCGCCCATACTCAGGGCCGGAACACAGTGCGGTATACTGTATGACTGTATGTAACCTGCAGCTAGCTACATATTACGTATACATACAGTTTTATTACACATGCAGCCACTGACACCTTAGGGAGAGAACTTAGGGAAATTAACTTAAGGCTTAGTACTAGTATGATGTGTATAATAGCCCGTGCGCCCTCTGTCTTGTTTTATGGTTCTTCTATTTTTGAACAATAAAGTAAACAGTGCAAATACCGTACGTCTATGCCAGTGGTTCTCAACCTGGGGGGTCAAATGACGATTTGCCAGGGGTCACCAGATCCTGGGCTGTTCCCGAAGCCCACGCTGCTCTCCCAGCCTTTTCGCGGCCGCCCAGCAGGACCCAATCTCCTGATTTCTGCATAGATGTCGCTGCTACGAGACACCACAAAATCGGTAACACTACCTGTGAATAGTGTTGCCATTAAAAGTCCCCACTACAGTTCTCAGATCAGCAGATGACCTTGATCAAGAGCACCTAAGTTGGCTGATCAGAACTCCCCCCTCCCAGCACTGCCACTGATCCCATCCCCCACCAGCACTGGCACTGCCACTCATCCCAACTCCCCGCCAACACTGCCACTCATCCCATCCCCCCCCCCCATGGAAGGGAGAGGAACAAAGAAAAAGGAAGGGGAAAGAATAAGAGAAAGAACAAGAAAGACGGCTAGAGAGAGGGATGGGAAAAAAAACAAGAAATTAGGATAGAGAGAGATAAAAGGAGAACAAAGAGAAAGAGTGGTACATCCTAAAATGTACCATAAGGGGTTTTAATACTGTATGAGTGGAAGGGACTCAGGAAGCGCTAAATGTCCATGGGTTAGGGGCGCAAATTACTTGTCTTGCCTTGGGTACTGACAACCCACGCTACAAAAATAATTTTACTGTTAGGGGTCCCCACAACTTGGGAAATTTTATCAAGGGGTCACGGCACTAGAGAGGTTGAGAACCACTGGTCTATGCAAACATAGAGGCTCTTAGTCTTTGGCATTTTTATACTATGCCTGTATTGTACTATTTGTTTTTTATTCCTAAAATGTATGATAATTAAAAGTCGAATATAAATAATAATGAATATAACACAATTTTGAATTTTATATATCAAACATTTTCATTTTCAGTATCAATTTTCGGCCTAGTGTATCTTCCGGTTTCGGTACCAAAATTTCCATTTGGTGCACCCCTAGTATCAACCCTTGGCTTCTTCATCGACTATGCTTACGTCTGATCCCATCCAGCTACTGCTCATTACTAATCATTTGGCTTGTTCATCTACTACTCTTATGCTTATTCCTGATCTGCTTAATCCATTGCCTGGTCCCCACTTGATTTTCCTGCTGGGCAATCCAGAAGCCCACAACCTAGCATTAGCACTCAGCAAACCCCATCAGGAACTCTGGGGAAGACCGTCTAGTGCTTAGACTCCATGCTTTGGGTGAGCCAATGTCATCCTCTAGGGCGGGGGTGTCAAACTCAATTTAATTGCGGGCCACATCAGCATTATGGTTGGCTTTAAAGAGCCAGTTGTATCTGGGGTGCGCTACGTAGAGTTTAGGAGTGCACTACGTACACAGTACCAAGCGTGGGGTTCAAAGGGTGCTCTATGTACAGAATGCAGTTCCAGGGGTGGCCTATGCATAGAGGACAAAGTTCAAAGGTGCGCTACATACAGAGCGCAGTGTTCAGCAGTGCGTTACATACAGAGTGCAGAGTTCAAGGTGAGCTGTGTACAGAGAGCAGTGTTCAGCAGTCTGTTATGTACAGAGTGCTGAGTTCTGGAGTACGCTACATACAGAGTGCAGTGCTCAGCAATACGTTACATACAGAGTGCAGAGTTCAGGAGTACGCTACATACAGAGTGCAGAGTTCAGGAGTACGCTACATACAGAGTACAGAATTTAGGAGTGCGCTACATACAGAGTGCAGAGTTCAGGAGTACGCTACAGAGTGCAGAGTTCAGGAGTACGCTACATACAGAGTGCAGAGTTCAGGCGTACGCTACATACAGAGTGCAGAGTTCAGGCGTACGCTACATACAGAGTGCAGAGTTCAGGCGTACGCTACATACAAAGTGCAGAGTTCAGGCGTACGCTACTTACAGAGTGCAGAGTTCAGGAGTACGCTACATACAGAGTTCAGGAGTATGCTACATACAGAGTGCAGAGTTCAGGAGTACGCTACATACAGAGTGCAGAGTTCAGGAGTACGCTACATACAGAGTGCAGAGTTCAGGGTGCACTGTGTACAGAGTGCAGAATTCAGGGTGCGTGCTACAGAGTGCGGAGTTTAAGGGTAGGCTATGAACAGTGTGCAACCCCAACCCCCCTCAAGGCTTCCTTGCATCTCTACTCTCTCCTGCCTGGCCTGGCTCTAGTACCTCCCTGTGTAGGCTGCTCCACTGTGTATTCAGCTCTAGTACCTCCCTGTGTAGGCAGCTCTGCCTTGCAGTGGGATAATTTTCTCTCTCAGAATCTGGATATCTGTTCACGCCGTGTTCCACCGTGAGTGTGTGTAGGAATCTGTTAGGATCAGGGAACCACTGAGAGCAAAACTGTCCCTTGGAAACACAGAATGCTTCTGTGTTTCCAAGTGACAGCGGGAGTGGAGGGTGAGAGCTAGAGATGGGGAATTGGAGTTCTGCCACGTTCTGGCTGAAAAACTGGGGGCGAGGGCCACATGACAAGGCCTGGCGGGCTGGATCTGGCCACATGTACTCTAGGGGGATCTTCTTGGCTATTACCAGCTGATTACTGGTAAACCTCTTTTACTGCTAGTCACTGGCCTCAGAGGCTCATTCCGGACTGTGACAACATGACACTATCTTCATTTCTTTTTAACTTTACCGAAATTTCACAAAATGGCGATTTGTCGTCTTATTCCCCACATTGCAATGTAGTGTATTTCAGCAGCGACATTAACCACTTCAGCCCCGGAAGGTTTTACCCCCTTCATGACCAGGCCATTTTTTGCGATACGGCACTGCATTACTTTAACTGACAATTGCGTAGTCGTGCCCAGTCGTACCCAAAAAAAAGATGATGATTCCTAGAAATAGAGCTTTCTTTTGGTGGTATTTGATCACCTCTGCGGTTTTTATTTTTGCACTATAAACAAAAAAATACCAACAATTTTGAAAAGAAAAAAAAAAAAACACAACAATTTTTACTTTCTGCCATAATCCTATAAAAAAATGGAAAAAAGTCTAATTCCTTCAAAGATTTAGGTCAATATGGATTCTTCTACATATTTTTGGTAAAAAAAAATCCCAAGAAGCGTATATTGATTGGTTTGCGCAAAAGTTATTGCGTCTACAAATGATGGGATATTTTAATGGAATTTTTATTTATTTTTTTACTAGTAATAGCAGCGATCAGCGATTTCGACGAACAAATCAGACACCAACTGACACTTTCTTGCGGACCAGTGCTAAAAAATATGCACTGTTATTTTACTAATGACACTGGCAGGGAAGGTGTTAACATCAGGGGGGATCAAAGGGTTAAGGGTTTCCCTAGGGGGTACTTACTAACTGTGTGGGGATTGCTCTGACTGGGAGAACACAGAGATCCGTGTTCCTGATTAGCAGGAACACAAGATCTCTATGTTCTCCCCTATCAGAACGGCGATCTGCCTTGTTTACATAGGCAGATCACCGTTCTGCCTATCTGGAGAACGATCGCGGTGGCTGGTGGACATCGCGTCCATCAGACCCACTGACTGGCTCCCCCTCTGGCAAATCAGCGCATGCTCCCAGAGGCTACTGTATGAAGCAACGTATAGGTAGGTCGTATTGTGCAGCTGGGCCGCCTTGCCACAGTAAATGTGCGGAAGGCGGTCCGGAAGTAAAGTATAACTAAAATGAAAAAAAAATTCTGTTTTGGATAGAGTGGAGAGGGATTAGAGCACGTCAGTTTTTATTGCTGTCTATGTCCCCATTGGGGAGATTCACCCTCTTTATTTGTCCTATTTACCATTATCATTGAAAGTGAAAGAAAATCACAGATTTTGGGTTGTCCCCTAAAAAGTAATAGAGAGGAAATTTTCCAATGGGGCACTAGCTCTGGTGGCCTGGGGGTCCCCAAGGAATTCCCTTAAAGCGGAGTTCCACCCAGAAATGGAACTTCTGCTGATCCGGTCCCCCCTCCGGTGTCACATTTGGCACCTTTCAGGAGGGAGCACATACCTGTCTAATCCAGGTATTTTCTCCCACTTCCGGCGAAAGATCGCTGCAGTATCCTCGCGATCTACGCCATGGCCGGCCCCTCCTTCTTACCCCCTGCTGTGCTGAAGTCCCAGAAGACAGCAGGGGCCACTCAGAATGCGCAGAGCGACTTGCGCATGTGCAGTAGGGAACCAGGCTGTGAAGCTGCAAGGCTTAACTTCCTGATTCCCTTACTGAAGATGGGGGCGCCTCCACCCAGAGCTGAGGGTCGGGTCGGCTTCGGGTGATGACATCGTGGGCGCCCTGGACAGGTAAGTGTCTGAATATTAAAAGTCAGCAGCTGCAGTATTTGTAGCTGCTGACTTTTAATTATTCTTTTTCTTTGGCGGCACTCAGCTTTAATTTACAGGGATTTCCTGTTTGGCTATGGGACAGGAAGTAAAGGGAAATCTCACCAATGGGACACACAAAAATCTGACAGGGATTATAACCCTTCCTTACTCTATCCAAAATGAAAAGAAAAAAACTTTTGCCTATAGTGCTACTTAAAAAGAAAAAAAAAAAAAAAATATATATATATATATATATATATATATATATATATATATATATATATACATACTGGGCCACACACTGAATACAAGTGTCCCATGAACAGACATAACACTGTCCTCCTTCCCAGTACATCCCAAATACAGGTAATGAAAGAGAGCAGCCCGCCCTACCTCCAGTCACCTCTCTCCCCCTCCAGTCGCCTTACCCGCCGTGACGTCACCACCCTATCTTCCTCGTGTCGCTGTTTCGTCAGATTAGGCGACCCGTCAGAAGGTGCAACGGAAGTGACGTTCCGTTGCCGCCATCTTGCTACACCCCGCACTTCACTACAGTAAAGAGACACTAAGAAGTGGGAAAGCGGACATCTTGTTACACCCACCGGAGTTTTGCATTTTACACTTATGTTTAACAGTAAAGTGAGTTTATATACTGAAATACAGTACTTAGAACACCGTATGAATGTTTAGATGTTGAATCTTTAAAGCAGCGAACTTCTGTCAGATTTGCAAACCTGTGAGATCCGCAGGCTCGCCGCTGAGTTTAAAATGCAACATCTTATCAGTCAGACGGAGTTCTAAGTACTGTATTTCACTATATAAACTCACTTTATTGTTAAAAATACGTATAAATTGCAAGACTCCGGTGGGTGTAACAAGATGTCTGCTTTCCCCCTTCTCAGTGTAGCCTTACTATGGAGGACTGCAGAGTGTAGCAAGATGGCGGCGACGAAACGTCACTTTCCTTACACATTGTGACGGGTCGCCTAATCTGACGAAACACCGCTTCTGATTGGTGATGTAGTCAGGCTCCGTTCGTTGTCCGGTTACCTAGCAACCCCGTGCAGCGTGCATAGTCTCCTAATGCCACGAGCCACTCCACCAATCAGCGAGCGGAGATTGTGCGCGCGGTGCATGCTGGGTCGGGCTCCCTGGGAGCTCTCAGGCTGCTGACAACAAACTGATGTGTGATCCGGAGCAGAGAGAGAGAGAGAGAGTGGGATAGTCCGGACACTGCTTCCAGGTACAGGGGACGTCCTCACAGGGGAGCATGCTTAGTCTGGGGGAGACTTTCCCAACCCAGGTTTCCTCTCACCCTCGTGTTCTTCTAGAGGTTGCCAGGGGTTACCTGACATCCCTTTATCTCTCTGTAAGGCCTCCTTTACACCTACTTTGCTGTTTGAAGTACGATCCGTGTTGGGATCACTCTTCAGACAGCAATAGACAGACGGCGACTCGCCACCTGTTACCGGACAATTGTGTGTGGTTACGAGGCGGTTGTAGCACGACCCCGTTCACTTATATGGGTCACACTCATCTGCCGAGCATGACGGGGATATTATTATTACTGCTGCAGCCATGAAGCAAGGTTACGCGGCGCGGCATGTGCCTCTGCAGCAAAAGGGGAAGTGGTTGAGGGTCGTAAAAATGGGGACCAGCCACAGGGTTTTACCGCCACCCCAATCTCACATGTAAATGAGCCCCAAAGGGCACATATATGATACCATGTACTTTATATGTACCAAATCTATGTAATACGAGGCACTACCCAATCAATTTGTGTCCAATCAGACAAAGCCCTTAAAGTGTTACTAAACCCAGGAGCCTGCATTCACCACATCTGATCTCTCACAGTACACAGAGCATGGAACTGCAATTATTTTAGTAAATAAAAACTTCTAAATGCCTTCTCTCATCAGCAGTATATAGCAGTCTTGTGACTTCTATCAGTGTCTGGTTAAAGCTTGTAGGAGGCGTTTTCATTCTCCCCTGTCTGTCCTATGAGGCTGCAGGACCCCTGACCCTCTGTCTAGACAGTGCTGATTGGCCCTGTTCTGATCACATGCACCCTCCCAAGAAGAAGAAAAAAACTCTCTAGAAATACACACCAAACTGAGCATGTGCAGAGTGACTCCAAAGGCTCTGTACTATCAGGAGATATATTAGGGACAGTGGAAGAAGGGGAGGATCAGAGAAGACAGGGTCAAACAGCCTTTTTACACAATGCCGAGATTAACCTCTTGGGCTCCACAGTGAGTAGAACAAGCATGCTTTATTGCATATACAGACTGATTTTACTGGTGTGCTTTAGTAACACTTTAAGGATGTTTTTTTCTTTTTTTTTTTGATTAGCCAGAGAAGTAAGGTGAAAGAATCATCCCCAGAGTGCTATTGTATTCTGACTGCTGGAACTGTCACAATACACACTGATCAATGCTGCAGGCACTGAAAGAATGTCAATTATCCAACATTCCGTTCAGCAAAAGCCAATCTTTAAATCAACTTCTGTCAAGTGGGAATGACCATAGATGAATCAATCAGTAAAATTTCAATCCCTCTTTGCCCAGCTTTACCTTACCCTGTTGGTGGTGGATGGAAAGGAGATTGAGCAATCAGATTGTATATTGTCCAATCACAGCCGGTCACATGTAAATGCAGAAGTGGCGTCAATCGGCTCTCCTCGCCTCGCGCTGGCAGAGTGTGTGACAAGGAGTGCCGATCAGCCAATCAGCTGTATCTCCTTGGAGGGGGACACCGGGACAGGTAATCAGGGCATCCATTCCCTGATTACAAGAAAAGCCCATCAGTGCCACCAATCAGTGTCCATTAGTGATGCCAGTCAGTACAGTCTTTCAGTGCCTGCTCATCAGTGCTGCCCATCGGTGCCTCCTAGGGGTGCAACGGATCGTCATCGATCTGTGACCCGTACGGATCAACCTCCGCGGATCAGGACACCCACGATCTGCGGAGCGCTATGTGGCCTCGGCCATAGGAAAGACCGCAGCTTCGGCCTAGCTCCGGAGCGGCGGCCATCTTGGTACACCCGGCGGTCGTTTAGCACGTGAACGCTCCGTCAAATGACGGAGCGATCACTTGTAACAAACCGGCGTCGTGTCATGACGCCGGTTCCTCTCTCCCCTCTGTGTACTGATCTGTACAGTGGAGGGGAGAGATCGGATGGCAGCAATGCCCTGCCAATACTCTGCAATGCCCTTCCGCAATACTCTGCAATGCCCTGCCGCAATACTCTGCCATACCCTGCCAATAGTCTGCCATACCCTGCCAATAGTCTGCCAATACCCTGCCAATACCCTGCCAATACTCTGCCAATATACCCTGCCACTATACCCGCCAATACCCTGACAATACTCTGCCATACCCTGCCAATACTCTGCCATACCCTGCCAATACTCTGCCATACCCTGACAATACTCTGCCATACCCTGACAATACTCTGCCATACCCTGACAATACTCTGCCATACCCTGACAATACTCTGCCATACCCTGACAATACTCTGCCATACCCTGACAATGCTCTGCCATACCCTGACAATGCTCTGCCATACCCTGCCAATACTCTGCCAATACACCCTGCCAATATACCCTGCCACTATACCCTGACAATACTCTGCCATACCCTGACAATACTCTGCCATACCCTGCCAATAGTCTGCCATACCCTGCCAATACTCTGCCAATACACCCTGCCAATATACCCTGCCACTATACCCGCCAATACTCTGCCACACCCTGCCAATAGGGAGATTGTAGATATTACAGTGGGGGAGATTTTTTTTTTTTGTTGATCCGAAAATGATCCAAACCGTGACTCCTGATCCGAGGAACGATCCGAACCGTGAGTTTTTTGATCCGTTGCACCCCTAGTGCCTCCCATCAGTGCTGCCTATCCATGCTGCCCATCAGTGCCACGTATCAGTGCCCAGCTGGCATTCTATGAATTTTGTTGGATCGGATGGTAGGTGGGTGTCAGTGGACACCTCTCCGCTGACATCCGCCTGCCCATACAAGTCAATGGGTGGCCCGTTCGGATCCGCCTAAAAAACAGACAGGCAGATCCAAATGGGCCGATCGCGTGAAAGGGCCTCACAGTGTAGGCAAACAGCTGCAGCTGGAAAACCGATACAAATGAATGACAAGAGTCACAGTTGTTTGAATGTATCCACACATCCAACGGTTACCTGCAGTTAGGGAATGTATCTGACTGTGCTAGTTGTGAATGAATGACTTGTATAGCGCTACCTATGCCAACTGAATCGCCTCAGGGCGCTTTGCCGCCGGTGTCCATCTGCGATATAGCACGCTCCTTTACCCCATGGGGTCCCGACGCTCTTGCAAACTACAAGTTGTAGTAATCAGATTTGTTTAATAGGCTCATCAGTGGCTTACTAGAGGTCTTAGAAGGTTTCCTAATTACTATTATAAAATAGGTGCTTGATTTCAATGACTGAGGAGTGTTCTCAAAAAAAGTAGCACCGGGCTCAATTCACTAAAGCAGATCACACGCGGTGTTTACTGTAGGTGATCAAACACGTTTTTCCCAGATATCACTAGCGATGCTGAAAATGTCAATTCACTATCACCATTATGCAGTATTTACCTGAAAAAGCAAAAACGCTCAGTAAATACCCCATACGACGGTAGTAAACAATGTTACACCACTTGTACCTACAGGTAAGTCTATAATAAGGCTTACCTGTAGGTACTGTGAATATCTCTTAAACATGCACAATTTAGGAGATATTCAGAGTACATGTAGCCAACAACATCACCAGCACATGCGCTCTGAAGCCCATGCGGTAAACAGCGGCTCCCATGTGCATGCGCGGGAGTGACCTCATCGCACCCCCCACCACTCATGTAGCTGGAGGCCGTGGACCTGGAAGGAAGACCTAGGGAAGACATCAGCCCTATCAGCAGTGACAATGCGGCGCTGGAGGGCTTTGTTCAATGGTAAGGCTCTCATAATGTGCTAGTATGTGATGCATACTAGCACATTATGACATTGCTTTGCAGGGAAAAAAATTTTATTTTCTTATTTAAAGTGGAACTTTACTCTCTCAGTCAACAATGACTATTTTTAATCATGCTGCTAGCACTAGGAAACTATGAATATATATTTGTCCCCCGCAATGTCGCAGTCCCACTAAAAATCGCAGATTGCTGCCAATACTTTTAAAGACAATAAAAAAAGTCCATAAATCATTCCCTATTTTGTAGACGCTATAACATTTGCAGAAACCAATCAAAATACGCTTATTGGGATTTTTTTTACCAAAAATATGTAGAAGAATACATACCGTATTTATCGGCATATAACACGCACCCCAAGTTTAGGAGGGAATTTTAAAGAAAAAAAGTTTTAGGAGGGAAGTTTAAGGAAAAAACTTACATTTAAATGCCCATCAATGCAGCCTTGTCAGTGTCCATCTGCAGCCTTGCCCAGTGTCTCTGCAGCCTTGCCCAGTGTCTCCGCAGCCTTGCCCAGTGTCTCCGCAGCCTTGCCCAGTGTCTCCGCAGCCTTGCCCAGTGTCTCCGCAGCCTTGCCCAGTGTCTCCGCATCCTTGCCCAGTGTCTCCGCATCCTTGCCCAGTGTCTCCGCATCCTTGCCCAGTGTCTCCGCAGCCTTGCCCAGTGTCTCTGCATCCTTGCCCAGTGTCTCTGCATCCTTGCCCAGTGTCTCCGCATCCTTGCCCAGTGCCTCTGCAGCCTTGCCCAGTGCCTCTGCAGCCTTGACCAGTGTCTCCGCATCCTTGCCCAGTGTCTCCGCAGCCTTGCCCAGTGTCTCTGCATCCTTGCCCAGTGTCTCTGCATCCTTGCCCAGTGTCTCTGCATCCTTGCCCAGTGTCTCTGCATCCTTGCCCAGTGTCTCCGCATCCTTGCCCAGTGTCTCCGCATCCTTGCCCAGTGTCTCCGCATCCTTGCCCAGTGGCTCTGCAGCCTTGACCAGTGCCTCTGCAGCCTTGACCAGTGCCTCTGCAGCCTTGCCCAGTGCCTCTGCAGCCTTGCCCAGTGTCTCTGCAGCCTTGCCCAGTGTCTCTGCAGCCTTGCCCAGTGCCTCTGCAGCCTTGCCCAGTGCCTCTGCAGCCTTGCCCAGTGCCTCTGCAGCCTTGCCCAGTGCCTCTGCAGCCTTGCCCAGTGCCTCTGCAGCCTTGCCCAGTGCCTCTGCAGCCTTGCCCAGTGCCTCTGCAGCCTTGCCCAGTGCCTCTGCAGCCTTGCCCAGTGTCTCTGCAACCTTGCCCAGTGTCTCTGCATCCTTGCCCAGTGCCTCTGCAGCCTTGCCAGTCTCTGTGCAGCCGCTTATTTTTTAAAATTGGCGCCGATCTCCGCTGACTGTGAGCAGAGAGAAGCGAGCGCCGACGAGATACACAACGCCGAGTGCACTCGGCTAGTTTCGGATCCTCTCGCAGTTGCGCCCATCTCCACTGATTGCGAGAGGAGAGGAACGAGCGGCGCCGACAAACACATAGCCGAGTGTAATCGGCTAGTTTCGGCTTCTCTCGCAGTCCCGCCCCTGACTGTGAGTAGAGCCGAGAATAGCCGAGTGCACTCGGCTATGTGTATATCGCTGGCGCTCGCTCCGCTTCGCTCACAATCAGTGGGGATCGGCGTATAACACGCACCCACGATTTTCCCCTGATTTTAAGGGGGAAAAAGAGCGTGTTATACTCTGATAAATACGGATATTTGCCTAAACTGATGAATACTTTTTTTTTTTTTCAAAATTGTCGCTCCTTTTTTGTTTATAGCGAAAAAAATAAATACCGGTTAGCTATAAACATGATTAATGCCGCTAGACTTTGTGTACTGGTACATTGGCGATCTGTAGCCCCCCTTCAATGAAGCAATGGGTCTCTCGTATTAACCGCATAGCAGAGATGGAGGAACTGATCTACACCACTCAGGACAAAATATCCACCTTCTCTAATATTTGAGAACCGTACGAAATTTCGAAATTCTCAGTTTTATCAGGATTTGATACAGGTTGGCGTCTGAACTAGTCTTTTGGCGTAAAAACTTGCCAGATGTTGAAATTGGAGGCCATCTTGGGCTTAATGTAATGTACATACAGAGTCGGATGGAGAGGGTAGCTGGTGGTTTTCCCACCCCTCTCTCCTCTCTCTTCTGATAGAGTCTTGCCCCCCCCTTTTTTTCCCCTCTCTTCTTCCTTTCCCCTGTCCAATTAAAAAAAAAAAACAAACCGCAGAGGTGATCAAATGCCACCAAAAGAAAGCTCTATTTGTGGGAAAAAAGGACATCAGTTTTATTTGGGTACAGCGTCGGACAACCGTGCAATTGTCAGTTAAAGCGACGCAGTGCCGTATCCCAAATAATGGCCTGGTCATTAAGGGGGTAAATTCTTCCGGGGCTGAAGTGGTTAAAGTAGAACTATAGGCAACACCTTACTTTTGGGTAGAGTGGAGAGGGATTAGAACGCCTGTCAGGTTTTTATTGCTGTCGGTGTCCTTGTTAGGGAGATTCATCCTCTCTATTTGTCCTATTTACCATTATCATTGAAAGTGAGAGTAAAAGAAAATGCCAAATTTTGGGTTGTCCCCAGAAAAGTAATAGAGGGGACATCTTCCAATGAGGACATTAGTTCTGGTGAAAACAGGGCCAGGGATAAATCCAAGGGTAAAAAAAACAAAGCTTACTTACCGCCCAGCTCGCAGACAACCAGGTTCTAGATGGGGGCAGTGGGGCCTGTTTTTGTATCACTAATTCTGGTGACCTGGGGGTCCCCAAGGGATTCCATTAATTTGTAGGGACTTCCTCACACTACCTGTTTTGGCTATGGGCAGGAAGTGAAGGGAAATCTCCACAATGGGACACAATGGCAAAAAACTGACAGGGGTTATAACCCTCCCTTACTCTATCCTAAAAAAAAGTTTTGCCTATAGTTCTACTTTAAGGAAAATAGATAGTGTACTTTTCAAGTTGCTCCAGAGCTTATTAAATGAGGTAGAGCTTCACTCTACAAAGAATACCCAATCACATGAAAGGAAAAAAAATAAACAGCATTTTTGCTTGCACATGATTGGATGATGGAAGTCAGCAGAGCTTCCCCTCAATTACTAAGCTCTGGAGTAAATGCACCTGCAAAGTTCTCAGTCTTTGTGACTTTAGTAAATCCATACTATTACATGTAATAAAAATATATCAATTTTCTCCTGTCATTTCCCCAGATTTGTAGACTTATTGTATTTTGTGTATATACATCATTTGCTGCAAACCTCCCATTCATACAATTGTACATGCATATCTCAATGGCCTAATCCCTTGTTAGAACATATGTCATATGTAGTTGGGATTCTTTACCTTTTTTACTATTATTTTTAGAGATATCTTTGACTCAAGTATTCGCAAAACAGAATCAGGTTAGAATTAGACAAGTATTCTTACAAAGGTGTGGAACGTAAGTTGTTGTCATCAATTTGAAGGTTTAACAGGTGAATACGCCTTCAGGTGACACTTTCACACAATGACAATGGCTATTCTCTAACAAGACAAAACATGTCCAAAGACATAGCAAAGACTTCACCAAATATCACAGCAAATGACTTTAAAGTAAGTTCACCTTTACAGAAAAATGTGTAAGGGGAACTTACACAGGTGAATGATTTGTAAGGCGCTGCAAATGTGAACTGAATCGCCTCGAGGCGCTAGATGCGTCCTGTGTTGTCAGCTTCTTAGAAGAGGAAGGTCTTGAGTTTTTTTCTGAAGGCCAGATGGTTTTCTTCCATGCGGATGTGAGTCGGAAGAGCGTTCCATAGCCGTGGTCCTTGAACTGCGAATCTTCGTTCTCCCTTTGATTTGTAGCGGTATTTGGGAATGAGGAGGAGGTTTTGGTTGATCAAAGACTGCGATTGGGTGTGTAGTGTTTTATTTTCTCTCGGAGGTATTGAGGAACGTTTCCTTGTAGACATTTGTGGGTGAGGCAGAGGGTCTTGAATGTGATCAGATTCTTTACGGTTAGCCAATGTAGGCTCCTCAGGGATGGGGAGATGGACTCCCAGGGTTTTTTTCCTGTTAACAGTCTTGCCGCCGTGTTTTGAATGAGTTGTAAGCATGCAAGCTGATATTGGGGTAATCCTATGTAGAGGGAGTTTGCGTAGTCGAGACGGGAATTGATGATTGTTCCAACTACTGCTGCTTTGTCCTCTTCTGGGATGAAGGGGATGAGTCTACGTAGCAGGCATAGGAGATGGTGAGATCCACTAACTACTGATCCTATTTGTGCATCCATTGACATTTCTGAGTCAAAAATTACTCCGGGACTCTTGGCTTTGGTGCTCGGAGAGATGGTTTGTCCTAAGATGGTGGGAGGTGTCCACGGGGTCTTCGTTTTGGAATTTTGGTTAGTGTGTAGGAGAAGAAGTTCTGTTTTTGAACCGTTGTGTGTCGTCCCCCCCCCCCCCGGTATATCCGCGCCAGGAGCCCAAGGCTTAGAAAAACTCTCTCCATTCTCGCATCTTCTGCATAACTGACAGGACGGGCTATGCGGCTGCCGATTGGTGGGGTGCGCCCATGTAATGGCGCTGACAAGTTAGAATGCTCCAAAACGTCCCCCTTAGAACCGGAGATTGCAGCGGTCCAGGTCAGTGGGACCCGTGGGGGCGGGGGGGGCTTCCCTCCAACCACTTTGCATATTATTTTATATATACTGTGATTGGGTACTTGCCAAATATGCTGCAGAAATCTCCCTCCACTGAGTGACGCTGCATCCATTTTAACTGTGGGCAGCTCTGAAGCTGCTGCCTGTTCACTTCCTGGATTTACAGAGGCACACCTCCAGCTCTGCAGCTCTCATTGGCCCTCTTATGACTCATCCCTCCTCCCTTCATGGCAAACTCTCACAAGAGTGAGTGAGAGAGAGAGAGCTGTGCATGATGTCAAAGCCTTTTTACCAGACAAGAAACATGAAGTGGGCTGTATAAGGTATTTACTGTCAGGAAAAAAAAATGTTTTACTACCCAAAGTTAAAATATCATTGCCCATCAGAAGATTTAATAGATGGAAAGATGAAAAAAATGACTGAAGGTCCGCTTTAACCACTTGCCTACTGGGCACTTTTACCCCCTTCATGCCCAGGCCATTTTTCAGCTTACAGCACTGTCACACTTTGAATGACAAATGCGCGGTCATGCAACACTGTACCCAAATGAATTTTTTAGCATTTATTTTCACACAAATGGAGCTCTCCTTTGGTGGTATTTAATCACCACTTTTTTATTTTTCGCTAAACAAAGGAAAAAATATAGAACATTTTGGAAAAAAAAAGAAATTTTTTTCACAGTTTTTATAATAAAATTTAGCAAACAGTTAATCTTTCTCCTTCACTGATGAGGCAGCACTGATTGGCAGCACTGGTGGGCATAATCAGTGCCCTGATATCAGTGTAGATGTCCCTTTAACACAAGCTGGTTATTGGCTCTCCTCTCATCTCCTCAGGCTGACAGCATGAGGAAAAGAATGCTGATAACCAGCTTGTGTTTACATTGTGATCAGCTGTCATTGGACACAGCTGATCATGTGGTAAAGGGTTTCTGTGATTGGCCCTTTACTTCGATCTATGATCAGCTGCATTCTAAGGAAGCAGCAATCACAGAGCATGCCGCTTGCATGCCACGGGGGGGGGGGGCTCTCTGTTCAGGCGCGCTGTGATTGGCCAAGCATGTGGGTCATAGTGCATGCCTGGCCAATCATCATCAGCAAGCAATGCACTGCGATGCCGCAGTGAATTATGGGCTGTGACGCGCCACACGAATTTGGCGCGAACGGCCCATATCGTTCGCAATTCGGCGAACGACCGAACAGCCGATGTTCGAGTCAAACATGGGTTCGACTCGAACACGAAGCTCATCCCTAATCATGAGTTGTGATACAGAAATTTTAGCGGGGGTTTCCCCGAGACTGGAAAGTTTTTTCAAGGGTTCCTTTGTGTTGAAAAGGTTCAGAAAGGCTGCTTTAAAGTGTAAGTAAAGGCAAAACTTTCTTTTTAATTTTGGATAGAGTATTGGAGGGTTAGAACCCCTGTCGGTTTTCATTGCTGGCATTTGTTTACATGTAATCAGCTGTGATCTGACACAGCTGATCACATGATAAGAGCCTACATCATTGGCTCTTTACTGCGATCGATGATGCTCGGTAAGAATGGAAGGACGTCAAATGAAAACCTCCCAGAACAAAGAGCATTCCCGCCCAACCGCTATCTTACAATACGGCGGGCAGATAGAAGTTAATTTAACTTTTGTCTGCCCGCCGTAGTTGTTTTTGATACACAACGTGTTTCCTGTGAAAGCAGCTTCCCTTTGACTAGTGACTTTTTTTCTTTTGCATTAATAATTACTGTATGCTGCCGGGACCGCTCTGACTTGGTGGGTTGGCATATTTCTACAGTTTAACCACTTGCAGCAAAATCACATACCGGTATTGTTTATTGAGCCGATGGTCGACTTTCTTGAAATAACAATTGATGTGGCTAAGCAGCTGCTCGGCTGTTATTACAAGCATTGTCCCCCCTCCTTCCACGGCTTGCCCAGGCTTTCCCATCCCACCGGGAGACCCGAGCCACCAGCTGCCACGTCCACTGACTGGCCGGAAACCCAAACAATGCCAGAATCAGCTTCCGGTTTACTCAGAAGCCAACAGCGCAGTTTTTAAAAATCCACAGTTTTCCAAAACGCAGGTTTTGGCGTTTTGAATACTTTTAGAGGTTTCGGGGACCCCAGAACCCTCCATAAAGAGTACCTGTTTACATTGCTTGTGACGGCAATAAAAGTGATCAGATCTTTTTTTTTTTTTTTTAGAGGGTCAGTGTAATAAAATAAATAAATAAGAATTTTTTTTTTTTTTTAAAGTGCCCCATCCCGCCATGCTCGTGCGCCAAAGCAAACACATACGTAAGTCGTGCCTGCAAATGTACACAATGTTCAAACCACACATGTGAGGTATCGCCACGATCGTTAGACCAAGAGCAATAATTCTAGTGCAATACCTCCTCTGTAGCACTAAACAGGAGATTTTTAGGTACTGTAGTTTGTCGCCATTCCACGAGTGTGCACAATTTTAAAACGTGACATGTTAGGTATCTATTTACTCGGCGTAACATCTTTCACATTATACAATAAAATTAGGCTAACTTTACTGTTTTTTTTTTTAATTCATTGATGTGTATTTTTTCCCAAACAATTGCGTTTAAAAGACTGCTGCACCATTTTATTTTCTAGGGTCTCTGCTAAAAAATATATAGTTTGGTTCTAAGTAATTTTCTAGAAAAAAAATACTGATTTTAACTAATAAGCTACAAATGTCAGAAATAGGCCTGGTCTTGAAGTGGTTAAAGCGGGGTTCCACCTAAATTTTGAACAATATCTGTATGTATTCTCTTCCTTGCCTAGATGCTGACATGCCGTTTAAAAAAATTTAAATCGCCGTAATTACCTTTTATTTTTCTATTCTTCTTTGCACTTCCTGGTTCTCCTCCCGTGGGAGTAGGCGTGTTTCTAGCCTCTCCCAGACTCCTGGGAGCTAGTCTCAGGCTTCCCAGGATGTCACTGAGCATGTGCGGGAACGAGCGGTGAATGCTGGGAGCACAGCATTCACCACATCCAGGAAATAAATGCTTGTGGGCTTCAAATGCCCACAATGAAGATGGAAACCGCCTGCAGTGAATAATATAAGTTATTCTTTCCGACGAAATCTGACACAGGCGGACATATTGCACACAATATGTGAGTATGTAATGCTGAGAAGAAAAGTTTGTGAATGAACTCAAAAAAAAAAAAAAACATAGATAGGTGGACCCCCGCTTTAAACCATTTTACCTCTATTGGCAATAAAAACTGACAGCGGTTGTAATCCTTCCCCACTGTATCCATCCCAAGGGATATCGCATTAGATAAAATACTGAATGGGTACATGAGATAAATAGCAAAAATTCCAATGAAATACCACATGCATTATTTTAGTAGCGCTTTTTTGTGAATTGCAAAAATGTTTGAAAACTGCTATGAGCTATTTTACCGCAAGTTTTAAAGTGAGAAATATCGCTTCGTGACTTGAGCCCTTTGTTTTTCTGATGTTCACTCTTGTCTGTTTTTGTGTCATTCCTACCCAGCTGCCAGTACCTGAGCTGACGCCATCATGATGCAACATGTTCACTTGGCGCCCGAGGAAGATGAAGAGGACTTGTATTCTGGATACAATGAATATAACCCAGCCTATGACACTGAGGTGGGAATCCAATGGGTTGCCCTAATTCATGAAAGTAGAACTTTGGTCAAACTTTTAATTCACATATGTGATGTAGGCTGTCCATACCAATAAGACTGTGCCCTCGGGAACATATTGTAACTACCTGTTGATCCTGCCAATAAAATCATTGGACAGGGACATTCTTGGACATCATTGGACAAGTACATCCTTATGGTGACTGCTTATCCTTCTGCAGTAAAAGCATTACGGCATTTTCACGTTTGATGCTGCTTAAGCAGGCCATACACCATGCAACTTTCTTTCCTGCAACCACGGGTTGCAGGAAAGAAATTCACTGGATTCCCCCCATCAACATAGACAGTGCTGACAGGGGAATCTCTCCTGCTAAGACATTGCATTCTCCCGGCAGGGGGTTGGGGGAAGAAGTCCCCCCGCTGGTAAAAGACAGTGGTTATTGATAGCGGCTATATAGCAATAATCACATGTAAGATCCAGCAGACTGGTTGTACCCAAGTTGATCGATCGATCAACTTGATACATTTAGCCTGCTCATACATGGTTCAAATCTTGACCGGTTTCTGCTAAACTGGCCGAGATTCGAACAGTCTATGGCCGGCCTTAGATGCTGGTGCAGTTGATGGCCATATCAGTGGATAACCACACCTAGCTCTGCCCACAGCTCTTTAGCTTGACAACACATTGCTCTGTCTGTAGGAGCTTAGAGATAGGATGTAAAAGGCCTGCTCAGTCCCTCCAGTTCCCTTCAGTACTGTCTAGCATGGTGCAGGAAAAATCTATCTCCCCAGATGCATTTACCATAAAAAAAAATGTAAATTGCATTTCTTAATAGGACATTTAACATTTGCCTTGAAAATGCCTTTTTTATCATTCTGAAAAGAAAAAAAAAAGGTGTTGGATGGACTTTATTGTTCACATGTATGCTTGCTGGGCACATAAAGTAGAACCTAACTCACAAGGGAGTTTGTTCTGTTTAAACCCTCTTCCACTTGCAATTACAAAACCCATTTTTCTTTGTTGTCTCCCCCCCCCCCCCCCCCCCCCCCACCTTGCCTATTTAGCGTCTGGTTTAGGCCAGAATTGCCTGTCCCTGGTGTTTCCCCCTCTTGGGATACTCATGTCACATCTCCCAGGAGGTGGCCAGGCACACAAAGCACCAGGGGGCACCCAGCATGTTATTGGCAGTTGGCTGTGAAAACTCAGTAGAGGCAGCCAGCTGAAGAGAAACAAGATGGCGAGCTTTGTCACCCAAACAGCAAATCCCGGTGGGACAATGCCGCATTCGCTGTGTGGGTGATAATGATAATGATTTATGATAACCCAGCAATACAGATAAGAGGAGGAAAAATACAATTGGGGGGGGGGGGACTAAGCTGCACTTTAGAGTCCAGCTCCTGGCACTGTGATTTTTATAGTTTTTAGTGTTGCACAGCTCAGTGTACATTCTAAAGAAGACTGGCAGCTGGCAGATAGGTCTGTTTTATTACAGAGGGGACTTTACATGCAATAAAGAGCCTGTCTGCTTACAGAGTTTAAAAAGGAGACTTTAGTTACGCTTAATCAGCAGTTTCTAGAGCCAAGGTATTACAGGACCCCCTGTTATCCTTTGCTGGAAGAGTATTGGAAAGGCAATAGATGCAGCTCATTGATGCATGAGCGCTTGATCCACTTCTATATCCAGCTCTCATAACTATGATGTTCAAAGTGAATCGCAAAAATAGTGGGGAAAATTAGGGAAGCACTGCTCTGTAGAATAGCAGGTTTAACACTCACTTTTGCTTTTATTTTGCAGGATTTGGAGAGCGATGTGGCTTTTCAGCAAGCTTTACAAACGAGCCATGGACGGAGACCTCTGGTACTTTGAGCAATATCGTAATGTTCATTTAATGTTAGGGATATATCCACTTGCCTACAGCCCTATAGCAGTTTAACTGCTACAGGGCGGCCGCTGTGCGCAGGAGCACTTACAGGTAGGGGGTGCGAATGCGTACCGTCAGCGGCTCACTCCCACTGTGATTAAACACAGTGGGAGTGGGTCAGTGGGTACAGTGGACTCAATGGCTGCCAGCACCCGCCGATCATCAGCCACAGAGACAGACCTGCAATCTGTAAACAAGGCAGATTGCCATTCTGACAGAAGAGAAGGCATGGATCCAGTGTCTCTGGAAAGCAGGGACAAGGATCCATGTCTTCCCCTAATAAAAACACCTACCATACTGTACAAAAACACTGGCTAGGCACACCGTTAACCCTTTGATCACCCATAATGTTAACCCCTTCCCAGCCAGTGTCATTAGTACAGAGACAGTGCATATTGTTAGCACTATTTACTGTATTGGTGTAACTGGTTCCAAGTGTCAGTATGTGTCAGAACGTCCGCTGCAATATCGCAGTCCCACTATAAGTCGCTGATCGCCACCATTACTAGTACAAAAAAATCCCATAGTTTGTGTATGCTATATGTTCACACCTATGCCATCCGATTCCTGCACCATTTTACAGTTTGCACTGCGATCTGTGAACCGATCGAAGGGTTTTGTTAACTTTACATTGATACCCGCAGATCTCAGTGTGAACTACTGTGTGATTCAGGTGCGATGCGGGCACCCGCACTGGATTTGCAGGTTTCTCGCATCACACTAATGTGAACCCGGCCTAAAATGTGACATGTTTATATTCCATATCCCTTTCCCTGTAGAGTTAGACTTTAAAGGATAAGTTCACCTTTGTAAAAAAGAGTAAAAAAAATAAATGCACATTTTTTTCAGGTAAAAAAATGGGCATTTTTTTTAACTAGAAGCCTGCAAAGCACCTTGCAGACTGTCATTGTAATCTGTCTGCTCGTATGAACAGGCAGTTACACTCTGCCAGGAAGACTCAATGAACTACCTAGAGAGCTTAACCGCGCTCTAGTAGTTTATTGAGAACTACAAGTCGTCAGCCTAAAAGGGGTAGGTACTTGTAGTTCTCCCATTCACAGAACTCTAAATAAATGATGTGGGCTAATCATTTTTTGTTTTAAATTGTGACAGCGAGTGTGGGGACAAGATCCCCCTCTCCTTGTCACAACGGGGGATCGTTGCTGCAACAGTAAGATGTTACATGTTACACTCAATAGATGCAGCTCATTGATGCATGAGTGCTTGATCCACTTCTATATCCAGCTCTTATAGCTAGAATGTTCAAAGTGAGTCATGAAAAAAGTGGGGAAAATTAGGAAATCACCCCTCTGTAGAATAGCAGGTTTTTGCACTCACTTTTATTTTATCTTGCAGGATTTGGAGAACGATGTGACTTTTCAGCAAACTTTGCAAACAAGTACTTGTACTTGTAGTTCTCCCATTCACTGAACTTTTTTTTGTTTTTGTTTTAATTTTGACGAGTGAGTGGACAAGGTCCCCCGCTCGCTGTCACAATGGGGGATCGGGAGGGGGGCAGCGGGGTCTACTGCAACAGCAATGCCGCGTACACACGATCGGACTTTCTGGCATACTTGGTCCGGCACACTTTCCGACGGACTTTGTCTGCCAGGAGCACCGGACTTTGAAACAGACTGACTTGCCCACACACGACTGGACTTTCCGGCGGGCTAAGTCCGCCCGTCTTTCCGACAAACTTTTTTGCCGGAGTTACGGCGGACTTTCAGAATGAACGGACTTGCCCACACGTGGACAAGTCCGTTCATTTTGAACGTGACTCAGGTGCGACGGGACTAGAAAAGGAAGTCAATCTTTCCGCTTTTATCGGTGAGATTGACACCTTGCAAGCCCCGTCGCGGGGCATACCGGGCCCTTAGATCTGGTATGGATTATAAAGGGAAGCCCCTACGCTGAAAAAACTGTGTGGGGTCCCCCCTAAAATCCATACCAGACCCCGATCCGAGCATTCAGCCCGGCCGGTCAGGAAAGGGGGGGGGGACGAGCGAGCGCCCCCCCCCTCCTGAACCGTACCAGGCCGCATGCCCTCAACATGGGGGGTGGGTGCTTTAGGGGGGGTGGCGCCCTCCGGGGCCCCCCTACCCCAAAGCACCTTGTCCCCATGTTGATGAGGACAAGGACCTCTTCCCGACAACCCTGGCCGTTGGTTGTCGGGGTCTGCGGGCGGGGGGCTTATCGGAATCCGGGAGCCCCTATAATAAGAGGGCCCCCAGATCCCGGCCCCCCCACCCTATGTGAATGAGTATGGGGTACATGGTACCCCTACCCATTCACCTAGGGAAAAAGTGTCAATAATACAACACACTACACAGGTTTTTAAAATAGTTTATTAAACAACTCCGGGGGGGGGGGGTCTTCTTCCGGCATCCGGTTGGTTCTTCTCCGCTCTCTCCGGCCTCTTCTCCCGGTGTTCCAGTTCTTCCGCCGGCTCCTCCGCTGTCTTCAGGCCGCTCACTTGCCAGCGGAGGTCCGGACTTCTGGTCTTCTTGTCTTCTTCCCTCTTCTCTTCTCCAGATGTTGACACGACGGTCTCTCCGGCTGGACTGCTCTCTAAGGGCTCCGTTGTGACTTTTATATAGGCGGAGACCCCGCCCCCTTATGATGTCACAGTCCCTGGGCGTGCTGGGACTGTGACGTTTTAGGGGGCGTGGTCACCGGACTCTGGGGGACTCTGGTCCAAGTATGCCGGAAAGTCCGACCGTGTGTATGCGGCATAAGATGTTACATGTTACACTCTGAATACGGGTGCAAAAAAGGTGAACATGTTACATGTTACAACAGGTGAACTTATTCTTTAAAACAGCTCTGCTTCTGTGGTATGGCAGGAGCAATGCCAGAGATGGTTGATACCAACTTGTACCAACCAGACTGTACCCAGTAAAAGGCTAAAAAATTGCTATTGCCTACAAAACAAATTCAGACTTGATTGAGGCACATTAAAATGATCACTTATCTTTTGACTCCTTACAATTTTAATCCTTTGCAAAACAAGCCAGATTCCTGCAACCTGTAGCAGGTAATAATAATAAAACCATGTAATATGTTGAGACTGTATAACTACATTTCTTTCTGGCTGTTTGAGCTTTATAGCTTTAAAGTGGGTCTCTAGCCAAATCTTTCTTTAGTCTGGATTAATTAGGGAAGAGTCTAGGAAGTGTAGGAAAATCACTCCAATTTTTATTTTTTTTTTGGGGGGGGGGGGTGCTTGCATTCTACTTTAATAGATTATATTGTATGTACCTACAATATTTGTTCTACAGCTTAAATGTTCTGGCATATTCCTTACAACATGACTAAGCAAGGTCCAGAAATGGTCTTGGTTCATTTGTACTACTCACTGTTTTTATATGGGGCATTCTTGTTGGCTACTGTTCTGCATAAAATTGGTCTGTTGCCTTGAGTCACATAAGGTTCATTTGTCTCATACAGGGTACAGCTAAAGTCCTAGGGACAGCTGCTGGCCGTCCTTTGATGACTGGACTTGGAGTAAGTAAAACTTCCCATTTACAATTTCTAGTATCAGATATCTTATTAATTCTTTCTTTAGCTGAATATTTCATATTACCAATATGCTGGTGTAAGCATGCACTGAATTAGAATTAATCTGATTTGTATTTTTATTTTATCTGGAAAACATATTTAATTAAGGTGGCATTAAATCCAAAAACTTAATATATTGCAGCTTACAAATCCTTAACTATGGTGGATAGATTCGTTTTTAGTTTTTTTCCCCCTTTAATTTCACTTCACACTTCCTGTCTTAGAGCTGGTTCACGTGCATGGGGCCGGTTTCAGTGCAATTTTTGAAAGGAGTCTGGTGCGGTTTGGTTCGCTGGTTCAGGTGCGATTCAGGTTAATTTGTTCATAAACGACCTGGAAGATGGGATAAACAGTTCCATCTCTGTATTTGCAGACAATGCTAAGCTAAGCAGGGCAATAACTTCTCCGCAGGATGTGGAAATCTTGCAAAAAGATCTGAACAAATTAATGGGATGGGCAACTACATGGCAAATGAGGTTCAATGTAGAAAAATGTAAAATAATGCATTTGGGTGGCAAAAATATGAATGCAATCTATACACTGAGGGGAGAACCTCTGGGGGAATCTAGGATGGAAAAGGACTTGGGGGTCCTAGTAGATGATAGGCTCAGCAATGGCATGCAATGCCAAGCTGCTGCTAACAAAGCAAACAGAATATTGGCATGCATTAAAAAGGGGATTAATTCCGCAGATAAAATGATAATTCTCCTGCTCTACAAGACTCTGGTCCGGCCGCACCTAGAGTATGCTGTCCAGTTCTGGGCACCAGTCCTCAGGAGGGATGTACTGGAAATGGAGCGAGTACAAAGAAGGGCAACAAAGCTAATAAAGGGTCTGGAGGATCTTAGTTATGAGGAAAGGTTGCGAACACTGAACTTATTCTCTCTGGAGAGGAGAGGGGATATGATTTCAATATATACAAATACCAAACTGGTGACCCCACAATAGGGATAAAACTTTTTCGCAGAGGGGAGTTTAACAAGACTCACTGCCACTCATTAAAATTAGAAGAAAAGAGGTTTAACCTTAAACTACATAGTGGGTTTTTTCCTGTAAGAGCGGCAAGGATGTGGAATTTCCTGCCACAGGCGGTGGTCTCAGCGGAGAGCATCGATAGTTTCAAGAAACTATTAGATAAGCACCTGAACGACCGCAACATACAGCAGGGCTCGACAAAACCCGGGCGCCAGGTCGCATTTGCGACTAGAATTAGCGACCTGGCGCCTGGGGGGGCACAGCTGGGGTATCCTATGTCCGTTCGACACCCACCCCCCCCTCCCGCCGCGATCGCGCTGGGCCGCGCCGGTAATTGAGGCCCCGGCTTTGCGGCCTACTGCAGTCCTATGGTTCCTGGTTCCTTCTGCAATCGGGCGCCCTCTGGTGGTGGCCGTTGGTATGACAAGACATCCACCAATGCTAATGGAGCTTTCCCTACCTGTTTTCACTGCCTGCTCATCTCCTTCCCTTTACTTAGAACCCCCAAACATTATATATATTTTTTATTCTAACACCCTAGAGAATAAAATGGCGGTAATTGCAATACTTTCTGTCACACCGTATTTGCGCAGCGGACTTACAAGCGCACTTTTTTGGGAAAAAATACTTTTTTTAATTAAAAAATAAGAAAACAGTAAAGTTAGCCCAATTTTTTTTATATTGTGAAAGATAATGTTACGCCGAGTAAATTTATTCCCAACATGTCACGCTTCAAAATTTCATCCGCTCGTGGAATGGCGACAAACTTTTACCCTTTAAAATCTCCATAGGCATCGTTTAAAAAATTCTACAGGTTACATGTTTTGAGTTACAGAGGAGGTCCAGGACTAGGATTATTGCTCTCGCTCTAACGATCGTGGCGATAGGGGGGGCCCTCTCCTGCCGCCGATAAAAGTGATCTCGCTGCTAATCTGCTGCAGAGACCACTTTTATCTGAAAGAGAACCGCCGGCTCTTGAAGAAGATACCGGGGTTATGGTAGCTAGCTGCTACCATAACTACGGTATTTCTCTTCAAAGACAGGACGTATATATTCGTCCTGCGGGAAGGAAGTGGTTAATTAAAATGAATTTATTATTTGTCATCTCCCTGCTTGGCCCCTTTCACTCGGGCTGTCTGATCAGCTTCGCCTGTCAGTTTTTCAGGCGGACCTGATTGGATCCTTAGCGAGAATATGGTGGTCTTGTGTCCCTGCATGGCAGGAAATAAAAGCAGTCACATTAGTTCTAGTCGTCTCTGTGTAAATTTAAGATTGGTTAATTTTTATATTAAAAATAAAGCTTTGTCGGTCGTTTAAAAAAAAAAAAAAAACCTGGCTCCTAACTTTTTTAGCTGGCTCCTAGATTCCAAGCAAATTTGTCAAGCCCTGACATACAGGGATATATAATGTAATACTGACATATAATCACACACATAGGTTGGACTTGATGGACTTGTGTCTTTTTTCAACCTCACCTACTATGTAACTATAGGTGCGAATTTTGTTAAGTGTATGACACTTGAAATTGCACCTGAACTGGACTCAAAACCGTACAGGACTCTTTTGAAAAACAAACTGTGGCCGGCCCTCAGATATGTGAATCGGCTCCGTAGAAAGCCAGTTTGGTTCACATGTCATGCGAATTGGATGCGGTTCAAATCGCATTCAATTCTCATATATGTGAACCAAGCCTTAAGCCTGGTAAACACTATTCGTTTTTTTCCGTTCAACCCAGCGGATTGAAGGAAAAAAACTGTCAGCACCGGTCAGGAGCCGCTATATTAACCATGCAAAGTTAATATAGTGATCTCCCCCTTGAGCTTTTGTGTTCTGACAGAGAGATGGCCCCCCGCCAGAACACTCTGATCAGCACTTTCTGCCATTGGCTGAGAGCACTGATTGAGTCAGTGGGCTGCTTTCCAGGATGCACATCCAACACAAGCTGGCCAAGCGGTCGGCTTCTGTCGGGCAGCCTTTTTTTCTTTTGACTTGTTTATTGTCTCTCGACATACGGCCCATGTGTACCCGTCTTTAGGGTGTCTCCACACAACTGGAGGAGCTACAGAGACACTTCTGGACAGCAGAATTATCAGTCTGGGGAGAGGATATTGTTACTCTAGTAGATTTAGATGGACTACTAGACTAACAAATTAAAGCTGGACTCCAGTTAATACTTTATTAGCAGTTACAGAAACAGTTTTTTTTTCTTTAGGCTAAAGGTTTTACATAAATGAATAAAGGCTGGCCTTTGTAAGCACCATAGACCCAGTGTTAAATTGTTTCTTTCAATCCTTTAACTTTTATCCTGCAACTTTTGCTAGATTGCTTGGTCTGTTAACCACTTCAGCCCCGGAAGGATTTACCCCCTTCCTGACCAGAGCGTTTTTTGCGATTCGGCACTGCGTCGCTTTAACTGACAATTGCGCGGTCATGCGACGTGGCTCCCAAACAAAATTGACGTCCTTTTTTTCCCACTAATAGAGCTTTCTTTTGGTGGTATTTGATCGCCTCTGCGATTTTTATTTTTTGCGCTATAAACAAAATAAGAGCGACAATTTTGAAAAAAACGCATTATTTTTTACATTTTGCTATAATAAATATCCCCTAAAAATATATAAAAAAAACATTTTTTTTCTTCAGTTTAGGCCGATCGTATTCTTCTACATATTTTTGGTAAAAAAAATCGCAATAAGCGTTTATTAATTGGTTTGCGCAAACGTTATAGCGTTTACTAAATAGGGGATAGTTTTATGGCATTTTTATTAATAATTTTTTTTTTACTAGTAATGGCGGCGATCAGCGATTTTTATTGTGACTGCGACGTTATGGCGGACATGTCGGACATTTTTGACACATTTTTGGGACCATTGTCATTTATACAGCGATCAGTGCAATTAAAAATGCACTGATTACTGTGTAAATGACACTGGCAGTGAAGGGGTTAACCACTAGGGGGCGGGGAGGGGTTAAGTGTATCCTAGGGAGTGATTACTAACTGTAGGGGGATGGGCTGTGTGGCTGACGTCACTGATCTCTGCTCCGATGACAGGGAGCAGAGATCGAGTGACACTTGTCACTAGGCAGAACGGGAAGATGCTGTTTACAACGGCATCTCCCCGTTCATCCGCTCCGTGAGGCGATCGCGGGTCTCCCCGCGGCGATCGAGTCCGCGGGACCCGCGACCCGACTCACGGAGCTCCCGGCCGGCGCGCGTGCGCGCCGCCGGCGGCGCGCACGCACGGGCACGGCGGGAAATTCAAATGGACGTACAGGTACGCCCATTTGCCCAGCCGTGCCGCTCTGCCGACGTACATCGGCGTGCACCGGTCGGCAAGCGGTTAAAGGAATTTGAATAACAGACTTATTGGCTGGATCACTAGGTGAATATAAAGAGAAGTAATGCAGCCACCACATCTAATGCCGCGTACACACGGTCGGACTATTCGGCTACAAAAGTCCGACAGCCTGTCCGACAGACTTTCGACAGACTTTTGGCGGACTTGCGGCAGACTTTTTTACGAACGGACTTGCCTACAAACGATCACACAAAAGTCCGACGGATTCGTACGTCATGACGTACACCGGACTAAAATAAGGAAGTTGATAGCCAGTAGCCAATAGCTGCCCTAGCGTGGGTTTTTGTCCGTCGGACTAGCACACAGACGAGCGGATTTCTGGGTCCGGCGTAGTTACGATGTAAAGATTTGAAGCATGTTTCAAATTTAAAGTCCGTCAGATTTGAGGCTGCAAAAGTCCGCTGAAAGTCCGGGGAAGCCCACACACGATCGGATTGTCAGCCAGCTTTAGTCCGTCAGCATCCGTCGGACTTTTGTAGACGAAAAATCCGACCGTGTGTACGCGACATAGGGAATGTTAAACTGCAATTTTTTGGGTTTAAGATTGCTTTCATTTGAAATACAACAATTGTCCCAAATAGAAGGGGGACCAAGAAAAAGTGGGGCTCAGAAAAAAGGCAATCCAAAATATGATAATAATCAAAAAAGTGTTTATTGTGGTACAAAAATGTAATACATGTAGATAAAAGAGCATGAACCGGTGGCTATACTTTTGCTTTCATTTGAAGCCAATGCGAGGAATTCAGTAAAGCTGCTGTGCCACCTTTCTGGTGTTAATTGCCCTTGTTAATAAGTTGCACTTAATTCAAAAAACATCTGCAATAGATTTACTTCCCATGCATTAAATTGACATGAACACACATGTAATACTTAATTGTTAGTGAATTGACTTCTATGTCATCAAAGCGTTAAAGATTGTTTAACTTATTGAAATGTCTGTGTTCTCCTCAGCCCAGAGCGAATCTGACTTCATTAACAGGAAGACCTATGACTGGAGCTGTGCTGGTATTGTGTGCTTAAGTTTTTTGCAGTGAAAATTGGTGTAGAGAACAGTGTTCATTTTGATGTCAAATTTGTCATTGTCTTTTGACTAAAATGCCATTTTAGTTTTAGTCATCTGAATTGTTTTAGTTTTAGACGTATTTTAGTCGACTAAAATCCCCAGTACATTATAGTAGACTAAAATCGAATGGGTTTAGTTAGATTGTAGTGCGTTCTTTAAGCCTTTCTCTAGAATTGCCAAACTCGTTATATACTCCTGGAGTAAAAATCTAATAACATTTTATTATTTATAGTGTTAAAGCGGAGTTCCACTCAAAAGTGGAAGCTCTGCTTATCTGCTTCCCCTCCTTTCTCCGGTGCCACATTTAGCACCTTTCAGAGGGGGGATCGGGTGCCTGTTTTTGACAGGTACCCGTCCCCAATTCCGGGAGACCTTGCGGCAGGAAGCTCAGCCCCCCTCCTCCTTCCCCCTCCGCCAGGCCATTAAGAAAGCGCAGCGCGCTTGGCGCATGCGCACTAGAGAACTGACTGTGAAGCCAACAGGCTTCACTCCCGGTTTGCCTTACAAGGAATGGCAGCAGCAACACCCAAGAGCCGATGGACAGATCGGCTTGGGGTGCCGACATCGCGGGCTCCCTGGACAGGTAAGTGTCCTAATATTAAAAGTCAGCAGCTACAGTATTTGTAGCTGCTGACTTTTAATTTTAGGAGGGGGTGGGCTGGAGCTCCGCTTTAAGGTTTGAACATGCACTACAGACACTGATTTAGTCGTTGTGATAGATAACGTCTATAAGTAAAGCCAAGTTTCATAAACAAACAAAAATATTGCTTTTTGACAAACAGAAATGCAACTTTAAAATATAAAAAAAACAAAAAACAAACTGTAAACTCTATTGGCTGGAATGCCATTGCAAATATTGCCTGAATATATTACCAACATTAAATTTTAAGAAAAAATATAATTTTTTCCATTCAGCAGCTTAGTAGGTGCCCCCTACTTATTTTTATGTGGTGATGCAATAGTGCAATATAGGCAGTCCCCAAGTTCCAAACATCTGACTTGCATAGGACTTGTACTTAAGAACGGAGGCAGCGTGACGTCTCGCTGGCCATGGAAACTGCCAGCTGTCCCTCTTGCTGGTCACCACATGCTGCCACCTAGTGTGCGGTGGACCTGTCAGCAATCCTACATTACTGCATGACTGGTTAGCCCTTCGCTATGCTATCCAAAACTTAAAAGTAATTTTCTCCAAGCGTCTTCCAGGACAGCTCATGAGACCTTGGGCTCCTCCTACCAGGACAGGAAACACGTCACCCCCACCAGATAAAAGGGCGGTCCTCCAGGCCCATGTCAGTTATTTGTGTTTCCTCCCGACGGGGGGTAACATGTTCATGGAACCTGCTCCCATAGGCCTTATAAGCAGGGGCTTTGTATGGCTTTTTTCTGGGGCATATCACTTACCTCTTCCTCTGCCAGAAGCAGCACACCGCTGGGAAGGTTGGTTGTGTTGCTGTTCTCTGTCCTCAGTGCCTGGAGAGGGCCAGGACCGGTGTGAGGTCGTGCCCCTAGCGCAGTGCATTGCACTCTAGCTCAGCTGAGCTTCAGTTGTCCTTCCCTGCCGACAGCCTGGCTGATCTGAGCAAGGAATGGAGGAAGCCGCAGCGTTCGAGGGGGCGGAGCTATTGCGCTCCAAGCTGGCCCACAGGAAGTGCCTGGAGAGGGTTATTTCCGGGGCATATGACATCATCATCGGGCGCCGGAGACGAGGTTCCAGTCTTCATAAACGGCGCGAACAGAGAACGCTGGCTGCTGGTGTTTCTTGGTGTTAAGCAGCCAGGCTGTGGATGACCAAGAGGGGCAGAATGGATCCTCCTGCAGTACCTGCACAGGAAGCGGATGCAGTTCCCAACACCAGCACCTCACAGGTAAGCCTGGGGTGTTCTGTCACCACCTTACTATCCCTGTGGGTGTTCCCTCCCCCTCCCCCCTCTGTAGTAGTGGGTGTAAGGGGACACATTTCCTCCCTCCTGCACGTGGTGTTACGGAGTGATGGTGTGGCTTTAATTACATTGTGGGTCATTTATTTTGTCTTGCAGACCAAGACTCAGGACAAGGCCCAAGCGCAGCCACTTAAAAGGAAATGTGCGGTTTGCGCAAACACATTGAGCTCCTCGTGGAGCAAAGCAGTTTGTCGCACCTGTATAGAAGGCCTAGTAAAGGATGACCCGGTTGCCTCTTGCCAGAAGATGCTTACTTCTGTTAGGGATGAGCTTGCGTCCACCTTCAGTTCCTTTAGAACGCTTATTGACAAGCTCCAGACTCCAGCAGAGAGTCCGTCTTCACTGAAGGCGCCAGTAAGCACTCCGCAGCAGGCAGAGAGTGAAGACTCTGAGGCTGAGGTCAGATCTACCCGTTCTTCTCTGGAAGAATCGGGGTCAGATACAGAGCCCAGAGATAGAGAATCCACTCGAGGCTCAAGATTTAAGTTATCTGTTGAGGATGTAGATGACTTATTAAAGGCTATCTATACTACCCTTGAATTAAAAGAGGACGAGGTTCAGTTATCCAAACATGATCTTATGTATAAAGGATTACATAAGAGAAAATCAAGAGTGTTTCCAGTTCATAGTTCTTTGGTTGATACTATTAAACTGGAATGGGATAATCCTGAGAGAAAACCATTCTTCTCTAGTAACCTAAAAAGGAGGTTTCCTTTTGATGAGGACACTGCGCAGCCATGGAATAAGAATCCCAAGTTAGACGCACCTCTTTCAAAAGTTTCAAAAAACTCGGACCTGGCGTTTGATGATATGGGTACGCTTAAGGGTCCGATGGACAAGAGGGGGGATATTCTTCTCCACAGAGCCTGGCACTCAGCAGTTGGAAACCTGAAACCAGCTTTGGCTTCCACTTGTGTGGCCAGAAATCTGGAGGTTTGGTTGACTCAGATTCAGTCACATCTGTCAGCAGGTACCTCCAGAGAGCAAATTTTAAAGTCTTTTCCTCTCCTATTTCAGACAGTGGGTTTTTTTGGCAGATTCTTCCGCTGAGTCGGTAAGAATGTCAGCCAGGACTTCGGCTCTAGTGAACTCGTTCAGGAGAAGCCTTTGGCTTAAGACCTGGTCAGGGGACTCGGCCTCCAAGTTGCGCCTTTGTGGCCTTCCTTTAACTGGCGATCATTTATTTGGCCCAGGTCTACAGGAGGCACTGGAACGCATGGCTGATAAGAAAAAGGCGTTTCCAGAGAAAAAGAGAGTTCAGACAGCCAGAAAATTTTTTCGTGGCCAAAACAGGCAACAGAGTCCTAGAGAAAAGGACAGCAGGCCGAAAAAGCATTGGACTGGGCACAAAGGCAGAGGCAAAGGGGGAGGGCTATTTAACCCTCCTCAACAGCCCGCCAAGCCGCAGTGACTTGTGTTCCCCGGTGGGAGGGAGATTGAGGGCCTTCATCCCACAGTGGGCAGCAGTCACTCTGAGCCCCTTCGTCCTGGACCTAGTGACCAACGGGTACAGGCTGGAGTTTGTTCACCAACCACCAGAACGTTTGTTGGTCACATTTCCTCCACAAGATCAGGAGAAAGCGAGGGCTCTGGGTCTCCAGATCGGAGACTTATTAGATCAAAAAGTCCTGATTCCTGTTCCTCGATCGGAGCGGGGCAAGGGATTCTATTCCCATGTATTTGTGGTCAGAAAGCCGGCAGGAAAGTTTCGACTTATCCTGAATCTCCGGACCTTAAACAAGTCCATCAGATACAAGCATTTCCGTATGGAGACGGTTTTTACAATCAAAAACCTACTATACCCAAACTGCTTTATGGCTACGTTGGACTTAAGGGATGCTTATCTTCACATCCCTATCCATCCAGCCTTCCAAAAGTTTTTGAGATTGGCAGTGAAGACGGGTATGGGGACCCGACATTTTCAATTTCGGGCCCTCCCCTTCGGTCTATCCTCAGCCCCACGCATCTTTATGAAGGTGTTGGGGGAAGTGCTGGCTCCTCTAAGATTAAAGGCAATAACGGTTATCCCTTACTTAGACGACCTCCTGATAGTGGCAAAATCATACCAAAGGCTGTACAGGACTTCTTACAGTCCCTAGGCTGGCTAATAAACAAAGAAAAATCGTCCTTGATTCCGGCCCAGAAAGTAACTTATCTGGGTTACGATTTTTGCTCCGTGAACCAAGGAGTTTTTCTTCCTCAGGAGAAGATTACCAAAGTGTTCCAGACTATGTCAACATTGCAGACCAACCAGTCGGTCTCTCTGAGACAGGTGTCGAGGGCAGTGGGTCTTATGACCTCATGTTTTCCCGCAGTACCATGGGCGAGACTCCGTCAGCGTCCGTTACAAAGGTTTCTTTTAAGAAACTGGGACGGGGACGTAAGGTCCCTGGAGTCAAGGATCTGGCTTCCCAACAGGATAAAAAGAAGCCTGTGGTGGTGGAGAGCTGGTCAACACCTAGCAGGAGGTCTCCCATGGTCCTTTCCCATTTCCCGAAGGATTACCACGGATGCGAGTTCCTGGGGATGGGGGGCCCACCTCAGCAATGCAGTAGCACAAGGAGAGTGGTCCCCAGAGGAGGCAAGGGCCTCATCCAATCAAAGAGAGCTGCTTGCAGTCCAGAGAGCCCTCCAGTCTTTTCAGATGGAGGTCAGGGGTCACAACCTCCAAATCCTGTCAGACAATATAGCGACAGTCGCGTATATCAACAAGCAGGGAGGCACGAGAAGCCGGAGGCTTCAGTCCATTGCTCAGGAGATCCTTTCATGGGCAGAGGGGAATCTAGCCTCCATTTCTGCTGTACACCTGAAGGGGAAAAACAATTGCCTGGCAGATTATCTCAGCCGTCACAGGATAGACCGAGACAACTGGTCCCTTCATCCCGAAGTCTTTGCAGACCTCACCAAGAGATGGGGTTATCCGGTAGCGGATTTGTTCGCAAACCGAAACAACCGCAAGACGGAGATATTCTTTTCCATGAACCCGGCAGACCAAGCCTTGGGGATCGATGCTCTGGCAAACCCGTGGCCTCCAGGGTCCAGTATCACACCCTCAGGTGGTTTCCTTAAACTTGACGGCCTGGTATCTGAAGAAAAGATACTGAGCGCCCAAGGGTTCTCTGACAAAGTAGTCAGGACTCTCGTTAATTGCAGGAAGCCAGTTACTAGAGCCATATATTTCAAAGTTTGGAAAAGGTTTAACTCATGGTTATCTGAAAATGATAGATTAGCTCATGATATTCCGTCTATTTTGGAATTTTTCCAAGAGGGTGTCGACAAAGGTCTTTCTGTTAGTACCTTAAAGGTACAGGCGGGAGCTATTAGTGTGTTCCTCCAGTTTTCTCTCCTGGAAAATCCCACTATAGCCAGATTTTTCAAATCTATCTCTAGGGCCAGACCAGTAGTAGTGAGAAGTTGTCCAACGTGGGATCTGTCCCTAGTACTTCAAACTGTGGTAGAATTTCCGTTTGAACCTCTGGAAAGTATGTCAGTTAAGTTACTTACATTAAAAACTGTGTTCCTTATAGCTGTTACCTCAGCTCGTAGGGTAAGTGAGTTGCAGGCCCTATCAGTTAGGGAGCCCTTCCTCACGATTTTTGAGGATCGAGTTGTGTTACGAACCGATCCAGGTTTTTTGCCCAAGGTGGCAAGTACATTCCACCGATCTCAGAACATTGTATTGCCAACCTTTTGTAGTTCGCCACAGGGCGACTTAGAAAGAAAATTTAGTTTTCTAGATGTAAGAAGGATTCTCTTGGTCTATCTTGAGGTCACAAAGACCTTTAGGAAAACTGATGCCTTGTTTGTCCTCTTTTCTGGAGTTCACAAGGGGAATAGTGAATCTAAAGCCACATTGGCTAGATGGATAAAGCAAGCCATCTTGGAAGCTTACAAAATTAGGGAGGTCCCTACACCTTTTGTTACTGCGCACTCAACTAGAGCCTTGTCTACGTCTTGGGCTGAGAGGGCTGGTGCCTCACCGGAACAAATTTGCAGGGCTGCCACTTGGTCCAGTTACTCGACCTTCATTAAACATTATCGCCTGGATCTCCTATCAGCTCAGGAGCAGGCGTTTGGTCGTAAGGTCCTTCAGGCAGTTGTCCCTCCCTAGACTGGTAAGTTCTGGCTCATCGTCTCATGGGCTGTCCTGGAAGATGCTTGGAGAAAAGCTGAGTTAGACTTACCGGTAACTCCTTTTCTGAGAGTCTTCCAGGACAGCCGGATTCCCACCCGGTATTGTCTGAAGTTATGTGTATTATGCATATGTTTTGCAGGGTCCTACGGTTCTTGAGAATACTGACATGGGCCTGGAGGACCGCCCTTTTATCTGGTGGGGGTGACGTGTTTCCTGTCCTGGTAGGAGGAGCCCAAGGTCTCATGGGCTGTCCTGGAAGACTCTCAGAAAAGGAGTTACCGGTAAGTCTAACTCAGCTTTTTTGGCTACTGGACTTACTCTTTAAAAAAAATGTACCTCTTCCAACTTCCATACAAATTCAACTTAGGAACAAACTTACGGAAACTATCATGTTTCTAACTCAGGGACTGCCTGTACATGTTTAAATTTGAATGTGCTATTATTATAGGCTGGGAATGGAATCACATTGCTGATTTAGAAAAGGGCAACAGAGGGCACCAAGGAGATAATGTGAATGAGTGTAATATGTGGAACTGCAGAGGAAAGGGAAAGGATTGATGATTCAGTTTATAAGAGAGCAGAGCACTGAATCAGCAGAGCAGGAATGTGTGATGAAGGGGGGGGAGTATATTTAGTAAAATTAGATGGGAGTGTGCAGTATACTTTTTGGGGATGGGGAGGTGACAGGAAAGTGGGGATTAGGAAGTAAATGAGGGTGACAGATGGCACAGGGTAGGGTACATTATACCGTGGGATGGGGAAGTAAACGGGAGTGAGGGAGTGCACAGGGCAGTAGTGTTAATTTGGTTGGTTGATGAAAATATTTTCATCAACGGAATTAACACTGGTGAAAATTGAAATTGATTTTCTTCATAGTTTTCGACAATTGACTTAATTCTAACTTTATTTTTGTTTAGTTTTCATCACTGAAAACATGCAGCTGACGAAAACTATGAAGAAAATATTTTTTTGGGAACGAAATTAATACTGGTAGAGAAATAATTTACTGACAGATACAGGGTAAATCAGTAAAACGTGATGGTGCAGTAGCTTCTAGCGGATATGGGTTGATATGGGTTACTGCATTTGCTCTTTGCCTTATTGAATAAACATATAATACCTAGCATATAACCGTACAATAAGCAAGTGTGTCTGTTCATTGAATGGAATTCCTTAGAAATGTTCTTGTGGTATGGATGTTGTGTACAACATTCACCAGTCTGGGGAATGTACTGTATATCATGGTGCAGCAGTCTTGTGGAACATATTTTTACTGTTACAATTACAACTACCAGTGGAGAAATTGGTAGGCACAATGGTGGGCAGTGGAGTATGTGGATGCAGTGGCAATAAGTGGAGAAGTGTGTGTCTGCAGTGGTGGTCAGTGGGGAAGTGCGTGGGTTCCAGTTAAAATCTGGTCAGCTGAATTAGCTGTGGTTTCTTAAATAACGTGGGGACTTCTGCTATGAGATCTTTCTAAGATAGTTCCCAGCTCTGGATATCATTGATATTGCGGTTACTGATGGTTTTCTGCACTGGGTATATGGAAGTCACCACTAGGGCACATAGAAAACAATTATTTTCTATGTGCCCCATTCCCACTGCAACCAAGTGTGGAGATGTTGCGTAGTGAGCCATGGAAAAATGCAGACATGCTGCGTTTTACTGCAGCACACAGGTAGGCACCATATGTCACCACACAGCAGTGCAACGCACCGCACTACTCTGCAGAGACATGGGTGAAGTGTCACTTTGTGTAGGGAGCATTTAGTGTGCGGCAATGTGAACAGGCCCTGAAGTTTCCAATGCCATTTGCTTCCCCTTTTGTAACCACCATAGCTACTTTTCAGAATTTGAAATTGAAGCCCCAAGGTATGAGACCCCCAGAGATATATGAATCTGTTAGTATTTAAACACTTGAGAATACTTCAAGGAAAATTTGTTGAGACGTGTGTGTGTGTGCTGAGACTACCAATATCTCTTTCTGAAATTGCTAATGTCCTGGCTGTCATGCTGATGTTCTGTGCTCAGTAGGTAATTACTCTCTGATCAGAACAAGTGTGCAGATCAGATGCTCTGATTTTATTATTTGCATACTTGTCTGTGAGTTAGAACGTATTGAAGCCAGTGCATCACAGCCAGCAACTACCGTTTTTAGAAAGGGAGTTTAGCAATGGAAGCCTGCTCATTTCTATCAGTACAGGTTTCCTTTAACCCTTTTGCTGCCGGGCCCTCCACATTTAAACTCAGGTGGCCAGATCATTTTTGCGATGTTTAATTCCCCCGACAGCTTTTAGAGTTTATGAAAGATCCCCCCCAAACAGTACATTTTCTGAAGGCATAGGACCAGTAAAAGAAAAACACTAGAATCATTAGTAAAAAATCAATACACTAAAATTATTATTAGTGGACACAAACACAGCAAAACTTTAAAAAAAAATCCTGCTAAATTCCTACAACCCTTATGATCTAAAATGGTATTGAGTTACATAGTCTATCCAGTTCTACCCCAAAAAAAACCATACAATCCCATATACACATAATCCTTCACCCACAGCTGATCCAGAGGAAGGCAAAAAAATCCCAGCAAAGCATGATCCAATTTGCTACAGCAGGGGAAAAAATTCCTTCCTGATCCCCCCGAGAGGCAATCGGATTTTCCCTGGATCAACTTTACCTATAAATGTTAGTACATTTTCACAGCTCTTATTGTGAAGAAACCTTTCCGTATTTAGAGATGAAATCTCTTTTCCTCTAGAAGTAAAGAGTGCCCCCTTGTCCTCTGTGATGACCTTAAAGTGAATAACTCAACACCAAGTTCACTATATGGACCATTTATGTATTTGTACATGTTGATCATATCCCCCCCTTAACTACCTGGCATCCGCGCTATAGCCGAATGACGGCTACAACGCGGACCTACATTCCCGGGAGGCCGTCATATGACGGCCTCCCCTGTGCACGCTCCCTGCGCGCGCCCTGCAGGGCGCGCGCCGGGCGCGTTGTGATCACCCAGTCACTGAGACTCGGCTGATCACCGATCTGTGTAAGGGGCCGGTCCCGGCCCCTTACCATGTGATCAGCTGTCAGCCAATGACAGCTGATCACATGATGTAAACAAAAGATCGGTAATCGTTTTTTTTTTATACTCACGCTGACAGCGCGAGTAGAAAAAAAAGCCGATCACCGGATCGGATGTGAGGGACATCGGTCCCCAAGTGGAAGAGGCACATCTGCCTCATCAGTGCCCAATAAAAGTGCCACCTAATAGTGCCCACAGTGCCACCTAACAGTGCCCACAAGTGCCACCTATCAATGCCCACAAGTACCACCTATCAATGCCCACCTGTAGTGCCAATCAGTGCCACCTGCCAGTGCTGCCCATCACTGTCACCCATCAGTGCCCATCACTGCCACCCATCAGTGCCCATCACTGCCGCCTATCAGTGCCCATCACTGCCGCCTCATCAGCGTACATCAATGAAGGAGAAAAATTACCCGTTTAAAATTTTTTATAACAAAATATAAAAAAATAAACTTTTTTTTAAAAAAAAATTCAGTTTTTTACATTTTTTTAATAAAAAGTAAAAACCGCAGAGGTGATCAAATACCACCAAAAGAAAGCTCTATTTGTGGTGAAAAAATGATAAAAATGTCATTTGGGTACAGTGTTGAATGACCGCGCAATTGTCATTCAAAGTGCGTCAGCGCCGAAAGCTGAAAATTGGTCTGGATAGGAGGGGGGTTTAAGTGCCAAAAGCAAGTGGTTAATCTCCTCTTCTCAATAGGGAATAGATTTATGGCTTTTTTTTTACTAGTAATGGCGTTGATCAGCGATTTTTTATTTTTTATTTTTTTTGGGACATTTATACAGCGATCAAAGCTAAAAATAGACACTGATTACTGTGTAAATGTCACTGGGAGGGAGGGGGTTTACACTAGGGGTCGATCAAGGGGTTAATGTGTGTTCTACCTGTGGGGGGATGGGACTGACTCGGGGAGGAGACCAATCGTTTTTCCTGAGCAATAGGAACAACAGATCTCTCTCCTCACCCCTGATAGAACATGGTTTTGTGTGTTTACACACACAAATCTCGCTCTGGCTCTGTCAGGACATCGCAGCCGCCAGGCACGTGCTTTGGCTCCTAAGTGACGCGGCAGTGCGAGTGCGAGCGCGCCCCCTATATCCCTTAAAGTGCTCTCTGTACAGCTACGGCAATTCGCGCAGGGGAGCCATTCTGCAGCTGTCGGCAAGTGGTTAAGCTTGTGATCTTACCACTGATAACCTTAGACCATTCAGAGTAAGAATCATTAACCACTACTCTCTGAATTCTGTCTTTTAGCCAGTTTTCTATCCATTTACAAACTGATATTTCCAAGCCTGTAGACTTTAACTTACACATGAGCCGTGTGGAGAACTGTGTCAAACGCTTTTTCAAAATCCAAGTATACCACGTCCACAGCCACCCCTCTGTCCAAGGTTTTACTTACCTCCTCATAAAAAGAAATCAGGTTTGTCTGACAACTTCTGTCTTTCATAAATCCATGCTGTCTGTTGCTTAAAATATTTTTTCCAGCAAGAACTCGTCTATGTGGTCTTTTATTAAACGCTCCAGTATCTTCCCGACTATAGAAGTTAAACTAACAGGTCTATAGTTACTTGGTAAAGACTTTGATCACTTTTTAAATATGGGCACCATATTGGCCCTGCGCCAATCCAGTGGTACCATTCTAGTCATTAACGAATCCCTAAAAATTAGATACAATGGCTTTGAAATGACAGAGCTCAATTCTTTTAGGATCCGTGGGTGGATGTCAACTGGTCTAGGTGCTTTATCCAGCTTTATTCTGTCAAAATATTAATAAATAACTAATATTTGTAACCATTTATTGTCCGAAAGCACATGACCTGTAGAATTGATTTGAAAAAAGTGCTACTGATTTTTTAGGCCCTGAGAGAAAAATGACAAATAACCAGTCAAAATGGGAGAAAAAAGCGTCTTGATGGGGAAGAGAACTGGTATCAAATCACTGTTTTTGTGAAAAATACACTAATATACTTATTAGCGGACACAAACACAACATAACTTACACAATTCCTGATAACATCTTACTATGGCCCTGTTCGCATATTTTTTTCTTTTTACAGCCTTATTGGGGGGGGGGGGCTTTTGTGAAATCTCAGGGGTTCTTATTTATTCAAAAACTAAAGCATAGTAAACGATCTTTACTATGCCTCAATGATGTGTGAACACAGGACTGTTCACTCACTGTGTTCATTCAGGAAAGGAAGGAGATGACACAGATCTCCTGCCAGCTGCAATTGTTGCGGGGGATGGGAGGAGAGGAAGTCGGCTAGCAGCGCTACAGGGAAGTGGTGCTGGGGGGACGGGGTGGGGATATATTTGGAGATTTGATCCCCTTGTGGCTCCTTTGCAGCAAACTGAAGCAATCGGTGAGAGAGGAGTAAAAGCTGGCAGTAGGGGAGCTACAGGGGGATAGGCGCTGCAAGGGGACAGCAGAGTGGTGGGTAATAATGGCACGGCAGGAAGCACAGATGATAAGGGAAGAGCGGTGGTGGGTCGGCTTTTACTATGCCCTGTGAATGAGCACTGCTGTACACATATTTCACAGAGCCTGCCTTCTGAACCACAGAGGCGCTCTGAGTAGGTTTTCACATAAGTATGCTGTGACCATAGATCTCCTTCGGACTTTTATCTTGGTGGCGGGTCTCCAGGACACACACAGAGGGTGAATGTCCCCAGCGGCCACATAGACAGCATTAAAACATGACAGTGGTTATTTTTTCTCCCACTCTATTCAAAACTAAAATAAAAAGATTTACTTTAAGCTGTCCATGGTCATGGCTATCCTGTAGCTTGAAACTCCCAAATGACCCGTTTACATCCCCCAGAGAGAAGAATAGAAGTTTAAGTTTAAAGTGAGATGAATATAAAACTGAACAAAATATAACTAGCCCAACATTATATCAGTGTTCTAATAAGATGATTCCCATTCTATGCGCAGACCAGTTTTTTTATTTCCTGTACACACGATCAGACATTCCTTTTTTTTTTTTAACAAGAAAATAAATATTTATTTTGATTTTTACAGTACAAGCGATGCATATACACAGTTATTCACATAGGTATTGTTACATGAATTGTCACAGAACGGATGGGTTACACAGTTGAACAGGAGAAATATGTGCAGAGGTGTCAAGTTACAGCACATTAGGATATGGGTTCGGAGATAGTAGATTTCAGCAATACTATTTAAGGAGGTCCCGGGGGAAGGGGGGGGGGAGGGAGGGGGAAGGGGGGGGCGGAGTGAAGGAGGGACCTCATCTAATTTGCCAAGTTCACAGAACTCAAACAATGACTATACATTTAAAAGTCCATAGCAGTGGTACACTATTAAGTGCAAATAGTGAGTAAAAAAACAAGCGCTGAGATGGATATAAATAAATCTGAGTGAATAAAAATAAATAAAGGCAAACTGATCAATAGAATTAAGTTGCTATCAATAAAAGGTGATCAGAATCCCACAAAGCATAAAAACATATAAAAATTGATGCGCTCTAATAGTTGATCAATCAATATGTAAAAACTGTATCAAATCCCAAATAAACATAAAATATAAAAATATCAATATGAAGTACTCAATTGGGTAGATTTTCAGATACGCATATAAATGAATAAATAGCTAATAAGTGGAGGTAAATGAAATCCTGGTGCTAATACATATAAAAACACCCCCCCAAAGTAATAAATAGCAGTGTGTGAATAAATAAATAAATGCCGATCTGATAAAAAATGCAATAATAAAGTGAAAATTTCAGCAGAGATAAGTTAGTCCGGAGTGTAAATATAAATACAATTGGCCCAGCAGTTCATTCCTTAGTCGAATAAATTGATTTACTGTGTTTGATCGTTATTCATGATTTTTATCTTTTCTCACATCCCGCGCTTCAGCCATGACACTGTTGGTGATTTGGTTCTTAACAAGGATGATTTTATGAAAAGCAAGCAAAGAAATAGATCATTGCGTGATGAAGTATGAGTTTGCTTCTGCGCGCGAGAAAGAAGAGAGAAAGAAAAAGCGCCCCGTCCTGACGAGTTCACGCGCAGAAGCAAACTCATACTTCATCACGCAATGATCTATTTCTTTGCTTGCTTTTCATAAAATCATCCTTGTTGAGAACCAAACCACCAACAGTGTCATGGCTTGGTGGGTGGTGACCTGACGCATATGATCGGACATTCTGACAACAGATGTTGGCTCAAACTTGTCTTGCATACACACAGTCACACAATTTCAATCGCCAAGAACGCAGTGACGTACGACGAGCCAAGAAAAATGAAGTTCAATAGCCAGTGCGGCTCTTCTGCTTGATTCCGAGCATGCGTGGTACTTTGTGCGTCGGAATTGTGTACATACGGTCGGAATTTACGACAATGGATTTTGTTGTCGGAAAATTTGAGATCCAGATCTCAAATTTTGTGTGTCGGAAATTCCGATGGAAAATGTCCGATGGAACCTACACATGGTCAGAATTTCAGACAACAAGCTCCCATCGAACATTTTCCGTCGGAAAATCCGACGGGGCATTATAGTTTGTGCAAGGTAGCCTACAAGGTGTAGGTTGATAAATAGCAACTTTAATTATTTTTTCTCATTGTGTGGTGGAAACACTGCACAAAGTGTGCTTCTTAAATAGAGACAATAGTGTTATCTATATTTATGTTCTATGTATGTTAGGACCATTGTTATGGTGCATATTTTATATATGTTTTTCTTTTTTTTTCTCAGGATAATGTGCCTCGGCCAATGACTTCTATTCAACCAGTTAATTACAAAAAGATAAATTTGCCAAGTAACTATACATTATATGAATAATTATGGGTTCATACATGATAAATTGCTTTATGACTGAGCAATATGCCTTACTGTTTTCACTTTTGACCCCCTAGGTCAGCCTAGAGGTCAAATTTCTCCACTGGTACCCAAGAATGAAGATACGTGAGTATATGTTTATTTGCATTCTAGTAATTATAATGGGAGCTGTATGCATATAAATAAAGCTGACCTAACAGCATCAGATATATTTTTTCATGTTAAATACAGCATTGTAAGTAAAGTTTAAGTCATGCTTACAGGTACTTATTACTTGTACAGACTTAATAGTGCTCTCATGGAGAGTGTCTTCCTCTGCTTATCCTGGACTAGTATGCTGGCTCAGATGATGCAGTCATATACTGTACATCCTGGTGCCTATGCAGCTCCTGGCTGTGCTCAGAAATGTCTGACACTGATCTGCCCTTGTGGAAGCCTCTCATCTTGTGTCTTTGCCTAAACAAAGCAATTTGACTGGAGATAAATGACTGCTTTTTAATGATAAAAGGTTTAGCTTTTTTTGGTAATTATAGGATTGCTGTATTTTATAACACTTCAAGAATAAATTCATGCAGGATTATAAACTGCACCGAATAAAGCATCATTGGGTGCTCAGTAATGCCCGTGAACTGAGCTATCCTCAGATGGCTCAGTTCACATACACCGTTTACAGAGCCAATCCAAGAAGTTCTGTACCTTGGGATAGATGTGATTGGTCATATGGAGACACTCACAGATGTAAACAATGTAGTGTTTACATTTGTAAATCCGCCCCTTCCACATACAACAGAGGAAGAGGAACAAACGGGAACTAATGAATGCATGACTCTGTGATCTGTATATTAATTCACCTCCCTTATCCACATTAACTCCTTCAGCTTATCCCTCCCACTGTGTGTGACCTTGTGCATTAACCCCTTCAACGCCTCCCCCTCTGTGTATAGCCTGTATGCACTGCATCTACCATGTTTCCCCAAAAATAAGACCTACCCCAATTTTCAATGATTTCTGCAATATACTCTTTTTACAGCACCGCTAGGCGCTCACGTGACCCGCCGGAGCTCTTCTTCCCTGCTCTGAGCACTGCTGAGGGAGATGCCAAGATCGCCGCTGACGTCAGCCCTCCTTCAAGCAATGCAGAGGGAAGGGCCGCTGACGTTAGCCGGGAGGAGAGAAGAGCAGCTCCGACGGGTCACATGAGCGCCCAGCGGCGCTGTAAAAAAGGTATTTTCTACAATAATGTTACATAAAGCACACAGTAGACATATAATCACTTTACAGCATGGATTGCATGATTTTACAAGGACTTTAACTAGGGCTCGTTTTCTGCAATGTTACATAAAGACACAAACTGGACATTATATACTGGTAATCCATTTACAGAGCAGATGAAATGATTTTACAAGGACTTTAACTAGGGTTTATTCTTGGGGATTGCAGCTATGCTGACTCCTGATGTGACAGGGAGGGAGAGGGAGAGAGAAGACAAGGGACAAATAAGACATCCCCTGAAAATAAGCCCTAATGCATCTTTTGTAGCCAAAATTAATATAAGACCCGGTCTTATTTTCAGGGAAACACGGTAGTCAAACTTGCCTAGCTCCAGCATGTTTTTTCATTTCCAAAAAATTGTGCCAAAAAAATTAGATCACATTGGGGTGTCTACTTTTCAAAAAGGGGTCATTTGTACTGTTCCAACATTTTTATTCTAAAGGATAAGTTCTCCCCGCACCTGCTGTCACAATTAGAAAATGGTGCAGTTTCCTGTGAATAAATACCTACAAGTACAGCCAGCCATTGCAGCTGATGGCTTGTAGTTCTCAATGAGCTACGAGGGTGCTGGTGAGCCCTCTTGTAGTCCATTGATCTTCCTGTTCTCAGGTAACTGCCTGCCCGTATCAGAGGTATGGGCAGGCAGCCTGAGAATTTGTAGGAGCCTGAGATTGCATCCACAATCTGTCAATCACGATTGAAATACTCTGCAGACTCCTTTTGGAAAAAAAAGTAATAAATGCAATATTTTTTTTTACCACAAAAAGTGCATTTATTTAAAAAAAAATTCAATAGGTGAACTTATCCTTTAACCAAAAGTTAGGGAAACAGGTTTGTTTTAAAAAATGTTGCGTATTTGTTCCTTTTTATACAGTAAAAACAAAACTTGGTTACTAAATACCATCAACAAAAAGCTCTGTGTCTTGAAAGATGAGCTACAGAATGTCTTAGCTATCCAGTATTTACCAGCACAGAGTATAACCAGCTTACCTTACATTTTTGAGAAAACTGAAATCTACAGAAATAGATGTATATGGAAATAAATTAGTTTGCAGCTTCTAATATTTGTTTCATTTTTTAAAAAAGTCAGCGCTGGTATGGCTTCTTTGTGCAGTAACCTTTTGACAATTGTAATCTTTAGTTTGTCTTGAAATTTTAGAGATATGCATGAATGTGATCACACTTAAGTTTACCTAAAGGGAAAACTGTTTTGTTTAAAATATGGATAGAGTCCCAGTGAGAGTGGTCACCAGGACAAACCGAGAAAACTGTTTTAGTATAAGATACACGTAAATGCTCACTGGTAATAATCTCACTGGTGTGTTAATTAATTTTTTAAAAGAGGGGGTTAAGGTAAAGATGTATGTATGTATGTACTTTATGTATTCTGCAACTGTTGAAAGTGCACAGTAGAGCTATGATGTTTAACAAACACTAGGGGGTGCTGTTTTAACATGCCTTTGCAATGAAGTACTTCTAGATTTCTGTTGCCTTCCCTTTAAGCATTCTGCTAATTCTTGCATTAATCATTTTGATAGCAAATTTTATACAGATGTAAATAAATATAGACATTTTTTTATCTATATTGTTGAGACTTTTTGCTTTACCAGATTAGAGTCTTCATATTTCTTTTAGACCAGAGGAAAAGATTAGACAATTAGAGAAACAAGTTAATGAATTAATCGAAGAAAGTTGTATTGCTAACAGCAATGGAGATTTAAAAACGGTGAGTTTATATTTACATTGCACTTTCAGCAATCCTATTCTGTCTGAGCTGTTTATAATATCCTAATATTCTCCTTCTACTTTATTAGGCCCTGGACAAAGCAAAGGAAGCTGGGAGAAAGGAGAGAGTTTTGGTCAGACAGAGAGAGCAGACACTGTCCCCGGAGAGTATTAACCTGGACTTGACATATTCAGTATGTACAGATAGATTGTTCTTGTATATAATAGACATGTTGTATGTATGAGGCTGCAAGGGTGCATGGAGCAACCAATCAGATTCCAGATGTCCGTTTTCTAGTGCAAGTAAGTTTAAAAAAGAACTTTAAGTCAGGACAGTAGACATCCATAAACCTACACGATATCAGAAAGTGTCCTCTTATGTCATTTGTTTTAAAGGAAAAGTACAGCCAAAATTTGTGCTGCACTCCTGTGACCCATTTTCAGAAGACCATATGGTCAGGATCCACCCAGGAGCCTGCACAAGCACCCAGATCAGCCTGTCAGCGATCCACTGAGAGCCTGCGCCAGCAGCTCTCACCCCCTCCACAGCCCAGCTCTCCATTGTGCGCGGGGGGGTGGGGGGTTGGGTAGAGCAGGCAGTGGTAACTGACAGTCACCAGCTCTCTATTTACGAAGCACTGAGAACTGAGCAATCAACAGTGTTTGATCATTAGGTTCTCAGCCTTAGAGCCAGCAGGGGACAGATACAGCACCCGATCAATTCTGCATCAACCTAGGTAAGTATATTTTAAAAAAAAAGAAAAATCTTTAACTTCTCTTTTAAGCTTTGTTATGAGTTCCATAAACTCCTGTATTTAATATGAAAGTAACTAGGGCTGAGACAACTAATTGACATAATCAATTATGAAAATAGTTGCCAACTATTTTCATAATTGATTAGTTGGTCAGCCAATTAGTTGGCCTACATGCAGAATACATTATTTGTTTACATACCGGAAAATACAGTGAGCACACATACAGCTCAGCAGTACACTATTCATACATGTCAGTTTACACAGTGCAGCACACATACAGCTCAGTACACTATTCATACATGTCAGTTTACACAGTGCAGCACACATACAGCTCAGTACACCATTCATAGATGTCAGTATACACTGTGCAGCACACATACAGCTCAGCACACCATTCATACATGTCAGTATACACAGTGCAGCACACATACAGCTCAGTACACCATTCATACATGTCAGTATACACAGTGCAGCACACATACAGCTCAGTACACCGTCCAAACATAAGTGTCTGAACTTGTGAATATGTGAGAAGCTATTCCTTGTGGGACATGTACTCCTAGACAGGAGAAGGAAGTGAGTGATTCTAAAGGCAGAAGTTGTTTTTACCTTGCTATAGGTGCGCTTTTTACTATACTTTGTGGCTTGCTATAGGGGCAAAAATTGTGATCTGAGTATGATAATACAGTATGTACCAGGTTCAACCTCTAATAGTATATACATCTCTCTGTTTGTTATTCAGAGTAGATTAGATATTTTATTACCTAACGGATATAGCTGATTATTTATATTTACCACTGCATAGAGATATTCAAGAATAAATTGTCTTTTTTTAAACTTTACATATTAAATTATACACCATACTTTTTTGAGGTTTTTATGTGATTATTCAAAACAATAATCGGCTAACTAATTGATTATTAAAATAATCATTAGTTGCAGCCCCAAAAGTAACTCTTTACCGAGGACCAACCAATAGAAACTGAAAGCTGTAATTCACTTGCCAGAAACCACGCCTTAGAATTCTACTTCCTGCCTGCCACGGAGTAGTTACAGCTGATATGTGAATATGTGGAGGGTTACTGATAACCTTTGATAACTATCTATATTCCCCCTGCACACACTCACACATCTACCTAGGATGGCGTACGTCATCATAACTATCAAAACATTCTTTCTTACTTATAACTGCCAGTTAATTTATTGTTCTTAAATGTATAACAGGTGCTGTTAAACCTGGCCACTCAGTACTCCAACAATGAGATGTATACAGAAGCCTTGAATACGTATATAGTGATTGTGAAAAATAAAATGTTCAGCCATGCAGGTATGTGCCTTTTTATTAACTTTTTTTTTTTTAACCACTTGCCTACTGGGCATTTATACCCTCTTCCTGCGCAGGCCAATTTTCAGCTTCCAGAGCTGTCGCACTTTAAATGACAATTGGGCATGCAACAAAAACATTTTTAGCACTTTTTTTCACACAAATAGAGCTTTCTTTTAGTGGTACTTAATCACCACTGGGGTTTTTTTTATAGTTTGTTATAAAATTTAGCAAACAGGTACATTTTCTCCTTCACTGATGTGAGCTGATGAAGCTGCACTGATGGGCACTGATAGGCATTGATAGGGCGGCACTGATAGGTGGCACTGATGAGGCAGCACTGGTGGGCACCGATGAGGAGGCACTGATAGGTGGCACTGATGGGCTCCGATAGGTGGCACTAATGAGCTCTGATAGGCAGCACTGATGGGCACTAAGAGGTGGCACTGAGAGGTGGCACTGATGGACACTGATAGGCAGCACTGACAGGGGACACTGATGGGCTCTGATTGGCAGAATTGATGGACACTGATTGGCGGCACTGATAGGTGGCACTGGTGGGCACTGAGGCAGGGACCGATGTCCCTGTAACAGAAGCTGGTTGCCGGCTTTCTGCTTCTCTCCTCACGCTAATTGTGAGGAGATAAAAAAAATGATAACCGGCTTCTGTCTACTTCCGTGATCAGCTGTCATTGGCTGACAGCCGATCACTTGGTAAAGGGCCTGCTGGGATTGGCCCTTTTCCCTGTTCTGTGATCAGCCGAGTCGGAAGGACTCGGCTATCACAGTGCCCGCCTGCGCGATCATGGGGGGACGTCTATTGATGCCCTTCTGGCACTGGAAGCCTGCGCTGTAGCAGTGATTCGGCTATAGTGTGGGCGGTGGTTAAATAAACTCTCCACTGGTGTCAGAATTACAAATTCCAAGGTGGGCAGAACAGTTCACATATACAGTCTTGTGAAATAGTACTGTATATCCCATGAAAATTGGTTACTTTTTCTCCCAATATTACGTTACATTTTCATTCCAGTCGTGCCTACAGATACAGGTTATCTACTTGAACAATGACACATAAAAGTGGCATGATTTCTTTCTTTCTTATATTCTGAATGAAGGAAAATGCAGATTCGTCACATGGGAAATGAGACAAAGCCTTATGTATGTTTAACAGACCAAACAGGAGGGGATAAGAGAAGTTCATTGTTAGTGTTTACATACATTGAAAGCTTCCTGCAGACATTAGTCAGTGGTTGGGTTTAAACATCTAAAACCAGACTCATTGTGCTAACTTGCATGCCTGTGCTTATGCTTGAGAAAGGAAGAGGGCTACAGGAGCCATTGTATTATGGGGGAAATAAGTGATCAACTGGGGAGATCGGTTCTGGCAAATCAACTTTGTCCTGGCCAAAGAGTGTCAGCTAGAGTCATGGAGGGGGGGCCTTCAAATAAGTAATCCAAAGTTCCCCAATCCTACGCTAAACAGCTGTTTAACATTCTCTAATGACCTTATAACCCCTTAGTGTCAGGACCCTTGTCTTGGTTCATTTCCCACTAGGAATGCTATCTTCATAGAGTTTATATGTTTTCACTCTTTGGTGTCCGTTTATGAAGCAGTGATCAGCAGTGATCCCGAGGATCGCCGCTGATCACAGTCCATAAACAGTTTATGAAACAGTGATAATCGGGGGAGAACATGTTTGAACTTGTTCTCCCGCCGATGATCTCCGCACATGGAGAATCCTCATTGAATGACACAGTAACGGCCAGTTTATGAAGCGGTGATCTCAGCGCTTCACTGGCGATCTGAGTCAGAATACACACTCCCAGTTTCACCAGCTCAGAGGTGGTGAATCGGGGAGTGAAGAGGAAATCTGGGGGGATCTGAGGGGGAAGGAGGAAGATTTTTAACTTCCTTATGCCTCATTCAGATCCCCCAACACTGTAAGCATGTCCCCCTGTCATATTTATGTGTATACATATATATACATATAATGTGTGTGTGTGTATATATATATATATATATATATATATATATATATATATTGTGTGTGTGTATACATATGTATATAATGTGGGGGACTCATTATTTTATTAACATTAATCCACGCCGTCTGTCCGTGTATTGAGCGGTGATAATTTATCACTGCTTAATAAACTGACATCTGTGTTTCAGTGAATTTCTGGTGCTGTAATCTCGTAAAGTCTCACGAGATTCCAGTATCAGGGGCCGTTCTCCACTGTTGGAAGCATTTGTAGATCACTTCACTCCTCCAAAGGTGAAGCGATCTACAAAGCTTCATAAACAGGCGCACAGAGGAGAAAGATCTTCACTGTGAATGCCGGAGAATGAAGCAGTGAATAGATTTCACTGCTTTATAAACGGACACCTTTGTGTGAGTTTCCTGGGTGTGATCTAGTTTTCTTCTGTGATCTATTCTGAGTTCATTTTGCTCCTGTCCATACTGACCTAAAGAGTTCATATCAGTATAACTTTGGTAATTACAGCTCATTCTAAACTCCTTTTGTGGGCAGGGACTTTTATGAACTGCCTGAGTTCTCTAAAATACCTTGCTAAGTCCTAAAACTAAAATATTCATAAATATCTCCTTTAGGTCATTCTAAACAGGTTTTGCTCATGCCCGTGAAAAATAAAGTTGTTTTCCTGTAGTTTGGATTTATTTTGGATTTCCTGCATGAAAGGTGAAATACTTGGGCAGTTCTTCGTGTCAGGAGAAGACAACGATAGCACTGTGTGTAATTTGGATTGGTGGGACTTTAAGCCTCAGGAATGTGGAGACACACAGGATGGAAAACAAAACTGGTAACGTTTAGGAATGTTTTCATTTGATTGAAAATGCGGTTGTGAAACTGATCTAAGTATGTGATAAAAAAAAAACCTAAACATTGCTAGTTCTGTTTTCCTGTGTTCTGTCTTCAGCCAGTCTTAAAGAGTCCGTATAATGTTGTGTTAGTGTAACCTCCTCAGTACCGGCATGTTTCACCCCCGTCCTATCCAGGCCATGTTTTAGTTGTCAGCACTGTGATGATTTGTCTGACAATTACTTGTCTTGCAACCCTTTACCCAAATTAATTTGATATTTCTTTATCGTACATCATGGGACACAGAGCCTTAAGTAATTACTTAATGGGTTATAGGCTACCTTCAGGTGTTGACACTGGTAAACCCAATCAAGGAGATTTACTCCCTATATAACCCCTCCTCCTTCCAGGAGCACATCAGTTTTTCCGTCAGTGTTTAAAGGTGTTGGTCATGAGTGAAGATGTGCTCTGAGGAGCTCCAGGAGGGATCCATGCTGGATTTAAATAGCCTCCATAGACCAGATCCATCCAAAGTGCCATTGAGGCCTAAAGAGATGGTACCTGGGGCCTCGTATCTGAAGCACAAGGTTTTTCTTGTAACGCCTCTCTTTGTAGGGCTGGACCCCAGGAACCCAAGGCTTAGATCTTGTTGCATTACCTAAACTTCCTGATGGGGGGCTCTTTACAGGTCCAAGGCAATTGGAACCCTGTTTTAGGGTCCCAGTCCTTGAAGGTTTGCTACGCAGTCCACCGTGATGAGTGAAGGTTGGATTATCTGTTAATTCAGCACATCCTGTGGCGAGGATAAGGTAAGGGAAGAAACTTGGGTATTAAAAACCATCTACGTATTTCTTCCATTAGGGAAAAAAAAATTGTCATGCCTTAATTCTCCACTAGAGGGAGTCTATGCACATACCTTACTCTGTTGTCTTCACTGTAAGCTCAGTCCGTGTCTGGTTGCAGCAGCGTGTGGAGGTAAAAAAAATCTTCAAAAATGTTTTCTTCTCCCCCCTGATGGGACCAGAGGGTTAGGGGGACAGCAGCGCTGTACCCCATTACATTACACCCCCCCCTGCAGCGAAGGTTCACTGTTGTTTGTGCCTGCTGCTGGATGGGTCCCTGCTCCCCCCTTGTGTTGGGTTGGTAGACCCGAAAACGCCGCACACAAGCGCGGGAACTTTAAAAGTAAAAAGGGGCAGAATTTTTTCTCGGAGGGGGGCGGGGCCTAAGCGCGATGCCGTGAACGTCCACAAGGACACACGGCAGGCTAAAAACAAATACAACACAGCTATGACAGTCTCTCCTCGGCTGACGAGGAGAAAACAAGCAGCCTGCAACACAAAGACACGAGCTGTGGGACGTGTGAGGGTTGTAGACTGGCATTCCTGATACAGGAACGACACCTTTTTCCCAGCACTAGGCTAAATTTTATAGCCGCTTTAAATGTCATGACTATTTTCAGCGATTAAATGCAATTTGTATAGTGCCTCTGTTTTTGTACTATGCCTACCAAAAAAGACACCACATAAAGGTTTCACCCCCAGGCGCTAGGATCCCGAGTCGCATTTCCATGCTGTCATCCTCGCCTGAATTACCAGTTATGGCAAGCCAGGGTGAGCCATTTGGAACAAATTGATGGTGCAACTGCTTCTCAAAACTCAGCCCCTGTATACGTGACTGAAGATGTCCTTTCCTCCTCCCTGCAGGGTCTGGAAGAAAGATTAGTGGCTTTAATGGCATCCTCCATTCAGATGGATAGGAAGCGTGCTAGATCCCCCTCCCCCACTCCAGAACCTTTGCAAGGGGAACAGTGGGCACAGGATGGGGTGTTACCCTCAGTCGATCAGGAGGAAAAACAAACCGATGATGATTCCTCTGCGGAGGAAACAACGGTAGATGAGCCTTTTTTAGCCTCTCAAATCTGAGATATTGCTGATACAATCTCTTACGGAGATGGTTCGTTCTACTTTCATGCTACCCCTAACGTAGTCTCCTGAAAGTTCGGTTTCTTCCTTGGGTTCTTTAAAACCCTCTCAACCTTTGCATGCGTTTCCTGCACATGCATTACTAGAACAGTTTATTTTTGCTGAATGGGATCACCCGGATAAGCATTTTCTCCCTCCTAAGAAAATTGCAATGCCCTGGAGGAGAAATTCTCCAAAAGATGGAAAATACCAGCAATTGATGCTGCGATTTCCAATGTGAATAAAGGCCTAACTTGTCCAGTAGACAATGCACAGGTGCTTAAGGATCCAACAGAAAAGCAGTTGGGATCCCTGTTAAGATCTACTTTTTCCATGGCAGGTGCCATTACTCAGTCTGCAGTCGCTGCAATAAGCGTCTGTCAATCTCTAAAGGACCAATTTAAACAGGCCCATAGAGAGCTTCCTGCACAATAAGCTTGGGATTTGGCTGAACTACCAAAAGCATTATGTTTTGCCATAGATGCTAGTAAAGATTCTATTCTCCAGGCATCCCGCCTTACGCTTATGCTTGTGCACATGCGTAGAATCCCGTGGTTAAAAAATTTGGTCAGCTGAATGTAACCAGCCTAACTGGGCTCCCTTTTCATGGAGAGCGACTATTTGGAGAAAACTTGGACAAATATATCCAAATAATTTCTAGTGGGAAAAGTACTCTTTTGCCAGTCAAAAGAAAGTATAAATGCCCTTCATTTAAACAGGCTCTTTCCCCTACGCCAGGGGGCTTCCGCCTCTAGGCAGGGGCGACGGCCTCCGCCGTCACACTCTAGAGGAAGATCTCAGAGTCAGACCCAGGCTCAAAAGAAGTCCTGGGGTGGGAAAACTACAAGCCAGAATCCTAAAGCCTCATTATGAAGAGGCAACCCCCCTCACCAAGGTGGGGGGAAGACTTCTGCAGTTTTCAGAAGTCTGAAAAGAACAAATTCAGGACAGATGGGTCATCACCACGGTAATGCTGGGGTACAAGCTGGAATTTCGGGACTTTCCACCGTCTCGCTTCCTGAGGTTAAGCGTTCCCAAAGATCCAGAGAAAAGACAATCTCTGTTTCAGGCACTAGACCGATTAATATCTCAAGGAGTGATCATACAGATCCCCACAAAAGAGCAAGGTTTGGGGTTTTATTCAAACTTTTTTATGGTACCGAAATGAAATGGAGATGTCAGACCCATTCTAGATTTAAGAAATCTAAATCAATTCCTGAAGATCCACTCCTTTCGCATGGAGACGATCAGGTCAGTTTCTATCCTTCTAGGAGGAGAACTTCTGGCATCAATCGACATCAGGGATGCATATCTACATGTCCCTATATTTCCCACTCATCAAAAGTTTCTGCGGTTCGAGTTAGAACAGCAACATTTTCAATTTGTAGCCCTGCCCTTCGGGCTAGCCACAGCCAGGTTAAGGGCACAGGGCATAACAGTCGTAGCATACCTAGATGATCTATTACTAATAGATCAGTCGGAGGCTCATTTGGAGCAAAGCGTATGCACTACAAACCAACTATCTGAAGAGTTGGGTTGGATTCTCAACCTAGAGAAATCTTCCTTAATACCGCAAAAAAGCTGGAGTACTTGGGTCTGATCATAGACACAGCCCAGGAAAAGGTGTTCTTGCCTCAGGCAAAGATCAACTCCATAAGAGAGTGGGTTTCGATGGTCCCTCCTTTCGCCTTTGCATGAGGTTGCTAGGAACCATGGTGGCTTCATTCGAACCAGTTCCCTATGCCCAGTTTCATTTAAGACTGTTGCAAAACAGTATCCTGTCTGGAACAAAACAATTCAAGCTTTAGACTTGCCAATGCAGCTGTCCCCAGGAGTGTCCCAAAGCCTCACTTGGTGGTTACTAACCCAGAATCTGCTGAAAGGAAAATCCTTCAGACCAGTCATATAAAAAGTGGTAACGACGGATGCCAGCCTTTCAGGCTGGGGAGCAGTACTAGAAAAGACAACTGTCCAGGGACAGTGGTCAAGAACTGAAAAGAACCTTGTCCATCAATATCCTAGAGATTCGGGCAGTACGTCTAGCTCTAAAGACCTGGACTTTCAGGTTACGGGATTGTCCTGTCAGGATTCAATCTGACAGTGCCACAGCTGTGGCCTATATCAATCACCAAGGGGGCACCGAAAGTCTCTCAGCGCAGAGAGAGGTGAACCATATTCTACCTTGAGCAGAAAGGAATGTTCCGTGCCTATCGGCAGTCTTCATTCCGGGAGTAGAGCATTGGCAGGCAGATTACTTGAGTCGCCAGCAGTTATTCCCAGCGGAATGGTCTCTTCACCCCAACATATTTCGGGCTGTTTGCTAAAGATGGGGGACTCAGGGCGTAGATCTAGTGTCCAGGTTCAACTTGAAGTTATTCAGCTTTGTGGCCAGAACAAGGGATCCATTCGCATGCGTAACGGATGTGTTGGTGACCCCATGGGATCAGTTATCACTGATCTGTGCATTCCCCCCTATTCAGTTGCTGCCTCGACTTCTTTGCAGGATCAAGCTGGAATTCTGTAATTTTGGTGGCACCAGCATGGCCCAGAAGGTCATGGTATGCAGAAATCGTAAAGATGGCAGTGGAGGGCCCATGTCCCTCCCACTACAGCCAGATCTGCTCTCACAGGGACCGATATTCCATCCTACCTTACGATCTCTAAATTTAACGGCTTGGCTATTGAAACCCACATTCTGAAGAAACGTGGGCTTTCCGGGTCAGTTATCTCTACCCTGATTAATGCAAGGAAGTCAGCTTCCAGAACTATATATTATAGAGTCTAGAGGGCTTATGTTTCCTGGTGTGAATACAAGGGTTGGCACCCTCGGAGATATATCATAGGCAGAATTCTTGCCTATGATATAATGAAATTGGCCTTGAGTACTATTAAAGGCCAAGTCTCAGCTTTATCGGTCTTATTTCAAAAGACCACTTGCTACTCATTCTTTAGTCCGGGCTTTTATACAAGGGGTGACGTGGCTTATTCCGCCCGTCAAACCTCCCTTCAACCCTTGGGACTTGAACTTAGTTTTGTCTGTGTTACAAAAACAGCCATTTGAACTGATACAACATTTTCCCTTAGTCCTTTTGACAAGGAAGTTGGTATTTTTGGTTGCTATATCCTCAGCAAGGAGGGTTTCGGAATTGGCTGCTCTTTCTTGTAAAGAGCCATATTTGTTTTTTCATAAGGACAGAGTGGTGTTACGCCCTTGTCCAGGCTTTTTGCCAAAAGTGGTCTCAGGTTTTGTCCTGCCATTGTTTTTTCCAAAACCATGTTCCAGGGAAGAAAAGTCACTACATTGCCTTGATGTGGTGAGAGCAGTGAAAATCTATTTAAAGGCAACTGCTCAGATTCGTATGATGTCTTACTTATTCTGCCAGAGGGTCCTAAGAAAGGACAGGCAGCGTCGAAATCCACTGTCGCTAAGTGGATTCGACAAGTGATAATTCAAACTTATGATTTAAGGGGTAAGATTCCCCCCGTTTCAAGTTAAGACGCACTCTACCAGGTCGGTTACTGCTTCTTGGCTAGTGCGTCACCAGGCCTCCATGGCTCAGATCTGTAAGGCCGCAACTTGGTCTTCAGTGCATACATTCACAAAATGTTATCAGGTGGATGTAAGGAGGTATGGGGATATCACCTTCAGGCACAGTGTGCTGCAGGCAGCAGTATAGATCCTCAAGTCTGGGGGTGCCCTGCGGGTTGTGCCTCCCTCCCTTCAAGTAGCATTGCTATGGGAGATCCCATTAAGTAATTACTTAAGGCTTTGTGTCCCATGATGTACGATAAAGAAAATAGGATTTTTATAACAGCTTACCTGTAAAATCCGTTTCTTGGAGTACATCATGGGACACAGAGGTCCCTCCTCTCTTTTTTGGGATTTAAGTATATTGCTTTGCTACAAAAACTGATGTGCTCCTGGAAGGAGGAGGGGTTATATAGGGAGTAAACTTCCTTGATTGGGTTTACCAGTGTCAACACCTGAAGGTAGCCTATAACCAATTAAGTAATTACTTAAGGCTTTGTGTCCTATGATGTACACCAAGAAAAGGATTTTACAGGTAAGCTGTTATAAAAATCCCATTTTTTTGTGAATGATAGAGCTGTTATTTGGTGGTGTTTAATAATCCTTGGGGGCTTATTTTTTTACTATATAAAGGAGAAAAGACCAAAAAAATGGTATCCTTACATTCTGTTTTAAAACATAGCAGATAAAAATGCCAGGACAGTTTGAAAACGCCCAAAAATGACCCCTTTTTGGAAAATAGACACCCAAAGTGATCTCACTTCTTTTTTATAACACAATGTTTGGGAAATTAAGGAAAAATTGAGTGGGTTAGTGTACAGATGCTAAGGTAGGTGAGGTGTTAATCTACAGATCATATCTGAGACTGCAAGGGGCAGCTATATACAGGAGAGGGATGAATGACAGTAGGGGGGAAGAATTTAATATTGTTGTCCCTATACTGGATTTAACTGATGCTGGCTGGTGGTTAGGAGGCTTTTACATACCAAGCAAACACTGCTTCCTGATCACTGGTCAGTATGTATGACAGGGCTGCTAACTGCAGCCTGTGTATTACATTCTGTGGTGCTGTGATTGGTCACAATGATCACTTGGTATAGAGCCACGCTGTCAATTTTATCTATGATGCACTGAGTCCAGGACCTCAGTTCCTGGAGGACACGGGAGGGAGTGGACAGGCCTTATATTTAGAGGGGTTGGTCTGTAGGAGGTTAATAACTTAAAGCTGAACAGCTAAATACAGATGAAAATACATATACAGAAGCTGTTTACCTGCCACAGTATTTATACTTCTGTACTTCACACATTCTGAGATTTACAAAACTCTGCCATACAGCACAGGCAAGTACACTAAACCGCTTTCTTTCTCAGCCACTGAAGGACACAGAAAGTCCATCACCTTTGTGAAACTGCCACCTAAAGGAGTATTAGACACCGGTAAACAAACTGTAGGCTTCTACCTTCTACTCCCCTCCTACTCTCATCACGTCTAAATTTTTTGCTTGTGTCCTAGAAGGATGGAGACCTTCACTTCAGCTCTTTTGTGTGCAAGACCAACTTATTTTTGCTAGCACCTTTTTTTCCCTAACACTTCAAAATTTCTTCTAGAATCAAGAGTCTATATCACTGCTGGAGTCTCTTACATTGCAGTTTGCCAGTGTTGCTGTCCTTGGCTCAGCTTTTGGAGTTCATATCCTTCTGGACTCGACATTACAGGGATAACCTGGAAGTGACCTTCAGACACTGGTTTTCACGAAGGGCACTTTCCTGACTCGACTCTGGTAGAAGTCATCCGCTCAGCACTTTCCAGGTCCAGAGCCGCTGGCATTGCTTCAGTGCTTGCACTGTCTCTGAAAACTCACTTTATATGTAAGGCAGTCAGGTCAAGCACTGGGAGCTACCTCAATTAGAAAGGTCTCCGGGCATCTTGTCAATTCCCTGCTGTTTTTTAGCACATGGGGTTACTGCTATTAAAGCGGTAGTGCAAGGAATATCTCCACAACATGCACCATATAGGAGATATTCCCTTCTTCTGCAGCCAGCGATGTCACCAGCGCATGCGCATTGCGCTCTGAAAGGATGGCATGCTGTCCCTTCAGAGGGCTGTCCAGCGGCCGTGGCTCCCGTGTGCATGTGTGGGAGTGACATCATCGCTGCTCAGCCATTCAGACAGCCAGAGCCTGTGAACGAAGAAGGTAGACCAGGTGAAGATGGAAGCACTGTCAGCTTTTTTTTTTTTAATTTTTTAATTTTTATTTACTACCGCTTTAATTCATACACCCCACTCGAGGAAGCATTTCGCCGCTACTGCTTATTGCTTGCAAAAAGCCATGTGGAACTTTAACCTTTATTCTTTTCTTGCTGCCCATGTACAGTGACTGGTAGCTACCAGGAGTCTGGGTTTTCTAAGTGCCTGAAGCCTTACTTGTTATGCTGAGCTTTACATTGGCTTGCCACCACATAGTTGCAACATGTCTGATTCTAGAAGTGAGGGGAGGGGATAGGGTGGCTGGGGGATGGCAGTCCAGCTGTATTGGGTGCTGTAATAGCTCCATGGCTCCTCGTTGTGTACATTCAAGGCCTGTAGCCTGGAATCCTGTTACCCTCTGCTCCTAGAGTCTAATCTGTCATTGGAGTCCTCTTTTTAGCTCTGTCGATAGTGGACAGTTTCTCTCCCCTTGTGGGTGAGATTTTTACTGCAGTTAGGCAAAACCAAATCACCCTGTGATTTGCTGAATCACAAACGCGCTTCTGCATCTTCTCTGGTATCTGATTTACGTATGGCCTTGGCAGCTTCTGAGCCATCAGATGCTGAAACTCTCATCTGATTCCAAGTCACTCCAGTCTTTGACTAATGAGCTCACAGTTCACTGTCTTTACTTCCAAATTAAGAGACTGCCTCAGCTCTTATACAGTAGATATGGTGTGCAACTTTGAAACTATCAGATCACCCTGTTGTTTTTTTTTCCAGTGCTGTTCCCAGTTGTGGGTCTTTTGTGGGTCTTGTACTTGCTGTTCCAACTATTCCTCTGTGGAGATTAGGTGCACCCTGATAAACTATTTGCTCCCCCAAGCTCTTCTTAACCTTGTACCCATTTGGGGAAGATCAAAAATAGTCTATCCCTCACTGTGGATCCAGAAGTGTCCCACTTTAACAAAGCAACTCTCATACTGATGCAAGATGCACCTGTCTTTTAAGGATCCAACTGATGAGCAGTTGGAAGCCCTTTCTGGAACGCTGCTCTTGTTTGTGGGTCCTGCTTTTATTGTATTATGTCTGTGACTTATAAGGAAACAAAAAGAGGGGGGGTTGGGACTTCAAATGAGGTGTGTGGCATCACACAGCTCCATCCCTATCTATATGCAAGAAAAATACGGTGTGGGACTTTAAATGAGGTAGATCTAGCGTGGCTAAAAGATGAGTCAATGTAACAAGACATGTTTTATTCATTAAAAAACATGATATGGCAATATGAGTACATACATAGTAAATAAGCATAACAATCACAGATTTTTGACCAGATATTCATAAAAACAATCATAGCAATTTGGAGATGGCATATTGAGGTATCGGACAATTGTCCATAGTAAAGAATCGCTTGAAAAGCAAAATGGTGGGGTAGCTTGGGAGTGGATGAAATAAAACCATCCAAAAAGAAAATGGTACATCAAAATTGGCCCAACGCACGTTTCCTGGTTTCCTACCACATCATCAGGGGCTAGTGCACCAATGTCTGTAAAAAAGCATAAATAAATGATATGGTCCAAACTTACCCCCCAAACACAAGGGAGACTATATATGTAAAGGAGGGGAGAAATTAACTCATCCCACTAAGTACTTACGTGTCAATTAAGTCTAGACCATGTGAACATGAAAATTGGTGGCTGCTAGGAAAGTTCATCTCGGGAGCTGAGGAAGGGGCCCGCAGGAAAGCTGGACGCACACAATGATCGATTGATGAAATAAAACCCACTGCTCATCTGCGCCACGCCTCCTCGTGCCATGCACACGGTGCCCTCTCTGGGCATCCTGTTGCTGGCGTAAGTGGGATTTCAATCGTGGCCAGAGCACATGGGGAGATGTGTCTAACTGCTATGGCTGGCTTCGGTCGCTCCGGCAGGAGGGCCTCCCTGCCTTTTTATGCTGTGCCAGCGTGATGCTGGGAGGAGCCCATTTGGTCATGCTGAGAACATAAGGATCCCCATTTCACTCCGCTGGCTCTCTTGGTAGCATCTCCAGCAGCATACTGCACAGATCTGTGGATCATGGTTCTCTGTCACAGCTTTAGGTAATCACCTGGCTGGGCTCTCTGCCTATGCTTTTCAGTGTTTGATTGAAGACAGCATTGGCTGTCTTCATCATTTTTCCTATATCCTCTGCACTCTTTCTTTCCTTCTGAGCAGGTATGCCCCTTTTTTTCACTATTTCCACACTTTATTTGTATCCACTTTTTATCTTGGTGTTGGGCTCCATTTACTGTTCAATACTTTTCAATTATATAATACACCTTCATATACTCATAGTCTACCTGATTTAATCACTTTTACAGCACTGGAGCCCAAATTGTTTTCTTTTTGACCACTTGTTTCCTTTTCTCTGGAGATCATTGTGTGCGTCCGGCTTTCCTGCTGGCCCCTTCCTCAGCTCCCGGGATGAACATTCCTAGTAGTCACCAATTTTCATGTTCACATGGTCTAGACTTAATTGACATGTAAGTACTTAGTGGGATGAGTTCATTTCTCCCCTCCTTTACATATATAGTCTCCCTTGTGTTTGGGGGGTAAGTTTGGACCATATCATTTATTTATGCTTTTTTACAGACATTGGTGCACTAGCCCCTGATGATGTGGTAGGAAACTAGGAAACGTGCGTCGGGCCAATTTTGATGTACCATTTTCTTTTTGGATGGTGTTATTTCATCCACTCCCAAGCTACCCCACCATGTTGCTTTTCAAGCGATTCTTTACTATGGACAATTATCCGATACCTCAATATGCCATCTCCAAGTTGCTACTATTGTTTTTATGAATATCTGGTAAATAATATGCCATTGTTATGCTTATTTACTATGTATGTATGTACTCATATTGCCATGGCATGTTTTTTAATGAACAAAACATGTCTTGTTACATTAACTTATCTTTTAGCCATTCTAGATCTACCTCATTTAAAGTCCCTAACCCTCTTTTTTTGCATGTGACTTATAAGGACTATACAATGACTGACTGGTCAAAATCCAAGAGATCTTACCACTGCTGCAGTTGGTCCTTTAAATATAGAATGCAAGGAGCAAGTTACTGGGGCTTTAGACTTCAGTTGTGATGTTCTGCCTGGAAGCTTCCTGGCTTCTCCCTCTCATGGGTCTCCTGTCAGTACACATGCATAGGACACTTTGGTTAAAATGCTGGACTCAGAGACCAGTATTCAAGAAGCATCTGATCTGCATGCCTTCGGAGGGACAATATCTTTTCAGATATACTCTTGATACCATTATCAAGGATGTTGCTGGTGGCAAGAGAATACCCATCTTCCTCAGTAGAAGAAACCTAGGAAGCAGACTGCAAAATCTTCTCCCTCTTATCTGTTAAGAATTGTTTATTTCACTTCTCTGCTCCCACACCCCCTATGTTGAAACGCCCCAAGCTTCGCTCTCAGTCCATCCGCAAGCTGTCAGGCTCAAAGTCTGCCAAATCCTCAGGCAAGTCTTCCTTGTCATGGAGGTGCTTTCCATAGTGGGGCGATGTCTGTTAACACTTTTGACAGCTTGCATCTGAGATGCTTGGCTGCAAGAGGTGGAACAGGAGCGAATCTGGAGATTTGCTATCTGGTTTCTTAACTCCAACCTTCCTGTTTCACTGCGCAGATTAGCAGATCTCCATCAAACCTTCTTGGGTCCTCTGGACTGATGTATCATTACCCCAGTTCCTGTGGCAGAATGCTTTCTAGTATTTTACTCGAAACTGTTCGCCATTTCCAAACCCGAATGGGGAAACTGCCCCATCTTGAATTTCAGAATTTTCAGTCTTCGTTGGAGCTCAAATTTCTCTAGGAATACACCAGGGGTCTCTCTTACATTGTGCGTCCACCTTATACAAATGGTTGCTTGACAGTAAAGGGAAAACTTGTGCTTTCCATTGATTTTTTTTTTTATTCATACTTTTTTTTTTTCTTAACAGGCCGGTTGAAGGTCAATATGGCCAACATCTATCTGAAACAGAAGAACTATTCCAAAGCAATAAAATATTATCGTATGGCTCTTGATCAAATCCCTGGTGCGCACAAAGAGATGAGGCAAGTAACTCTTGTTTTCTGATATGTCTGATATTTTGTAAGCCAAAATAGTTTTTATCAGATTGAAATGGGCATAAAGTACCAGCATCAATGGTGACAAAGACATGCACATACAGTTGTACTTACTCAAAATAATATAGCAAAGCTTACCATATATACTCTAGTATAAGTCGAGGCCCTAATTTACCACAAAAAAATGGGGAAAACTTAGTGACCCAAGTATAAGACGAGGGTGAGAAATGCACAGATACTGTAAGTGGAAAAGAGGGTCAACAATGCCCATTTGCAGCCTCACTGTGCCCATTTGCAGCCATTTGCACTGTGCCCATACTCGGTATTTAAGGGTTTCACGGGGGCTAGATACGGGGCCACTTAGTGCTAGGAACCCCAAATTTGGTGTGCAAACTCAGTGGAACTAGCACCATAAAATATCCAAAGCTGGGGTTTCTAGCACCAAGTGTCCCCGAAATACAGGGCCCCAAAAATCGGTTCAGAAAATGTCAAGCACTTTTCTGCAGCAGAGAATTACATTTTCCGAACCGGCTTTGGGGCCCCGTATCTCGGGGCCACTTGGTCCTAGGAACCCCAGCTTTGGATATGTTATGGTACCAGTTCCACTGGGTTTGCACACCCAATTTGGGGTTCCTAGCACCTAGTGGCCCAGAGATACCTGGCCCCAAATTTGGTTCAGAAAATGTCAAGCACTTTTCTGCAGCAGAGAATGACATTTTCCGAACCGGTTTTGGGGCCCCGTATTTTGGGGCCACTTGGTTCTAGGAACCCCAGCTTTGGATATGTTGTGGTACCAGTTCCACTGGGTTTGCACACCAAATTTGGGGTTCCTAGCACAAAGTGACCCTCACATACGGGGCCCCAAATTCGGTTCGGAAAATGAAAATTTTTGCTGCAGAAAAGTGCTTGACTCGAGTATAAGTCGAGGGGGGCACTTTCAGCACAAAAAAAATGTGCTGAAAAACTCGACTTATACTGGAGTATATACGGTATATTACTAGAGTATATTTAGAGTATATTTTATTGGTAAACTATAAAAATTAAAATGTTGTATGTTGTCTCAAATTGGCTTTGGAACTTAGTAGAAACCCTTAGACACAATAGCTCACTAATCATGAAGGAGCTGCATTTAATGGACAGCAAGTAGCAGATTCTACCAGCCACACAACCCACAATTTCAGACATTTTTTAAGCAACCTCTGTGGTCATAGGTCATTTTCCTATATGGGAGCATTTTATTAATTGCCACCTTCCATTGTTGTAAGGTAGACACCCCAGCTTGGATCCACCCCTTTTAGCTTCTTGACAATAAATAATACCTCATGCTAATAGATGTGCAGATAAACGTTTAAGACTACATTCGCACAGGTTCACTAGCACCAGTGCAAACGACTGTTGCAGGAATCTGCTGATTCTTGCAACTGTTTCTGGCACCTGTGAATGGCTAGTTGCAGCCACCAAGCCTTGTACCCTTTAATGAGAGGTTGCCAGTGGTCAGAGCTATCCATGGTTGTCTGCAGAGCCAGCAATTGGCTGCAGTGATCTTTGCTGAACGCACACATAGTGCCTCCAGCAGCTTTAACTGCAGGTAAATGATGGCTGTGGGGACAGCCCCAGATTGCTTTGGTTGTGGCTGACCTGTCATTGAATTGAACAGGGCTTGGTAGTTGCAGCTAGCCGCTCAACTTGGTAGAAACAGATGCAGGAATCAGCAGATTTCAGCTGCTGGCATTCTTCCTGGTGCTAATTGCTCATGCGAATGTAGCCCAATTCTAAGGACTCAGGAGGTCCCAGAAGGCATAGCGAAGGTTCTAGTACTGGGAGACACATGACATCTTGTGATATATTTGATATTTTATGTCAGGATGGTAAAATGACAG